>CM075851.1:450000-1132500 GCA_037975125.1 Latrodectus hesperus | reverse complement strand
AACGTCATATGAAACGAATCGATTTCTTAAATCATAGCTCAAAATTTTTAAATTATATAAATTATAAAAAAATGAAAAATTATTATACCTACGGCTCTCAAATTTCTTACATGTCAAAAGACCAATAGACAAAGTCATCTTTCTTTTGAATTAATAGAATCTTTAATTTCGAAATGTTGATATACCAGCATTATTTTTCCTTGAAACTGGGTTTGATACATTCGCCGATCAAAATCCGTCGTCCAGGCTAAATTTTCGTTAGGTCCAAGGTCATTCCGCTGGCAATTAGCCGTATGTAGGAGGTTCCAGAAAAATGATAACTAATTATGCATCTATAACTCACATAATCAGAAAGAAATTGTCTGCATTTAATGAAATATTTGCAATGGAAACACGAAAACATTTTGGTTCTTAATAGTTGGGTAAAGGAAAGCGTCGTTCTATTGTTAGTGGTTTCATTCTTTCAAACCTCGTTATGGTGAAAGCACATTTGTATGTTCTCCAATCCTGATTGAAGAGTCAAAAACTATTGCTGATATTTCTAGAAATGCAAGTGTGGTACATTTTTCACCTTTGTCTTGTGTGAAGGATTATACTTTGTACAACACAGTGCAATAACAGATAATGAATGGTTCCTTAATGTTAAGGAGTATACATTATAAAATACGGTGCAATAACAGATAATGGCTCTGTAGTGTGAAGGAATATACATTATAAAATACATTGCAATAACAAATAAATGTCCCCTAACGTAAAAGAGGATACATTATAAAATAAAGTACAATAACAGACAATGGCTGTATAGCGTGGAAAAGTATTTAGTTTATGTTGTTGCTTAGGACACTTGGACAAGCCAAGCTCGCTATGCCTTTGGCTGTGCGAATTAAGTCAAAAGAGAGCGTCTTTCGTTTGGATCAGAGCACCACGAAGGTGAAAGTACTACTTTGCTCTTTTTAAGGTGCGTCGTAATTTTGAACCACGGTCAAGTGACGGGGCCACACCTGAGCTGGCACCCTTCTCTCCATATCCACGTCACACCAGCGGAAGAACTTTGGAAGTCACAGATTAACGTGGACACGTCCCCAACCCACGGAGTTCCAGCAACCCAATGAAGGAGAGTACACCGTGGTCACCCTCCTAACCACTGCCCACGGCAAATGATGCTTCACTTTGCTGAGCTTACGGGAAACAGCGTGAAGTTACTGAGCCACTGGAGCTCTTCGTTCTATTGTTAGTGGATTCATCCTTTCGAACCTCGTTATGGTGAAAGCACATTTGCATGTTCTCCAATCCTGATTGAAGAGTCAAAAACTATTGCTGATTTTTCTAGAAGTGCAAGTGTGATACATTTTTCGTCTTTGTCTAGTGTGAAGGATTATACTTTGTACAACACAGTGCAATAACAGATAATGAATGGCTCCTTAATGTTAAGGAGTATACATTATAAAATACGGTGCAATAACAGATAATGGCTCTGTAGTGTGAAGGAATATACATTATAAAATACATTGCAATAACAAATAAATGTCCCCTAACGTAAAAGAGGATACATTATAAAATAAAGTACAATAACAGACAATGGCTGTATAGCGTGGAAAAGTATTTAGTTTATGTTGTTGCTTAGGACACTTGGACAAGCCAAGCTCGCTATGCCTTTGGCTGTGCGAATTAAGTCAAAAGAGAGCGTCTTTCGTTTGGATCAGAGCACCACGAAGGTGAAAGTACTACTTTGCTCTTTTTAAGGTGCGTCGTAATTTTGAACCACGGTCAGGTGACGGGGCCACACCTGAGCTGGTCCCCTCCTCTCCACATCCACGTCACACCAGCGGAAGGACTTTGGAAGTCACAGATTACCAGGAGCGTGAAAAAGTATTTAGTTTATATTAGAGCGATGAATTGTGCTAAAAAAATTTTTTTTCTCATTTTCTAATGAATGGTTGGCTTTTAGAATTCAGATTCCTCTCTACGAGGGGTTAAGGGGATGTCAATTTTTCAGTAGGGCACCCTTAGGTTATGAGTTTTTGCCCCGAAAGTGAAAAAATAGAGAAACGCCGAGAGAGTGAAAGAAAAAACCATGCCTGAGCCAGGATTCGAACCCAGGACCTAGTACTTCGAAGTTAGGGACGCTAACCACTCCGCCTTTGGTTGGCACATTGTGCTAATACTGTAAACATATTTTAGATAAAAAAAAATTCCGCTCTTTTAATATTAAACCACATTTTGATATTGCTATCTACTTTTGATCTAAAATATTTTATTTGGGTTTTATATATTCTATAATACTGGGACATCAATAAGATTTCAATTGCAGCCACACACTTTAACAATACAATAAACTTTTAACTGGATTAATGACCCAATACTAGAAATTCTTTATGCAAAGAGAAACTTTTCGTCAAATGATTTTTTTAAGCTCCGAATTCTTATGGTAAATTTATAAAAATCATTTGCTTCAAATTTTTTATTTATTTCTGGCATATGAAATTCATGTTTTTTACTACAATAATAATTTACTGTTAAATTATAGAAACTTGTATTTTACTACTTAAATTAAAAATAGAACTTATTTAAATTTAAAATTTTGAGTAAAACTATAAAATGCGTAGCTATTGCCTTTGGCATATGATTACGATTCCTGATTTTTAAAAAAAATCTATCTTTAAGCGTTTTGTATAATAATAGCCAAACAGGGAAATGAAATATTCTTATGTCTAGAAAGTACAGTTACAGTTTCAATAATTGTTACATCACAAAAACAAGACGTTCTTCTTGGAAAGCATATGCACCTTAAATTTAAATAGACTCCCTATTTCTTTATCGATGTTACTCAGTAAATTTTAAGTTTAGTTTGCCAGCTCAGGTGTCAACGTATTCACTTTACCATGGATTAAAATTGTAAAACAGTTTACTTCAATCCACAGAAATATGCACTCTGAAACAAATGCAATAAAATAAAAATTTAAAAGATTTTTCGAAAACCATTTCTCTGAAGTATAAAAAAATGAAATTCCCTAAATTCTGTAGAAATCCTTTTCAGATATTTCTATTTTCGGTTTTTCAATATTGTTCCTAATTTAAAAGCTACAAACACTTAATATACAAATGTCGTCATTCCGGTAGCCATTAGTCAATCTTCAAATGCCGCTGTTTATTAGACATTATTAAAGCTCCTGCTAAGCTTCGGTGGCAACGTTAAACGGGCTATTTAGCTCAGAAGCCCAAATAGACCCATATGAATTTCCAGCTAGGAAACCGCGTATCTCGGATACCTGATAGTATCCGGGACTATCAGATATCCGGCCAATAATGTGAAGCAGGGCGGGTAACAGCTGCACTGCCTGGATATCCAGCAGTTGTATCGCATCAAATTAATATGATAGCCAAATGGAAATTCGAACCTACCCTCTTGTCTATGACTCCAACGATACTACACTTTCAATAGATGAGTTCCTGAAATACGAAACCGCACTTTTGTGTTTCATATTGATGAATGCGCACTCTTTTCTAATATTAAACTTTGCCCCTGACGGTTTGATGTAGACTTATATTTTTAACATCAAAACGTATCTCAGGTTTTCTGATTTTAAATTTTGGAAAATGCATATGCTAAATAAAGATTAGTTTTGAGAGAATTGTGTATCTATATACTTTTTATATTTACTTAAACTGAGGACAAAACTTTACAATGTCTTTACTTGGTTGTTTTATTTATCATAATAATATGACCACAATAAATAAAAATCCTAGCCAAAAAATATTCAAAATTTGACATTAATATTTCAACAAAAACATTATTTATCATTATTAAATTTTTTATGCTATATATATATATATATATATATATATGATATATATATATATATATATATATATATATATATATATATATATATATATATATATATATATATATATATATATATATATATATATATATATATATATATATATATATATATATATATATATATATATATATACTTATATGCATATACATAAATGCATTTATATATAAGTACATTTACAAATTTATATGTTTATAATCTTTGTATGTGTGTACGTGTGCTTTGTCCCATTTTGGATAGTTAGTCAAGTAATTATTTCAAAAATAATTTTATTTTTGTTCACTGTTATCCTGATGGGTAAATAAAAATTTGATAAACTCCATTTTCAGACATTTTCAAATTTATTTTTTTCCAGTTTTCATTTTGAAATTTAGGTAAACATATAATATTATACAAATTAAATATAATTTAAATTTATATATATATATATATATATATATATATATATATATATATATATATATATATATATATATATATATATATTTGCCTCAGTAAAGTAAACTGCACATAGTTTTTTAATGTTCCCATTTACATCGTGTAGTTAACGAAGTGCTATTAATATTTTTGTTATTGAGATGCTAATATAAATGAATAAATATTTATCAGATTATAAAAACAAATCCTGTTATTGAGTGAATCTGAGGAAATTCATTTTAATTTTGAGATTTTGTTAATTAAAGTAAAAATAAACTTATAGGACAATTTAGTATGATTTTTACTATTGTAAAATGGTGAATATTGTTTATTTAAAGAATTATATCATTAGTATTGAGTATTTAAAAAAAATTATTTTCTGTCATTTGTTTCTTGAGTGTTGAGATATGATGAATGTGAGCAGAATGTATAACAATCTTTGAATAAAAATGTTTTATGGAAAACTAAACTTTTTCATTATTTTAATGGACATTATATGAAATATTTCATATAAATATTTTTTGTTAAAACAGCAACAAAGTTTTTTTTTTTTAAAAACATTTTCATGAATTTTATAGATTTCTGACTCAGAAAAGCTTTTAAATTTGAAGTTAGCATGGAACTTCTGCATCAATCTGAGAATGTTGTGGTGCGCACGAGCCAAACATAAAGAGTCTTGCATTTTTCTTTGATTATTACAAAATCAAGATGTATTTAAACTTATTTAACATTATTAAACAATTATTTAACGACATAAAAATGTGAAATTAAAGGTAAAATAAAGTGAATAATATCATGTGAAATTGGATTTTTTGTAAAGGAATAAAAAACTTAGTAATATTTAGTAAAATAAAGGAACACAGTTGTGAAAGTTAAAGGTAATAAAATTGGGAGATTGTGAGGAAAAATTTATCATTTGTTGTCATGGAAACAGAGAGAAATAAAAATATGCTTTTAATATAGTTGTTCAACAATCCAATGTGTGGAAAGGTGTTCAATTTATTGCTTCTCAGTGCAATACATAATATATATATAGTAAGTGCATTATATAGATGTATTATATATGTACTTATATAAACACAAATTTTTTTTTCATTTAAAATGAATTATTAGTTAATTTCTTAATTAGGAAGCCAAAATGTTATATCTGGAGGAAATTCCAGGTTATAGTTTTATTACTTTCTTTAATTTCATTTTTCTTGTAATAAAATAAAGGACAAATGCATTTTAATGCCTTGGATTAAGACTACATCTTAATTAAGACTTTCTTAATTAAGACTGGTTCTTAATCAAGGAAGCCAAAAATAATTAGCATAAATAAAAATCTGTTGATATTGGAAAAAATTTTTCCTGGATATTTTTTCTAAATTACTAGAAGAAAGTTTTTTAGAAAACATTTCTTCAAATTTTTTCATTTAATAAATCTCTTACCAGTTAACTTTATTTTTAAGGTAGTAGCATCACAATCTGTTTTTATATAAAATCAAATAAAACTGATAAACGAAGCACAATTTGTATTTTCTTAATATGGCTATGAATATTTTTCGCAGAAAGCAAAAATATGTGGTGGAGATACATTACGATGACCTTTGTATGATATGCGAACCTCTTGACAATATCAGGTATCTGGCTTCTTTAATCAACTGATCTCCATAAAATTGATAAATGCAGTGGATTAAAATAAAATTTTGCCCCTTTTGTGACTGATACCTATTATACCTTAGAAACAAACTATTGTTAAAAAGCAATAGCTGTTGATGTTTGAACCTTAAATGTTGCTTTAAAATTGCACATTAAGCAACTATTATAAGAAATTAAAATGGGATAAATTTAATATGGTCATCAAAATTTAATTTAGGAAAAAATATAAATATTTGCAATGCAGAAACAATTTTACTCCTATAAACAATAATAAACTCAGTACGTTTTTTGATAAATCACTTCCCGGTAAGATCAGCAAAGAAGCATCATTTGCCATGGGCAGTGATTGGAACGATGACCACATTATCCTTCACTGGTTTACTGGAGCTTCGTGAATTTAGAACATGGTTCATCTGTGACGTCCAAAGTTCTTTCGCTGGTGTGTGTGCATGGATAAGAAGAAGAAGGTGCCAACTCGGGTGTTGCCTCGTCAAGTGACAGTAGTTTAAAATTACGAGGCGCTTGGTAAAGGGCGAGTATTAAAAACCTTTTGAATTTAAGATATAAAATGGGGACTTATTCGCACCACTATGTATGCAAAAGCAATAGTTATTTATTTATCTTTAATTTTTAGTTGGTTTTCGGTACCTATTTTAATTAAAAATGAGAGTCAAGTTATTTTATAACATCGGCTATTGGATATTATTTTACTTATAATGTAAATAATCAAAAATCTTAATATAATAATAAATATTTGAAATTAATTAGATTAGCTATAATTTGCTTTTATTATATGATACATAATGTTACTTAAAAAATAAATATTCACACTTGAAGCCACCGAGATTTTCTCCATAATTTGATATTTTTACTGATTTCAATAATCATAAGTGAGAAAAATAAACAAATAAAACAATGAACGCTACTGAATTATAATTTTATTATAATCTCTAAATTCTTAACAAATTCAATCATCTTTAAAAAATAGAACAATTGTTTAAAGTAAATAATAACTATTCATTAAGGAATAATTGTCAGTTTGTATTATAACAACATTTAAAACTCTTTAAAAGTCTTTCTCGTAACAAGTTTCAACAGTTTTAATCCAATTATTGTTAAAGATAGTCAAAAGGATTAACTAAACTTAATGAATTAGATTCAACAGGTTGTTCTGGTAATTGTTAATGAAAGCATGCTTTGTGTGTGCGAGAACTTTATTTAATCTTGTTTAAGACTTTTAATTTAATATGTCTGGGCAATTCAAAAAATTCAGTAAAGATTTTTTTTTTTTTTTTAAGTTTTCGTGTGGTAAAATGTTCAAATGAATTACATATTTAATTACTAACACCATATTAATAGAAAAATATTTATTGAGGTGCTACTTTTTATGATATATCTCTATTAATTTTTTTAACATCGCAATTCGAGAAAAAAATTCATTTAAAATTCAAGGAAACGCCTTATTAAATTGAGAAATTTATACATAGTTATTTCCTTTTACAGAATTGCTTTTAAAGATATGTGTTCGTATTTATATTTAAAATGAAATTTTTTATAATCTTATATGTTATTTTTATTCACACACACACATAGGAGAATTTTAATATTTTTTATTCTTAATGTTTGTTTTTCTACCTTTGATATTTTTTACTTAAGTCTCTAATTAATAGAAATGTGTTACTCTAGAGCTTGTTAAATAATGCCATTTTTTAAGTGTCAATTGACACTGAATTTGCGTTTACATATGCTTTAAATATATTTACAGTTTTATGTTGGTTTTATTTTAATCATGTGGGAGGTTTTGTATTATAATTTATTTGAAAACTTATTTTTTAACCTTTATTTCTTAAATGAAGTCCTTAAATAATAAAAGTACATGACACTATTAAATAATTTTATCTTTTTAAGAATAATCTTTTTCTGCTTAAGTACATATATTTCAGATCTATAATTTTCTTATCATTTTATATGCTGCTATGTATCTTGTACATTTTAAATATTTTATGTTATTTATTATACGAAAAATGTTTTTCAACTTTCCTTATTTTATTAAAATTTGTAACTATCAAAAGTATAAGCTATTGTGATACTTATAAAGCAAAATCTTCTTTCTAAATCTGTACTTCATTGGCAAATATATACATTTATTCTTGGACAAACATATTTTCTGTAGTTTTGTTTTATTTTTATTCATGTAAAAATTTATGCATAGTTTTTTTACTTTTTTTGTTTAACTTTTGGAATTTAACATTCGTTTTTAAACTAACAGAAGACTATGTTGTGGTGATATATTGTTCAATAAAATAAATTGCGAATGCATTGTGTGTTTTAACAAAAAGAATTAAGTTAATAACACATATGCTTATAGAAGGGGGGCTAACTCTTTCAGCTAATGGGAAATGAAGAATTTCATATCAAAGGCCTATTTTATTATTTCAGAGACACAAAATTATAGGACATTGTCACAGGACATCTCTAGGACATAACATAGATCATAAAAAATACTTAGAACCGTAATAACTAAATTCAGTGGCACGACAGCCCATATGGAGACAAGGCCTACTGTGCCCATATCTGTTTTCATAATTGAGTGCGAAGCATATATCCCGTTAGGTGGTATGCCTAGTACAAAATCCTCAATGTTTAGTTTATAAACATGCTTGGTACTCAGTTTCATCAACTTACTTTCTTTCAAGACAGAATGGGTGAGTCAATCTTGCCGAGCCAGACGATTGGACATCGGGCCTATGCCTAGGGAGACCACTATGCCACCGGTCTTTTTATAGCAATATTATTGTGTAATTATAAAATTGATGGTATAAATTTAAACTATACATAGTGCTAAGTTATGTCCCTAAGACATAACTTAGATAAAAACTACATGGTTGTGTAACTGTAAATAATGCTATAAAACATATTATTTATAGTTATACAACAACGTTATCATACAACCTTAGAAAATACATAGTTATTAAAGTGACTCTCTGAACTATATTTTATGTAGCTTTAAGTGAGAGATATTACATATATATTAAGAATATATACATTTTTATAGTGATATTCTTCTAGGACGTAATGTAGATAATAACAGATCATCAGAACTGTACCGTTATGCAGATATAATAGTTATTATAAATTTATTGTATATATGGTTGTCAAAATACTTCTCAGGCACATAATTCAGTGAGAATTATTCTAGTTTGTGGCCCTAAATAATATCAAAAATTAAGAACATATAGTGTTGTCAAGATGTGTCTCTTGGACATAGTCTAGGACATTCTGAGACTTACTGTTGTGTAACGATAAATTAACTATATTATAAATTTCTTTAAAGTTAGAGTTGCAGTTATAATTTTTATATCCTATGATTAGCACTGTCTATAGTATCATCATCTACGCAGTCATTTAGGCCTAGTTTTAGGAGAATATCTGTCATGTTAGTTGATGAATGCTATCTGTCACAAACAGCAATAACATCTTTCTTTATCTAAATCCTGGAAAGCATCACATTCCTTAAAATTTTTACTTCCAACTGAGTTTTTACTCTAGCCATGGTACATTTTCAGAACTTACATACAAAGAGGTGCAAACGAGAGCCACACTTTACCTAAGTTTAATTCTTTAATAACAACAAAAAGAGCAGTTCAGATGTTGAAAAGCTGTGAAATATTTCCACATTCAAAGCAAAAACTAATAACCATCCCCTTTCTCAAGATGGATAAATTAAACACTTTACACACCACAGCGATGAAATATATGTTCAAAAATAGCTTATATGTTCAAGGTTATACTACAGCATGGCACTTATGACTTATAACACTATTTCGTTGACTATCCTCTTTAAAGTACAGCAGTTTTGTGGTATTCATAGTAATTGTATATAGACTTGACCCATTATGTTTAATCGTTCATTCCTTGTTTTGTAATAACAGATTGTAAAAGCTTTAATATTTTATCACTTCCACTGATTCTAAAATAAGAAATACTAACACTAGATGGCAGCAGTAAGTCTAATTGGTTATTGATACGAAAGTGACATTAATATTTTTTTTAATTTATTATAAATTGATTTCATTTTATGATTACCTGAATATGGATTATAAGACAAACATTTAAATAATAATAACAATTTTGTTTGTTTAGGATAGTTACTTGAAACATTTATTGTGTTTTTATGGACAGATTGTCACATACGCAAGGGTAGGGAGATTGAAAAAAAAAATTTTAAATTGGAATCCTACAAAAACTGAAACCTGATTAAGATAAATATCTTGTTCATGTTTTCCATCCATTGTGTAATGTTGCTTTTAAAATTAAGAAGTTTAAAGTAGGGATTTCAAGGGATTTATTTATGGGATTAAAAAGCATCATTTCCCTGTGTGACTCACAATTAAGAGAATCCCACAATTCGGACAGAACGTCTCAGTTTCAATTTCATTGATTATTAGATAATGAAATATAGATGTTACAGATTTACTTTCTGTAAATTAGATGGATGCTTTGGGATTTCCAAGTTTTTCTCGTTTAAGATATGTCAATGCGATCTAAAATGTATGAAAGTCTTCCCTTGAATGCAACACGTAATAGTTGTTCAAATGTCTTAGAATGACGTACAGCCATTTAAATTATCAGCTTCATGAAATCAAAAATATCTAATTTAAGCTTTTTTTGTGCCAAATTCACTGTGCTGCTGTTAAATTAGCCAACTTGGCTTCTGTGTAGAATCGGGTACTCCTTGGTTTGGAGAAAAAAATTTAGCCATGAAGTTTAACTTATCTAAATTAAGCTTTTGTGTAGCAACTATCTTGTTAGTCACATCTCGGCGTGGAAAAAATCAAGTGTTACCTGAATGTTAACTTTTGCCTGTAGTTTATTTTTTTTACTATTGAAATGTTAAGAAGTCAACTCTCTCTCCTCTCTCTCTTTATATATATATATATATATATATATATATATATATATATATATATATATATATATATATATATATACATACATACATACATATATATATATATATATATATATATATATATATATATATATATATATATATATATATATATATATATATATATATATATATATATATATATATATATATATATATATATATATATATATATATAAGAGTGTGTGTCACTATAGAGTTATAGAGATCTTTAAAAGAGAAAAAATATTACTTAGAATACCAATGAATTTAATTGGAAAATTATTTCGATTTTGTCATATCTTTATTAATTTGAGTTGTTTTATTGTCGTAAATTTCCGCCTACCTATTTCTGAAAAAAATTATTTTAAGTGTATTATTCAGTAAGTTTGAAATGAAATGAAAGGAATTCTGAATCTGAGCTTACAAACGCTAACCCAAAATCATCAGGATCATGGTATCAAAGGATTGATGATACACTCGATCAAAAATTAACGTACGAAGGCCTTCTCAACATGAAGGTCTTCAGCAAGGTTGAGTATTGAATTCATTAATCTCCAATCATGAGATAATGATGCCCCTCCTCTAGCTACCACCATTCTATTATTTGATTACATAGAAATTTATAGTCAAGCCTTCATTAATTATCATCAATTTATAAATATTATTAATAAAAACTAAACATATGTATTTCAATTTAAGTTTGATTTTCTTTTAATTTTGCTTCATCTTGTGATTTAATTTGTCTCCACTTCCCAAATTTTTATAAAGTCAATTGTAACGAATGCAAGGAAACCCACCACTAAATCACCATAAAGTCAAAGTTACATCAGGTCGCAAAAATCTCAAGAATTTGACAAACACGGCCACCCCTGAAAAGCGTTATGATCACAGTAGCAGGGGAGGAAGGACCCCGACCCCACAAATATGAACCTCTCCTTCCGACCGCAGAGGGGGTGACCAAACGATCATTTCATGCCAATGAAGAAGGGTAGGGGTGCGGAAAGGTCGCCAGCAGCTGCCACTCACCCTCTTTAGGGGATTTAGCCAAAGCTCCGAGGGGCACAAAAATGGGGAATCCCTGTTACGTCCAAAGAATCAAGGAGAGGAGGATTTCCGATGAGAGAAAAATGAAGTAAAGGATTCATTTAGCACTCCGTTTTGCCCTCTACCGCAAAATATGTTTTTTTTATCCTTTCCTCATCTTGAATTGCAACGCAGAAGTGAAGTGACAGGCCGTCATCTTCTGAGCAGATGGAACTTGTCTTTGAGAAACTCGTTTTGCCACAGAGATGAATTTATGCGACTTTTAACATCGATAGCTGTTTGCTCCAATTAGAGTTTGAAGAGAGAATGTGACGTATATGACGTACCTGCTGGCAAATTCTGCTGCAAGTCATTTTGTGAAATTCTTCCGGACGGTAACACAATCCTCACAAATTCCTTTCTCTCTGGGATTGATGATTTTTTTTTGCAATTACTGTGACTCGATTGTTCAATGACTTTTGGACTTGATTGTTGAAATTAATTGCAGAACTTAGATGTTATCGATGTGTTTTCAACAGTAAAAAAATTAAACACAAACGAAACTAGAGTTTATTAAAGTTTGCCAATTGGAAAATATTTCCAAAAAATCATTCGTATGAAATGGTGCTCTTGCGTTTTCGACTGAAAATAAATATGTAAGAGCAGTAATAATCTTGTATAGACATAGAGACTCTTATTCGATGAAGCACCTGGTCTGTACCTTAAGTTATCAGGTTATTGCTTCACCATGTAATATATCTGGTTGTGACAGAATTGCCGTAAACATTGAAACCAAAATTACAGTACTGCTGTTCAGTTAAGCTCTGTTAGAATTTTGTATAAAATTTAGATCATTATATTTTAAAAAAAGTTTTTGTCTTTGTATAATAAATTGTTTGATAAAAGTTTACTGACAGGTACCCTTGATTTTTTGGTGACATTTTTGACGCCAGGATAGGCGCCAAAATATGAATAACAAAATAGCAAGCCCAGAACTGTATAAGTTAAGGCTTTGAAAATGCCAGGGTTCGAAATATTAAAGTTTGTCGTACTTTTTTTTTTTTTCCAAATTAAGGGTTACTCGTATCTACACCGAACCCAATTGCTCAAAAGGTAAAAACTTTTATAATCGAACATTCAAAATACAGTTTTTTATAATCGATTATTCATAATAATAATTTTTTTGCCAAACCAAGGGTTACTCGGATCTACATATTGCTCAAGAGGTAAAAACTTTTATAATCAACTATTCATTATAAGGTTTTTTTGCAACATCCTTTATGTTTTTTTTATTTTTTTATTTACTTATTAATTTATTTATTTTTTTTCATCTTGGTAAAAAAATTTTTATTCGTGGTAGAGTCATCTATTCACTTGTCGTAAGGAAGGAAATTCGGAAACTTTCAAGCACTCCTCCAGATTTAAAAGCTTGAAGAAAACAGGAAACATTCTTCCTTGTTCACACTGACAAGAATTGAATATAGAAACTTCCTCTTTGAAAAAAATGGTCTCTTTTCATAACCATGAGCCTTGTGTAGCAAAGTTCTAAATTAAATGATCAGGAAAATGTATGTACATTTTATAAATAAGTGTTTTCAATCAATACTTAGCAATCAATCAGTGGTAAAAATGATTTTAACTTGCAATCTAAAATTACCTTTTAATGAGGAAGATTAAAGTATTATTGAGCATAATATGAGTCTTAAACGTTTTAATTTAAATGTATATCACACAAAAAAAAGGAATTAACTTTCTCATCGAAAATTTTTATAAAACAATTTAAGAAACGGGTAAGTAATTTTTAAACGTATCATAAGCTAATTTATTGTGATAGTTTCTAACTGCTCATTTTTACTATGATCTAACCCATAGATTCCCAAAGTGGTCAAAGTGGACCCCCAGGGGTCTATAGGAGATCACACGGGGGTCCACGTAGACATGAAAAGAAAACCGGGGTTCACAAGTTGTAAGTGGGTGTCCACGAAATATTTTCTGGTTTTCATAATAAAGGACAAAAATTTTGGCTTGGATTTACCTATCAATGTAGACAGGTAGCATCATTCACTAGGTATAGGTACTCAAAAATATTCAAAACTCAGTTCAAACATAGAATTGAATAGAACAATAGATAATAGTACAAGTATTATTTTAATAAATAGTACACAAAAAAGAAAATGTGCTAATTTTTTTTCATCTCAACACCCCCAATTTAGGGTGATATTTTTTAGCAGTTTTGGGAATACAGTAGAAATGTAGCAGCATGTAGAAATGTAGCATACAGTAGAAATGTAGCAAAATGTAGCAGGGGGTCTACCGAAAATAGTAAAACTTTGAAAGTGGTCCACAAGAAAAAAAATTTTGGGAACCCATGATCTACCCAATAAAATTCCGACATAAGCTTAAAACTTTAAGCCAAAGTCAAGTGACGAGGCTGAATTCTGAGCTGGAAACTTCCTTTTTCCACTACACTGAGTGAATTTCATAGGTTCTAAGGAAATTTTTAATATGCATATATATATATATATATATATATATATATATATATATATATATATATATATATATATGTATATATATATATATATATATATATATATATATATATATATATATATCCTTCATAGCAAAATGTCTTCGTCTGGTTCAATTGGTGGGTAATTCTTGGCAAAATTATATGACAATGCCTTTGATTGCCACAATTCCATTTCTTTTTGCTTCACATTTTGAGTATTTTAAATTTTAAACTATAAAAAGCAAATTTTAAATTCTGAATCATATATTAAAGTGTAGAAAAAATGTTTTGTGTGTGAGAAAGAAAAAAGTAGTAGGCGTGAACTTTACCAACCAAGTGGATCTCCTTTTCGCAGAAAAGCTTCTAATAAGTGGCAAACCATCGAGGATAACGTGTTAATCCCTCTTCTTGGGACGTTAAGCATGACTGGCATTGTGTGTCCCCGCAAAAAAAGGACGCTTTGACTTTGTTACAATTGTTTGATTTGGCGACAAGTCAATTGGGTGATAGGCGCCAAACCATGCACGTAAAGGATGTTGAGTGCTCAATTAAAAAGCAATAAAAAGAAGCATTGTAAAGGAGGACATGGTTGTTGAAAAAGTCGCAATTCCGCTCTGACAACCAGCTTGACGTGTTAATCCTCATGTTAGTTGGCGATAAAAGTGTGCAGATCCCTTTTGAAAGCGTGTCGTAGGATTTGTTCAACTTTTTCTGATTTCAGGAAACGCTAGAATAAATAAATCAAAAGATTACAAATAAAATTGATGTTTGCATGTTTGTGGGAGATTAACTGATTATTTTACAATTGTAAATACATGAAATCTGATGTTTGAGTAATTTTCTAATAAACTAATTTTTTTTTTAATTTGTTATTATTTTCTATTTTTTTACAAATTTCAGTTTCTTTATTTCATTTGGGTATATATTTTCCAAATCCCTGATTTCAATTAGTTTAATTTTTTTTTACTTTCTTGTTTCTGCAGAATTTTTAAAATGTGTTGTACTTTTTAAGAGGTAAAGTATAATGTCGGAAATTGTTTCGATTATTGGGTTAGATAAGTTTTGTATAAAGTGTAAATTATTTTTAGGATTTCAATTTACGCTAAGGTTCGTTAGATAAATATTAAGACAATAGACACTTAATAAAATCCCAAGTTCATATTTATTAACAAAATTTATTTTAAAGATTCTTCTTTATTAATAGCGTAAAAACCTATTACAGGTTTTAGCGGCCTCTACAGTACGACTTTTCCAGCCCAGTTTTCTCCAGTACGACACTTTGCCAGTCCTAGCTTTCAGTATCTTGAGGTCATTTTCAGTGTCAACGAGCCATCTTGTTGGTGGTCTTACTCGGGCACGGGATCCTTCGTGGTCTAAGCGTTGATATTCTGGTGGGGTTGTTTTCCCGGCTTCTCCAGACATGGCCAAGCCATCTTAGCCTGTTGCTTCTGATAACCTGTGTAATCTGGGGCTGGTTATACAGCCTATACAATTCAAAATTATATCTGACTCGTCAGCAACCCTGTTCCTGTACAGGCCCATAGATAGTTTTTAATACCTTCCTTTCAAAGGTTTTTCCAGAGTTCGCTGAATATCAACATTTAATGTCCACGTTTCGCTTGCATACAGCAGCACGAGTAGCATGAATGTATTGTAAATTCTCAGTTTTGTTTTTCTGCTGATAAGTTTAGATCTTAGTTGCTTTTCAGCCCAAAAAAAGCATTTATTAGCTGATTTGATTCTGTTGGTGATTTCAGTTTTCAGCTTGTTTTTATCGTTTCAAAGATTAGTGTAGAATAAAATAAGTAACATGGCAAAGTTTAATGTAGGGTTGGGCTTATTATTATCACAAACATTTTAGACACGCTTTTTATTAAAACAAAATTTTTATTCTTAAAATGAAATTAAAGGTTGTTTACAAAGTGTAAATAATTTACGTAATTGAAACCGCATTACTTACGAGAATATCTGGAGATGTGGGTGCAGTCTACGTGTAGACCAATTATGCGTGGGTGCTGTAACAGGAAAACAAAAACCCTCTGATGACGTGTTTATCTAGAAACCCTTTTTCTGCAATGTCATTCACACAGTTTCCTGGAAATTAGAAGTGCTGTAACAATCTCAGGAGAAAATACAATATATACTGGTCCACACATTTTCACCATGGCCTTTGGCAACTTAAAATGAACAATCTCTCGTACAGCTCTTCGTCTTGGTTCTCCTTATTAGAAACTCCAGACATCCGGTACTGGACATCCACCCCCGACTGCACTCAACACCCTTGATGGAGCAAAACCGATTCCTGGCTGTCCAGTTATTTCAATTCGCAACGCGCTCTCCCCATAAAGTACGCAGCGCCTCCTCACATATAATTCTAGTTGCTAACTACAAAAAGAATTAAATTGTATCCATTTTTGATCAATTCAGTTTGTCTCTCAACGGTAATTTTTTTCCATTACACTGAAATCTACAGAATGAAGTGGATTCCGAACCTATACAAACTGTCAACCTCGTCCTGGGATTCGAACCCATGAACTGTTAAATTGAAGGCAAAAGCACGAGCCAATATACTGCCTATTAGGCTCAAATTGCTAGAATGATAACGAAATGTAGCCTCATATTATATAATAATTTGCGAAATATCCACTGATTTGACTTATAGGACAATGCAATAACCCGTTTAATATGCTGTTATCATCGATCTTGTATCGGAAGGCTGCAGGTTCGATCTTTACTTAACCAAGAATCAATATTGATAAATTTCATATTTTTTTATAAATGTTGTAGATAATGGGTTCATTACTGCCCTATGTGAAAGCCATGTTTTTCAACGTACAAGGTCAAAAGTTCGATACTCGCCACTGCTGAGTAATGAAAGATGCTTGTTATGTTTCTGCCTTCATTCTAACATATACCATAATGGATGCGTGGGGTTTTCTATAGTTAATGAGATTTGAATACGTTTCAATGTTATCGCCTATATAATTTAGTAAAAATTCATTCTTGTAACTATTTCGCTCACCACGAATTTGTTATAAAACTATGCTCTATAGCACGAAAACGCCAAGACTCGAACTCGTACACTATGATGTAACGAAAAATAGATGTTTTGACACAGTGAATCGAATAGCCAAATATATCTTCTTGAAGTATATTTCATATATAATAACCAGTAACAAGATGCATCTACGTATCTCATACACACACACACACACACACACACACACACACACACACACACACACACACACACCCCCCTAATATATATATATATATATATATATATATATATATATATATATATATATATATATATATATATATATATATATATATATATATATATATATATATATGCTTCCTAAACATTTTTTCAAGTGGTACTCCACAACTTATAACGTAAATTGTAAAATGGGGAGGATGAGGCCCTTAAATTACCTGTTTAACGTTATAATTTTACTTTTAACGATAGTAGGCTTGTATGATTAGAGCGTTCGTTCTTATTGTCAGAAAATTATGAGTTCGAATCCCGGCCCAGTCGAAGATCCGTCGTGTTTGCTTATGAGGCCTGGGATGGGTTAAATAAGTCGGGGTCATAGTGTCCTCCAGGTGCAATGATACTTTTGAGGGTGGTAGGTCAAACCTGGAAGTTCTCGGCCTGTTCTCTGTTTCTACACTGCTGTCGTGGCCACGATGACACACCCACTGGTGATCCATTATATAATGTGTCATCCCTTTGTGTTAAAAAATGTAGAATTTTTACTTGCTGGGGCGCTATGAAAAAAATCGAATATTATTCATTTAGACTGGACTCTGGATTTGTTAGAAAATTTAAAGGAAATTACGAAATATTTGAAATTTTCATACCAATAATAAAAGCTCCATTAATATTAACGTAGCAAATTTTTCGTAAAAAATTTGGATGAACATTTTGACGTTTTTTAAGAAAGCATTGGCGACGTCTGATCTCGATAATACGAAAGTACTGCGAAAATTTTTCTACTGCAATTCTTTAATTTTTAGAAATTTTCTGAATTATATTGCATTACTTTAATAAAGATAGATACAAGGAAAAGCGAAAGGGATCCAATTAGCTTCATAAAGAACAATAAGAATTGCTAATAAAAAAATTTTCCCTATATTCTTTGAAGGGAAGAAAAAGAAGAAATAATAATAATAAAAAATATGCTTCTGTTTCTTTAGAAAGTTAGACTGTCGAATTAAATATGGCTCTCGTGGTATTTCCGAGATGGGAAAAGAAATTGAGTGCTTTGGGCGTAAAATGACCCTCGCTAAAAGAACAGGTTCAGAGTATCGAGATCACAGGTCAAGTAATGCTTCTTCATTTGTTAGTTAAGTACTCTATATTTATTTAAATATGTGCATTCATAAAACGAGTACGGTTACGATAGTAATACTCAGGGAACAATTTACAGGGTGGAAATTATATATTATAATTTTATTTGACCTCTATATATATTCTCAATGAATATAAATTATATATTTATTTTTGGACCATTTGCATTTCACGGACATCCGTCATCAAAATATTGGCGCCAAAATTATCGCCAAACTACTCTCACGTGATCGGAATTTTAGTAAACCTGCATGTTTACTGTAATTTCGTATTGTTATGTGAAATATTACATTCCTATTGTTAAAATTTTGCTATCACCTTTGCTGTTAAGTTTCCAATTAAGATTATTATGTATTGATGGTCTGCAAGAATAAATACCCTGACCCAAAAATAAATTTCACGCTAAATGAAATATAGTATAAACTTAACCTCTTTCTTTAGTTTTGTGTCACTGAAATAATAAAATTAACCTCAAATATTTCAAATGCAAAAACAATTTCAACTGCTCAAAGTGAATCTAAGGAATGATTTCTAAATCTCTTATCTAAGGATCATTTGATTTTCCAATTTCAGATTACGAACTTCAACCATAACCCTTTCTAGAGATTGATATTGTCGTTTTATAAGCTATTTGCCGTCGAATGTTGGGATTTTAAAAAGTTGATGTCAATATAAAATAAGCATTTGGTTTTTATTCTGGCATAGATATGCTTTATCTTTCAAATTTCCTTTAAAACGTTCTTTTTATTGGATAATTTTCATATTCTCTCTTTTATATATTTATTCTAGCATTACTCAAATCAACTTTTATCCTTCGATTTTAAAATCGATATTTATTGTAAAAAGGAGTGGTGAAACAAAACACAACCCTTGTTATTATTTAAAACTCTATAAAAGTAATTAAATAATTTAGAATTCTAAGAAATTGAGCACGATTTTTTTTAAATATTTTTACCATCTGAATCATAAATTAAAATAAAATAGGAATGAAACATTCTATAAAACACTAGATATTTTAGCTGAAATCTTTCTCAAATTTAAGACATATGTACTCTTTTTCACTATTCCTTATCTAAATATAAACTATGAAGGAACAGGAGGGGAAAAAAATTGTGCACTCGAAATTGAACTGATGACTTTGTCCATTTCGCTTTTTATTATTTTTTTTCACATCGTTTTATTTTTCTAATCTGACGGAATGTCGAGCCAGAAGAAAGGGAAAAAAAAAAAAAAAAAAACGTTTGTGGGTGGAAATCACGGCATAAGCTTTGTCAGTGATCTCCGTAAGTACGACGGAAGTTGGGGGGCATAAAAAGGGGGTGGAAGGTACTTAGGACCTCAGATTGAAGGGTGGGAGTTAGGAAAGGGTCAGTCATCCATCAAAAAAGAATTATAAGTGATGACAGCTCTCCTATGCTACCAGAAGAGGACTCTCTTATCATTTTTTTTTCTCTTTCATCCTGCAAAACCTTTCGATGATTTTTTAACACATGAAATATTTTACCTTTAACTGTATCTAGGTTTAAAGAGCATTTTTCAGAACTTTAATGAGCTTTTAAATACCTCACGAATCGCAGTTACTGCAAGTAACAAGAAATATAGAACAGCTGTTTTACTGCGATTAACTAACTAGCTAGCCGCCGAAATAAAAATTACTAAGACAACATATATATGCATGTATATGTACTATAATGTTTTTACTTAATTACTCAATATGATATTTTTTTTAATTTGTCAAATTATCATAGAAATAACGTATATACTGGGAAAAAATTTTTTTATCGCTCGGCAATGGGTGACTAACCCTTTACTACAACAGGGCCAGAAGCTGCTATTCATTCATGTTCTTCTTCTTCTTAGAGTTGGGTTTGTATGTTATGGGGAACCTCTGCTTTTATCAGCATTTTGTACTATTAACTCCAAACCCAATGTTTCCTAGTTCCAGTTGCTCGGGTCACCCACTTTATTAATAAAGTCCGATATAACCCTTTAATGGAGTCTAGGTGTAACTCTCTAGTATGGATGATGCCTAAAGAAGTTATTCTAGGGAGGGCAAGAGCCTCGCATTCGTAAATGATATCCTTGGCCGTTTCCTCTGATCAGAGAGTCAGTCATGCTAGCGATAGCTTCCTGACTTTCACCAAAAAATGGTTTGGAGGTCATTTCTACCTCCTGTGAAGGATTCATTGCTGCCCCTTCACTAGATTGCCTCTGAGTTCCCTTGTCTTTTTCAGCAAGGTCTACTTCAGAGGCTTCAACTGCAAATGCAGAAAGGTTAGTTGTTTCTTGTGTCTTTTCAGCCATAAGATAACAATTAATAAGCTCAGGTAATATAACAGTCCACCCAACATTGCCTGAGTTACTGGGCAAGGCAAAAAAACTCTAGAAGTTCGCTAGGCAACTAGAGGCTCCGTTAAGACACCATTACCGCGGTGCCAAATAGCCCTAGGCACGGGTCGCATAACACCAGGGTTGACGGAAGCTGGTTCGTGGCCTCTGATTCTATATTCAAGGCTATCCTGTCATTCCTACAGGACGTTCGGCGATCCACCACCTGCCGACGCGCCTGGTAGCTAGTCAGGCCCCAGGTTCATTCATGTTACCCGGTGGGGATTTGTGAACCAAATCACGAAGACAAGTAGCATTACCCACGCCATATCACCACAAACTCGTTTATAGAGTGGGCCACATTCATACATCATTTCAGAAGAAAAGAAAGAAAGAAACAGTCATGCTTGATCCGGGATCCGAACCCGGGATTCACAGCCCAGGGGTCAGGAACGCTAACCACTCAACCATCGGTCGGCTGTGAAAAAACAGCAGTTTCCAGAGCTAAGTAATAAAAGTTTAAAATCTAATGGCTACATTTGGCGACAAAATATATGTCAACATTTTCGACGTTCTAAGTCAACAGGATCAATAGACTTACTATAGGAATATTCTAGAAGAAATGTCCAGTGTCTATACTGAAAAAGAATAAATATCAAATTCAGCCAAACAGTGAGTTAGGGGATAATATAGCGAGGACTCTGGCACTCTTATCTGATCTGAAAATGGCAGAGATAGGTTTATATATTATAAAAAAAACTGTTTTTTAAAGCTATATAACAATATTAAGCTGAAGTAAATACAGTAATTGTTAATGAAAGAAACTGTATGATTGAAGATACTATTCATGCCTCCTCGGTATAGGCACTGGAACTCTTTCTAGAATATTCCTTTAGTAAACTTATGGTAACTCGACATTTATTGTTCCCGTCGACTCAAAACGTTGAAAATGTTGACGTATATTTTGTCACCAAAAATGTTGCTAAATTTTACCAAGTTGTCCCAGCTTTTAGACTTTTATCTCTTATATCTTTAAACCACTATTTTTTCAGAAAGTAAGCGTTATTCTGTGAAATATAATGTTTCATTTGAAGAAAACACTAATCTTTTTTTTATTTCTGTGGATAATCACACTATTATCACCACGAATAAAATCGCAATAATATATGTAAGTATGTTTTTGTTTGGATGAGCATTTTTTGTTTTCTGATATGTAAACAGACTTTCGCTTTTTGTTAGAGTTTTGATGGTCACGAAACGATTGTCAGAACCAACATATTATTTAATTACATTTTTCATTTTATTTTCTAACTTTATATTTAATGCTCAAACTATTTACAATGGATCAGTTTCTCTAGATAAAGATTTATCATTGATAACTCATGATTCAACTGATAATTACTGATAATCGATTATTTCAGGATTCAACGCTTGCTCTAAGTGATCTTTGAAACAAATTAATAACGAAACTAAAATTCGCCGGAGAAGTTTGGATTGGCCGTAAGAATTCTGCGGAGTAAATTTATTTTATATGAATATTTAATTTGAAAATATTATTCTAGTTCGTGACAAATTAGCTACATCGTGCATTTACACCCAGTACAAAGTCTTTAAAATAATATTAATATCTAATTCTTATAATAAAATAGTTAATTAGTTATTGAGTTATTACATAAAGTTATTGAACAAATTCTGTGCATGATAAATTTCTCTTTCTCGATTAGAAACTATTTTTCAATTATTGGTCCAATAAAGGTTTAGGTGATTTCAAAGTTCTATCAAATAACCAATCGTAATGAATATATATATATATATATATATATATATATATATATATATATATATATATATATATATATATATATATATATATATATATATATATGCTACGATAGACTGACTGACTGGTGTTTTCCTCACGTCTGAAAGCTTGCATGTTCGATACTTGGTCGGTGCAAAGAACGTCATGCTTAAAATTCTTTTACATTTACACATTTAGTGTTTATTTTTTTAAGGATTTCTAAACAGTGTAATATGTAAGTTATGAAAGAAATTTTCAATTCAAAATATTATGAATTACAGCTCCTTTCATAATTCATAATTTTCAGACCTTAGGCTGATTTCAGCAGAATTGTCGAAAATATCCATTTAGATTTGGTTCGATTTAAATATTACAATATAATTATTGGCTATACTATATAATGCGGACACTTTCTGAACACATATTCTAATTCGATCAAACAGGTAATAGGGGGTTTATCATGTCCTAGTAGTAGGACAGATTTTTTTTATTACTTCGGAGTTTAGGGTCCTGGGTTCAATGCCAGGCACTGTTGAACAACAGGAGATGGTTGTTGCATGCATATCTGAAGGAGTGGGTGTTTGAGTGTTTTCAGGGTTTCCTTATTTTCAATACTTAAACAAGTATTCTTATCTAAGAAGAGTTCTCCTGGAAGACAATTTACGTGATAGAGGCTAAAATGCTTCACAACTACCTTCTATTCTTGGGCTATCTATTACCTGGTATCGAAACAAGTTACAGGAAATACAGCATAACATAGCAATAAGGACAGCTTAATACTTAAGGCTAGTATTTGAGCATTTACCTCGTTTCATATTCAAAATTAGCTGTTTACTCTCGTATTCATTTCTCCCAAGAAAAAATATCCCATTACCCAAGCACCAACACCATTAAATATACATGTAGAAAGAAGAGGCGAGCAATGACCGTCTCCAATTTTTCTTAACAATGAGCATTATTCAAACCGGAACCTTCTTTCCTAAAGGGCAAGATTAAACCAATAACTGATGGTTTTAATTTCAAAATAGAAATTAAAATTTAAACTGAAAAAAAGCATAGAAAATGTTCTTAAAACAATTATGATGCTGAAATGTCTCAAATCAATTGAACAAGCCAATTTAGTACTTATACTGAGGAAGCAATCGGCAAAATTCCTTAAACATGATTTATTTTCTTCTCGAGTAAAAAAAAAAATGTGTTACTGCACTTCTGATTCTCTTTTATGAACTCTGAAGCACGTGGTGAAACTCTGAAGAGAACGCAATTTTTTTTCTTTCGTATATTACTCGGTAAAATAAATAGAGTTGCTTCAAGCAGGTATTAATGATTCGCAAATAAGATAGCGGGTGAAAAAAAATTGCTTTGACGGAAGAAAAAAAATAAAAAAAGGAACTCCATGTCATCTTTGGCTGATACAATCTTGAAAAGAGACAAGCTGCTGCAATTTTTAGAAGTACCTTTCTATTCTTTTTTTTTTTAATTTCCCTCTTGAGTCTGCTGCATACTTTACTGTTATTACTGCCATTACAGTCTTTCGCCAGGTTATTAGAGATGGTATTAATTGCGCGCAAGGTAATTTTTTTGCTTCATCATTGATTAATTATTGCGCCAAATTGCCTTCTACCTTGCGTGTTTATGTGCTTAAATTAGATAGCATGCTCTGTATTTTCTGCCATTTGGCGAGTCTTTATTGTATCTTCTGCCAACAATTCTGGGAAAGAAACACCGTCTCTTAACCCACTTAAACTCCTTAAACGTTTCTTAATCATACAGATAACGAGGAATTATTCGAGCAATTCGAATTACTAATTGCTGCTTTCTATGTCGAAAGACTTATATTAAAAAGAATAATTCCTCGGCTATAACCGCATGCTTAAAACTTCATTTATCAAAATATTTACTAGTTATGTATGTACTGTAATTAATAGAAGGTTTGTCATTTCTAAATAATTTCTAGAATAAAAAAAAATTTTACCTGTTTATCGCTAGATCACAAACACACCATAACACAAATGCCACAAAAATATCTAAATGGATCTTGTACCAAAAATGAGGGAACAAAAGAGAGGTTCTGAGTAACAATTTTAAATTATTAAAAATATTTTTAACTATAGGGGTAAAAACAGAAGCATTTCAAATTTATTGACTAAAAATTGATAATAATAAATCCTTCGACATGTACGCGAAAAAACTTTTCACCCAGGGCCTGGTCAAGTCTCGGACAGATTAATGAACATATTTGTAAGGTGACACATAAAATTACAAATTGTGAATGTAAAGTAAATCGAATTCACGCGTATATTACAGGGAATAAGGGTTATACTAATGTACGAAAGGTAGTACCGGATTCAGCTAAAAATTACCATTCTGAGGAAAACAATGTTTAAAGTTTCAAAAATTGCAGTTTCATACCACGTGTCGATTCCTGGCGTTTTGTGAACAAAGGGTCTGCCTCTGGTATATCAGCAGTGGCCTAGTTGGTTAGGGTGGTCTCATTATCGGGAGGTAGTGAGCTCGAATCCTGGCTTAACCAAAGATCCGTCGTGATCACCAAAGATGTCCAAGGCACATTAAATGGGTCGTAATCGCAATATCCTTCAAGTGAAATGATATTTCTAAGATGATAAATCAAGTATTGGGGGTCGTCAGCTTGATCCCTGCTTTTAAATTATGAAAACTCTCATCTGGTTGTTTACATTTAACTGGTAGAACGACAACTCAAAGCAAGGTACAATGAAGCATGCTAATAAAACTACAACCTCCTCTTGTTACTGACATTATTACTAGACCATTGTTCAAAATTACGAGTCAGTATTTTGTAATCCATTTGCAAAAGAGAGCAGTAAACATTTCCAAACCTATGTTGTTGTTGTTGTTACTAATGACACTTGGACAAGCCAAGATCGCTATGCCTTGGCTATGCGAATTTAAGTCAATTGGGAGCGTCTTTCGTTTAATCATTCACAATGAAGGTGAAAGTACGACTTTTGTTCTTCAAATCCTCCAATAGATGGCAGCACCAGAGGATGCATTCCCTCAATTTCGACATTTATCTAAAGGGGGAGTAAATTTCTCCAGACCATTGCACCCATGGTAACTGCTCAGTGACCGACCACAGGACTTTCGATTCCACAGATTTAACGAGCACGTATATCGCATGTACTCGTGGGTCTTTGGTGGCATTGGAAATTGAACCCCACACTTCCGGATGGAAGGCCGATACCCTAACCACTAGGCTACCACGGCCTTTTCCAAACCTATTTTTATATGAACTACCAAGTTTAATATCTTCATTTGTTAAAGTATGACGTAAAATAATGGATCGCTGCTCAAGTGTTGTCTTCATCACCAGACTATGGTTCAAATTTACGTTTCGTGTAATTTTCAATCGTGTGTCAAATTTACGTGTGTTTAAGAGATTTTGATTAATTGAAATATGCAGCCGCGCACGCGCGTGAAAAAGTACAGTAAAATTTATACGATTTATTACCAAGTTGAAACAATGATTATTTCATTTTTATTTATAATGAAAACGGGATGCTATTGCATCTCAATTAGATGGGATTCTTGTAGAAAATATGAATTGTTTCTAAAAGTGTTCCTTATCTCAGAAAAATATCAATAATAACTATATAGACAAAGAAAGCAAGGTATTAACAGAAGCCTATTTGAATGTTTGTCTGGATCTCTTTGGTAGTCTGGTAGAAAATACGGCATTAATCTCTTATAAAATGGGAAAAAATTTTCCTAAAAATTTTTTAATTAATGTTTATAGTGATGTAAAGATCAATGCTCGCGTTTTTTGTAAATTGATCACTTCATTACGTAAATCAAATCTAGAAAAAAATCCCTTTTATCTTAAAAAAAGTCAATCCTTAAAATGATACAATTTATAACAATGCAGCTCTATGTTTCTTTTTCTTTTTGAACTCGAGTAAATTGTTTTAACCAATAGATATGGCTCACCTAAATGCTCAATTTCAAGCACTTTGTTATTCGATTTCCCTTGAAATCCGACCATTTCTTTTATATTTAGCAATAAAAATAAACTATTGTTTGTTTCAGCTTTATTTCTGATTTGGTAATTTTCTGAAAAGAATTGTGATATTATACAATGCACACACATTTCATTTTAAGTTACCTCATGATAGAAATGAGAAAGGAAGTGGAGTTTAGGAAAAAAAATCGAGATTTTTTACATTTCAGGAAAAGTAGAACATTGTTTCTTTCTTCTGTAAGACAGACTGAAAAGAATCGAAATAGTCTATAGCAAGTCTCTGGCCATTAAATCTTATGGCATTGGAACGCAGTTACAGTTACCAGAAGAATCGAATACAGACTACCACATACACATTCTACCGATCACTCGGTAAAATTTCGGTCAGAAAGAGAGTCAGTGGACAAAATGCTTTCCAAAACTTTTCGCCTGCCATGAAAAAAAAATTTGAGGCTGAAATAGGTTAGGAGTATGGGAGGTATAAAAAAGAACAGTTCCAATTTTATATAAGATGTTCTTCTTTTTTTCTATCGGTAAAAAAAAGAACATCAAGATCCTCAAATCTATTTCCAGGAAAAGGAAAATACTTTTCAAATCATTTATTGTTGTTTTCGCGGTGTATTTTTCGGTCATTTTTCAAAAGAGAAAACTCACTTCTTTCCTTTTGCCTATAAAATACTGGGGGAGAGATATAAGTGAGTCAAAAACAACCACATTACAATGAAATAGAGAAAAGGGGAATATAAATATAGATATATGTATCTTTGTTTTGTTCTTTTTTTATGGAGGAGTTATAACCAAAACACTGTAGGTCCATATAAAAGTCATTTTTCTCCGTTGGTGAAGTATTTTCCTCTGAGTTTTACTCTCCTTTCTTGCGTTGTTTATCCATTTTATTCTCCTGTTTTGTCCTAAATCTTTCATCAAATAGCGATCAGTTTACTAAAACTCTAGCGTCCACACATTGAAATAAAGAATTTGGTAAAAATGAAGGATTTCTTCTTTTCTTTTGGACGTTTTTCCAATTTTTCAACGTCTGGTTATAGATATATTTTTTGAGGCTATAATGTATTTTGTGACCCGCTTTCAGATCATTGCTTGAAATATTTTCTCAATATTAAGGACATAAAATACCTGGGAATTTAGGAATATGAATTGTTGTCTATAGGGCTCTAAAGTTTGTGAATGTTTTCCAATAGTTTGCTTGTTCAAAATGTTAAAAAGTATCATTTGAAAATGGGAATAAAAAGGTATACAAAAACTGTATCAATAAAGTACCAAAAATAATACAAAATCATATAAAATGAAGGCCTTATTGACTAAGTATGTATCAATTTTGATTTGTTATTATATTTTTAACTGTACGATCCATAAAATATGAAAACCGAAATGCAAATTTTAAATTTCATCGATTTTCTCTTATTCGAAACTTTAAACATTTGGGATGTGAATTGAATGCATCCAATGACATCGCACCTGAGATCCGCAGCAGGGTTACAGCTACTAACCGATGCTTTTTCGGCATAAAAAAGTACCAAAAATCTACTTTCGTCAGTCGAAAAACAAAAATTTTGATATACAAATGCTTGATTCGGCCTATTCTCACTAACTCATCTGAAACGTGGACATTGACTGAGAAGGACAAAGAAACCATCTCCATTTTCGAAAGAAAAACTTTAAGAAGCATCTTTGATGGAATAAAATGTGAGAATACATGGTGAAGAAGAACTCATTCTGAGCTCTATAAACTACATAAAGAACCAGATGCTGTTAAATTTATCTCAATACAAAGATTAAAATGGGCAGGACATTTGAGACAGATGAATGACAATCGGGTGACGAAAAAATTTTCTTGGCTCGCCCCATTGGCACCAGAAGAAGAGGACGACCGAAACTCCGATGGCGTGACTGCCTTGAAAACGACCTAAAAACACTAAATGTGACAAACTGGATGACCTTATCCAAAAATAGGGGGTCCTGGTATGCACTTCTGAGGAAGGCAAAGGCACACCCTGGGCTGTCAGGCCAATGAAGAGGAAGAAGATTTTCTCTCATATCTGCAAAGTAATGTCTTTGAAAATTTATTGTATAGGTATGTTTATTTTGGTATATACATTGGTATTTGATATACATTTTGATCACCAACTTACTTATACTTCCATGTACCTAGCCATAAGTTGGACTCTACCAATCAGATGGAAAAATCCCGTCCATGGTCTCTTGTAATTTAAAATTGATCTCCAATCAGAAGGCCCACCATATATTTAACCTATCACCCCTAGGGATATCATTTCACTTGGAGTACACTATGACCACGATATGTTTAACGTGTTCCAGACAACTTCAGTGAATTCGGTGGATCATCCGGTAAATCGGGATTTGAACATATTATATTTTGACCATGAGAGCGACTCCATAACCAACAAGAACCACCTCGGCCTCTACATACACTAAGTGAAAAATTTATATGGTAATCGCTTTACCAATTTTTTATGATGTTTAGGAAGCATAAAATACGTGGAATTTTTATTACTTAAGAATGTGCTTATTTTATATTAAAATCTAAATCTTCTTGCTATCTTTCAAATAGAAGAATATCCCGTCAGTGATATTGCGATTCATGGTGGCAATCTAGTAATTTTGATTCATTGAAGCCTAGAAGTAATTGTTCAACTAAAGTTGTTGTTGTCGTGTGCCAGCTAGGCTGAAAATATAGGGTGCGCTGCTCCACTTTTCCAACTGAACCATAATTAGGTGTGGAGTCCGACTTCCTCAGTACACACATGCCATAGGTATCCGTTTATAGGGTAGGCAACCATTCACAACCCATTCATACAAGGAAAGGACAAAGACAGGATAGATAGAGAGAAAAAGTACGTCCATGCCCGAGCCGGGATTCGATCCCAGGATCTCCCTGTCCGCAGTCAGTCACGCTGACCACTAGACAAGTTGGGTGGCTGTTCAACTAATAGAAGATATCAATAATCTCAAGGCAAATTTATTTTAGCAACAGTTAATTCTAGTTACCTAGTACCATTACTATACAGGAATATGACTCATTTTCTTTGAAGTTTTTTTCGATTTAAAGGAAATATTTTGGTTATTAAAAAACCTTACAAACAAGTTTAATGGACTGATTTTCCATTAGATGTTGTCAAAGTCAATAGACACATATGAATGTGTTTTGGAAGTATCTGATATACCTAACAGACATTAATCGTGACTCCATAGATGCTTCTTTATCCCACTTACTGAGATGAGTAGTGAAATTCAATGTTTCAGCTTTTGTCTAGAAAACAGAGCATTTAAACTTTCAAAATTTGGTTTATAACAATACATGACTTAGTGTATTATCTAGGAACTTGAAACCGATTGGATTCAAAGGAGTGTAACAAATGCTATTGGAATGATAACGATTATTTCAGGGTAGAAGTATCAATTAAAAGAAATGATAATGTTAGACATTAACTATGATAAGGTTGCTTTCAAGTTACGTTTGTAGGGGATAATAAGCTCCAGAGCGGCTCAGCATCTTGACGCCGCTTCTCGTTAAGATCAGCAAAGTGACTGGTCACCAAATTCTCCTTCACTTTGTTGCTGGATCTCCGTAGGCTTTGGACATGTCCTGTGAAGTCCAAAGTCCTTCTACTGGTGTGATGTGGATATGGAGAGGGTGACAGATCAAGTGTCGACCATGTCACCTGACCGTGGTTTAAAAATGACAAGGCACTTGTTGATGAGTGAGTATTCTAAACTTGTTAGGTACGGTCCGGAATTATATGTAGATGATGGCCAATATATCTATTAAATATTTAGTCAAAGAAAACCTGGCATTTCTTTTGGAAACATAAAGAATGATCACTAGCAAAATAGTTCGTACCTAACGAAATAGCCTTCATGAAGTTGCTTACTATGCTCCTAGACCTATGGTATGTTGTCCATTGACCATAATACTGGTACTGACTGAAAAAAGGTAGTCGTTAAATATTGAGATTGAGTATAATGAATTAGACTCAAGAGAGGTATTAATGAAGAGGTTAAACTGTATTTGGAGTCTCACACCAGGCTTATTTTGGTATGAAAAGAATGCGACACTTAAGATAACTCAACATGCATAAGAAGAGATGTTGTTGTCTTATGCCAGCTAAGCTAACATTATGGGGTGCGCTGCTCCACTTTTCCAACTGAACTATATTTTGGTGGGGAGTCCGACTTCATCAGTACACACATGCCATAGGTACCTGTTTATAGGATAGGCAACCATTCTCAACCCATTCATACAAGGAAAGGACAAAGACAAAATAGACAGAGAGAAAGTATATCCATGCCTGAACTGGGATTCGAACCCAGGATCTCCCTATCCGCAGTCAGGCACTCTGACCACTAGACAGGGTGGGCGGCATAAGAAAAGATCACATTACAAAGTGATTAGATGATATGGACTGAAATAAACACAGAAAAACATACGGGCTTTAACTATTTTTTATGATGGGAATTGGATGGTATAAAGCTATGCAGACAAGGCACTAAGGATTTATTGCAATTAGAAGTACCTCCTTGGTAGTCTTCAATACAACAGCACGTAGGTTCAATATCAACATAGGGCATGGAAAATCTTAATAATCTAGAATTAAGTTCCAGTCGACTTTCGTCTCATGTATGGTGCCAAATGTATTCGCAAAGAAGTTAAGCAAACCAAGTATTTAATTTAGAAACTTTTCCATGTTTATACTATGTCCCATGACACGCCTAGAACTCTTATTTTTAAATTTAATCATGAGTTTCTCTAATGATTCTATTATTATCTTTCTATTCAAGAAAAATAAAGATGAATTAGTTTCAAAGCTTCTTAAAGTTTTAAAGTTTCACGGTTCAGATTTTTAGATTGCTGTATCATTTCCTTTAAATTTTTGTAAAAAAAATATGTAATTCAATAATAATTCAAAAATACAAAATCTTATCATTATAGTGGCTACTATAGCTGATATTTTACATGTATAATGTTGAATAATAAAGCAACTATAATATTTGTGTTCAATGTGTCTTGAATTTCTTCACATGTTGTTGTTGTTGATAATCTCGGGACTATGCATCAGAGCGAGACATTTCCCATGAATCTGGAAATATCCAAAATGCCTAAAAACAGATCAGCGTCCCGCAGGGTCTCGCCCTCGTTAAAAAATAAACACATCAAAATATGAGCAGAGGTCAGCTGTGCTCTATGGTCAGTATGGATATATTATTTGACCCTGATTGAAACTGAGAGCTCTTGAGGGGCCACTGAAGAAAAGTGAAAAAGCATTTTGGCAGGATCTTGGTCTAAGTTGGAAAGATACCCCACGGATATTTTGCAAAATACCAAGAGTGTATGGGAGAGTTTTCAAATGCTTATTCACAATTTTGTTTTAGCAACGAAGAAATCTCGCAAAAGGTGAACTTCCCACAATAACTGACATATTCCTCTCCGGTTAAGGAGTCGGGTTTTTCATGTCTCAACCCCAACCTGTGAAGGCATCTATCTCCTGAAAATGTTTGAATGAAAGTATGTCAAGTAGATTTAGAATATATAGACTAGTCTCACTGCCAACAGCACCCTAGTTATAGAGCTGCTGAATAGAAACGCGACTGTCAGTCAAGATCAGGTCTTGGAAATGATCCGAGCTTCTAGTTTTCTAGTTTCATTGTGACTTGCACTATGCAAGTCACGCTGAAAACTAGAAGCTCTGATCTAAAAATTGTACAAAAATTAGGGTTTTTGATCTTGAACTTCACAACGCTGTACACTCCAATATCGGAAATTCCCACTTTACGTCTGATACCATCAGTTTAAATTTTCAAGGTAGACTGGGACATACTATGGATAGTTTTCATAGCCAGAATTTTTTGATGAGGTCTGAAAACTCGTAAACTGAGTTTTTCGTCTTTAGTTTAGAGCAGGGATGCACAACCTATGGCCCGCGGGACAAAATTGGCCCGCGTCGCCGTTAAAGTTGGCCCGCGAATGTTGTTATAAAAAAAGATTAATTTTTAAAAAAATGAGACTCTTTCAAATAAATAAAAGAAAAAATCTGATAGGAAAACGATCCTACATCAGAATAAATATTTTACATCTGTTCATTAATTTATTTTTTTTATAACGCGGTTTTTCAGTTTGTTCCCTTCATGTCTACCCGAGAGTATGAATGTTCGTATAGGAGAATCTCGCGGTCGCAGACAAAGTCAAAAAACATTTGCGTATTCACGCATGCGTCCCGGGACAGTTTCGATTCAAAATTACGTTGAGCCAATCGAAAATGCTTGATCTAGTTCACGTTTTTCTCCATGGTGAGCATTACCAAAAAGAACTTCAACTTCTACTTAGCGGCGGCGATCATTCTAATAAACACCGCGTGGTTTTGCTTGAAGATCGGTTATTATTTTTTAAATTCGCATTCTTAATTTAATAAAATTTATTTTATTGAAGCAAATAGAAATATTTAAGTAAAATGAGTGGAAAAAAGAAAGGTGATTTTCCAAATCGGAAATTTCAAGATTCATGGACAGATAAATATTGTTTCATCTATTACAATAATACTATCACATGCTTAATATGTAGTTGCAAGATTGCAGTGGCGAAAGAATATAACATAAAGCGGCATTATGAAACGAAGCATAAATAGAGTCTAGAATTTCAACTCATTAACTCTTTATGCATAAGACTGAAAAGGAAGATAGATCTTAGTATTTTTATTCTAGATTCCGATACAACATATTAATGCCAAAAATCGAATTAATTTTACTCTCAAGTTATTGATTCAAAAATATGAACTTACTAAGATTTTAATATTTGCCAATGGCAACAAATTGATGCGCTAGTTAGGGACTAATAAATCGTCTGAAAAACTTTTTTTAATATGCTCTTTAATATTCCTGTTCCCGCCCAACTTCTCTAGTGGTCAACGTGCCTGACTACGGATAGGGAGACCCTGGGTTCGAATCCCTGTTCGGGCATGGATGTACTTTCTCTCTCTATCTATCCTGTCTTTGTCCTTTCTTTGAATTGTGAATGGTTGCCTACCCTATTAACGGTACCTATGGCATGTGTGTACTGAGGAAGTCGGACTCCACACCCAAAATATGGTTCAGTTGGAAAATTGGAGCATATAATGCCAGCCTAGCTGGCGCATGACAACAACAATACCCCTATTTTCTTTTTCATTTGCTCTTCACTCATCAAAAACAAGAAAAATAAAGCTAAAAAGCTAAAATAAGACTAGAATTCAATATTTTTTTTCTGCATCTAGAATTGGGTTAGTGGCATCGACTTCCACCAATGATACAAAAGTTGTAAGCTTAAGTTCAAAAATGCAAATTTGCTATCACCTTTGTTGGGAGCCATGTCAACCGCAATATTGTATAATAAATCTGCTGCTAAACATTAAATTCCTACTTAATTCCATGATTATTTATTTTTTTAGTTACGCATTGATGAAAACTAAACGCGAAGACAGAGATTCAAGAGGATTTTTTATGCCCTTAAAACTTAAAGTACTTGTAAAAAAGAATAAATTTTAATCATTATAACCATCTAAATGCTAATTATTTTTATTGCTTTTTGAGTTAAAAATGTTCAGAGACTGACCATATATATATATATATATATATATATATATATATATATATATATATATATATATATATATATATATATATATATATATATATATATATATAGTATTAAATTTCTGATACAATCGCTTAGAACAAAAACAATACGTTCTGTTTTCATTTTTGATTTCTTTGAAAATAATTATAATATAAAAAAGCGGGATTTTTTTAAAAATAAGATTTAAAAAATCAAAGCTATTTTTAATTATTTATCACACATAATTTTTTTCTAAGCTGTGTGCGTAATGGAAACATCCTAATTAATAAGTGAGAATTAACAAATGTACCCCAGTGGAATTATGCTTTCGAGATTTTATTTTTTTACATATGTGAGCATGTTATTCTTTTGTCATATTACTTTGCATTCGAATTATATAAGCATATTCGATTTTGATAGTGACGAAAGTCACATAATTAAATTGCAAATGATATTCTTTGAGATTATTTCACAGCCAATAACAATGATATTGTCAGGATATTGTAAACATTCTTTTTTTATTCCCATCCACGCAATATTTTTTTTCTTAAATCAACTTTCGCTGCAAAGAAATTCTTTCAGTGAAATGCATAAATTAAGCTCTTGCCTCTACCCGCACCTTTCTTATTAACAGTCGAAAAGAAACTCTCATGTAAAAACTAAGAAATTACCATAACTTTGCATTGAAGCAGTACAAAAAATAAATAAATGAAAACATACACCCTCATTTTTCGATGAAGGGAGGTAGGCAGTCGAAAGGAAAAAAAAATTTCAATTTTAGGGGGTACAATTGTAACGAGGTAATCAGGGTAGCCTCCAGAGAGAGAGGGGTGGAAAGAATACCCCCAATCAGAAGCTCGAGGGGTAGGGGGGACAACAACGACCCCTCCTTTCCCTTTTTATTTCTGTATATGTCTTGAAAAAATTCATTTGAATTTGAAAAAAAAATTATAGGGGAGGAGAGGAAGACCGATAAATTCAATCTCCATATTTAGGTCCTTGCTCCATCCCCCCTCAGCGATCTTTCAATCCTTTAATTTGTACTTTTGGGAAGTCCACCTCCCCAACATGGGACTAGTTTTTATACCCATAACCGTCAATGTCAGTTTTTTTCCCCTTATGAATTCTAGTGTACGCCTGAATAGTTCAGGATGTTATAAATCACGTTTCCGTACACCCCTACGGCATGAGTTCAATTTTTATTTATTTTTTTATTCTGATTTGTGGAATAAATTAAATTAATTCGGTAGCTACGGTTATCGGTACAACGTGAAAAGGTTGGGCGTACTGTTGTGTGTTCCCTGTACAACAATTCGGTTTTTATAGGAAAAACGACTATGTTTTTCCCGTGTCCTGTTTTACATACGCATTCTCAAGGGATTTCAATTTTAAAAGCTGCGTCACACGCCTCAAAAAATCGCGCGTGTAAAATAGGACGTAAAATTTATTATGCATTCCCCTTCTCTAAATTTAAGGAAAGACATTTAAGAATACTGAAATATTTAACGCGAAGTACCTTCTGTAGATTGTGATGCAGGGGATTTCTCGCTAAAAAGATCACGTGACTTTTATTCGACGTCCTTTACAACAATTATTTGTCAGATCACCCCTTCTGAAAAAATATTCCTTGGCAAGGCAACTAAATAGATCAATTTGATTTAAATTTCTTGTGTATAAAATTGGAAAATATTCGAAGATATTTTTTGACAGTACGTTGTTTTATTTGTTAGAGAAAAATATTTCTTAAATTTGCTGGTAAAAGCTTCTGAAAAGTGTTTATGGATAATGCACTTTTGTTTAGTAAGATTTTTTTCCTTAGAAGAGCATTTAATCAAATAAATTGTTGTTGTCGTGTGCCAGCTAGGGTGCGCTGCTCCACTTTTTCAACTGAACCATAATTTGGTGTGGAGTCCGACTTCTTCAGTACACACATGCCATAGGTACCCGTTTTTAGGGTAGGCAACCATTTACAACACATTTAAACACAGAAAGGACAAAGACAAGATAGATAGAGATAGTACATCCATGCCAGAACTGGGATTCGAACCCAAGACTTCCCTATCCGTAGTCAGGGACTCTGACCACTAGACAAGGCGGGCGGCAACCAAATAAACTATTTTAATTAAATTTAAAATAAATTATTAAATGTAATGTTATATATATAATAAATGAAATTATGGAAGATTTTTGATTTAGGAATAGAAAAAACATTTTTTTTATTTAAGACTTATGTATTACATTAATCATTCACAATGATAACATTTCCTCTGTGAATCCTATTATATTATGATATTCTGATCCCATTCAAAACTTTTTCCTAAATATCAAGAATAGGTTAAATATTTATCACAGTAAATAATCTCTCTCTCTAAAACAACATCGATTACATTTCAGCATAAAATTATTTCGGCGCATGCGTGCATTGTCTGACCATTTTTTTTAGTGTATCAATTATATAGAATGAGTGAATAACTACTGGAATATTTTTGCTGAAATAAATAAAGATTTCTATTATTTTAAGTGTTTATTATTGATATTGAAACTAAAGGTCAGTTAAAAAAATAAAGACGACAAAAATTTTTTACAACAGATTGATAATTTGACTAAAACGCAGGAATAGAGAATAAGAAGCATATTTCATGGTAGTAGAAACATCTTTACTTGAAGCAGGAATCGAACCCACGATCTGCGAGCACCAGCATATTTCTCACTACTTAGACTACTGTTGGCCTCAACCAGATGAATAGAAGTTACTGAGGGAAGGTGATTGAATATTCTTAATTAAGAAGCAGGGGTTGAATAGAAGAATTCTAAGATTTGACCCAATATTAGTTTACTTGGAAGACATCAAGATCATGACCCATTTAACTTGTTTTAGATGCCTTTAGTGAGCATGATGGATCTTCGGTTACTTCGGGAATTTAACTTACTAGCTTTCAGTAATGATAAAGACATATTTCTCAATAAGTTCTCACCATCGCTATCCACTATCGCTTACTCTAGCTTACCAAGTAATAAAGGAATGCTTCCAATATAATTTTAATCTTATTAATAGAAATCACTACATTAGCAAACATTGATTATAATATTTTCAAATTGAAGTGAAATTAGTAATAATTTATTTCTATATTTTGCTTAATATTTATATGCACATAAAAAATATTTTTAAACGTATTAAACAAATATATTAAATAAACTTAAAGCAAGTAAATCTAGTTTTTTTTAATTTAAGAAAAATTTAGAATTGAAAGGTTCACTTCATAAAGGAAACAATTTTGGTATAGTTAAGTTCATTTAACAATGAAGCAACTGCAATCAAAGTTTCTAAAAATTTTATTAGGTAACTAACTATACAGGTAACTTTATAAAAATATATTTTTAATCACGATAAATATATAAAATTCTTGGAAGATAGAAAAGAATTTTTCACGTAAAGGAAGAAAGATTTCTGTTATGTATAGAATATTATCTGCATAAATTTTGTACAATTTACCTAAGTTAAAATTTTCAATATAATCGATAGTGCTCATGGCACGATTAATTTTTCGTCAAATTTTTCAACAGAAATGAGAAAACTTTTTCAATTACCGTCAAAATTATTCATGTATGCATATTTGTTTATACACATAATTATATCTAAAAGATACCTTTAATACTGTAAGAAAATGAAGAGAAATATTTTCCTTTTAAACATGTATTATAGAATTTCATGTGTATAAAAGCAATATATATATATGTATATATATATATATATATATATATATATATATATATATATATATATATATATATATATATATATATATATATATATTGCTGAATAAGATATTTTGGTGAAGTCAATCTTTTTTCCTAAAATTAATGACTATAGTTATACTTGTTTTCATAAGATCCTTTTCAATGTTGTTGTTTTTGAGAAAATAGTTTTATGTGTGTGTGTGAGTTTTTATTACGATAAAAGAATTCCAACAATATATTGGCATCATAATTCTATTTAGATCGTGTACATATGTATACTAATATTTCTTATTAGTATACATATGTACACGATAAGGTGCTGATTAGGCACGTGCCTTTAGGCACGATGTTTATTATTAACGACCTTCATATATTGTACATTCAATCTCTTTTGTCCAAAGCCTTAACAACCTGTTTCGTGCTTAGCGTTTTTCTGAAGACTCGTATTTCTAATGATTCCTTTTATGAAGAGATTCAAGGTAAATTAATTTTTTATTATCTAGATACCTAAATATGTATGTTTCGATCATTTGAAAAATAAAAATAATTAGGTACACTTATACTTCCATGTGTAATTCAATTATTTATTTTATTTGAAAGCACTTTCCCACTATTTCATAAATATTTAACATGTTTTTTCTAAGTGCCAATTTTTTTATATAGATCCTTTTTACTGCCTAAAACTATCTTTTTTTTTGTCTGATATGTTATAAAAAATTATTTGTTGTAAGTATTTATCAAATTTCCAAATTTATTTTATGGATTACTTTCATGCGCTCGCGCGACCTCTCTCTCTCTCTCTATCTATCTGTCTATCTATCTATCTCTCTATCTACAGCACAGAAATGGGTTTGACAGTGACAATAAAGTGTATTAACATTCGATTTTCAACATTTGATAAGAAAACTTTAAAAGAAATCTAAGTCAAACTTTCAAGTGTATTCTTCAATAACTTTCTAAAAATTTTTAACAATGTGCATAATCAAAGTGGAATTATATTTAAAATATAATAATATTTCAATATTTTAATTTTTAAAAATATTATATTAAAAATTTTAAGATATATTTATTCAGAATTAATTATGCTTTTGTATGTCTTCATCAAGAATATTTAGCGAGTAGGCTTCTACTGTAAGAAGCAAAGATTTGAACTGCGCATGCGCGTGGATTGTTGCTGCAAAAGCAGAGTTCCCTGTTCTTACACCAGAGTTGGGCTTTCCCAGTTAGATAGTTGCAAAAAGATGAGGTTGGATTACCAGTTAGGTGGTTGCATTGCCAGTTAGGTGGTGAATGCAGCAAAGCAGGGGTCATCGTAATTTAGAAGCAGGAACTAAGCAGATGATTCCCTATACTTGACTTGCTAACTCCATTTTACCATTTGGAGGACACTGTGATCACCACCTGTTAACGTGTCTCAGCAGCTATTAATGAACACGACTGCTCTTCGTTTAAATCACGATTCAAATTTACTGCCTTCATATAATGAGAGCGATGGCCTAATTAACCAGACAACCGTGCGTACTAGTTGTTGTACCAGCATGCTTCCCTGTACCAAGCCCTGAGCTGAGTTTTACCAATTAGATAGAAGCATCTGGGTGGAGTCTTCGTGATTTTGAAGCAAGGACAAATCAGAAGACCCCCAATAGATGGCCTGCTACCCCCAGAGGTATCATTTCACTTGGAAGACATTGTGACCTCACCCATTTTCAACGTGCCCCAGCCGCCATTAAAGAATACGACGGATCTTTGATTAAGTTGGGATTCGAACTCATTACTTTCCGATAGTGAGAGCGACGACCTAGCCAACCAGACCACCGTGGCTTATCCTACCGGATGGTAGTTACTGCTTACACACATTTTCTCCATTCTGATTACATTTTTTAGTAGTTAATGTTTAGTTCTCAGATAATCAACACACTAGAGGTGTATGCGCTGCTTTCCGGATGAACGTTACAAAGATATCTGGAAGCATTCACGTGTCGTTAGAGAGAACCCTCCCCCACACTCAAAAAAACTTTCCAACCTCCCCCTCAGACATACTTACAAATGGCGAATGCGCAGAAATCTTCTTCCTTTGTTCAACAGCGTCTGGAAACGTATACACCATTCCCTTTGAAGCACACTCTCCTAACAGAACCAGATGGCGCCTATAGTTGTACTAGTTTAAATTATTGCAGAATAGGGCACTTTCTAAGGAGCATGTTTAGAATCGATGTATAGGATTTCGATATGATACTGCAGGACTGTCTAAATGTTCTAGATTTATAAATTATTTCATGCAAGGTTCTACACTTAATGTCACATTCACATATTGTATTATGCAGTCTTAGTTGTGATGATTTGAAACAAAATACAAATGGGATTGGGAATTGAAAACTATTATCATACATCAGTAGCACAAAAATGGTAACAATGATTGGAAAGTAAAAAATAAAGAAAAATTTATGAATGAATAATTACATAAAATATATGATTCAATCAAAATTATTTCTAACGTCATTTATTGATTCTTTCATTTTTTTTCTTTCAAATTTTCCATAAAAGTACGTCTGTAAACGGTATATTAATGCATTTATTAAAATGAAAAGTTATAATTTTTAAAATCTTAAAATATAAAAAGGTGCTTTGGCAAGGATTTTTGCATTTAATCACAAGAGATAAGTATTAAAAAATTAATTTCGAAGCACTTTTCGAAAATTCATGCATTTGAAGTCGCAGTTTAATGTTAAACCTATAGTCGTCACACAATATTATGAGGAAAACGTCACAAACTTCACCCTCCCACCAAAGCAAAGAGAAAGTCTTCCCCCGCACAAGCTGTGATTACGTGGAATGGCCAGATAGAAAAAAAACGAATTAAATAAAATAACTGAAATAAGTATAGCGTTAAGCCTCTAATCCATCACTAAAATTCATTAATTTTGATTTAAAATTCTAAATCGTTCCTTTCCCAACTTTTATAAAAAAAAAAAAAAAGCTGAAAGAGGGGAATGAAATCAATCAGAAGAATCTCGACGTTCGACCCCCTATAATTCTAAATAAACTCCTAGAACTAGTAGTATGATAAAAAAAATTTTTTTTCGCGTCCTCTTCCCTTTCTGGTCTACATGCGAAATGGGAGGAGGGGGGAGCAAAACTTGCAGCCGACCATCGATTAATCGATGGTGTCGGACTTTCCCAACCGACTCCTCTTGTTCCCTGCATGCGTCCCCCTCGTTCACGAGGCCAAGTATTTGGTGTGACCGTGGGGGAGAGGGGGCTTCATGTGGGTTAACCCCCCAGTCCACCTTTCTTGATGCAAAGCTTATCTGACCGGCAAATCGAAACTGTTTGCATCAGGCGCCTGCTTGAGTTTTATGGTCGCCAGAAAAGGACTGCTTTTGTGACGAAAAAGGAAAAAAAAAATCTCAGGAAGAGGGACCCCGTTGCGTGGAATAGAATATAAATTTGGCGGCTGAAAACGTATGGTTTATGGTCATAAAATTTTGGGTTTTTGTGAGAAAATATTCCGTAAGCACCCCCTTAGGTGATTTTTGGCAACATTGAACCGTCGCGATTTATTGCTCTGTCAGAGCATAAAATCCTGGAAAAATTACGTGTCATGGAACACCCTGTGTAAAGAAAATCAATGCTGGATTACTTATGAAGCATACGTTACATGCAAAATCAAATATTATTCTGTTCATGTACCGATTAATTTAAGCCAAAAGAAAAAAAATCCCTCATGATAATGTGCAATATTTATAAACGTAGTCATATTATTTCTGATAGCATGTATATTTTAAGGAAATTCAATTATAAATACTAACTTTTAAATGAAAAAGTATTTAGAAATATTTAAAACTAAACTCCATGGCACGACAGCCCATGTGGGCCAAGGCCTACAGTGCCCATAACTGTTTTCATGACCGAGGGCCCTGGGGTGCGAAGCATATGTCCCGATTAGGTGGTCAGCCTAACGCGAAAACCCCAGTGTTTAGTTCCCAAGCATGCTTGATACTCAGTTAATCGACCCACTGAAGGGATGAAAGGCTGAGTCAACCTTGCCCAGCCAGAGGATCGAACCTCGGACCTGTGTCATGGGAGCATGAAACGTTGCCACTAAGCTACCGGGCTTCATTTGGAAACATTTAATTATCATAAAATGTGTTATATTTTTAATTATTTTTTTTCAATACACAAAGTCAGCTCTTCAAATTTAAAATTTTTTCTTTATTTTTGTTCCAAAATCTTGAAGCATACTGTCCTCATATTCCATCAAATTTATTTCCTTGAATCAAGGCTCTCAAATATTTTGAATCACGAAGAAATTTACAATAGAAAAATTCCTTCATTCAGTCACAAAAAAAGGTCTTTTAGAATGTAGTTCAATTTATGTATAAAAAAAAATTGTGAATTTGATTACGTTTATGAGTTAAACATATATTTAACACAAAAGCAATATTTGTGTTGAAGATTATTATTATTGTTTGAATCTAAAAATTTTATAAAATTTTAACAAATACATTTATATATTACAATGTTACATGCATATTAAATTTAATGTTAACTATAGACCTACTACAGTTTCTCAGTATTCATCTTACGTGATCGAATTGATTTATTTTATTTTTTTATTTTTGAGCATTATCCTCAAAAATAATCATTGCAGCAAAAATTAGTGAAAGAAGTTTAATCACCAGAAAGAAGCTATGTACCTCAAAAAATTATGGATAGAAAAAATATTTGATGAATTTAACTTTTTGAAACTCCAAACCGATCATTTCACCAAAATAAGAAGTTTTCTGAACAACTATACGCATAAAAGAAAATTACCATTTCAAAAATTACTAAGAAGAATTTACGTTTTTGATCTACCATATAACTGAGGACAGCGTTGAGGGCACTTGAGCACAAGTTCTGACACTGCGTTCGGACAACCAACTGCCTTAATCCTGTTATTAAGCATTTTAATACCCACCTCATAAATATTCTTTCAAAAAATAAATTTTCACTGGTAATGAGCCACATTCATATGTCGCATGGGACGAAATCCGAAAAACATACAAGCAAACACCACGAAAGACTTGCATGCAGAAGACAGAAAAGCAATATCCGGCTTTTTTTGTTCAATATTTATTTTACAAATACTAAATATTAGTGCTTAAGTCATTCGTTCATGGGTCCTCCAATACTTATTGACAGTGTCCTCATATTTATTTTACAAATACTGAATATTAGTGCTTAAGTCATTAGTTCATGGGTCCTCCAATATTTCTTGACAATGCCCTCATTGTGAGAATTTACGGTGCAGTTATTTATAAATGCTCAAAAATCATTGGTTGATTATTAGAGTCACACAAAACACAGTTGGGAAATCCACCACTCTAATTTAATAGAGATAGTCCTGTAAGTAGTCATTTCCAGTCCGTCCTCTTAATAGAGTCACTACAGACATTTTAGGAAAATGGGAACAGTTCTCTACTCCTCTAGAATCTCCCATCTCTTATTTCTTGCGTGTTGAATCATACCCTGTTTAAGAGTTTTCCGAACACTCAAACAATTCAATCGAGTTTTAAAAGAGCGTGGGGGATTGGATTTATATGTTATTCTATCAAAGCTCCCTTTTCTTAGCCAGCGCATGAGCTTTTTTCATTGCCCATAATTCCACAATGGTGCAAGAATCCATTGGAAAAAAATCATTGTGCTATAGTGTCTTATATAGTATGTCGCTTGAGATTTGCGGGACATGTTTGTCGAATGGACCGACCCCTCGTCTTTGACTTCAAGAATTTTTAATTATAGGGCATTGCAAACAGATCTAGGGGTAGGCACAAACTTAGATGAGCTTATTGTGTAGAGGAGGACTTTAGAGTACTGAAAATATCTAATTGGAGAACTGTCGCCTCCCGGAAGACATAATGGAGGAGTGTTCTGAGGAAAGCCTTGGCCCACCCCAGGCTGTCGTGCTGAAGAAGAAGAATAGTGTCTTAATGCAAGGGTTTACATTCTAAAATTCTTCTGGACCTTTTTTAACTATTCAAAAAGACTTCAAGCATAATTTTAAAATCTAGGCGAGATCTTACAAAAGAATGGCAACGAATTAAACCGTTGTTCAACATTGTTTGGATCCAACTCTAATGAGCACTATTCTTTAACTAGTCACCGCTAATCGCTTGAGAGCGTAGGAGTGTGGGTTCGATTCCCACCGTGGCCCTGGGTGTTTTCTTCGTTATTCTTCTGTGGTTGTACATCTGTCATTGTGCTATTTGTCCTATTATCGACGAAGACTTACAAGCGGATCTCAAGAATCAAGCATACAAGTCTGAATATATGTAATGTAATAAAATAAATAAATAAATTCTTTAACTAGATACGATGTTTATTCAAAGTACAACTTTTAATAAAATTTGTTCTTTACTATTGATAGCTGCCTTTGTCTAATTCTTAGATATTGTGTTGTATCAAAAACTGTGATAGTGTCAGCACACTATATCTGGAGCACATAAAGATATCTCCATTTCAGTTGACAAATTCTGTGTTTTTGATTTTTTCTAGGGAACAAGGAATTGCAACTCTTGTTCCAGCCTCGTGACAATAATGGAAGAGTTCGCAATTGAACTTAGGATCTGCATAGTAGCCTGATGGTTTGTCTTGACTGGTGAATGTGGGTTCATATGAAATGTTTGAATTTATCCTTAAATAAAATGTGAATCTGCGTTTTCATCCTGAAAGAAAAAGAGAAATGAATGAATTTTTTGCCTGCATTCTTAAAAATTTCAATAAATGTTAGTTGAAAAGAAATAATTTATATGAGACTTCATGGAAGAAACAATTGGTAACATTTCATGTATTTTTCCATTAACCATTAAGCTTCTTCCTTTAGTTAGAGAAGAATTTTAGAAAAATAGCTGGTAAAATAACTTCATTTTACGTTAAGTAAAATCATATTAAACATATGTATATCATTTTAAAATAAACGTTAGAATTATACTAAAACTATTATAACTGGAATAATTAGAGCCTATATATATCCACTATATACAAAGCTAAGATTTTTTATGAATTTTTGGCAACACGATAATGGCCTAACTTTTTCTGTTTATACTTGTACACAATTGCATCCATAACAATCTTTTGGATATCACATCAGATTGGCGATGTTTTGTGTGGCCATAGTAATAATAAAAAAGATACATTAGTACACACAAACAATAACAGAATAAAAGCTTCTTCTTCTTCTTAAAATTGGGTTTGTATGTCATTGGGAACCTCTGCTTTTATCAGCATTTTGTACCATTAACTCCAAACCCAATGTTTCCTAGTTCCAGTTGCTCGGGTCACCCACTTTACTAATAAAGTCCGATAACCGTTTAATGGAGTATAGGTGTAACTCTCTAGTATGGATGATGCCTAAAGAAGTTAATCTAGGGAGGGCAAGAGCCTCGCATTCATAAATGATATGCTCTGCCGTTTCCTATTGCGTTTGACATTTCCAGCAGATAGGGTCTTGCTGAAACAGTCCCATCTGGTCAGAAAGTCAGTCATGCTAGGGATAGCTTCCTGGCTTTCACCAGAAGAAGATGGTTTGGAGGTCATTTCTACCTCAAGTAAAGGATTCATTACTGCCCCTTTACAAGATTGCCTCTGAGTTCCCTTGTCTTTTTCAGCAAGGTCTACTTTAGAGGCATCACCTGCAAATGCAGAAAGGTTTGTTACTTCTTGTGTCTTTTCAGCCACAAGATAACAATTAAAAACTCAAGTAATATAATTGCCTGAGTTACTGGAGCATTGCCTGAGTTACTGGGCAAGGCAAATTACTCTAGAAGTTCGCCAGGCAACTAGAGGCTCCGTTAAGACACCAATACCGCGGTGTCAATTAGCCCTAGGCACGGATCGCATAACACCAGGGTTTACAGGAGCTGGTTCGTGGCCTCTGATTCTATATTCAAGGCTATCCTGTCATTCCTACAGGACATTCGGCTGTCCACCACGTGCCGACGCGCCTGGTGGCTGCTCAAGCCCCAGGAAGGTACACGTACCCCCTGGTTCCAGGGAATAAAAGCTTTCACTTATTTTTATTATTTTGTAATTAGGATTAGAAAAGGAAACAAAAAAATTAGATTTTTATTAAAACCCAAATCTTATTGATTTTGCACAAAAATAAAATAAATAAATAGTTAAAAAATAAAATGTATTGTCAAATTATATAATGTATTAACTAAAATTACTAAATAAGAATATTTCTCTTGTTCTGTTATTAATTATCTTTTACTTCTACATCAGATAAGCTATTTTGGCATTTTTCTTCATGTAATTGTTACTGTAAAAGCGCCTGAAAAAAGATATAAATCTTATTTTTTTCCTGTAAAACCTAGCTTTTATCAAGTGGATAAAATGAAAAATACACTTTAATATGATTCCATTTAACACATTTTCGCCACTTATGCTGCAAAACTTGGGATTCCCACAATGTCTTAACCCGAAAGTTGATATTAATCATTATTTTCCATTTGCTGATATAATGTATACAGTGTGTTCCGAAAAAGTTTAAAACACTCATTTTTTTAACTGATATAATAAATTGTAAAAGTTATCTGAAAATAAGATATACTTAAGACTACATTTATGGAACATCTGTTTTACAAAAAACTAATTTTCAGAGTTAACAAGATTATTTTTCAAATGTTGATAAAAATCCGAAATGCAATCATACTAAACTGTTCTCCGGATTTTCACCAAAGTTCTTTAGTAAAAGCTTGGTTTTATAAGTAAAATCTAGGATTTATGAGACTCCGGACTTTTAAAGTGTCATCACCAAGCCGCACTTTGGTCTTTCAATAAGTTGCAATGACGAAAACTAGGATTTATAAGTGAAATATCTGATATATCAGACTTCGGACTTTTACAGTAGCATCACAATGTTTTACCCTAGATTTTCACCAATTTACATTAGTAAAAGCTAAGCTTTATACAAATAAATTCTATCGTTTATCAGACTTCGGGATTTTACAACTAACATCATTAGCTTAATCATGATAAAGTATTAATCAACAATTGCAGACCGATTGCGGAGTGATTAGCGATCTTAACTTTGAAGCAATTGGCCGTAGGTTCGATTCCTACTTCGGGCATGGAGGTTCCTTTCTTTTTCTGTGTGTGCTTCTCTATCCTTTCACTTTCGAGGCAAAGATGACACATCCACTGTATGCTCAACTGTATAAGTTGCCGAGCTCCAGTGGCTCAGTAGTTTCAAGCCTCTTCCAGTAAGATCAGCAAAGTGAAGCATCATTTGCCACGGGCAGTGATTGGAAGGATGACCACGCCGTACTCTCCCTCACTGGGTTTCTGGAGCTCCTTGGATTGGGAAGGTGTCCGCATTCATCTGCGATACTCAAAGTCCTTCTGCTCGTGTGGCGTGAGCTCAGTGGCTCAGTAGTTTCAAGCCGCTTCCAGTAAGATCAGCAAAGTGAAGCATCATTTGCCACGGGTAGTGATTGGAAGGATGACCACGCCGTACTCTCCCTCACTGGGTTGCTGGAGCTCCTTGGATTGGGAAGGTGTCCGCATTCATCTGCGATACTCAAAGTCCTTCTGCTTGTGTGGCGTGAGCTCAGTAGTTTCAAGCCGCTTCCAGTAAGATCAGCAAAGTGAAGCATCATTTGCCACGGGCAGTGATTGAAAGGATGACCACGCCGTACTCTCCCTCACTGGGTTTCTGGAGCTACTTGGATTGGAAAGGTGTCCGCATTCATCTGCGATACTCAAAGTCCTTCTGCTTGTGTTGCACGAGCAGTGGCTCCAGTAGTTTCAAGCCGCTTCCAATAAGATCAGCAAAGTGAAGCATCATTTGCCACGGGCAGTGATTGAAAGGATGACCACGCCGTACTCTCCCTCACTGGGTTTCTGGAGCTCCTTGGATTGAAAAGGTGTCCGCATTCATCTACTGTTACTCAAGTCCTTCTGCTCGTGTACCGTGAGCTCAGTGGCTCAGTAGTTTCAAGCCACTTCGTGGCTCAGTAGTTTCAAGCCGCTTCCAGTAAGATCAGCAAAGTGAAGCATCATTTGCCGCGGGCAGTGACTGAGAGGGTGACCACGTTCTCCCTCACTTTGTTGCTGGAGCTCCGTGGGTTGGATACGTGTACACGTTAATATGTGACATCCAAAGTCCTTCCTCTGGTGTGACGTGGTTGTGGAGATGAGGGTGCCAGCTAAGGTATGAACTCGTCACCGGTTCAAAATGACGAGGAACTTGGTGATGGGTGAGTATTCCAAACCTGTTAACCTAAAAATACAATCCTGTTCTCGCTTGCGCTGCTATGTATGTATGAATAAGTTGTTCTCACCTACGCCCCTAGTTTCGCTGAATGGATTAATCCTAATATCTTCGGGGATTGGAAAAAAATATATAAACTTTCACTTTGGTTTAAAAAATCCCATCACTAGTACTGAGCACATCAATTATACTTAAATGTGAATGTAAGAAATTCTGCGCTGTGACTCAAATTGCTTATAAAAAACCACTTTTAAATACATTTTCAACAATAAAAATAAATAAAACGTTTTCCAAGAAACTTTCATTTTTTAAACGATTTAAGTTTAATTGCAATGCAATAGAATCACGCAGAGCCATACGTCAATTTCATGAACACAATTCACTGCAAACTTTGATGAATCGATTCCAGTCAAGTTTAATAAATGTTCTGATTGAAATTTCTAGAACACGACAATGACTTTGAGGAAGGGGTGGGTGAGGGAGCACAATCCCTTAGCTTTCATCGGTGTCCCTGGACGAACGACTGGCAAATGTTAAACCAGAAACCGGCAACGAAAAAGCTTTAAGTATTCCCAAAACGACGGATTCCGATTCTCTTTTTTTTCAGTGAAAAAATATTCCTTCGCCTTTTACGTGACTCCATCACATCTTTCACCTCCCCATCTTCCCATCCGTCCCCATAAAATTCCCTTTCCCCATCCACACTTGCACCGAATTTCAAGATGGGAAAGTGATGCAGATGCCCTACTCTACGGCTTTTTACCACGGGCAAAAGTTGAGAGAATTTGAAACTATTGATTTTTTTCAATACACTTTCTTTTGTAATGGATAAAAAACCATAAATTTTAAGGGTGTGTACTGTGAATTGTATGTTTCTAAGGCCATGTACCTTTAGAAGAGCATGTTTCTGGTTCTGTAGTGTACTATAGTATGTGTTTCTTTTAAATAAACACACATAACATTGCTCTATGCCTAATAATATATTTTCCTGTCTATTTTATATCAAATGTCGATGGAACAAATGTGGGAAATGTTTCCCAACTAAGCAGCGAAAATTCCCAAATTGATTTACTGGAGTACATAATAGACATAGAAATTAATTGCGTCAGTTATTGAAATTCATCTGAAAATTAATCTGACATATTTTATATATTTACATTGAAAAGAAACTCTACTTTTTTTTACAAGGATTAAATCATTGAATTAAAAAATTTTAGTATAATATTGCAAAATAGAGTTAAAATTATGATGTGACATACACAAATGTAGCATTTGCAGCTTAAGAATATAATGATAAATAATTATTTATCAAATGATCTTTGTAATTGTATTTACTTAATAATCGTTAAATATCATTGTAATTATTTATCAAATTATTGATGATAACTAACTACACGCATTATTATTAAACAAAGAATTTTACATTGAAATTTTATCATTTAAGCAATTTCTTATAAGAAATCTTTTTTTTTTTTTTTCAATTTATATTATAAATTTCGAATAGAAATACAAACTATCTTGGTCTGAGTTTCTTTTATTTGATTTTTGTCTTTTACTCCACTGTCTACAATCCTATATATATATATACAAATTTTAGGTGTGTTCAAAGTAGTCTCCTCCAGCAACAATGCACTTTTGTAGATGAATTTTCCACAGATTAAATGCCTCAAGCCATTCCTTTCTTCGAATAGATGAAAAAAATGCATTTATAGCCACATCAATCTCTTCTTCTGTATGAAAACGACGTCAACGTAAGCCCTTTTTTAGATTAAAGAATAGCCAAAAGTCGCACATCAGGTGAATACGGCGGATGTTCGATCACTTTAATTTGTTTTTGTTTAAGAAACTCAACTGTTAATCCAGCTGTATGTGAAGATGCATTGTCATGTTGAAGCATTAGTCAACTAACATTCAGTTCTTGTAGAAATTCTGGAAGACATTTAGTGGTATACCAGTTTGCTGTTACTGTCTTCTGTCCTTCCAACTTGATGGCTTTGACCAATCTCGTACTTCTGAAGAAAACGGCATACATCAGTTTTTTCAGTGCGCGTTGTTTTTTCACCATTGTCGGCGTGGGATCATCTTCAAAGACCCATACTTTGCTTTCTTGACGTGTTGGAACGTCAAAAAACGGTATGTACGTTTCATCACCTGTTACAATTTTAGAAATGATGCGGTGGCCACCCTCATTCAGCATATTAAGAGGTTCTTTACTGATTCTGACACGCTCCTCTTTTTGATGCTCAGTTAGATTATGGGGAACCCAACGGCAAACTACATTTTTCATACGTAATTCTTCATGAATGATTTTGTGTATGGCTGCGGATCCAATGTTAAGTTCCTTCTGTATCATTTGATAGGTACAGCGATTATCATTCAATAACATTTTTCGTATGGCAGACACATTATCCGGGATTACTGCCGACGGCGGCCTTCCTGTGTGTTCTTCATCCTGAAGAAAATTGCGACCTCTTCTAAATTCTCTAAACCATCTGAATACAGTAGCACGAGCTGGAGATTCATCACCAAATGCTAATTGCAACCGTTGAACGCATTCTTCTTGATTTAATCCTGCTTTGAAATCGTAGAAAATCATAGCGCGAAAATGTCCTCGCGTCAACTCTTCTGTTTAAAATTTATTCCACGCTAAACATGTTGAAGTAAGTGAGTAAAAAATCGTCTTCTGTGTTAAAATACTTTGCACTTTAAAATTAAACCGTTATTTTTATTTTGTAAATTCTCGTCTGCGCGTATCTCAAAAATTTCAGAGTAACCCTCGTATGTATATATATATATATATATATATATATATATATATATATATATATATATATATATATATATATATATATATATATATATATATATATATATATATATATATATATATATATGTAATGAGTGAGCAAAATTTTCGTTAAAATTTAAAATTGAACACAAAAGAAGAAATAATAATAAAAGTACAATTACAAGAACGGAGTCATAAAAGATGTCGGATTCTAATTGGAAGCAACTAACAAAAACAACTTTTATCGTTAGACTTATTTTGAAGAATATAACCGACCGATGGCTAAGTGGTTAGCGTTTCTGACTCCTGAGCGGTGGGTCCTGGGTTTGAATCCTGTTTCGGACATGGTTACTTTCTTTCTGTGTTTATCTTTACTTTCTTCTGTGATGATGTATGAATGTGGCCCACCCTATAAACAGGTTTGTGGTGGTATGGCGCGGGCAACGCAACTCGCCTCCGTGATTTGGTTCACAGGTGCCCGCTGGGTAAAGACAAATGAGTAGCAGTTTCTGGCGTTGTTATATCATAGGGTTCGTCACCCAAGTACCCAACGTTAGAAAAAAGAATTTAAAAAATATTAATCAAAATCTGTGGTAGGAAGACGTACACAGTCATCTGTGAGCACTATCTCTTCTTTTTTTTGTTGATAAAGTTGTCAATGCCTTAAATCAAAGAACAGTGTTACATTTGTAATCACTTCTTTGCAGAAGAGAGCATCACCTCGCTACATCAATCCAATGAAACGATACTTGAAGCAAACTTTGAGTTCAAACAAATTATTCAGTCTTAGTTGCAAGACAGCATGGCATCTACAATCAACTGATCTCAATCCGTGTGATCTGGGGTTGTTGGGTAATTGGAACCCACTCGTATATCGTTCATCCCCTTTAACAGTGTTTGAAATCAAAGATTCCATCTATTGTGAAGTTCTGCAAATCATTTCGACAGTCTCCATAATCGAGCAAAATACATGGCATAAATAAATGACGCGAATGTACAGTTGTCCTATTTTCTGTGTTAGGGTCATCAGTGTTCTCTTCCAAAGACATTTTAAATGAATTTTATCTTCCAAGCAAAATCCTAGCTCTCTGTGAACTTTTCTTGCAAGCCATACACTTTTACAATTACATCTCCTTTTTTATACGCGTTTTTGAAGTTTAAAAAATTTTGGCTTTTACAGTACTATTAGCATTTGTTCTCCTTACAAAATACTGTGAAGTACCCTATACTCTATACGTATATTTAAAAAGGGGTCGATAGAAACACTTTAATATTTTATTCTTTCACAGATATTTCAATATACATACATACATACATATATATATATATATATATATATATATATATATATATATATATATATATATATATATATATATATATATATATATATATATATATGCTACATGAAGGGTATGCGAGATAGCAAAGGACCAATAACGTCTTCTGCATTGAACAAAATTGTGAAAAAATTTGAAGCTACAGGTTCTTTGGCATCACGTCAAAGAAGTTGACGTTCCTCAACTGCAGCTGCTGTTGCCACGACAGAGGAGCAGACGGTGCAAGCCATGTCGGCGGTTGCTGCACATGGGGAGTGCAGTGCTCGAGAAGTTTCGAGGCAGACAGGAGTGTCGTACGGAAGTGTCTGGAGAGCGCTGCGAGTAACTTTGCAACGGTATCCCTACAAATTGCAACATAACTAAAAACTGAAACCTCCTGACTTCGACTCTCGCCGACATTTTGCGAATTTGGTCTTCAATAAGATGGAAGAGCAGCACGACTGGCTTCACACTGTGCTTTGGACAGATGAAGCACATTTCACACTCTCTGGCGCTGTTAACACCCACAATTGTCGAGTGTGGACCACAGAAAATCCACATGCATTTGTTGAGGTACCCTTGCAACAGCCTAAAGTGACAGTCTGGTGTGGCTTCACTGCTGATTTCATAATTAGTCCATTTTTTTCGAGGAAGTCACACAGACAGGTTTCCAAACAGTTTCTGTCACCGGTAAGCGATATCTAGCACTGTTACAGAACAGCATTATTCCTGAACTGCAAGCGCGACAGGCACTCCAAACAGTCACCTTTATGCAAGATGGAGCACCACCTCATATTGCTCTGCCTATGCAACCCCTGCTACGCTCAACATTTGGGGAGGATCGTATTATCAGTCGCTACTTTAATCACGCATGGCCTCCAAGATCTCCCGATCTCACACCCTGTGACTTTTGGCTGTGGGGCTTCTTTAAGTCAAAAGTGTACAGCGACCAACCGGCATCACTAGCGGCACTGAAAGATGCCATCCGCCAAAATGTGTCTGCCATAACGCAAGAAATGCTACTAAATGTTGTGAATGGTGTGGTGACTCGTCTCACAGCTTTACTTCTGAATGATGGACAGCACATTGAACATTTACTGTAGTAAGTACTAATTAACTGTAATTAATCTGACTTCATTAATCATTGTTTCATTTGTAAAACATCTTTTGTTGCAATAAAACACTATAGCGCCATCTATTGGTCGCCAACAGAACTATTTTTTTCATTGCCACACAAAACCCGGTTTCTTTTCCATCCGTTTGGTGCAAACCGCATCTTTGTATCGTGATTCGTTTTCGTTGTTACTTATGATAATTGGATGAGCCAAGCTCACTATGCCGTTGGCTATGTGAATTTAAGTCAGTAAAGTGCGTCTTTCGTTTAATCAGAGCTCCACGAAGGTGAAAGAACGACTTTGTTCCAAGCTCTTGCGATAGATGGCACCACCAAAAAATTTTTATGAATCATAAAATTTAGCTTTAAATAATTATTTATAAAATTGTAAGATGTAATAAAATTGTAATTTATAAATCGTATAACTGTATTTAAATTATTATAATTAAATCATATAAACATTTATAGTTTTTCCAAAATAAAATTAGTCATGTTTTACACATAAAGAAGTTATAAATTAGATTTAAAAATATGTAATTAGAGAGTTAACATTTGTTACTAAAAAGAGATTTTTCAAATTTTTAATATAAAAAAAAAACCTTTAACACTCGATATGATTATTATATGCCAAGAAACATTCTGTAATAACACTACCCTACCGTTATAACCAATATCAATACACGTTAAAGTGATGTAATATATATCGGTAAGTGCAACATATGATATATCGATTTATTCCTATTTTTTCATTCAATTTAAAACACTTTTTTACGTATGAGTTATTTGCATTAAATTTATTCAGCTGCCTACGGTTGCATAAGATGCTTTTCCAATAAGTTGTAAATTTAAAAATCTACGAAGTGGAAAGAAAATTTCTCACCATATATTTGCACTGCTTAACAATTTTCGGACTTCCCCGCATTTCCGATACAGCGCAACACCCTTCAATATCCTGGTAAAGGTTTCGGGACTAGAGTTAAGGTTATTCTGTGAATTTTGATCAGTATGGTTAAATAACTGTGTGCTTAATGGAAAAGCATATTTTCAATACGCAGAAAAGTCTCACAGATCAATTGGTAGACTTTATGAATATAAGTCATATATGCATGAATGTACACTTATTGAAATATATAATATGTAACCATGCATTATATATTTGTATGGAAATATATATTCTGAAATATACCAGTGATAATAATAATTACCATCGTTTGTGCTAAGCTGGCAGCCGAATGGTTAGATATCTTATCTGTGGCCCAGAATTTCGTGGGTTCTAATTCCATCTTGGACAAAGCTGTTTGTAGTAATTCGGATTCCACCTTAAGCTGTAAGTTCAGTTCTAACTTGACCTCGTCTGCAAAAATTAACATCGAACATACCCAAGCCGAAAGGCTCATTTGTGTTGCAATTAAACTATATAATTGATGTGCATTATACTTATTGTAATCATAAAATGCCGCCCAACTTGTCTAGTGGTCAGCGTGCCTGACTGTGGATAAGGAAGTCCTGGGTTCGAATCCCGGTTCGGGCATGGAAGTACTTTCTCTCTCTATCTATCCTGTCTTTGTCCCTTCCTTGTATGAATGAGGTGTGAATGGTTGCCTACCCTATAAACGGGTCCCTATGGCATGTGTGTACTGAAGTAGTCAGACACCACACCAAATATGGTTCAGTTGGAAAAGTGGAGCAGCGCACCCCATATTGCCAGCCTAGCTGGTACACGACAACAACAACAACAATCATAAAATAAACAGTCCTCCCAAGATTGCAGAGGAATAATTAACCATTTGGTTTTCAGCTCAATATATCATGAAGTGGATACCTGTGACGTGAATGAGAGTGCTTGTGATACTTCGGAATCCATCCTAATCTGTATAACTGGTCACACTTGCCCGCATGTGCAAAAGCCTGACTGCTGATCTACAAACAAACAGCCAACATGTGTAATCTCACAGTAAAATAATTGATAGCATTATTTTTGTATATTAAGCATTTACTCAGCACCTAAGCAAAGTAATAAAAATAATAAATTAGTTTATTTCATTAATAAAAATTTGTATTTACTGAATATTCACATTTTATAAGAAACTTGGTTACATGATAGAAGAGGGTAAATGTTTAGCGGCAATATGAAATTTAATATTAAGGTAATTAACACAAATAGCTAAGAAAACATTACTGTGTGAATTGAAAGGAAATGAATATGGCGGTGATTATCAATAGGTACTTCTTTTCACCATAGATAATTAATAGCTGATAATCATTTGATACTCATTTTCACTATAGATATTTAATAGTTGATAATCAATTGGTACTCATTTTCACTATAAAAATTTAATCACTGGTAATCAATAGATATTCCATTTCTCCATATATATTTCATAGCTGATAAGCAATAGGTACTCCTTTTCACCATAGATATTTAATAACTAATAATGAATAGGTATTTCTTTCCCTTATAAATATCTAAGTGGTATTCTTTCTCATCTTAGAAACAGAAAGCAAAGAAAGATCATTTTAAATGTATTTATGTAATAATTTGGTTGATAAAAGCTTACACAAATAAACTATTCCCAATGCTTTAGAAGAAACCAAAAAATAAATAAATAAACATAAATTAATATAGCACAGCCAGGCTTAAAAGCTACCTCAATACCAAACTCAACATTTATCATGGTAAACAATAAACAAGTTCCCAAAATGAAAGAAAACATATTAAATAAACATATTAAACTAAAGAGTGAGTAAATAACTCAGAAAGGTAAAGAAGCAGAATCAAGTAAAAAATATATAAAAGTACAGATTAGGAAAAAAAAACAACTTATGATTAAATATTTACTTACTGAGCAATGTTATTGTCAAAAAGATGTTAAAAAAATGTTACATTCCATTTGAATTGACAACTATAACTGTTTTCATTAGAAATAAAATGAAAAAAGTTTGAAAAAAAAAGTTTATGAAATAAAAATTAGTGACAGAATATTGAGTTTAATTATAAAAATGAGTTTTTTTTTTTTTTTTTTACGGATTTAAGAAATGAAAGTGAATAAATTCAACAAAATAAGTAAAAGGTAGTATTTAATTTGTGAATATATCAAGAAAGTGTCACATATATTTATATTGTAAAAAAGGGAAAAAAATAAGAAAAAATAAATTATTTTGAAAGCTATTTCAAAAGAACTTTTTGAACAATGATAATTACGTAAATAAGTATAAAGAATTTAAAAAATATGAATAAGAACAATGAATAATTTTTATTATTCATTCATTAAATGTTCTAGTGAAATAAAAATGCAAAAATAAAAAAGTTAACGTCAGATTTATATAATTTCTGTTAAGGATTTAGAAACAATTTCCAAAGCTTTCTCATTAAACCCAACCACTAATTAGCTAATGTGAAAAATTTTATGTGACATATAAAGCTTTTTAAAACCTAAACTAATGAATTTGGTTGTTATAAAGCAATTAAAGAAATTGAGCTTTAGTAAATTAATAGTATTAAAGAAACTAATGGTCTTTGAATCGAGTCTTTAAAATCCACTAATTTTCCTGACAATGTTTTCGAAAATTACTTTAGGTGCGTTAAAACTCCATGAATTTTGAGGCATGAGAATTAAAATCTGAATAATTTTGCAAATAATTCAAAATTTTATCACAGATTTTTAAAATTTAGTGATTATTATTAACAATCATATCAAAATATTAGACAATAAATGTATCGATTTTGTTTGTTACTCTTAAAGGGACTGGTGCCAGATTTATGAAAAGAATATTTATCTGTTTTAGTTGACAATAATATTTTTAGATAATTGTTGGCAATAAAGTTGTACCTATAACAAATTTACGAAACGATATAAAAGTAAATTAAAAGGATTATTTAGCAGATTTATACTTTTTTATATGCACATATAAAGAGAAAGCAAATGTTTGTGTGAAAATTACAACATTCAAATATTCCATTGATTTGTTTCTGAGCGAATTTATTAAATTTTTAATGCAGCTCATCCATTAATTATATTCAGCAATATCTGTGAATTATATTCCATGGCATGACTAAAATTAAAAGTGTTCTAGGAACTAATTATTTATTTATTTAAGAACTACTTATCAATTAATTTTATCAATTGGTAGTGTGTAGTACAAAGAGAAATTTTCGTAATCAAAGATATTTTTACTATTACATTTTGATTTTGACGATATAAAAATTTCTAAGCCACTACTGACAATAAAAAATCTGCATGATTGATAATATTTTTAGTGCATTCTAAAAATGTTTAAGAAAATTTCTAATTTTTTTTTCCATTAATGCAATAAATCTTCTTTAAAAGGAACACGAAATTTGCAAAGAATTAACAATATTTTTTATGTATTTTACCTAAGACTGCTACAAACTATTTTTTATATATTCTATTTAAATTCTAAAAATTTAAGTAGATTAATGAATTTAATTTAAGCACATATTAATTACTTAAATTAAATTTATTAATCTACTGAAATAAGATTGAATTTCATTTAATAGATTAATTAATTACGAAATTTAAAAAGATTAAGTATTCGAAAAAAGTTTATAATTAAAATCTCCTATAAATGTTTTTCTTCATTTTGATTTAGTGTAATAATATACATACATCCACCCATTTACAGACAAACATATGAATATTTATATGAATATATTCTACAAATCATACATTACACTGTCACATATTTTTCTTTCATATAAATTTTTTTTCTTTAATCAAAAAACTTGGTATCATGCAATTTCATATTGTATAAGCTAGCTATGATAAAAAAATAAATAATTTAACATAACTACTATTTGACAAAATTAATTATTCCGAAAGAAGTAAGGTCACAATTATTTAATATACTTTTATTTACTGAAGGAATTTACATTTTAAAAATATACTTGTACTTTTAAAATAAATTTATGTATACATTTTAAATATACTACGACGTTAACTGAGACTTTCTGTCATTCATATTCATTTTCCTTCATTTTTTCCTTAAATACCAATTCAGGATTTTATCAATTATATTCGTTAATATTCTATTCATTAAATACCAATTAATTAAAATTATATTTATAAATATCCAAAAAAATGAATAACCATGTGCAATATATCAGTTTACTATAAAGTTAATATTTGAGATAATATAGCCAAATTTATAGCTGAATTAATACTGTGGTCTCTGTTTTAGAAGTTTGTAAGTTTGATTCCCAACTATTTATCACATGGTTGATAATAGTCATTCAGATTATAGCGCATTAAATATATATGGAAAACGGCTTCTCAACCCGATGCCTTGGTCTTTACGTAAGAAATCATTTGAAAACAAAATGAAACTTCTATAATATTCTCAGACATTCTATAGTGAACTTCGCCTTGTTTGCTGCCGCTCGAAGAATGCAATTTGAAGGCAGGCAACCAATTCATCAATAAGTCGGATTTATGATGACTTCTCAATACGATGTGACGTAAATGAAATGTTGTCTGACGTCATGGATATTTTAAACCAATGAGAATTGTAATAAAGTGATGTAGACACTATCTCAACTGGTACGAAAAAAACAACCACTATAAGGTTAATGTTATTGTTCGGGAATTTGGGAATTTTTAATAACTGGTTATAAAAATAAAAGACTCATTTAATTGTTGCCATTTAAATTGCATAATAAGTATTGTAATTGTTATGAAAACATAAAATATCATTGACCATAAAAGACTACTATTCAAATATATGATTAGATAATAAAACAGGTTTATTTATTTAAAAGAATATTATATGCAATGAACTTTGTAAAAATAACTTAAAACTGAGTAAGTGAAGAAAATAATAAAAGACCTCTATAGATATATTTTTAAGCAAAGATTGCTCTGGAAAAATTGGCAAAAAAGATGAATTGCATGTGAAATTTAATCACTTCAACATATAAAATGGTGTGAACACACAATACTTATAAAATATAATTATTAGATGTTAAGTAACGGTTTGGAAAAAAGAAATTTTTTTTCGCGCCTATTCTGCATAACCTTATTCTTCACTCCTTCGAACGTTGTGACTCCAAACGAAGGACTCAAAACCCTATCAAATTGGAAAATTTTAGGAAGCAGGAAGATTTTTGTTGGTACAACCCCCACCCAGATTCATAAATTTCTTCCTTCCCGCGTGATAAGTAAATATGGAAAAAAAAGGTCAGCTTAGGAAAGAAACCGATTTTTTCGCAGTAAACCAAAGTTGATCGTTATTTTATTCCGCGATTACTGAATTTCACTGCCTTTCTTTTTTTCCCCATCTCCACCCCCTTCAACATAAAATTCCTTAGAAAACATGGGGGAATGATTCGCGTCGGGGATTTGAAATATAAACGTGGGGAAATCGCAGAAAAGTGTTCGAGTAAATTACATTGGAATATGGATCTATTTCTATTTTCGTTGCCGATATCTTGGCAGGAAAATGATATCGAGTATACTGTGTTTTTATTTTTTTAATTTGGGGATTTTACTGAAAAAAAACTGATTCGAAACTTTACCAACTCTATCGTATTTGCTTCTATTTAGTGATTTTATGTTAGAATATTTTGTAGGACATAATAATAAGAATTGCATGTTAACGACTGGCGATGGATTTTACCTATTCATTGGCTGACACTGAATGAACTGGGTTCTTGAATTCGAATCCCACTTTAGTGTATATTTATAGTGATTCGGGATTACTTACAAATTGTAGTCATCATTAAGTTTAGTTTATGTTTAGAAAGAGTGACCTTAGCACCATAAAGCTGTTATTCTTAAAGAAATATAAAACCTCATCCTCCTAGGACAGGGATGGCGAACCAATGGCACGCGTGCCACAAGTGGCACGTTTGAAAATTTTGATGGCACACACAAAACAAAATTATTTTTATAAGTTATATTTTTGATAGAAACGAATTAAAAATTATTAATCTACGCTAAATATATGATATAAATTTGTAGTACTGAATAGCTATCTTAGTATGTTAACTGGAACCGTCACACAAATTATACATTTCATTATTAAAATATCGCATGAATTCTCTCGAAGTATATAAGGATGCGCATTAGATAAAAAAATTTTGCGCACCCAGTTTCGCCTTCTAATGTTATTGCCTGTTGTTGCCGTCGCAGCGCTCGAATCAGACGACAGACCTACTCATTTTTAGTAACCATCATCTTTGAAACACTTCAGTGACTTGTTAAAAAATATAACCGTTTATTGTAAATAGATATAGTGTTATTTTAGGTAAATATTTTTACACATTATTTTAAATTTTATATTCTGCATTCGTTTATAAGAACGTATATTGCGTCATGACTGAATTTTTAACATGTAATAATAACCTTAAGGTATTAAAAGTTACTAAATTTATAATTTATGTTGCTTGTTTTTTGAACAATAAAATATTTTAATATTATGAGAAATTATTTCATCATTAAATCAGTATTAAATATAGAAATAATTAGTAAAATTACCTTGAATTAATACATTATTTTTTATTTTCTTGTGTTGGTAATATTTTTAGTACTTTAATATATGACGAAATATGTTATGCAAGCGAATGCAGAATATATTATTTATTTTATAACAATATTATTAAAATATATATATTTTTAGAATTATTTATTGGATAAAATAAATAAAATTGCCGAAGATGAAATCCTAACTACATGGAATTCAATTCCTAATACTAATTATATTTTAAAATATTGGCAAAAGCAATTTTATCAATACTTTTATCGACGTGGGAATGTGAATCTGTATTTTCAGAATTATATTTTCTAAAAAAATAAATAGAGCAATAGAATGACGGATGAGTCGAGCTCTGCATGCGTACTGATGAAATTAACTAAATATGAGCCAGATATTAAATCTTTATCATCTTCTGTGCAGCAACAAAAATCCCATTAAAAACAATTGTTTTTAACGTGAATTTTGCTTCTAACATATTGCTTTTTGTAAAACATTGATTAATAAAAAATTGTTTAACTAAGAATTGCTTTTATTTGTTTATTTAATTATACTTACTTATAGTTTCACCACGCTAAATTTCGAAGGAAATTTTATCGTGGCACATTACCTAGTTAAAATAAGAATTTTTAAGTCTTGGTGGCACGGTCATCAAAAAAATTTCGTCATCCCTGTCCTAGGATAACTTAAATTTATTTTTATTTTTAAATAATTTTAAAGCTATATATATATACATTATAAAAGAAGTCCACAATACGGATTTTATAAAAAAATTTTTAATTATTCACTTAATAAAATTTCGATTTAATCTAACCATGAAGTGGATATTTTGTCTTTTGCATTTTACTTTTTCTTCTGTTCTATTTTCGACGTAATTAATTTCGGAAACCATATCACTAAACATTTGAAAACTAATTTTTTAGAACAAAATGTAATTTTTATGATTTCAAAAACTTTTACAAACGTAAAAAATTATAATTAAGAAAGTACACCTTTATTACTGGTAGAAACCATGAATAGATTTTTTCTCATCGCCGACGACACTCAGACATTCCATGGTGACCTTCGCCTTGTTTGCTGCTCCTCAAAAAAATGCGATTTGAAGGCAGGCAGCAAATTCATTGACCAGTTGGATGTACGATGCCATCTCGTTACGATATTAAGTACATGAAACGTTATCTGACGTCATGAATATTTTCAACCAATCAAAATTGTGATAAAGTGACGTAATCATGATCTCAAATGAAGCGAAAGAAACGACCACTTTATGGTTAGTTATGTTTTGCAAAACTTGGTAAAAAAATATTTTTACAATATTTTCAAAGTAAAAATCTGTATAAATTAATCTACCCCAATAAGTAAAATATAAATGTATATTGTATAATGTACTTTCAAAATTGAATATCATTAGACTCAAAACAAAGAGATTGTGATCATATAATTACATTTATATAAATACTGTGTGAAACTGATCTAAAGTTTTCATTTATTCACGCTTTGGTTATCACTTAGAGTAGAAAAATACAGTCACACTTGCACTGAATGAACCTCTAACGGAGCATGTCCCCTAATGGTCCTCAAGTGCATTGTGGGACACTGACGAACGAAGGACATACAGAGCGGATTTCATGGGAATTTTTACGAATAAATTTCAATATCTAAAATGATTCTATTGGAGTGTTGAAAGTATATTGGTTTCTTTATGTTGCCATGGATACAGGTAGAGTCTGAAGGGGCAATGACAAAAAGTCAGAAATGTAGTTTTTCAAAAATAATAACGCCGAGTACTTTAGGGAAAAGATAGACCAGAATATTTTTTTTAAAAAAAAAATAAGGATACTTATTCTAAGTATAGAAAATATGTTATATATTGAGAAAAATTTATTTGTGAAAAAAATAGATGGTATATATATATATATATATATATATATATATATATATATATATATATATATATATATATATATATATATATATATATATATATATATATATATTCTCTAGTTGTAATAGCTATCTAATTCGAAGAGTTTACTGTCCTTACATTGCACCTTTATTTCCAGAAAAAGCTAGTGGTGATTATTTTGAATAATTTGAAAAAATACAGTGAGATGATTTGTAAGCTTGAGATGCAATGAATTGATCAGACTTCTCAGCAAGTTTATGTTTATACTCTGTATCAATGGAGAGACAAGTATAAATAGGTCAGAAATTATTTGTTGCATTTAAATTAGTAAAGAATGCCATAAATGAGCAAGCTTCGCTATAATTTCAATTGCTCATTAGCGAGTTATGCTATTGATTCTTGATTCCATATAGTTGTTTCTACAGGAACATCCAGCAACGGAATGGTTAGAGAATTCGATTCCCACCTCCAGCTTTGATGTAAAAGCAATTTTACAAGAGCAAACGCGGGAGGGCAAAATTTTGACAGGAGGATGCGACATAGGTTCAATTCCAAACTGTGTGTGTGTGTGTGTGTGTGTGTGTGTGTGTGTGTGTGTGTGTGTGTGTGTGTGTGTGTGTGTGTGTGTGTGTGTGTGTGTGTGTGTGTGTGTGTGTGTGTGTGTGTGTGTGTGTGTGTGTGTGTGTGTGTGTGTGTGTGTGTGTGTGTGTGTGTGTGTGTGTGTGTGTGTAACCTTTTCATATTAAATCTTGTAAACCAATATTATCATTGAGCGACAAGCAGACCAAAATCACAAAACATAGACTGATAATTTTAAACGACGATCATATAATGAGGTCGACACCTGAGTTGGCACTTTTTCCTCCACGGCATATCATAGAGGAAAAAAAAATCAAATAATGCTGTTAACAAGTCATCTCGACATAATGTTTTTCATTTATATCAAGTATTGAATTTTTATTTTCTTTACATGACAATAGATTCTTTCTCCACCGAGCTCATTGTCAACTTTATTCAAGATACAATTTCATTACTTCAAATAAAGCTTGTCTGTTGCCAATTTTCAAAACACGAATAGAATTTAAAATGTTCTCAATGAAGTAATTGTAAAAAAGAAAATGATTGTAAATAAATGTTCTCTAGAAGTTGCCACATTTATCAAGTTGATGAAAAAGAAAATAATCTTAAAAATAGATTATACGAAGGAATTTATATCTCTCTTTTTTTCGCTCTCTCTCTCTCTCTCTCTCTGTCTCTCTTCTTTCATTTTAATTTATTCTATTTTCTTAAGTTTAGGTATAATTTATCAAAATCCTCCCACAAAATTGTGAAAAAGAAAGTTCTTTTTTTTCATACTTTATTAAAAATCTCTTTTTCTTTGATATGTGGTATGGCCTTCTAATTCTTTTGTCTTTGAAAGTTTTTATGCCTATTTTTAAGAAATATTACGAGGACATATAAAATTAAATGGGTTATAAAACCCACCTTTCTTTATAATTTTTGGCACAGAAACTCTGATTTCATTATATATATATATATATATATATATATATATATATATATATATATATATATATATATATATATATATATATATATATATATATATATATATATTATATTTCACGTTTTTCACAGTTACTGTAAAAAATGTTTTTGTATGAATTTTAAATTTCATATGAGTAGCCATTTTTTTAATTTATAAGTATATTGTCCAATATTATTATGTATTTTGAAAATATGAGAGATTTTAGGTTTAAGTAAATTTTTCTGTTTATTTTTTACCTGTTTTATATTATTATTTAAATTTTTCTCTTTCACAAATTTACTATAAAAGTTTTTCTTTTGTGTTTTTAATATTCAAATGAATGATTTTTCTTTTAATTGTATTTTGTTAAATAAAAGTTTATTTTTTGTAATTAAGTTTTCTCAGTCACACTTTAGTGCGGTAAATTTTATTTACAAATGGATTTTTCTTCTGGTATTACTTCACAGATTTTTGTATAGATTTCTCTTACCATATCTATCATAGATTTCTTTTCTTCATTTTTTGCATAGATTTCTCTTTTTTATTTCCTTCACAGATTTTTCTTTGTATTTTTCTGTTTAGAATACTCTTTTGCATTTTTTGAACAGATTTCTCTTTTTTCATAGAAAATAATTTTGAATAAAGTTCTTTTTATGCATTTTTTTCACAGACTTCTTTTTCATGTACCTTGTACAGATTTCTTTTTTGTATTTCTTTTAGAGTTCTCTTATGTATTTCTTGTACAAATTTATCTTTTGTATTTCTTTCAAATTCCTCTTTTGTATTTTCTGTACAGATTTCTCTTTTGCATACCTTTTAGATTTTACTTCTTCATTTTTTGTACAGATTTCTCTTTTATATTTCTGACACAGAATATTCTATTCTATTTTTTTTGTATCGATATTTCTAATGTATTATTTGAATGGGCTACATTCTTTTCTGTCGTATGTAGTTCTATTTTCTGTTTTCCATACATTTTCTTACAGTATATCATTTTGAAACCATTAACTATATTTATTTAATTTATTCTACATTTTATTAGATTTTTTACTATTACTGCTAGATTAAAAAAAAATGACACTTTCTATCTTAGTTACGAATTCTAAGCTAGAAGCATTCTTAAATGTTATTTAAGAATACTTCTAAAACATAATATTAACATAAATTTTTTAATATAAATTATTAATAATTAATATAAATTATTCATATATGAAATATTTGGACATATAACGGAATTCAAATTTTTTATTTTTAATCTTTGTTTATTCTTTTTATTTATTTATTTTTTATTTTTTGAACGCTTATTTCTGTTTTACGACATTATTCAAAAACCAAAATAGTTTCCTTTGAAACCCAAATACTTAAATAGATTTATTTTTGCATATATATTTTCTAATAGTATTTACATCTTAAAGAGGGCCATGGTGGCCAAGTGGTTAGGGCATCGGCCTTTCGTCCGGAAGGGCTAGGTTTGATACCCATTTCCACCATCGAGTATATGCGAATATACGTATTCGTAAATCTGTGGAAACAAAAGTTCTGTAATCAGTCGTTGAGCGCTTACAATGGGTGTAATGGTATGGAGAAAATTCCCTGCCTCTCCAGATCAAAGTCAAAATTGAGAGTGGTTCATCTGGTGGTGTCATCTATCGGACGAGTCTTAGAGCAAAGACGTACTTTCACCTTCGTGGTGCTTCGGTTAAACTGAAAACGCACTATTCTGACTTAATTTCGGATAGCCGTCGGCAAGCGAGCTACGATTATCCTATACAACAACAGTTTAAAGGCTGGTATGAATATGTATACATTGATATTTACCTCGAATATTTTTTAATACGAGTATTGTTGTTATTCTTAAACTCTTACCTTCTAATATCTTCATAAAATTCAATATCATTAGTATAAAAATGAATCTACATGTCAGCGTTTCAATCGAATATGTTTAGACTTAATTTTTTTATTTTCATACAAGTGCTTTTGAATTTCATGTGGTCATTTGTTGCATTATTGACATGGGTTTTATTATATAGATGTATTTGGTTTAGTAGTATATACCTGTGAAGCTCAGTGGCGTACTGGTAGCTTTCAAAGTATAGGTCCGAGGTTCGATTCTTGGGTTGGACAAGGTCCACTCAGCCTTTCATCCTTTTAATGGGTCGATAAAACTAAATACCCAGCATATTTGGAAACTAAACACTGGGGGTTCACGTTAGGTAGACCTCCTAAAAGGTATATGCTTCGTATCCCAGGCCTTCGTTCAGAAGACAGATGTGAGTATTGTGTAGACCTTGAACCCACTTGGGCTGTCGTACTACTAAGATTAGCATATACATGTTCTTGTATAGACATGTGACAGCCATAAACATATTTTCTTTTGTAAGTCTTCAAATAATATTGTACAGTCTATTTCTATCAATCATTATTAAACAAAGCAAATTGACGTGTCATTTAGAATTATGTTTAAGAGACCACATAGTAGCTCTAATACCCTTCTCTCAAAACATCCACACCACAAAACTGACCGGCTATTAGAGCTTAAAATCAGACCGAACTCAAGTATCGAACCTGCTATTAATCTTCTATATTCTCTAAATGTATTACATGACACAGAAATTATATTGTTACGAGCTTCAGATGGACGTTTCTAAAGTTATCTTTAAAACAAAAATCTAAACTGATTACCAAATGTTGCTTGAAAACAGACATTAATCTTGAGTATTTCAGCATGTGTTTAATAAGAACGACAAATCTTTCCGCTTAGCCAAAGGAGCTGGTTACTGAAAACCAATTCATTCACATACATAATTATGTTGAGTTTGGTATTAGTTAAGCCGACGTTTCTCATAAGGAAAAATTTATTTTTCCCCCATCACTCTTTTTTTTATACCTCTAATTCACAGACATTTTTCATTGTTTGGAATTCATTTTTCACGTCTCATCTCCAAAGAAACACTTTGAAGGGTCTTTTTTGTCACATAATGAAAACAAGTCAGTTTCTTTAAGCAAGTTTTTTTCCCTTCCTCCCACTTGAAATGAACTTAAGGACAAATCCTCCCTTGGGAGTTTTGATAAGGGCTGCCATTGTGTCTCTACATGTTTATTTAAGTCGTATTCTGACACATATTGCCCAACAACCCTGCCGCTTCTCTCATCCGCAAATGAATTCCCGTCGCAAGCGTCAGGCTCGCTCGTAAATCCGTGCACCATAAATCAAGTTTGGAACAATGGTACCTCTATGTGAATATTTTTGCGGAAGGGGGGGTTAGGAAAGATTTCTCAATATCCTAGGCAAGTGGTTTTTTGTCAGATTGGGGGTGGATAATGCCATCCATGCTAATAGAAAATGAAGCTATTTTTTATGGTAGATAATAATATATTGGTTATTTATAAATGAAATTAATATATATCTCTATACTTTACAAGTTTACTTTTTGAATAAGTATTATTAGTTTGAATTGAGCTTTATAAAAACTTTTTTGCACTGTTAAGATTATCAGTAATATTTTATGAAAAATTTTTTTAATTCAACATTTTAACAATTGAAACATTATTTTGGTAAAAAACAATAGCAAATATGTTGTATATAAGAATACGTAAAAATAAGCCACTAATTTTAAAATGGTCTTAAAGTTACAGTTAAGCAGGTTTCTTTGAATACATATAAAATCGTATTTTATTTGTCCATCGAAATTTTGTCAGGAAATGAGCAGAAATCACAGGTCGACGAAGCGAAGAAACCTTCAAGAATATTTTCTTCAGGCTAACATAAGAGAATAATAGCTGTGCTTTATTTCGAAATTTATATTAGAGCATCTGCGATTAATTTGAAATTAAAGCTGATTTAAATTCCTTGTAAACTTGGTTATGCTGCTATGTTTGTTTAAAAGAGGCAATATTCTATTCCGGAACTCGTTTTGCTTTAAGTACAAAGTCTTATTGCTCTTTTCCCTTTTTATAAATTGACATTATTACATTGCCATATCTCAAAAAGTAATTAAATAAATTTATTTCTGATTCTGACACCTCTTTCTTTCTTTTTTTTCTACATTCTACATATTAATTTATTTACAAAATTGAGGTTTATAAAAATTACGGTATTTTTACTTATTGCATCCTATGCTTTTACGTTTTTCTCAGTAGACCGCTGATATACAATGCATTGGAAGGCATATAAAAGGACTTAAATAGTTCAAAAGTTGTCTATTTGGCCCATTAAAAAAATTAATTACTTATTTTTTGATAGTGCCGTATTAAGGCAAAATATTAGTAATTTCTATTTTATATGATAAAATCTTTGTATAAAATAGCACATTTTTATAACTAATGATATGAAATATCCATAAATACAAAAAGTTTCGAAACGCAGTACATATACATTTATTAAATAATTTTTATAGTAAGCATCTCATATTTTTGTTTTCTAGACATCACACACACACATCCAAACTTTGTTTGTTATTAAATGAACTATTGAGTTCACGTGAAAGTATGACAGTAAATCGTTTTTCTTTCTTTGTCTCAGCATTTTATTTACAATGCAGAAATATTTAGAGGGAAACAAAAAATTATAAAGAATAAAACATACAATGATATAAGTCAGAAAAGAAATTGGAAGCACAAGTGCATGCAAAAGAAAATTTAAATTTAAAAGATAAAATTGTGGAAGAATAGATTTATGATAAAATTTTTAAAAAAATGCAAAAGTAACTAAAAAAGTCTTAAAAAAGTCTTGAAAAATACTAACGCTCTAATTTTTACAACATTAGCATGATGAAAAAGTCTCAAATCAATTTGTATCATTGTACTTTTATAAGCCAATAAAATTAATTTTGACTAATTATCAACCGTCATCTGTTTGCTTACACTCACAGATTAGTCTTATTAGTATTGATGTCAGACAGTAACTTAGCAAACGATGATTATTTTGGTAACAAACTTAGCAAACGATTCTTTTAAGGTGGCTTTTTGAATCTGAACCACTGCAAACATCTAGACCCAAGAAATGAAATGAACTTACGTACTTTTCAATTCAGTTTCAAAGCATTAATCATTTAATATCACCTCGAATTTATGGGCTATATGTAATATTTATATAAATTCTAATGTAAGTTATATGATTAATATAAATAATACCTTTTATTACTCATAAAATGATGGAAATATAAGATAATGAATAGATAGTCAATTTGTATTACAATAAAAATTTGGTAAAAGCAATTTACTAAAAATTCATTTTAAATGAAGATTTTAATTTTGTTAACATTTCATAAAAATTTCAATTTTATAAATTAAAGCACAGCAGATTTCATTTTTAAATCAATAAAAAAACAGCCAACGATTGTTTTTTTTTACTCAATAAAAAATTCATGCACGTCTTCCTAGTTGAATTGCTGAAGCTATTACGACGTATATTTTGGCGATAAACTAGGCACTTTTGTTCTAAGAGAGTGTAAATAGAAAAAAAGTATAAAAAATAAAATTACGCTTTTCTATAAAAATCCATCTCAGTCAACTCACGATTCGATCACGGTTACGGCAATAGGGCACGTCAACCACGACAAAAGGTCATTTACACACACACGAAAAGCTATTTACCTTCTACCATTTTTTTATTGTTTATTTATTTTTATTCAAGTACTAAGCCAGGCCGCTTCAGCAGTCTTGGCAGCTTTTATTTTCGGCGCGCGAGATTTTATTATGCGGCGGTAGGCGTATCACCATACAAGGCGCTTGGTAAACACACCGACAGAATGGGAAATTTATGCACCACCCGCATTGTTCCGCTGACAGGGCGCCCGACCTCTGGGGCCACGGCATTAATGTAAATTGGCGCATGCGTAGGCTGCTTCTTTTACGCCTTCCCTGGGACGGGTTCACATGAGCAACGGTAAATGACATTCGTTAATAAGAGACAAGTTATGAACTTGTGGGTGGGCACAGTAACCATAGAGAAATGTCTGAACAAAAAACATTGTTTAGGGATGAAATACACAGCGCATTAAATAAATTGGTTTTTAAATAGATAGCTTGTGTGCCGCGTCAAAATTAAAAAATACTCTTTTTCGTGAGCACCTTTTTTAATTAGTTATACGTTAATGATGATACTTGTTATCTGTACTTGTTATTTTTTTAAACTAAGTTTTTTAAAAGTTACCTACGTAAATCGTTTATTATACAAATTTTGTGCTTTTCAGGTGTTGTTGTTGTTACTAATGACACTTGGTCGAGCCAAGCTCGCTATGCCTTGGCTATGCGAATTTAAGTCAGGAGCGTCTTTCGTTTTAATCAGAGCACCATGAAGGTGAAAGTACGACTTTGCTCTACACACATGCCATAAGTACCTGTTTATAAGGTAGGCAATCATTCACACCTCATTCATAGAAAGGACAAAAGCAGGATAGATAGAGAGATAAAGTACATACATGCCCGAACCGGAATTCGAAGACAAGACCTCCTTATCCGCAATCAGGCACGCTGACCACTAGACAAGTTGGGCGGCTTTTGCTTTGTTGTGCACAAATTTTTGCTTCACAAAGCTTTTGCTTTGTTGTGCACAAATGCTTACGTTGTGCACAAATTTCACTTAAGTGCACAGTTTGTAAGTATATTTCGAAAAAAATTATTTATTGCTTTAAAAAATCACATTTAATTGCATCCTTTGTAAAAAAGATACAGCTAAAAAAAATTATTAAATATTTTTACAGAAGAAACTTCGAACCAGAGACATCCAGTTTTCAATTATTTAGAAACTCAGTTTCCATTTATTCAAAATGATGTGTATACTTTTAAGAAAATCAATTTATTCTGTCAATAATTCTGATCAATTAATATAACTCCTTGAGGTTAACGAATAATTGTACTTGTCCAGTCACATTTATGAGATTTGATTGCAATGGATGCGTAACAAAAAGTAACTATATTTTTGTTTATTATGAATAGATAATGGTCGAAGTTGATAGATGAGCTGTCATTTTTCTTTTGAGAACTTGCGGTGGCATGGTTGGTCAGGGTGCTCGTTCTCATTATCCGAAGGTAATGGGTTTGAATCCGGATCTGACCAAAGATCCATCGTGTTTGTTAATGTCGGCTGAGGTACGTTAAATAGGTCCTGGTCTCAATGTCATCCAAGTGAAATGATACCGCTGTGTGTGGCAAGTCAAGTATTGAAATGTCATCTGATTGGGCCTGGCTACTTCCATCTAACTGTTTGACCTTATCTCAGAATAGGTTCTGGGAAGCATACTGGCGCAACAACTTTTCTTTCCCACCATGCTCATTAACTTTATTAGTATCCATCAATATCTCTCGAGCTTATACTCTTTAACTCGGTGACCAATGAATAAAAAACTGTATGTGATCAGGTCTTCAATTAATCATACTGATACAACTGTATGCTATTAATAACATAGTACAAGAAATATTGACATATTGTGAGAATCATATGTGTCAATAATTCCTGTATGATGTTATTCGCATGTTGCTTAAATCACGTATCGTATATTGCGGATATCAAACATGGTTTTCTTTTTATATACTGTTTGACATAGGTGTTCAGACGGGAATAGTGTAATTGACAACAGAATCGATAATTGTTGCCTGGAAAGAAATGAATTTAAAATTATTGAATATCATGACATGCTTAGTTTACTGAGCTGGGAGCTGGATTGAGGACTTTCCATTCTTTCCATAGATATCTTTCGCTCGAAGCTAATATTTATAGATAGAAACAATCATTGAACCTATCAATTGTAAGAAACATTTGTGATACTATGTTTATAGCAATCTATAATTTAATTATATTTTTAACTAATAATAACTATCCAGTGCTCTAGTTACCAGTTCGAGAATTCAATTCCGATCTTAAGTTGAAATTTTTACAATGACTTGAATGGGGGGGGGTCTTATATTTCAGTCGAATGGTAAATAGCGATGCTTGTAGGCCATAATGACGATAAATGAAAGAACTAGAAAAGAACAAATATTTTCATATGATTGGAAAATGCAGTTTTCAATCGTGATTTATATTGATGTTGTTGTGTGCCAGCTGGGCTGGCAATATGGGGTGCGCTGCTCCACTTTTCCAACTGAACCATATTTTGGTGTGGAGTCCGACTTCCTCAGTACACACATGCCATCGATACCTGTTTATAGGGTAGGCAACCATGCACAGCTCATTCATACAAGGAAGGGACAAAGACAGGATAAATAGAGAGAGAAAAAGTACATCTATGCACGAACCGGGATTCGAACCCAGGACCTCCTTATCCGCAGTTACGCACACTGACCACTAGACAAGTTGGGCGGCTTATATTTGATGATAATCCTATATTCTTATGTTATCGTTATAATTATATGTTATTCTGATATAATTAAAGAAAATAGGATTTTTTCCATCGTGGTTTATATTTTTATGATAATTTTGTATTCTTATCTCATGTTATCATTATTATCAAGTGAACATTTCCTGAACATGTTCTTTCGGATCCCATTTGCTTTAGCCATATTATCTTTTATAGCAATATAACGAATTTTTCTCGTTTAAACACCTAACTTTGTTTTACTATTGTTCACCATTTGTCTCTAAAAATACTTTTACTAAATAATATTACGTATTTTTGAAATAATTTAAACTGCAATTTCACTACGGCATCAATGTGGAATCAATAACTCCTTTTAAATTTCCAAAATTTGTGCATAGGCTAAACTATCTATACTTTACTTATAAGTTCTCATTCAAAATTACTCAATTTTTTATAAGATTACTGAGGATGTAAAGGTTTGAATTGTAATAATTCAAAGAGAATATATATAATAAAGTCATTATGGAATGAAATTTAAAGAAGTTTTTCTCTCCGGTTAAAACAGTCATAAAAGTCTTAAGTTTAAGTACAATATAAATTTATCTTTTATAATATGAAAGATAAAAAAAATATAAATTCATCTTTAATAACTTTTATAATATAAAATTAACTTTTATAATATAAATTTATATTTTATTTTATCCTGGACTAATAATTTATTACTTACAGTATTAAAAAATAAATTGAAAAATATAGAAAATTATGCTTTTAAAAATATCTTTTTGATCTAAAAAAAGAACAATTGTAGGTATTTTTCATACATTTTGCGATATTATATATAAATTAATAATATAAAACAGATACATTCTAATATTGATATACAATATTAGATCAGATCTGGAGAAATACTTTCCAAATTTTAGGAACCATTGAAGCTTTCATCTTAAGGATCACTACTTTAATGAAATATGAAAAATTGCGGTGGTTTAGTAGGTTAGGGTGTCTTTCTTATTACTGGAAGATTGTGAGCCTGAATCCCACCCCAGACGAATATCCATCGTATGTACTTATGCGGGCAGCTGCACCTAAAATATATCGTGGTCGCATTGCCTTTCTTGTGAAATGATATTTCTGGTGGTAGCTGGCTAAGTACTGGGATTTGATTGGTACTTCCTTCTAAATTACGAGGACCCTTTTTCGGAACCCCGACGGCACACTCACTAGGTGTCCTGCTACATAAAGGTGTCATCACTTCCTGATGACAAAGCTGAAAATCCTAGCATGTAAAGGCTTTGGAAACAATATATTTATTCTATCAGGATACCTGCATATTAAATATCTAAAAAAATGAGTATGCTGATTCTTTGTGCAAAGATGCCAGAGGGACTATGATCAACTAAGTGGAACAACTTATTAGAACTGACTGATGCAAATGCAGTAACCACATCTAAACTCTTACCACACTCCTTTAAGATGCTACTCACCAGACTTTGATGCCCCGAGAACCCAAACATCTACAATTGCAAGATTAAGGTTCATCACTTTAAAGGCCAGAAACTAGGTCTTACACGGCATGCTGAAACTTCCCAGGCCAGCTGCTTACATTGAAACACATTTTCTAGTACCTATCTTCTCCTAGAGTACTAAAGCATGGTTTAGTATCACTTATAGGCCCTCTCCACAAAATATCCTCTATAGCAGTGTTTCACAACTAGATTTATTCCAAGAACCGGTAAAATATGTCGATAATACGTTCTCGCGTACTGGTAAGTTTAACAATTGGACCCATTGGAACAATGTTTTTGCATAAATAAATCAGAAAGACAAAAATAATGTTATTAAATAGTTATTAAATGTAATATAAATTTTACAAACAAAAGATTTGGTAGTAAATTGAAAACAAACATACATAGCTCTTACGATTATTGTAAAATATTTTCAGTGTAATTATAAATAATACTATATCAATTTAAATCCTAAATATTTTTACAAAATTTTACTTGTATACACAAGTAAGATTCTTAAAATTTGAATTTAGAAATGCGAATTCATTTATGAAACTAAAGATTAAAATTATAAATAATAATTTCTTCCATTCAGAATTCGTAAACCACATATCAGCCTAAAATTTATATAATTATAAAAAAATCCTTTCCAACTCCCACATGTTTAAGAAATGTATATATGATAAAATTATTCAATGTCTACATATAGTTATTAAAAATCAATATATATTTTTATTCAATTATAATATAAGAAAGTTGTTTTACATTTTCAAGATGAGCAGTCTGTATTTTAATAAAGACAACTAAAGCACCATAAAAATAAAACACAAATATTTTGTACAGCATAAGTTCAAATTTCCTGAAAAAATTTTTAAATGAAGGTTAAAGTTTTTGATGAAAACAATATAATAGAAATAATATAATAGAAACAATATAATAGAGAGAAACAGTATGTATATATATAACAGAAATATTAAACTATATTTTACTAACTTATCGATAAAAAAACTTTATAAAACTTGAATATACTCAGAAATATATATAATATAATAATTAGGGAATTAAAATAATATTTTATAAATTAATACAATTGATATTCAGAATTTAAATAATCAACGATACTAAAGGCAGACAGGGACACACTAACTGGTGTACCAAGTGTACGGCACGAAATTTATGAAAGGCGATTAGATAAATAGTTGCCAGTTTGTTATATTTTTCATCATCGATCTCTTATTATTTTCAAAATTAGTTAACTATTGTTGATGTCGGTGCTGTTTTAATATTGGTTGTCGGCCGATGACAGTTTGGATTTTGGACAGATAACTGGACATTTCCGTCGCGACCGGCAAATATTTCTTGCAGATTGGTGGTTGAAAAACACTCTCTGTAGCCAAGGTGGCCTGGATTTGGTAGCCACTTTTGGTGGTATCTAGTGATTTTTACTTTTCTGCTATTGGTAAATCCATGAACACAAGAACAACAAAAACAACATTCTAGCGAGATGAATAAAGGCTGTCTTCTAATAAAGATATTATTAAAAAATGTTTATTTCAGCTAGCAACTAATACATACAATATTAGCTTTATCCCAGTAACTAAAAGATAAAATCCTTTCAGATTTTTTTTTTATAAACGAGGTATTAGAAAAAATCGGAGACATTTTCCAACTTTTAGGGAGAATTGATGGCTTAAGTCTTAAGAATCAGTGCCTTTTAGTCAAAGATGAATATCCGAATTACTTCGTGATATATTTCACTGGCTGCATTATCGACAGCGAAATTTGTCATTCCTCCATATTGCTTGTAATCTTTCGCTGAGAAATGGGTGTAGGTCTGAAAATCAGAAATCCTTACAAAACCGCAACTTAGGCACTTCCCGGTCCCAGTGAAAGTGTGATAGATTTCACCCATCCAAAATCTCATTTTTCATTGAATCGTTTCCCTGTTTGACAACACCAGCTGTTTTGGGGAGAAAGGATTGGAGAGGAGGAGAGGAAAAGAAAAAAAAAAAGAAATCACACGCGCACAGTCCGAGAGAAAAGGTAGGCGGAGCCACTTGAAGGACGTTGGTCAGATACTGGAGTAGATAATCACGCCTCTTGTGGCATATAAATTGCCCAACATGTGGAATAACCCAATAGAAACCAATGGGATTTGTTGTGTGTGTGACAGGTAACGGAACAACATCACAGAACTCTTTTCTTTTTAGTTTCATTACTTCGCTATTAATTAAAAGCTGCATATTATGAGATCATGACATTAGTAATTAATCAAATAAATTTTTATAATCTATAAATATAATTGAAGACTATATCTATAATTAGTCTATAAATATAATTAGTAATTCAACAAATTTGCCCCAAGTAAAATATAGATTAATAGCAGAGATCTATTATATGATGTAGTGACAATCCACAAATTGTTGCTTATAGGGAAGAAAAAATTCATTAAGAGGTCTACTTACACGAAGAATTTTTCGTATAATGTTCTCTAAAATTAAGAACATACTAAAGTTAGTTTGGAGATTTATTTTAAAAAATTAAGTTTAGTCATTTTAATCACTCTAACCGATAATAATTTTTATATATTTTTTATTGAAATCACTGCTATATTTTTATAATAGTAAGAAAGATTGTATTCATGGCTAGTAAAAGGTAAAGCGCTGCCCACCCTGTCTAGTGGTCAGAGTGCCTGACTGCGGATAGTGAGGTCCTGGGTTCGAATCCTAGTACGGACATGGATGTACTTTCTGTCTCTATCTATCCTGTCTTTGTCCTTCCCTTGTATGAAATAGGTTGTGAATGGTTGCCTACCCTATAAACGGGTACCTATGGCATGTGTGTACTGAAGAAGTCAGACTCCACACCAAATTACAGTTCAGTTGGAAAAATGGAGCAGCGCACCCCATATTGCCAGCCTATCTGGCACAAGACAACAAAAGGTAAAGCATAATGTTTAAGATCAAATTTGTGAGAAGTTTTTAAAATAAGCAAAATTTTTAAGTTTCAAGCTATGACTCTTGATAAATTATGCGCATTGTTTAAGAGTTAGCTGTTTCTTAATGGCAAAAAGCATCGTTCTCGTCTCTAAGGGAATAATGTCTTCTCGATTCTGTCAGAAGCCATAATATTTAAAGTTCTGACTACACGCTAAATATTTTAATATTTTTATTTCCTTTTTGTTGGCTGTGGCATAACAGTTTGGAAAAAGATTACTAGCTCAGCTGTCGTCATCTTCAGTTTATCGAAGTTTACAATTTTTAAGACTGGTATCTTCAGTCGATTGAAACAAGTAGCCGAAAATGTACAAAATTAAAACGTGTTTTATTTGCTCGAACTAGAATCACCCCGATTAAGACATTAGTAATTGTATAAGCAAAAGTATATCGTATAAGCAAAAGTAATTGTATAAGCAAAGTACTATAAGCAAAAGTATCCATTTCATAGTAAGTGATTAAAAATATCCTCAAAAAGTTGTTATTGTGTTGTTGTTGTTGTTGCTTATCCTCCATGTCTGACGGAGTCAGACTAGATCCACGAGCTCGTTGACTGTAAGGAAGTCGAAGACTAAGAGAAGATTGCTAAAGAGATCCTCCCTAGAGAGACCCATGCAATCCAAAAGATGCTCAGGAGAAGCCTGATGATTTTGGCACTTGGTGCAGGTGACGAAAGTTTTCCTGCCCTCGTTGAAAGTGAGGCACTTAATATGACCGCTAGCAAGTTATTGTTATTTAGTTGTTATTGTTGTTGTTACTAATGACACTTGGACAAGCCAAGCTAGCTATACCTTGGCTATGCGAATTTAAGTCAATAGTATTTCGTTTTAATCAGAGCACCATGAAGGTGAAAGTACGACTTTGCTCTACACACATGCCATAGGGACCCGTTTATAGGGTAGGCAACCAGTTCACACCTCATTCATACAAGGAAAGGACAACGACAGGATAGATAGAGAGAGAAAGTACATCCATGCCCGAACCGGGATTCGAACCCAGGACCTCCTTATCCGCAGTCAGGCACGCTGACCACTTGACAAGTCCTCAAAAAGTACCCACTGCATATTTAGATGATATGGGTCAACAATTAAATTAGAGTATTATAATTTTGACTATAGGTAATACTTCGAGAAGAATATTATACGTAACCATGCTCTTTATTATGATAGTTTGCAGAGTTAATCTTGTCCATTGTTTAACAATGAAGTATACGTCCTGTATTTCCTGCTTAGTACCATGATGTTTTTTTCAAATTTCACTCTTGGTAAATCAATCATCAAAGAAAGTCATTTTTAAGAATAATAAGCTTCAAATATCTGAAAAAGCCATACAGCATCTCTTTGAGCTTCAAAATTATTATCATTGCTACAGTGCAATACGATTTTATAAGAAAATTGACTGATATGTTTTTCTTATAGCTTAGAGCATCATCAATTGTCCCTGAAATGATCAAATTTAATCAATATTAAAATAATTTTTAATATTTATTAAACATGGTCACATTGTTCTTTAGAATATAAATATTTCCGATCCATGATCGGTAGCACACTATTTTCAAGAGTCTTTCTAAATTTCTACCCTTTTATCATTGTAACAATTTCTTCTTTATCTCTCTCCACCCCCATCGCCTCCATGCAGGCGCTCATCACAAAATCAATATGAAGCATAACCACCCTCCACCCCCTTCTCGACGCGGGGGTGAGAGGTGAGGAGCAGCTGAAAAATGAGTTGTAATGGGAAATAAACGAGAGAGCGACCCCCTCCCTCACAATGCAAAGAAAAGCATGTCTGAAGAAACAGATTAACACCCACCGCTTTAAAATCTGCTTCCAAAGGGGTAGGCTCGAGCGACAGTTTTTGTCTTTGAAACTTGAACTAAAATTTATTTTGTTGCAGATGAAAAGCTTGAACCGGTGAATATTCGATTACAATAAAGGTCGAGATTTGAATCTTAATTTTTTTTTTTATCTTTCTAATCCTTTAACTTTTGGTCAAATCATAAAGTTCATAAAAAATGAAATCTTCAAGGATGCCAAATTAAAATTTTAACATTGATATACATCAAAAAATGAAATTTAAATATTAAATTATTTTATCAATTTATAAACAAGTTTGTTATTTAAATTTTATGAAAAGTTCATTGGAGGGGTCTATTTACAACACATTGGAGCTACACAATGAGATGTACATTGTTGTCCTAGATACTCAAAGCGGAAATAAAGAATGGTTATAACATTATATTTCCAGGTACTTATTTCTGCCTACTGAAGCATCAGTCTCAGTTAAACCGTCTCTAATTTTGTGTCACTGTCAAATGACGAAGTCGACACCTGAGTTTACATCTCTTTCACCCAACCGCACTGACAGAGAGAAACATTACTCCTTCATAAATTTTCATTTTAACGTGAATAGAAGGTATTGATGTCTCCTGATTTTATAGCACTGTTCGTTGTGATATTCTAAGCTTATTCAGTCGAGAACTACAATTTAAATGGACTATGCACCACACTCAATACTACTCTTGGTATTACACATGTAATACCAAGATTAGTATTGAACTGAAGACGAGGACGTTAATCATTTATCTGCCACTCCAGTACTTTTATACAGTTTAATGATAACTACATAGTTAAGAATTTCTGATAATATCACATACATATAGCATACATATCTGATACACAGTATTTCGTGCAGATTATGAACTCTGATAAATCAGTATCCGAACAAATGAAAAATCGATATTTTTCTATTATCCATAAGAATTAATTTTAATCAAAAAGATTAATTCAATTAATTTTCATCTATTGATATTTAAAACGTGATTTATAGTAAGTGTGTGTGATCACAATAGAAAACAACTATGATGTTGGGAAAACAATGATATTTAGTGTTTTTAGACATTACTGTTCACTTTGTTCAAAACTCTGTTTTACTCTACGAAATGAAGTCTCATGCATAGATCAGTTAAGAACGAATCACGGGTGGTGTGAAATGCTTAATATTTCCTTTATTTTCTTGTATTAAAATCATTTGGTCCGCATTTCATTGAATTTCCGATCAGCGACCTATTGGAAACATAAAAAAAGCGCTCGCTCGAAAAAATTCTTTTTGAAAAGTGGGGAAAAAAAAGAAATATGCTAATTTAAAAGTATATATACTTTGGCAATGATGAAAAGAAGGAGAGTTTCTGTGTCACACACACATTTGTTCTCTACCCTACTCTACTAAGCAACCAAATTGCTCCATTCTTGAAGCGAGCATAATGGCATAAGGAACTTTACCGTGACTTTAAATAAGAGTTAATTGCGTATTAAATTAATATAAACAGTACAATTGCGAAAATTTAAAATGAAAGATATGATATTTTAATTTGGCCGAGATCAGCATTCTGTGTGATACAAAAATTATTCATATTTTTCATTGTGCTGATTTCAACCCGATACAAAAAATGTGATGAATACGAAAAAATAGAGATTTTATTTATATGGAAGTAAATCCAATTTTTTTAATACTCATTTTGAGATTATTGAGCTGAAAACTGTACAGAGTATCTCGGATAATAATATGCACTCACATATTTACATACATTCTGTTACGCATTTCATTTTTAATAAAAATTTTGCACTAATTATGCATTCCATCATTTTTTAGATAAAATTTAAAAGAAAAATTATTCGTTCTAAATGTGATTTAGAAATTTATATGCAACTTTTTTTTTCCAACGACGGGAACTTAGGTCACGAACCCTATGCCACAAATAGGCGACTCATTTGTCGTTACCCAGTGGGCACCTGTGAACCAAGTCACGGAGGCGAGTAGCGTTACCCGCGCCATACCACCACAAACCCGTTTATAGGGTGGGCCACATTCACACATCATCACAGAATAAAGGACAGAGAGAACAGAGAAGGAAAGAAACATCCATGCCCGAACCAGGATTCGAATCCGCGACCCACAGCTCAGGAGTCAGGAACGCTAAGCACTCAGCCATCGGTTGGCTTATATAAGACTATAAAAGAATTAAAAAAATTTTTTTAACAAAACTATTCTTTCAGAATTTGAAATATAAAACTATTTAAATATTTTTTTTTATTTAACACATTTAAGAAGAAAAAATATTTTCAGTAATTTTGAGTTATTTTTTTATAATTTATATACAGGAAAGAGAGAGAGAGAGAGAAACATTTTCTTTTCATGCATTTATTCGTAGATTTCTCACTTTCCTGAATGGCATGAGAAACCACAAATAACATTTGCTTCAGATTCAATAGTACGATTTAAATAACTCGAATTTCGATTATAATGATAAACAACCAATTCCTTCATTCTGGTAAACTTGGAATTCGAGGACCTGTCTATATAAATATAAATTATTCTCTAATTCCATTTATTTTTATTCTTAAATAACTTTAAAAAAAATAGTAGTACATCTTTCTAATTAATGTGTCCGGAATTCAAACTTGATTTGTCACGTTGCATTATGGCTTTCAATTTCTTTGATTTCTTAAGATTGAAAACTTTTAACTAAATTTTAAATCAATATATTATTGTTTAATTTCTTTTAGTGATAATTGCACTTTTTGACAATGGTGTCAATTGAACAACAGTGGAGGTAATAAAACATGGTTTTATATCAAGTTTCATAACATGTTGTCTAGTATTTTCTACACTTTATGCAATCAAGAAATTAAACTTTAATGATTCTCTTTTCGCATAGATTTATGCAAAGATTTAAACATTCTAATAAAATAGATTTTATTGAAATAAAACATGATTTTTTAAAAGTGAAGAAGTTTGAAAAAGAAAGACATGTATGTTAATTAAAAGTAAAATATCAAATTATGAGTTCAAATATAATAATAATAAGATCAACAAAAGTGTAGTAATAATTAAAAATTAATAAAAAAATTAAAATTAGTTATAAAATAAAAAAGTTAAAAATGTAAAACATTTAAGATAAAATAAAAAAACCAGAATACCAAGAATGCTTTATTAAATAGGAAACACCCACGCATATTATATAATGAAGATTACAAACACTTGTCTCATCTCATCAAAGGAATTCGGAACAATAGTATAAATGTTTTGAAATTATTTATGCAGGTATGTAAACACACCAAAATGGATAAAACTAGACGCAAATACTTTATTCATAGTTTTTAAAACCAAACCGAAATATTAATGAAGAAGCAGCAAAAGAGAATAACTTTATAGAAAATATATATAATTAAAAATTATATATATATATATATATATATATATATATATATATATATATATATATATATATATATATATATATATATATATATATGAAGAGAGGGTATTAAAATATTTCCTTTTAAAGACACTTGAGTAGTATTTACCAAAAAAAATTCTCTTATCCAATTTAATACATAAATAAAATTGAGGGTAAAATTCTATTATACTTGTTGCTTGAGGAAAATCTCTTCAGCGAATGTAGGCGCAACACGAAAGATGTTTCAATATTCTTTTTATTAAGTTAGTTCTCCAGACATTGTTTTTTATGTTGTTTTTTTATTTTTGGATTAAGAGAAAAGAAAACGAAATCCAAACATTCCTCCCAAGTAGAAATATTAAGGGTTGAAAAATAAATATTTGCCAGGAAAACACTTTTGTTTGAAACGATGTTTAAATTCATTTATTTTATTATTATTTTTTTTCGAATGAAAAGCCATGTTGTCTTCAGTTGATTGTGATGCCTAACTCGCGAATACTTTATGTTTGTCAGCAGGAAAATACTTTTTTTATTCACTATGATGTCGATTTTTAAATCACAACCAACTCTCAAGAGGTGTTTAAACATCAAAGTTTCAGAGTTCAAGAACTTGTTTTTGTTATTCAAGTATACATAAAATTCTCTGCCAGAACATTGTTAACCGAGTTAAAAGTTTTGAGCAAAATGAAACTTTTATCTTTTTAAATGAAACATTTTATTTTTCAATATGTGGATTAAAAAGGCTTAAAGTATAATTATTTTGTGAGTTTTTTTTCTGAAAAGGTATTTAAGTTTAAGCATAAAAATAGTTCGGTCAAAACAATTTAGTTTAATTTTTTTATTAAACTTTTACAAAAATGTTGCAAAATTCAACAGAATTAATACTTTTAAATCACATGAGATTAAAATGTCAGATAACGAATTTTTTAATGATAATTTTACAAAGTTTTCGCTGAAAATATTCATACAATAAAATATAACATAAGTATAATGAAAGTTTAAAAAAAATTCAGTTCAGAAACTTCGTTTTTCATTATGCTGAATCACTCTCGATATAATAACATATAGGACAGAATAAAATCTCAGCTTAGTAAATATTTTAAACTTTCATTCGTAAGATATATTATTTAATACACAAACTCTTTGACAGAAAACGTTCATTTGATTAATACCGCAATATAACATATACATCGTGAATGATAGCTTAAAAATATTGATTATATGGGTGTGTGGAAGATTGTTCTACTGAAATTATAACCAATATATTCTTCCTGCTAATCAAAATATGACTATAGTAATATTTTTAAATATTTTAATGAAAAATTATTCACACAGCTTAAGTTTCAATACAAAATCAGTTTTCAGACGATATTAATCTGAAATAATTTATTACATATTATTATGAAAAAAAATTTAGTATAACAATCTTTTTGAGTAAAATATGCGGTATATTCTCCAAATCTTAATATACTAATCAAAATTATGAGAAAAATGTTTTATTTTCACATAGTTTTGATTAGTATAATGACATTCATATAACTAAAATTTCATATATATATATATATATATATATATATATATATATATATATATATATATATATATATATATATATATATATATATATATATATATATATATATATATATATGTATATATATATATATATATATTTATATGTATATATATATATATATATATATATATATATATATATATATATATATATATATATATATATATATATATATATATATATATATATATATATATATATATATATATATATATATATATATATATATATATATATATATATATATATATATATATATATATATATATATATATATATATATATATATATATATATATATATATATATATATATATATATATAGATAGATAGATAGATAGATAGATAGATAGATAGATAGATAGATAGACAGATTTTGCAAAATAATCATTGATTTATAGTTCATTATATAATTGATCAGAATAATTCATAGATAGAAAATAAATGTTTAATCAAGAGGTAGAAATTAAGTGAGCCTGATTTATTTATTAGCCCAGCCTACACATTGTCTGACCCATTAGGCTGAACGCGCTACAATCTCCAAATTCGATCAAACTTTAATTCTCGCTTGAACTATTCATCCCATTCAAAATATGACAAGTCAATAAACAATGACCTTTTTAGAAACTTACCAGAAATTAAAGATTCTACAAAGCTTATCTAGATTTATAGGTATCCATTGGCAATAAAACAATGAAACTATCTAAAATTTAAGAAAAATATTAAATATTTAGCCAGTTTTTAGTATATCACAAAGATACACAAAAACTGATGTACTTTCTTACTGCTGATATTTTATTAAATTTCGAATTTAAATTTGAATAATTTTTAATTATATAGCACTCTTTAATCATTCTAAGCAATATCCATAAAATAATTAGCTTATGAGATTCTTAAAAATTTATGTGATACATATGACACTTCTTCCTGGATATTGTTTTGTAAACAATGAGCAATATTTAAAGACTCAATAAACAACATGACTAATATACTGTTTAATATAATATTCAATAGTTAATATGCAGGTCAATGAATACTTACCTTTGATACATAACCAGAATATGGATTTTTATAAGGGTTTTGGAATCTTTTATAATTGTGTAGTTTCTAATTCGTCTAACATTCGTGTGTAAAAGTGACCATGAAGTGGCAAACAAATCGAACATTTTAGAGGAACTTTTATGTAACACTCACCCCGAGAGAAAAACTGCAAGAAAATCTGTCCTTATATTCAAATTACAAAAAAAATGCCATTCAAAAAATTTATCTGTGAATGATTGCATCTGAATTGATAATGCCCTAGTCTTCAATTCAACAGGTCATGGCTTTGATTCCCACCTCGAGGTTTGATGTTTGTATATTTTAGAATCCTGTTAAACTATAGGTGCAATTAACACTAATAATAAAGAAGTGATAATGTCAGCAAAATCAATCAGATTTTACTTGGTTATTTTCCAATTGCCTTACAAAGTCTTTGTACTGATAAGCTGTCAACAACAAAATGTCAAAAAGACCTAAAAGTTTCATCAGCCACACACCATGGTCAAAGGCTCAAACGGAAAACTTAATGTTACAAGAAAGAAAGGCTTTCCACTGGTAAGCTGTCAACTACAAGATGTTAAAAAGACCTAAAAGTTTCATCAGCCACACACCATGGTCAAAGGCTCAAACGGAAAACTTAGTTGATGTTACAAGAAAGAAAGGCTTTCCACTGGTAAGCTGTCAACTACAAGATGTTAAAAAGACCTAAAAGTTTCATCAGCCACACACCATGGTCAAAGGCTCAAACGGAAAACTTAGTTGATGTTACAAGAAAGAAAGGCTTTCCACTGGTAAGCTGTCAACTACAAGATGTTAAAAAGACCTAAAAGTTTCATCAGCCACACACCATGGTCAAAGGCTCAAACGGAAAACTTAGTTGATGTTACAAGAAAGAAAGGCTTTCCACTGGTAAGCTGTCAACTACAAGATGTTAAAAAGACCTAAAAGTTTCATCAGCCACACACCATGGTCAAAGGCTCAAACGGAAAACTTAGTTGATGTTACAAGAAAGAAAGGCTTTCCACTGGTAAGCTGTCAACTACAAGATGTTAAAAAGACCTAAAAGTTTCATCAGCCACACACCATGGTCAAAGGCTCAAACGGAAAACTTAATGTTACAAGAAACAAAGGCTTTCCACTGATAAGCTATCAACTACAAGATGTCAAAAAGACCTAAAAGTTTCATGAGCCACACACCACGGTCAAAGGCTCAAAAGGAAAACCTAGTTAATGCTACAAGAAACAAAGGCTTTCCACTGATAAGCTATCAACTACAAGATGTCAAAAAGACCTAAAAATGTCCTGAACTCGGTCAAAGGTTCAAACGGTTAAATTTACTTCAAACATATTTAATGTATAGTCAGACATTTCTAGGTTATTATATATATAAGACATTTTTGAACATTCAAAGGGAAAGACTAATACTTTTTTGATAAAGTTTGAGACAAATTCAAGTGTACATATTCAAAAGTGTACTGTTCAAATGTACCGCGAATCATTCTAAGGCAGGGTGGACAGACTTTTCTAGGTTACGAGATACAGTAGAGCCTCATTAATCCGGATAAATAGGGGATCTATTAGTCGTCTGAATTAATGAAAATACAGATTAAACAAAGTAACCTTTAAATTGAGCCACACACTACATAAGCAATCTACTGTACATATTAAAAATTTCATTTTGAATTAAAGAGTATGAAATATAGAACTCCCTACAAGACATATACATTATTTTGCTTACAATAAACATCAGATAAAAAACTACTTTGAATATGATGATCATCTTCATCAATCACACCTGACACAAGCTCTCTGATTGGAAGTAACTACTGATATTTTGTCATCTTACTTTAGTCGTCATTTCTAGAATTGATGGATATGCCTAATATGTTTATAAATGTCTTCATTGATGTAGTCATTAATGCATTTTAATCTCAAAATTTAAGTGATCTTTAATCTCACTAAGTTTCGGTTTTGGGTAGTGTCGTCTGTTTCATTATTATCGTCCGCTGCGGGTCACACTCTTAAAAATTTCCTTTTTATTTAAACGTTGATAGCTTGGGTCGTCTGCATCTAATATATATTCCACAACTCTATTTATTAGTATAGTATGCACATACACGTGTAAGTACACCTGTCTGTCTGTTCGAATTAAGCGAATTCCGGTTTAACAGATTCGAATTAATGTGAGTTTACTGTACTTTTAATGTTTTATTCACCTCGCGTTCACTTTCACTGATGTTATACAAGGTTAAACACGCGTATATGTTTCGATATGTGGATCATAAAAATGCGCATCAGTGATTAACCCAAAATGTCTTGACTAATCCATAGGTCGATCGCGGTCCCCTTAATGACCACCCTTGTTCTAGGTTACAGTATAGAGTAGTGCAGACTGATTTTTCTAAGCATTTCAACTAAAGTTTCCATTTAATTTTAATCTCGGCACCAGTAACTTAATAAAAATCTTAGTCAACATTTAGTTTTAGTTTAGGAAGTATTGTTAATTCCCAAACACAGATTGCAAAATAAATTGGCAATTTAACACAATAAAGCAAAATTAAGGGCTTTTAAGTATATTATATTTGCATCACAATAATATTGAGAGAATTTTGGAAATTTCAAAAAGTTAATTTTTTTTCACTATAGTTCTTGAAGATTTTAGTTTTTATCTCAGAATTAATCTTTTTTTAAATCTGTGAAAATACCATCATATAAAGTAATTGGTTTCTATGCATTCACAGAACTTTTTTTAATTAATTCATCTGATCAAGAAAAGATATATATATATATATATATATATATATATATATATATATATGTATATATATATATATATATTTGGCAAAAGTAATTTTTTAAAAATATCTATAATCATCCAAATAATATTGTACCTAAATTTACAAAATATTTAGAAGATTTTATCAAATTAAATTCTAAATTCATTATTTCCTATTGTGTGTTGTTTACTACATCTATTATTAGCTAATTAATCTTTTACCAAAATTTTTCCAAGCAGTTTTCTCCAAGATTTGGCTATTTGAGAAAGAATATTAATTCCCTCATTAGCCAATCATTTGTTACAATGAGTATTATAGCTTCATTCACTGGAAGGCACAGTTTACGATAAATTAAATTCATCGTTAATTAATCAGTCATTTCACTAAATTTCTTTCCCGTCATTCCTTTCGCGAAATAAATTATTGATAAGTGATTCTTCGCTAGGTAATAATTAATTTCTCCCCTTGCAAAGAAGCGCTAATTTCCCACTATTCATGGTGGAAATAATTGATCGCCAAATTCATTATTAGTTTATCATACCTTTTAATTGATGCTTTCGCCATCAATTCTTGCTAAAAAGAGTTATAGAAGCGAGTATTTGTTTACTGTATTGTGTGTTTCGTTGCTGAATGTCTTTTGAAATAGGTTTTCTAGAATTTTATTTTTGCATTTTTGTAAAATTAATTATCATTTTACCTTAAACTATGAAAGATTTTTCTTTTAAGATTCATGCCTATGAAAGACTATGAAAGATTGTTGTTTGTTAATGATACGTTTTCTGCTGCTTATTTTTCAGATTGAAAAGCCATTAATTTTGAACTAAATTCAAGTGATGAGGTCGACACCTGAGTTGGCAAGTTACATTCCACATAACATTATTGGAGAGACATTGGGACTATCAGTTATTTTATATGCTCAAATCACTATTGGGGAACACGATAGATTTTTGGCAGGATCAGATATTGAATCTAATACCGCCTAGTGATAAAATCACAGCCTTTTTTAAACAAATCATCTCGAGACATTCCCTCACCTCCATCCCGCAATTTCATTTTATATATTTATTGGTATTTTTAAAGATTTTTTAGTATTACGTTATCTCTTAATATAGGTTGTGTTTATATGCAATTCCCCTTTTTTCAGTATCACTCAAGATACGCATGTTTTTGATATTTAACTTTTCGATTCACCTTGGCTTATTGTAAGAATACGTTCTATGATTGAAAGTCTCTGGGCTCGATATCAGGCAGAGTTGAATCAGGAGAGCGATGTTGAGTTTCTATTTTGCGCTAGCATGTCTATTATTTCTCACCTATAGTTTAGTAGTTGGATACCATTCTTCGTAGTATAAGGCCACTGGGATCGATCCCGGTACCCTATGCTCTATTGCATGGACGTTGCACGAATGACAACTGGATTGTGTGCTTGAGAGTTTTCAGGGTTTTCTCCCTTTAGATACGTGAACAAGGCGCTTTATCTTCTGTGTAGGCAATATTTGGATATTAAAATGAAAATGCATTACAATGGCCTTAGGCTATTTGGCTGTTAGGTGATGTCTAAAGCATGGCTATTATTTGGGAAATAATAAAATTTTTTCTTCCATGGGAAACTTGAGTACCATTCACTGTTATGCAAAAATTTTTCTTAAAACATAACCATGGTCTGTTCTTCCCTGATAAATTACTTTCACACTATGTTATTTAAAATAAACAGATTTTGAGGGCTATATACAATTACTTTAGTCTTATTGTAGAAAAGTCCCAGCGCTCAGGTACCGACCTTGTCACTTGAACGTAATTTAACCTAGTCTTCTCTTACATTTTTTCCACCATACAAGTAAACATTTTGAAAAGTACTACAACATGAAATTATACATTTAATTTTTTTGGAATTTTGCTTCTATTCATGTTACTTTTTACTTTCATAAAAATTTCTTCTATTCTCAGTATCCTTGAGTCTCATGAATCGAAAGGATTCAAGATTCACATTTAAGAATCCTAATGTATTTTCTGTTGATTGGGATATTTTTCCCTTCAAATCCTGATTTGCGCTCAATAAACACAAAATTTAATAAATTTTGGAGACTTTTGCTGTTTTGATATATGATACAGTGTTTTTACAGTAATTCTTCCAAAGTATAAAATGATTATTAAACAAATTTTACTTCATCATTTCATTTGTATGATCTCTAGTAATCTCTTATGGAATGTATAAAATTGACATTGTAACTAGTGTCTCAAGATAGAGCCTTGAAAGTTGGTTCCAGACGGGAAATTTAACGCATGCGCACTTGAATACAGTGGTTTCAATGACTTGAGGCACATAATGCAAATATTGCTTGCATTTAATTTTAGCAACCTTATTATTTCTTAAGTCTTTTTCTATTGTTGCTGAAAGAGGTTTTATGTATAGGCTGGATTATGCATAGTTTATTTTAATATACATAGCAAGTTTACGTATTTAGAAGCATTTGTAAGTTACGGATTTATGCATTGATCAGTAATTTAAATATTAATGTTTATATATTTTATATTGAAACAGTCATAAATAAAAAACAATGAACTTTTCTAATAAGTCAAAGAAATTATATTGACAATCACGAGGAATTAATTAATTAGCTAATATTTTGTTATATTTATGAAAACACAATACATAAATGACAATATTTTTTGAAAGAAAGATAAAATTTGTAAAAGCATTACGCATGCAGTATTAAAAATATTAATACATATTACCATTGAAAACAAAGAATGCTAAAAGCAGCTGATTTATAGCTGTTGTTTAAGTTTGCAGAAATTTATTAGCAGAAAATTTGAATGACAAATATTTCTCAGTAATTTCCTTAACTGTTTCATCATTGTGCCATTCAATGAAGAATTTAAACTTACCTTGTTCAGTTTGTTGTTGCTTTAGAGTCAAATGTTAGACCAAATTTGACTGTACCCCACACTTTAAAGAACCTTCAAATCCCTAGAAGTGTTCATACCACATTTGGGATTCAATTCCACGGATTATCGTCTTCAATTCACGAACTTTTCCTTGTTCAGTTTGTTGTTGCTCTAGAGTCAAGTGCTAGAGCTAATTTGATTGTACCCTACGTTTTAAAGAACCTTTCGAATCCCTAGAAATGTTCATACCACATTTGGGATTCGAATCCACAGATTACCGTCTTCAATACCCAAACTTTACCTTCTCCAGTTTGTTATTGCTCTAGAGTCAAGTGCTAGAGCTAATTTGACTGTACCCCAAGCTTTAAAGAACCTTTCGAATCCCTAGAAGTATTCATACAACATTTGGGATTCAATTCCACGGATTACCGTCTTCAATTCACGAACTTTACCTTGTTCAGTTTGGTGTTGTTCTAGAGTCAAGTGCTAGAGCTAATTTGACTGTACCCCACGCTTTAAAGAACCTTTTGAATCCCTAGAAGTGTTCATACCACATTTGGGATTCAAATCCACGGATTACCGTCTTCAAATCCCGAACTACACCTTGTTCAGTTTGTTGTTGCTCTAGAGTTAAGTGCTAGAGCTAATTTGACAGTACCCCACACTTTAAAGAACCTTTTGAATCCCTAGAAGTGTTCATACCACATTTGGGATTCAAATCCACGGATTACCGTCTTCAAATCCCGAACTACACCTTGTTCAGTTTGTTGTTGCTCTAGAGTCAAGTGCTAGAGCTAATTTGACAGTACCCCACGCTTTAAAGAACCTTTTGAATCCCTAGAAGTGTTCATACCACATTTGGGATTCAAATCCACGGATTACCGTCTTCAAATCCCGAACTACACCTTGTTCAGTTTGTTGTTGCTCTAGAGTTAAGTGCTAGAGCTAATTTGACAGTACCCCACGCTTTAAAGAACCTTTTGAATCCCTAGAAGTGTTCATACCACATTTGGGATTCAAATCCACGGATTACCGTCTTCAAATCCCGAACTACACCTTGTTCAGTTTGTTGTTGCTCTAGAGTTAAGTGCTAGAGCTAATTTGACAGTACCCCACGCTTTAAAGAACCTTTTGAATCCCTAGAAGTGTTCATACCACATTTGGGATTCAAATCCACGGATTACCGTCTTCAAATCCCGAACTACACCTTGTTCAGTTTGTTGTTGCTCTAGAGTTAAGTGCTAGAGCTAATTTGACAGTACCCCACGCTTTAAAGAACCTTTTGAATCCCTAGAAGTGTTCATACCACATTTGGGATTCAAATCCACGGATTACCGTCTTCAAATCCCGATCTACACCTTGTTCAGTTTGTTGTTGCTCTAGAGTTAAGTGCTAGAGCTAATTTGACAGTACCCCACGCTTTAAAGAACCTTTTGAATCCCTAGAAGTGTTCATACCACATTTGGGATTCAAATCCACGGATTACCGTCTTCAAATCCCGAACAACACCTTGTTCAGTTTGTTGTTGCTCTAGAGTTAAGTGCTAGAGCTAATTTGACAGTACCCCACGCTTTAAAGAACCTTTTGAATCCCTAGAAGTGTTCATACCACATTTGGGATTCAAATCCACGGATTACCGTCTTCAAATCCCGAACTACACCTTGTTCAGTTTGTTGTTGCTCTAGAGTTAAGTGCTAGAGCTAATTTGACAGTACCCCACGCTTTAAAGAACCTTTTGAATCCCTAGAAGTGTTCATACCACATTTGGGATTCAAATCCACGGATTACCGTCTTCAAATCCCGAACTACACCTTGTTCAGTTTGTTGTTGCTCTAGAGTTAAGTGCTAGAGCTAATTTGACAGTACCCCACGCTTTAAAGAACCTTTTGAATCCCTAGAAGTGTTCATACCACATTTGGGATTCAAATCCACGGATTACCGTCTTCAAATCCCGAACTACACCTTGTTCAGTTTGTTGTCGCTCTAGAGTTAAGTGCTAGAGCTAATTTGACAGTACCCCACGCTTTAAAGAACCTTTTGAATCCCTAGAAGTGTTCATACCACATTTGGGATTCAAATCCACGGATTACCGTCTTCAAATCCCGAACTACACCTTGTTCAGTTTGTTGTTGCTCTAGAGTTAAGTGCTAGAGCTAATTTGACAGTACCCCACGCTTTAAAGAACCTTTTGAATCCCTAGAAGTGTTCATACCACATTTGGGATTCAAATCCACGGATTACCGTCTTCAAATCCCGAACTACACCTTGTTCAGTTTGTTGTTGCTCTAGAGTTAAGTGCTAGAGCTAATTTGACAGTACCCCACGCTTTAAAGAACCTTTTGAATCCCTAGAAGTGTTCATACCACATTTGGGATTCAAATCCACGGATTACCGTCTTCAAATCCCGAACTACACCTTGTTCAGTTTGTTGTTGCTCTAGAGTTAAGTGCTAGAGCTAATTTGACAGTACCCCACGCTTTAAAGAACCTTTTTAATCTCTAGAAGTGTTCATACCACATTTGGGATTCAAATCCACGGATTACCGTCTTCAATTCATGAAATTTACATTGTTTAGCTTGTTGTTGCTCTATAGTCAAACGCTAGAGCTAGTTTGACTACACTTAACGGTTTATATAACATTTTAAATCCCTACAAGTGTTCATATCCTATTTGGGATTCGAATTCATGGATTAAAAAAACTGACAGACAAACCACCAACCATTTAGCAGACAGTTTGTCCAAAATTATATTTGTCTTTATTTCCTAAAACAACACTTAAAATGCAAGTTATTAGAAATAAAGGTAAAAAAAAAATGTTAAAAAATTAGCGTATTTATATTTAATTCTAAAATAACCTTAAAATACATATACCAATAAAATACATATAGCATAAGCATTTTTAGAAGCCTATATAATATAAAATTTATCTTTTCCGACTTTTATTGCATAGAATTGTGATGCTTGTTGCTCTTCCTAATAATAACTTGAAGAAATTTTCACTTACAATTTTTTTCAAATTATCTGATTTTTTTAAATGTGTACATTTAGAGACAAAAGGAGCTTATTGATTTCATGTATTTTTTAATAAATAAAACTTTTTATTATATATTTTATATCTTGCAAAATAAAATTTATCTTTCTCTACACAATCAACCTGCAAAAATTACGGACCTGGAACTTTCAATTATGAAAAGTAACAGTATTACCTACTACGCATAAAGAAATTTCTTTTCCTTGAAAATTTTTAAGCTACTGATATCATTAAACTTTTATTTATAATTATTTATTTTAACTTTAATTAATTTTTTTATTATTAAATTTTATTACTGAAATAATCTAAGCTAATTGTCAAAAGTTACTTTGTGCAACATAATTTTACGTATTTTTTCAGAGAAGAATATCAAAATTTTTTCAGCTTTGTGTTATGCCAAAACTAGTAAATAAATGGTTAATGCATGTAAGTAATAGCACATTCTAAGGATACTTAAGATATATGAAAGAGCGTCTTTTTTTTTAGAATACTTATGAAGAATTTTTTTCAATGTAGTTGTATCATAAAACCTAAAATGTTACAGGGGAGAGGGGTTCCACAGAAAAACATCAATTTTCCTTGTCCTGTGTTTGAAGGAAGAAGTTACATGTACCTACCATTCAAAAAGATCATAAACTTTTAGGAAGTATTCACAAGGGGGTGTTCCAGACTTGTAATGTATCCTTTCGGTCCAAGTGCGAAATTTATAGTTCCTATATCTTTAATGCAAAAAAGTCCTCCATGGAGGGAAAAAAGCACTTTGAAGATATACTCTTAAGTAAAATTTTGTACCCTGCGCTTATGTTGTTGGTTTTATTAAAATAGATTTTGAACAAGGAAACGCGTTGTAATGCATAGAATCATTTATTTAGATTTCCGTAGTCTCTTTTGTTAGTCATTCCAACACCTACGCAATTGCATATGAATAGCCAAAAGACAAAATTTTTTCCCCAACTTGAATAGTTATATTTTACTAAAGAAAAGATGAATTTAAAGCCAAAAGACATTTTAAGAACTACAAAATGAATAAAAATTATTATTTACGTTTAATGTTTCCGTATTATATATATATATATATATATATATATATATATATATATATATATATATATATATATATATATATATATATATATATATATATATATATATATATATACATATATATATATATATATATATATATATATATATATATATATATATATATATATATATATATATATATATATATATATATATATATATATATATATATATATATATATATATATATATATATATATATATATATATATATATTAAAAGCTAATAATATAATATAAGTAAGCGAAATAAAACTGTAAGTACGGTCCTTATTATATTTTCTTCCTTCAAAAAAATCTGGAAAATTTAAACCAGTAGTTAGATTAATAATTTTTAAAATCACTTTTGAATTGGAAATGAAAATGTAAAAGTGAAGTGAAGCGAATTCAAAACTACGTTCAATCTAGAAGTGGGTACCCCTTCGTTTAGAGAAAAATTTGGCAAAAAGTATTGGCATTAAAATTTAATTTCTAGTAACCTGGATATTTTTTAGCTTTTTAACTAACGTAATTTTAGGGTTGTCATTTTATAACTTGGCCTCAAAAAAAATCACCAAAAAATTCAAGGGTTACCCGTATGAAAACTTTAACCTGAAAGCGCTATAAAATTCTAAATAAAATCCAATTTTGATTTTATTAAGAATTTTGATTTTATTTAGAATGAAATGTTTATCGGCAGTTTTTAAAATACTAAATACAAGGTATAGATAAATTGCATTAGTTTTAAAATTTTCAATTCCACTTTTGAAATTCGAAATATAAATTTGAAAGAGAAGCGAAGCAATCTCAAATTTCTACACAATTAAAATAAAAGCCAATTTTGAATTGAAATTTTTATTGGCAGCTTTTAAGGTACTAAATATTAACAAAGTATAAATAAAATTCATATACTAAATTAAGTATAAATTATGTGGTATATTTTTAAAATATATACTTGCAAAATTTTAAAATGAACTACTCACGTAGTAGCTAAGTTGTGAAAATAAAATTTGGCGACAAATGTGTTATGAAAAGAGTAAAAAAAGTTTTATTTCTGAGATCTATTTATGCTGTATAATATAAGAAATGTTTTTAATATTGTAAATTTTCACAATTAATATATTTGGCGCAAATGTAATACGTAATATTTTCACACATGCGCTAATATTTGGGAGACATTTGAAATATGGAAACCTTTCCATTTCGAAATGGAAACATTTAACAATTTAGCATGATTACCTTTTTCTATCGAATCATTTTCAATGACATTATTTTTCGTACCATATTGAAATATTGACATCATCGCCATTTTCTTCAAAATAATCCAATTTAACAGATATTTTCTTCCTCTAGTAAGATTTACTCTTATCTAATTTACTAATTTTTAATTTATTTTGAAACATTTTTTATGTCAAATGGAAACTCATATATATTACTGTTAAGAAAGAAAACATTTCTACTGAGAAACTGTAGAGATTAGAATATAAACAATTTTATTTTTTTCTTATTGAATCTGTTGCTTTTCAGAAATGTTAACTTCAATTGAACTTAAACATAAGTAGGAAAATATCGTTAAGTATCTCTTTTTCCAATTTTATATTTCTAATAACTTTAATCAAGTTGATATAGCTGAATAATCAGTTTAACTATTTAAAAGTGCGACCAATGATAATTTCAAAAATTAAAAAACATGTTTATAAAAATAAGAATTATAATTTTGTAACAATGGATTGTCAATAAATGGATGTAAATAGTATTAATAATTAATAATTAAGGTAACTATTAAATAGTTTGAAACGTTTATGAAACATATAAATCTTATTATAAATTAAATAAAAATTATTAAGAATTAAAAAAATTAATAAGTTGATTTAGATGAATAACCAATTTAGCCTCTTAAATTTATGAAGAATTATTTTAGCCATTAAAATTTTGAAGGTATGCTTAAAAAAATAATAATTTTAATTTTGTAACAACGAATAGTCAATTAAGGTGTATAATTAATAATAATAATTAAAATATGTGAATTTAATAAATAAATTATTAATAAATTGTTTCGCACATTTATAAATCATTATAATTTAATTCACAAATGTAAGTAGTTATAGATTGTCCTAATGCTTGCACATTTGAAATAAATAAAAGGCTTTATATTGACATATTTAAATGAAGCCGGTAAATCTTTTCAAGATGACATAATTCTAAAGGAGATTTATATATTCATGTCATCTTCATGTATGTCAATTCTAGATTTATTTATGTATTTCAATTATATTTGACTGTTTCCTCCTGGAACTTAATTATGGTATTTCTTTTTCGAAATTGAAATCTGTCATTTACTTTCAAGTCTTCAATGCACGCTTCTCGCTTGATCTATGAATCACGTGCTCAAAAGCTTTTCATTTAACAAACTAATAGGAAAAAGAGAGAAAAAAACCCTGTGAGACTATTCTATTAATATCGTTTGCGGTTGTACTAAATAGGCGTCATTAAACATTTTTTTTTTCGAATGGATGACACTTCCCTCAAAATAAAATACAGACATTGTATTAAAGGCAGAGAAGAATATAAAAACAAAACGAAACAAATCGAATCATGTTTTCATTACGATTAGGCTCACCCTGTTTCTTTTTTCCAAGTAAATGGAACGATCTGAGAGATCACGCATTCTCATCCAAAATGGCGCTCGTTTGCGAAACGTGTTGAGTCGTTGCAAATAAGTTGTCTTACAATGTTAACTCGTCATTAAGAGTCAGCTTAATCCTTCTTCCTCCCTCCCCTCTCGTGTCGTGACCCCTCCCCCTTCTGGCCTTTCAAGTAACCGACCGCTCAGACGATTTTTGAGGGGTAGTTAGTCTCTGTGTAATCGGCGATTACGCAATGGATGTTAGGAATCACTAATCAGTTAGGCCTGGGGCAGGTTGTTCCGGCTCGATTCCATTTGAACTCTATTCTTGCACCTGGTGTTTTAGTTCGAAAATTGTTTTAGGTGATTTTGAGTTGAAGCTCCATTTCTAACTGAGAGTGAAATGCCTGCCTTTAAATTTTCGCGAAAGAATTGTTAAAAATGTAAATATAATGGCCTTTTTATTATAAAATGTCTAAAACGTAATCGATTATTCAAAAGGAAATTTTTATGTGTTATTTAATTTTTTTCTTAATTTTTCACAACAATGACTAAAAACAACAAATAAATAGAGCTTGGATTTTTATGCATGAATATATATAGGTGTATTTATATAAATTATAATTATATATGCACACATTTACATATGTATACGAATTACTAACCAAACTTTATTAAACTAACAATTATATTGATCTAACATTCTATTTTATCGACTTTATTTTTTTCTTCAAAATTTGAAAAAGATTCAGATTTTTTTTTTCAAACCTTTAAATTTTCAAAATTAGCAATATTATAGTCAAAAGTATCATTATCGAGAAAAATTATCCCAAGCCGCCATATTAGATAGTTTAAAAAGAAAATGCGTTATTATATAAAACCTTTGAAAAGTTGTAAAAATTAGTAAATTCTAATGTCTGTCACTCTCTTCCGTTAAGGCCGCGGTAGCCTGATTGGTTAGGGCGTCATTCTCGTTATCGTAAGGTAGTGAGTTCGAATGCCATCTTAACCGAAAATCCGTCATGTTCACTAAAACTGGGTGTGGTCGCATTGTCCTCCAAGTGAAATGATACCTAGGGGTGGCAGGACAAATATTGAGGATCTTCTGCTTGGTCCCTGCTTCAAAATCACGAAGACTGGTAGAGCCCAACTCAGGGCTACATACAAAGAAACATGCTGGTCCAACAATCTTTTCCAGTCTCTCTAAGCTTTCCTTTTTTAAGGTATTCGTTACAAATTGTAAAATTATTTTCATAATATTCCAGTAATGTTTACTAATTTTATGTTTAACCATATAAAGTATTAAATGTGTATACTTAGATATGTACTCTCACCAACATAGAAACATATACATGTACGTATGCATGTATTAGATTAGTTGTGGGCCGTGGTAGCTTAGTGGTTAGGGTATCGGCATTCCATCCGGAAGGACGGGGTTCGATTCCCAATGCTGCCAAAGACCCACCGAGTACATGCGATATACGTGCTCGTTAAATCTGTGGAATCGAAAGTCCTGTGGTCGGTCGTTGAGCAGTTACCATGGGTGCAATGGTCTGGAGAAAATTTCCTCCCCCTTCAGATCAATGTCAAAATTGAGGGAGTGGATTCTCTGGTGGGGCCATCTATCGAAGGATTTAAAAAAGAGCAAAGACGCACTTTCACCTTCATGGTGCTCTGATGAAAACGAAAGACGCTCCCTATTGACTTAAATTCGCAATGCCAAGGCATAGTGAGCTTGGCGGGTCCAAGTGTCATAAGTAACAACAACAACAGATTAGTTGTCACTTCTAAAGTATAGAAACTAAACTCCATGGCACGACAGCCCAGGTGGGCCAAGGCCTATAGTGTCCATAACTGTTTTCATGACCAAGGGCTCTGGGGTGCGAAGCATATGTCCCAGTTAGGTGGTCAGCCTAACGTAAGACCCTCAGTGTTTAGTTCCCAAGCATGCTTAGTACTCAGTTAATCGACCTACTGAAGGGATGAAAAGCTGAGTCAGCCTTGCCCAGCCCGAGGATCAAACCTCGGACCTGTGTCATGGGAGCGTGAAACGCTGCCACTAAGCCACTTCTAAATTATAAATAAATTTAAGTCATCATCCATGATCGTTCAAACGTATTCACTACAAAAAGTATGAATATAAGATTTTTTCAATGAGAATGTAATGCAAATTTAGAGTTTATATAATCATCATTAACTTATTAGGCATTTCCTTTTAGTAGTTTAAAGGATTTAGAAAAATAAAATGTAAAATATATTTTAATGCTAGGCCCAGTTATTTTCATTGCCAATCTTTGTGATATAGTTCTTGGAGAATAACAATTGGTCAATTAACATGATGTATGTATACATGTGTACATATATTGTAGTATTTATAAATATGCAAAAGTATCGTTTCACTGGGTCACCATTGTTTTGTATAAGAAACGAAAATTTTTGCAGTGAACCATCTTTGTTGAGCTTTGCTAAATTGATCTGCTTTTAGATCAACCAAGTTTGAATTTAAATAGTTTATATTTTAGACTCGAAAGCTGCCCCACTGAAAAAGTTTAATTTGAATATTTGGCGTTTTAGAGTCCAACGGTATCTCATCGAAAAACTAGGGCCATTTCTTACCACTGAAAAGTGGAAAATCCAATGCTAACTCACAGACACTACAAATATCCACTTTTTCAGTGGGTTTGAATTCCCCCTTAAAAAGGATATTTATAGTGTTTTAAAGTAGATTTCAAGCAGTAGTTTCCAGTCAAATTAGCTTTCTTGCGCAAAAGGTAATTCAGAGTATCTAATAGTTTCCTTACATCTGTCTGTCAAGGAGAGTGTTCGGACGTTTTTGGGATTATTCAAGTTAACGAAATGGCTACCCGATGAGCAAAATTTGGAGAAGGTGCGAGTGATTTACAATGGTATGTCCGCTAAATTTTTGTCAAAAACAGCTTTTCCAAATTAGATGCAAAATATTAAACATTTACTTTAGATTTTTCTAGAAAATATTTTTTTAATTGTTTAACCATTGTTCAATATTAAGAGGCGATTAGCTTCCGATTTTAGTCGGTAAAAATTAGTTACTAGAGACCTATCTCAATAGCCTAACTAAGCCTCTAAAATTTAATTAAAAAATAAAATTTGCATCTAATTAAGAGTATTTCTGAATCTCCACCGATATTTTCCCTGTATCATATTCACTATGCTCTGGATTTGGTATATTTTTAACGAAAAAAGCAGATAAAATGTAGCGCAATACGGCACAGATATTTAAAATTTTTAAAATGTTCATAATTTCTTTCTGAAACCAGGAAGAGAGATGTGAGCTCCAAATACATTAATCTTACACATAATCTACTTATGTTGGAAAAAATAACACAAAATATTTCTTCCAAACACAGGATACTCATCGATTCATTGTTATACGTATCGATACTCGACGGAGAGATTTCGTCTCCCGCTCGTTGCCACAACGGTCTTTTTAAAACTTTTAAATCTCATTTCGCGTAATCCTGGAGCTCGGTCTGTACTGCAACAACAAAGAGGGTTGTCGTCCAGTGATTTATTAGAAGATTCCAGAACTTGACTGCTAAGGCGCTTACCGTCCGCTGCGTCGGAACACTGGGTTTTAATGGAGACTTTGAGAAAAGTACACCGCGTGCAGGCGAATTACAGAAATTAATTTCACATTAAGCATTAATTCTGCATCATATTCATCACCACGACAGAGTTCTAGCTTCTGTTATCATTAACTTCTGGCTTTTCGGGGAGCATTATTATGAATAATGTACCAAAGAAAGCCACGGCTTTCGTGTCCGACTCTCGGTTGAAGATATCATTGGAGATTGTCTTGTCTTAGCCCTGCATTTAAGACTTTAAGGAATGATGTCTTTCCATCTTTAGAAGATCCATTCTGAAAGTGGGTTAAACCTCAATAATTCTCAGAGAAGTGCAGTTTAGTTGATGGACGAAGTCGTAAAATTTTAATTATTTTGGACGGAAAGTTGGAAATGGTGAGTTTCACAAGACATTTCTGCCTCTCATAGATTTCACTTTGACTGTTAATTATTGATGTAAATTAATTAAAACGAATGACTCTAGCTCCTGGTCACTATAATGCTCTTGTCAACTTTTAAGAATAGCTTAGAATTCTAATCGTAACATAACTTGATATCCATCTACTTCACTCACTCAGCTGTTAATTTTTAATTTTTTTCAGTAAATAAATGGACTAAATGCAAGAAAAAAATTAAATTAATACTTTTCTACTATAAAAAAATTAATATTTTTTTCCAATGGCTGGCACAAGAGGGTTGAACCCTATGCCACAACAAGGCCAGAGAATGCTACTCATTTGTTGTTACCCAGCGGGCACCTGTGAACCAAGTCACGGAGGCGAGTAGCGTTACCCGCGCCATACTACCACAAACCTGTTTATAGGGTGGGCCACATTCATACAACATCACAGAAGAAAGGACAGAGAGAACAGAGAAGGAAAGATACATCATCCATGCCCGAATCGGGATTCGAACCCGGGACCAACAACTCAGGAAGTCAGGAACGCTAACCACTCAGCCATTCGGTCGGCAAAAATTAATATATAATAATCTAAATAAATATACATTGCAAAGCACGTAAATAATTTTATATTTTAAAATATTAATTAGACATTTTTCAAATGTAAAATTATTCAGAGTTACTACTCATAAATAAAATAATTTTCATTGCTTTATGTAAAGCAAATAAAGTTATAGTAATAAACATATACTTCTGGAAGGCTATTATCAGTAATCAAACTTGAAAATTGAATTTCATAAAAGTTAATTTTTTTAATAAAAGCAAATTTAAAATCAACTTAAAAACACATACCATTTTCCAAAGATTTTGATTTTATAGGTTAAGACGATAGTAATACATTTCCCCACTGCTTATTTTGTCTATTAAAGCCACTAAATCTTGATAGCTATTTCATTATTTTTGCCCAAATTCATGTGAAATGAATTACATTGGAGGAGATACCCACCTCACCAGTGTCTGACTGCGGATAGGGAGGTCCTGGATTCGAATCCCGGTTCGGGCATGGATGTACTTTCTCTCTCTATCAATCCTGTCTTTGTCCTTTCCTTGTATGAATGTGTTGTGAATGGTTGCCTACACTATAAACGTGTACCTATGCATGTACTGAGGAAGTCGGACTCCACACGTAAATATGGTTCAGTTGGAAAGGTGGAGCAGCGCACCTATATTGCCAGCCTAGCTGGCACACGACAACAACAACAACAACCACCTCACCAAACATCCACATTACTTCAGCTAAAAATATGTACTTTAATTTAACACTGTTTTTTTAATCTTAATGAAAAATAACAAATAGTCTTTTGAATTATAAAAGTATTTTGCTGGCTCTGGTATCGAACCCATTACTTTACAGACGTGAATATAGCCAAGAATTTTCTGCACGCTAATTCTTTCTTAAAATTTACTGAAGCAAAACTAATCTGTGCAACCAAATAAACAGTATTAACAAATAATGATCATAGTTAAAACTCAAAGTAAAATTAATATATAAATATTAATCCTCCATCATAATCAGTACATATAAATACCTTTTAACTAAACTATATTAAGAGGCACATCTCATGTTAATTTTCTAGTGCTTTAGAATAGAAACAATTTGGCCAATAGAAAATATGATACCTACTTTTAATGGTATAAGTTAGATGTATCCCCTTCCCCAAAAGATTTTTCGACAAGTCTAGCTTCCTTTGTTATGATTATAATATTGCCAATTTCAGTTCTTATTGCTTTTCGGATTTTTTTCACAGGTTTAGATTTTTCTCGTGTTTTATGCCATTTTTGATCCATATTAATGTTTTATTTAAAATACCACAACTGTGTTTGAATTTTGTTCAGCGTTTCAATTCGGTGGACATTGGGAAATTTCCCGTTCCAGCTAATCGTTGAATAAAGTTACAAAAGTCGCCAATTGGCAGGATATATTCTACTTGTTCCCTTTTAATTACTAACAGAATGCTTTTCTATTGATGTATTTACGAAAGCTTTTTATCAATACCTTTGTAAATCTTCCTGCTCGGCATTGGGAAAATATATATTTTAACCTTTCAGCTTATATATTATTGTTTTTAAGAATAACTTAAGTTATTCTTAAAAACAATAATATATAAGCTGAAAGGTTAAAATATATATTTTCGCAATGTCGAGCAGGAAGATTTACAAAGAGTGCATTACATCATTTTTAAGCATTAATTCTCTCAAACAAAAAGGATAAAATTTAATGGCAATCATATATTTTCGAATGAGATATGAGTACTCTATTTGTAGTTTTTAATTTTTTATGCGATATGGAAAACTGTAATATTTAATTTTTATGGCGACAAACGTCAATATAATGTTCTTGAAAATGATGTGAATTCTGTAACGTGGAATGATTAAATATTTTATCATGTAAATAACACATTCTATTTTTATGGTGTCATAAAAATTTAAATATGTATATTTAAAATCACTTAACTAAACAGCCGTCTATATTGGCTATATAATTAAATATAAATGACTATTTTCGTCTGGTTAATGATCGACATTTATTAACGGAATTAAATTTGGTTATTTTCATTGCTTTATATCAAAATTTATTTTTGCAAATCAAGACAAATAAAAAATAAGAATTAGAAAAAGCAAATTTAAATATAAGATGCTTTTTATTGGTTTAATAATATTCAAAGACTTATTAAAAATATAAAATTTGTTTGTGCAAAACATGGTGTTTCAAATTGCTTAACGATTTAACTGATTCAACGACAGAAAAAGCAGTGAGATTAATCCTGGTACTTAAGATACATCCTGTACTTAAGATTGATCCTGGCACTCAAGATACATCCTGTACTTAAGATTAATCCTGGCACTCAAGATACATCCTGTACTTAAGATTGATCCTGGTACTTAAGATACATCCTGTACTTAAGATTGATCCTGGCACTCAAGATACATCCTGTACTTAAAATTGATCCGGGCACTCAAGATACATCCTGTACTTAAGAGTGATCCTGGCACTCAAGATACATCCTGTTCTTAAAATTTATCCTGGCACTCAAGATACATCCTGTACTTAAGATTGATCCTGGCACTCAAGATACATCCTGGACTTAAGATTGATCCTGGCATAGATTTAACATTACTCATTTTCTCGTACTTCTCTTTTCCATTACATAAATACTATAAGGTTACAATTTTCATATTTATCAGGTTTAAGAATGTAGACTGATAGAGCTATATCTATTAAATTCAACAAGTGCAAGATAAAGTTCTACGTATACATTGGATATTAAAGAAGAAATTTGTTGGTAAAAATTGTGCATGATATATAAATTATTTTTCATAAGACGATAAAAAAATAACAATAAAAGAATATGGAAAAATTAATACAAAAATAAAATTATTATAACAACGAAATCAAGGAATATTTTAAAGTGAAAAATATATTAAAAAAAATGATTTAAATTAAATGACGCGCTTACAATAAAAGTACAAATTAAAACTTTCTTCACTTAATGACATCGTAATTGTAATTAAGCGACGAAAGTTTTTTTTGTTATTTATTCTTATAAAGTTTATTTTATTATTAATTTATTGTAATTCACACAAAGAATTAGTTTTATTAAATTAGTTAAGCATTTTTTATAAAATTATGTAATCACAAAAATATAAAAAAATTGATTAGACTTTCATATTTTAGCATGTTGTTACTAAAAAATGGTCAAATAATTTATAAAACTTGCTTTTAGTATGCACTGTAAAATTTTAAAGGAAAATATTGGATGCTTGTATAACCAAGGTTATTAGTATAATACCTATAACTGTGGAAGGTATATAATGAACTGTAAAATTTTTTTAAGTGAAAATAATTGTGCTCAAAAAAATTAAACTTTATTTAAAAATTCAACTAAATTAAACACACACACAAAAATTTAATAATGAGCTATAAATTATTAGAGTGTGTGTGTCTTTAGAAATAAAACGTTCTATTTTAATTTTTTGATTAAAATGTATTATAACTAAATTTGAGAAAAAATTCAAAATGTTTGAAACAAATTTTTCTTCCGAATTATAAAGTTTGCGACTTCAAATTTAATTTGTCAGGGTACAAATATTACTAATGATGCTTTTATTTCGTAAAAAAATTTTTGAAAATTTAAAATGTTCAAATTTTATTCTTTTATAGTGATGCTGAATTTCAACCTTTCAAAACTTCCTAAAAGTATTTTGAAAACAGCATTAAAGAAAAGATCTTCATTTTAAAACATGCTCGGCAACAAGTTTAGAATTCTTAATAGTTGACTTATTGAAAGTAAAGAAGACTACTCCATAAGTAAATACCACTTTCTCATATTCAATACATAACAACTACTTTTTAAAAAAGAGGGCTGCTCTTAAATGCTGAAAACGATGAATAATGTACGATGTGGGAGGAACCTTCCCTTTACAACACCTTGTTTCAATTTCCCTCAACCCATCAGCGCTTAATACTCTACTTTCTTGCGTGAAAAATTCTCTTTTCGGAATAAACAAAAAGGTTTTTCCCTTCCACAAACGACAATGAAGTGAAGAGCCTGTCACAAAATTTTCCAACCATTTTCGGAAGGAATTTATGTCTCTCGCGGTGGCATCGGATCTTGTCAGGTCCAATAAGTAGGGAGGCTGCCCGCTCCAATGCACCATGGTGAATATAGATGGCATAATCGGTTATCGTCAGGGAAAGAGGGTTGTGGAGAATCTTCTGACCCTTTAACTGCGCCAAGTATGTTCCAAAGAATTAGGCTTCGATGCAAATAATGGGGTTTTCCCAACAACGCGGAAAATGGGAAGCTAAAACCGAGCGATAAAGGATAATTTGGCGAAAGTGTCTTTAGATGGCTTTTAAAATCTTTCGCATATTTTAAGTGTGTTTTGCTTCTTAAGAAATACCTTCGCTTCAGAAAAGTGGTTGTCAGAAGCTTGTTTCATGAGCCATTATCGTGCAATGGTCGGGCTGAGGACGTTATGGAACAGGAGAAGTGCTCTTGGCAATAACCCCAGTCAATGTTTGCATTAAAAGGCGACAAATATGGCGATGAAATTTTAGAAAGGAATATGTGTGAGCCATAAAGAAGACCGAATTGAACTGATATTACTTTTTTAAAACGATTAATTTTTATTATTAAGCCTTGTCATTTTTCTTAATCCATTTGAGTGGAGACTTTACTTAATTAACTTAACAATATTTGCAAAAGTAGTTTTTCTGAATTTAATTAAAAATTATAGCTATGTTCTCCATTGAAATGCGTCTTTTATTAGTCATTATTAATTTAAGGTAATCACTCGGAGATAAGAAACTGTCTTGAAAAAACTTGTTAATTGTTTTAAAGCAGACATAAAAATGTAAAAAGAAATTTAATTTGGTTTTAGATCTGAATTGTGCACATATTTTAACTCAGTTGTACCATAATGGAATTATAAGCATCACATGTGTACTAGGTTGTGCAGTAGATATAGCCATCAAATAGCGTATAAATCATTTGGAAGCTTAAAGATAAGGCGATCACAAAATTAAAAAAATATGAAAGAAATAACAAAATTAAGCAACAATACGATTATTTAGTGGTACGCATACAGCCAAACGTGACGAAGGCCTATATGGCCCATATCTGTTTCCCTAACTAAGGCCTCTGGGGTTCGAAATATATGTCCAGGTTAGGTGGCTAGCCTAATGCGAAACTCCCAGTGTTTAGTTTCCAAGCATGCTTGTTACTAGTTTTATCAATCCACTGAAGGGATGACAGGCTAAGTTGACCTTGCCCAACCCTAGGATAGAATATCGTACCACAACGCGAGTTACCAGAAAGTCACTGGACCTCAAATTAAGTAACTAATTTATATAACTGAATTTATTACATTTTTGACTACGAAATCTTTATTTTAACAGAAACGCACACATATATTAATAAAAATGTGATAAAAAAATTAAAGAAAATCACATAAGAGCAACGAAAAGTTGAGAATTCATTATATTAAATTAAACAATGCAAAAATATGAATTGATGAAAATTTTGGAATTTATAATTAAGTAACTAATTAAGAATGCAATAACAAAAATAACAATGAAGAAATGTAAATAAATTGAAATCCTAGCGTTTCATTCGCCCTGCGAAAAATGGATTTAATACTACGCTCTTGCACATGCGCAGTTCTGAGGAAAGATCGATTCCACACGCCTGTTGAAATATATTTTTATAACTGCTTATTGTATACTTATATATGATTATTTATCATTTAGACATTTTTATTTATAATTATTTTAAAGATTGCAAACAACTTAAGGACGAGGTCACACCTGAGCTAGTACTCAGTATCCGATACCTGAGATGAGCTCTCAATATTTTAACGACACTAGCGTAAGGAGTTATGACGTCACAGATTAACGTTGACACATTCTTTACCCACGGTATACACAAACTCATGAAGCCCGGTGGCTTAGTGGCAGCATTTCACGCTCCCATGACACAGCACACTCTACAGAACTGGATCAAAGAGAAATGGCAGGACAACTGGTCCAACGCATCTACTGGTCGTCTAGTACATGAAATTATCTCTACAGTTTCCATCAAATCATTAAATTGGACCAGGAATGAAATCCTTTTCATGACCGGCCATTGCCCATTCCCTACTTACTTCTACAGGGTGGGTCTAACGGACACCCCAAATTGTACCTGTGGTAACGAAAGAGACCCAATACATTATCTCGCGGTCTGCCCACTCACTTCTACGTGGCATTTATCAACCCCTGCAAAACAGTGGGTTATTAACTGGAAACGAGCCGTACTCTCTAACAAGACCTCTAGACGAAAACTAAACCAACTAATGAACTTCCTAATTAATCAAGAGTGCTTATTCACGTGGCTCAAGAAGAATCAGCATTGACCCTCCTCTGCTAATATCACAAGCCTAAGTACTTGGACTTCTGTACTTAGCCTAAGTGCTTAGACTTTGCAAGACTAAGCACTTAGACTTAGACTTAGCCTAAGTGCTTAGTCTTGGGAATCTTCTGCTTGCTTCCTGCTTCAAAATCACTCCATCCGGCTGCTTCTATCCAACTGGTAAAGTCCATCTAAGGGCTAGGTACAGGAAAGTATGCCGGTGCAACAACAACACAGATCCGAGGTTCAATCCTCTGGCTGGGCAAGGTTGACTCAGCCTTTCATCCCTTCAGTGGGTCGATTAACTGAATACCTAGCATGCTTGGGAACTAAACACTGGGGATCTTACGTTGGGCTGACCACCTAACTGGGACATATGCTTCGCACCACAGGGCCGACGTTCATGAAAACAGCTATGGGCACTGTAGGCCTTGGCCTACATGGGCTGTCGTGTCATGGAGAATATACCAAATCAGAGAAACTTTGTTAATGTTTTTAATACAAAGAGAAGAAAAATCATTACTCTGGTGAGTAACGATTCCACACTTCTCGGAAATCTTCGGGTTTCCTGAAACGAGTATTTCCGAGAATTCACGAGCCATCCGCTGTTTAAGAACTGCTGTTATGAGTACCTACCCTAAGAGGACAATGATAGCGAAACCAGTGATAAATGCCAGGTGTCGGACCCTGAATACATCATTAACGACACTGGACGTCGGAGGCTGTCCAGATTGAAAAAAATTGATCTTTGGCAGATAGTTGCTCAATTGACAACTGAATCAATGTTGGTCTATCTAAGATTGTGAAGATTCAGTAGTGTCTACATTAGTGTCTGACATCAATCCAACATGCAGCGCCTGCGGTACTAATAATGGTGGCATCTGATACTCGTCTCACCATGATTCTTTCCACTTGACACAGATTCTCACAACGACGGGTTGTAAGGATACTTTCAAACGTATGTTGATTTTTGATGTAGCATACTGACTTTGATGATGTTAGTTTGTGCTTATACACACTGCTTATAACAAATGCTTTTAAAAAATTATTGAAAAAAATAATTTTTTTTAAAGAAATTAGATAACGTTAATTCACACATACCCAGTTTCAATGTTCAGAAATATTAAGAATTGGAATTCATTATAAATTGTTAATTTTCTGGGCTTCCTTTCCTTCGACATGTTCATCCGGACAATAAAGTGTGGAAAATGCCTCAGAAGATATTAAAATGTCGTTTACATTAAATGTCAATTTATGAATATACCTAATTCATACAGATACATTCATTACGACACTCCCATGTCTTATGTCTAACAGATAGAAGATTTGACACATAACCTAACCATAGACCATAGTGTTGAGAAAGACTATGAATGCTGAAATTTAGGTGGCCCAATATTCCTTCACTGTTATAACATGGAGTGGAAAAGAGATAAAAAAAAAACTATTACTTCGTTATTTGGTCAAGACTCAAGGCTATGAGGTTATTTAAATTTTAGTCAGTTCAACAGTGGAAATTGGAATCCAAAAACACAATAAAAAATAAGCTTGCCAACAAACAGTTTTATTTTCCTTCCTCGCGTGAGGTTTCGGAGCGGGAAATTCAATATATCAATTCAATGATAGATCTCTTCATTTAATTGGTTTAAATATACAAGGTGAATTGCGAATTGCTTAAAGGTTTCGATAAATAGTATAGAAAAAAACGAATGCAATGAAAGAAAAGGAAATATAAATAAAATAATACTTTTGATTTCATTCAATGAGTATGTCAAGGAGAATTACCATTTTCAAAGAAGTGAATTCCTAACAAATATCTCCATATGGAGACAATGGTAAATGATACTTTCAAAATACTGGAGAGAGAGAGCAGAAGAAAGAACGGAAGAATATCTATTTTTTCGTTAGAATTTCTGTTTGTCTGAAGAGGAGCAACCCCTACCGGATAATCGATCATCCGGCTGTCGTCCGGGAGGTGCTTTTTGGGAATGGATGGAAAATATGTGTAGTCCTTGCCTATTACCAACCTAAATGATGGATGCACGATTCTGTTGACCTCTACACCTTTTTCGGGATGGACTGTCCATCCTTCGAAACTGCCTTGAGTCTTGAAAGAGTCTACTCTAGATTGAGTAAACTAAGAAATGCATTAGAATTCTGAAGATTTCTGGACTTTTCGGAAGAAGAAGGATGGGATGCAGTGAATGGGCTTCACAGATTCGAATCACTTTGTTGATGGATGTGATGCCTTTGCATCAACCCTTTCCTTGTGCGGGTCTTCTTGATATTGCTAGGTTTTTTGTTTTTGACATTCCTAAAAATAATAAATCTGTTTCCCAATAATAGAGTTTTCTAGATTTTGTTTTTAAATGTTAAGACAATAAGACACAAGAAAAGATGAATTCCGTCTTCTGATAAAAATGATTGAAATTGAAAATTGGAAAACTTTCTGTTTATTGATATGATGAATAATGAAATTTTTAAATTTACAATTCATTTTATTTCATTTTTGTATTATTTCATTTTTATTACAATAAAATTTCATAAATTCTTTAAAAGTTCAATAATAAAAATTTTTTCATTGTTTATTTTATTCCTTTGTATTAGTAATAAATTTTTTTTGCTTGTAATATATTTCTATCTGCGAGTTGCTGCCCACTGGGAAGCCGGTAAACACAATCAAGCACTTCATAGTTCGCACCCACGATCAAGCACTTCATAGTTCGGACCCACGATCAAGCACTTCATAGTTCGCACACACGATCAAGCACTTCATACTTCGCACCCACGATCAAGCACTTCATAGTTCGCACCCACGATCAAGCACTTCATAGTTCGCACCCACGATCAAGCACTTCATACTTCGCACCCATGATCAAGCACTCCATAGTTCGCACCCACGATCAAGCACTTCATACTTCGCACCCACGATCAAGCACTTCATACTTCGCACCCATGATCAAGCACTTCATACTTCGCACCCATGATCAAGCACTTCCTACTTCGCACCCATGATCAAGCACTTCATACTTCGCACCCACGTTCAAGCACTTCATAGTTCGTCACCATGATCAAATGCGATGTATGTCATCAATATCTGACACTTGACACTTTCTTCTCCATGCCAAATGATACTAGAGGAAGAACATTAAGTTTATGGAATTTTTAATGTGTATAGGATATTTATTATTACATTACGTATACAGCTGCATTTTTCTTCTGACGGAAGCCGTTCAGCATAATTAATTGCATCATAATTTTGATATGGTTAAATAGTGGGGTCGAAGAAAGTGTTAACGCTCTTTTTACACCAACTAAGACACTAGTGAGGCCAACAGCCCCATCCTGTAAAACATCTAACCTTTAAGAAATCTAAATAGAGACTTAAACGAACTGCTTCTACTGGAAAATGAGTTGGAAATGGCCTAAGGACTTTACGCTTTGGAAAAGGACACCATTTCAGAATAGATGAAAATCGTGTAACAAAGAAGATCTCAGTCAGACCATTTTGTAACCGAAAATGAGGGTGATTTACATTTTGGTGGCTCAGCTAGTTGGAAACAGACTTAAAAAATTTTCTTAAAGTGATTAACTGGATGTCCAAGTCAAATTATAGAAAAGGTTTGAATTTGATTCTGAAGAAGGTCAGGGTCATCCTTGGCTGTCTGACCATTGAAGAAGAACTAAGATACTATACCCTAAAAGCATTTGATGAGCATAAGCCCTCTTAATAGGATGGTTCTCAGTTAAATTTGGATTGAAACTCATTTTCGTCTGAACACAATGTCTCACATGAAATGATATATTTTCTCCCATCACGATATAACACTCCCAATTTATACATACTGAGAGCCCCAGACTACATCTCAAGGTTAAGGGGTTTGGAATATTCACCCATCACCAAGCACCACGTTATTTTGAACAACAGCCAGGAGACGAGGTCACATCTGAGATGGTACTCTCTTTTCTGACATCTACGCCACACTATGGAAGGGTTTTGGACGTCACAGATTAACGTGAGCACGTCCCCAACCCACAGTGCTCCAGCAACCCAGTAAGGGTGAAAGTGATCAACCCTCCCAATCATCTGCCGCAAATGATTCACTTTGCTGATCTAATCGGCTCAAGTGGAGTGAATCTACGGAGCCACACTGGAGCAGGAATTTTAGTTGTTATTTTTTACTTTTTTTCTGTTTCTATAAAATGTAAGAAAATAATATCTAACATTTCTGCTGGAATATTTATTCATATTTTATTTATGCAATTTTTCGAAAATTTGATGTATAAATAAAGTAGGCGTGGAATTAAATGTACGTGATATGCATGTGAGTGAGATGATGCAATTACGTTTTCCGCTGCCCGCTCCAGTTGAGTGGTAAGTCTTAGTGCAGTAAACCGCATCGCATTTTTGAAACACTGTCAAATGCAGTGAATAATTTGACATCAAAGGTGGTGACTTTTTCATGCTACACTTGCTGTAAAATATTAAACTATAAAGAATTTTTATTGTACAAATATTTTGAGAGAAACATGAACTGATGCACCTATTTGTATACACTACAGAGTTATAAATGTAAAAGAACTTTAGATCGAAGTATAGTATAATTCCAATGATACAAACTCCATCTATTCGAATTGCAAGTAATCCAAATCACATTCAGAATTTTAACAAAATAAAAAATTTTTCCAATGGCGGGCACACTTGGGTGACGAACCCTATGCCACAACAAGGCCAAAAACTGCTACTCATTTATCGTTACCCAGCGAGCACCTGTGAACCAAGTCACGGAGGCGAGTAGCGTTACCCGCGCCATACCACCACAAACCCGTTTATAGGGTGGGCCACATTCATACCACATCACAGGAGAAAGGACAGAGAAACACAGAGAGAACAGAGAAGGAAAGAAACATCCATGCCCAAACCGGGATTCGAACCCGGGATCCACAGCTCAGGAGTCAGGAACGCTAACCACTCAGCCATCGGTCGGCAACAAAATAAATTAGAATGAAAAAAAGGAGAAAAAATCTGAAGAAAAAGAAAGGTAAGGGAAAATGAAAATGAGAGAGAGAGAAAGAGAAGCGCGTTACTCGAGAAATTCAGAAATATTCTTTTGAAAATTCCTGAATGTTCAGAAGTGAGTGCTGAAGATATAAAAGAATGGATTATATGAGTCACACACCCTAGGTTTCGAATTGCAAATAACGATAAACTTATTGAAAGCGTCGAAGAATAAGATGACCTTTTTTGTTCAAATAGAAACAGGCACAGGGAAATCATTTACTAAAGTATTTCTTGGGTTTTAAACATTTTTGAAGTAGGTCGAGCGTCAACCTCAGAGTGACCACATGCAAATTCTCACTGTGTAGTGAATGAACGACTTAGCTGCCAAATAAAAAAAAATGGATGAAGGCAGTGAAACAATTAACTCTGACCGAGAAGTTCAGCAAGCAATGACTTTCATTTACAGCAATGTATTCATTCATTCATTATCGTGTGCCAGCTAGGCTTGCAGCATGGGGTGCGCTGCTCCACTTTTTCAACTGAACCATATTTGATGTGGAGTCCGACTTCCTCAGTACACACATGCCATAGGGACCCGTTTATAGGGTAGGCAACCATTCACACCTCATTCATACAAGGAAAGGACAAAGACAGGATAGATAGAGAGAGAAAGTACACCCATGCCCGAACCAGGATTAGAACTCAGGACCTCCTTATCTCCAGTCAGGTACGCTGACCACACAGCACTGTATACACATACTGTATTAAAGTCCAACATTTGTAAAAGCTTAAACACATAAAAATGTTGCTTTTTTATTTAATTGATTAAAAGTTTTATTTTCCTTTTAAAAATATGTAGTTTATTCTCCCATTTTCAAAATGCAATGATTAATTAATATAGGCCCTTTTTACGAAAAATACGATTAAATGTTATTTTGGTTATCTGAATGGGGTCTGGTTCCAGTCTCTAATTATTGAAGTTCTACTGTATTACATTTTATGACAAATGAAATTTTCACAAATTTCTTGCACATCATTACAAATATTCTTGTGCTCGCCTCTATGATTAACAAATTGTGATCCTAATTAAACTCGATCCATGCGAATCTGGCTATGTCCTTATTTACATGCATCAAAACAGCCATGACGTAGAACTTAGGTAGAATCACTGCTCTTGGCAACGTAGTAAGTAAATATTGTCTGGTATATTCCCAAGGGAAAAACATCATAAACAGAAGCTCTTGATGACCACTTTAGTATACAAGTCAAAAATACTATTGACTAATCCCCACTGCTATCAACATGGTACCAGGTGAACTGAAATATCTCAAGCAAATGCATACACAAAATTTAAAATAAAGCATACTGCTTTCTTTTATAAATTGTTTGTACTAACTGGTAAGAGAATTACATATTTGAAGCTCTATAAGGTGACAAAATTCCCTGAATCACACTTTATTCTAAGAATAGTTATTCTGAAATATTTCATCACATGACTTACTTTTATCATAGCAAGCCCGAAAATTGTTTAAACTAAAAAATTTCATAATCAAGCTTTCTCTTATGATAGAAAGTGCAAAAATTTTTATATTTTATTAACAAAATGTATTCTTGTGATAATAAGTAGATGCATCATATAAACTAAAATACTTCATTATCAGATTTACTCTTGCGATAGTAAATGTTAGAATTGTTTAAACTAAAATATATCATCATCTTGCGATTGTAAATTCAAGAGTTTTTTTAAAACAAATTTTTTATCAATAGTCTCACTTTTGGAATATAAAGTGGATAAATTGTTTAAATTAAAACATTTCATCATCAGATTCTCCCTTACGTTTGTAAATGATAGAATTGGATAAATTGAAATATTTCCTCATCTTGTGATAGTAATTCTACAAGAATTGTTTAAATATTTCAGCTCTTGTGATAAAATGTGCAAAAGCTTTTTAAATAAAAATATTTCGTCATAAGATTCGTTTTTGTGATGTAATGAATAAAGAAATGTGTGAGATATTTCTGTATCATGTGATAAGAATTACAAAAATTGTTTAAATATTTCATCATCAGACTCACTCTTGTGATATAATGTGCAAGAATTGTTTCAATTAAAATATTTTTTTTATCATCAAACTTATTTTTGCGATAGTAAGTGCAAGAACTGTTTAAACAGAAATATTTCATCATCAGAATTACTTAAGAAATAGTAAGTGCTAAAACTAGAATATTTTATCAGTCGACAAATTCTATCAATTGTATCGCTCAAGCTAAAATATTTCATCAAATTTACTATTTCAATTGTAAATGGTAGAATAATTCAAACTAAAATATGCCCATTTTCAAACTAATGCAAGTGATATAGTAACACTTTAATATTTCAAAGCTTCATATTTAAAACTTTTTCCAACAAAAAACTAACTTTCTTCCTTATATCATAATTGCTGCACCCTGCATCCATAGAACTGGTTGATACCTATAGACAGGAATAATTCCTTCTCAAGCACTGGCCAATTATCCTTCTGTCCTTGCGTTTCATTCTTTTTGTGCTTCGGCACCAAAATGGCGACGAATCCTCATTCTTTTCTGGTCTTTATACTCAGATATAATATGGCTGTGAAGGCAGATAATTTACCCTCTCTAGCCCACTTTCTCCGAATCCTCAGAAAAAGAATTATCTGAATAAAAGAAGGACGATAAGAAGTGGCGAGGAAAAAAAAACGCGAGTGCTCAAAGAAAATACTTCTAATCGTATCGGAATATCGTAATCATGTTTTCGAACTATCGCAATCGATTCGTATGTCTCAACTGTTCCTTTTGCATTGTAATTATTACGAAAAAATATATGCTGCTCAAAATGGGCAGGGGTAAAGGATTTTGAAGCACGTTTTTTCTTGCTCGCTTTCTATTTTAGGAAGAAAGAGGTTTCGGTTATAAAAAAAATGTCTCGATTTAATAGGCGGCATGTGCTTTACTTTCACAATCCAATCTATTGAACAAAAACTTTTTTTTTTATCTTTCAGAAACTCTTTCATTTTCTTTTACGTATTCAGCAAATGAGAACTAAATTTTCGTTAAGGGAAAGAATTTAATGGTTTATAGCTACAATTCAAATCATTCTCCTTTAAATAATTTTTTTATATAGATAGGTAAAGGAAACTATTTTTATCCATTAAATAAGTCATAGGAAATTTAGTTTTTTAAATGTATGCTTAATGTAATTAGTCATAAAAATAGATACTTCGTCGAAAAATTATTTTTAAACTAGATTACAAAGCCGAACACTTAATGCAACGAATTACGTGTGTTACTGGTTGCCATTCTATGACAACCAATACTAACAAACATATTTAAAATAAAAACGCAGACGAAAAATAAATTTTTTATCAAAATAAATTAAAATGATATTTTTAGAAAAAAATTAAATCTGTAAATATTATTATTTTGAAATTTAAATAAAAAATAATTGTGTCTTTATACATACGCACCAAATATATTTTAAAAATAATTAATTAATTAGAATTATAAGAAATATCTATTCAAACATATTACAACAATCAAACGATTTTTATTCTAAGCGATTGCTTAGAATAAAAATAAATACACTATTCAGACAATACGTTAAAGTTTGTCTTTCAAGAGAGTATAAGAACAGTTGTGATCTTTTTAAAAGTGTGAGTTTGTGAGTGAGTGGATTGATTTAATGAATGGAATAAATAAGTGCTTTCATTGTTCAAATTAATTATTCTGATTTTGAAATTCAGTTGGAAAATTAAGAATTGCTTGTGTCAGTGTGCTGCAAGTAAGTGTTATAAAAATGAATTTTCCAAATTGAATTCAAAATTGATGTTATTCTCGTTATTAATTTAGCTATATTTCTGTGTTAATTGAAAGGAAATGTTATAAAAATTATTTTTACCAATTATTTCACTGAATACTACTTTTAATATTGGTAAATATTAATATGTGCCAACTGTCAGATATTAATTTCGTTTTTTCATGTTCTTATTTTTCATATTATATAACATATTCTTAATAAATATTTTAGCAATTTATCTTAAAACACAGATGTTATTTGTTATTAAAAGAAATATTTAAAATCACGATACAAAAAATCACATGAAATCGTTTAATTTCGATTGGCGAGGTAATGTTTTCCGAGATTTTTTTCGCTTTCACCAAACGGTGGTCTAAAATAGGATTTTGCCAAATAAATTATATTTGTACAATGCAAAACCTATAAGCATATATATCTTATAATACAAAGAATCGGATGCATAATTTCTTGTATAATATGCAGAATTTCCTCTATATAGCTCTCACAATATAAAGGTTATGTGATCCCCTATACATAACATCTTATCTAAATGTAAAATAGAATACTCTCATTTTCTAGTTACGTGACATCATATTGTGAAAAATTCAAAAATCAATAATAATATCAATAATCTGTACTACATATCTTTAAAAAATTATATTTTCATTCAGTAAATTTGCATTTTAAATATTCTAATTTTATTCATCATGTGTTTAAAAGGTTCTACATTTCAGTTTTCTAAATGATAAATCACCGAAGTTTTCTTTTTACTACTACAATGCATAAGCTCACTTTAATTTCAGTTCCTAGATCTCCTGACTTTAATAAGGAATGCGAACACCTTTTCCAAAATAATCCTCAACTATAATTAAACTGATGCCACATGCTTACTTAAATAAATGAATAATTTTAGTTAGAGATGACTTTCATTATCAAGGCAACATTTGCATAGCAGGAAGTATACGTACGCAAAAGTATTCCATTTCTATTAAAATTCCGAAAGAGTACGAAGGACTCACGAAAAAGCAGATGCTATAATATCTACTAGATTAGTTTTCTGTGTTGCCAGCAGCAATACAAACTTATACCTTCTAATTACGGCAGACGATAAATTACAACTTGTAATTACACCAAGCGATAATGTTCAATCTTTGAATTTTTCTTCCAAAGCGACAATTTACCGAAGTGAAGTGAGACGAGGCACGCGACGTGTGGCGCGTTTTCTGGGAATGCAAACGAGAATCTTCTGACAGGCGAAATATTTTTCGAAATAAAAAGAACTCGTTGCTCGCGGTGCGATATTTAATGAGAGTGAGGAAGGCACTTCCAGAATACCACCCCTTAGGTACGATGGAGCTCTGTTAATGTAATCATGTGTTCCTAATATTGTATGTGTAAGCGATTGAGATTCTCCACGCAAAATTGCTCCGTTTTTACTTAAGCCTATTTGGTAAAATATCGTCTGTAATTAATGTTGTTGCCATTTAGGTGATGATAAAAATTCAAATAGTCTTCTGGAAAGATTTGTGTATGCTCATTTGATATCAGTTCTTTGTAAGTTCTATCTCAGAAAACCAATATGTTATTTTCTGAAATATCATATGTCAGGGGTTTGAATCATGAATATTAAACATGAAAAGGGTTGAACTGCTGCTGAAACAGCAAATTATTAAAATCACTTTGTGATTTATAATTTTAAGCAATCACTAAATAATTGATCACTTAAAATTATTATGTAACTGTACTTTAAGAGAATTATTTATAAAATTTTGAAATTTATATATTGATAAATCTCCAAAGAAATGGCAACATTGCACCAACATGAAAATGGCAATCACCGCTGCAAAATTTTTCACGGGAAAGTGACTGGCATTTTAAATGCAAGGAAAGTTTACCAGCGGAAATAAGCAAAGATTTAAGTTAAGAATCAGGACATAAAAAAAACTTACTTGTGACATTTCATTAGATTTAAAGGGCAAATTATGTTTGTTTCCTCTTTGATTAATTTTAAGAGAGTAAAAGGGGACTACTCATATGACATAGTACAGGAAATTATATTTCTGAAGTTAAAAAATAAAATATCTTGCATGCTTGATTTAAAAAAAATCATCTCCAGTAGATATCTGCATAATATCAAATATTTTTAAATTTTTATAATCATTTGGAAAAGTTAAGAAGGAAATTAGTTTTATCATCCGAAAATAATTTATATCTTTTAAAGAAACAAGAATTTTTATTCTGTCAATATTCTGATGTGACGAATGTTATTGAGCAAAGAAGCCTTAAATTTTGCTTCCTCATTAAATTTCTGTTGCAAAAATATCTGACAAGTTACAAAAAAAGTTTAAAGAGGACTTTTTTGTACCATAACAAGAATATATTGGATGTATGTATAAATTTAAACAATAACTGGCACTTATTACCATATGTATATGTATACCATTAGACAAACAGCAAAATGATAATTAAAAAACAATTGCCATAATAGCCCATGTGGACGAAGGCCAAAAGTGCCCATATCTGTTTTTCTGATATAAAACGCTGGGCTGTTATAGCAAATCCCAAGGTTAGGTAGTCATCCTAACGCAAAACCTTCAATGTTTAGTTATCAAGCCTTCTTAGTATTCAATTTATCGACCCACTAAGAGATGAAATTCTGAGTCGGCCTTGTGCACCCCGAGGATTATATCTCAGACTTGTGGCTTGAGAGTGCAACCCACTACCACCACGCTCCCGAACTCGTTAACTTCCACGACACATTTACATATTACAACATTTATGAAATTTACTTAAATGCTATGACGTAATGTGTTATAATAAACATGAGTAATTAAAAAATATTATCATCTTGCTGTTGAAAGATATAACAAGGTTGCAATAGAGGTCCTTAATTGTTTCATGACTACTAGAAGTCACACTGAGACAATGTAAAGTCACAATTATGTTTACATCACTATTTTCAAACTTAGTTTTGCTTAAATTTGTTAAGAGGATTTTGCAAACTTAATTTTTGATTTATAGATAAATGATAACTACAAGATTTTGGTGTCATACTAAAGATTGCTTTCTTTAATGATTGTAAATAACCCAATATGTATCTCCAATGCAATCAATATCATAATCTCTTTTGGTTAATGAATACATTACGCGCGTTTTTGAGTTCAAAACTAAACTAAACTCAGTGTCACCACATCCAATAAGGGGGTCAAACTAAACAGTGACCATATTTGTTTTCCTGACTGAAGGCTCTTCAGTGCAAACATTTATCTTGGTTTGGTGATCAGCCTAACATGGAAAACGTATGTGTTCAGTTCTCAAGCATGCTTGGTACTCAGTCGTATCGATCCACTAAAGGAATGAGGCTTAGTACAGCTTGTCCAGCCCGTGTATCAAACATGCTATTTGTCCCTTGGGAGACGAAGCGCTACCACTACGCCACCGGGCTTCGAACTCAAGACTACAAATTTAATCTTAGCACAGCTAATACTGTCATATTCGCAAGACTTACGCATTTTAACTCCACTCTTTAATATTTCTTAGTTTGAAATATAAGTTTCCACAGAAGGGCAACTAACGCTGGCATCGATTTCGTTACTCACACGTGATTCAAAATTACGATGGCTTGTTCTAAAACTAGTTATTTATGTACATATTCTATAAATCTAATGTTCAAAATAATTGTTTAAGGCCCAATTAGGCTAATATAAATTCATTCAAAATAATTCGGACACTGCTTGTAAAAAATATAAAAAGCTTATTCATCATATAGTTGCCCTGCCAACGTTTAAATGTAACGAGAAATTGTCTCTTATTTTATACATAACATAGCTTTCCATCGTTAAAGACTTCCTTTGTTGGATAACGAAAAACAACAAAATAGAGAAATCAGTGACAGCTACTCCCGTCTGGGATTATTTGCAGAATTAAGGAAATGTTGATGTGTGGGTGGGTGTTCCTTTAGACACACTCACTGCAAGAGGGTCTTCTGAATAATGGATCGCGTTAAAAGGGGAAGAAGACTTCACGATCTTGATTCTTCTTTGCTGGCTCGGTTTCCCTTTGAAGTGTTTTTTTCCCCCACATAATTACATACACAACACGCGCTCTAATAAACTCACCTTCAATCATAAAGCGCAGTTTTCTCCGTCATAAATATTCTCTGGTAATTCTGAACTTATGTGAGAATAAAAATATGCACTGTGTTTATGAATTTTTTTTCTTATTGTTTATGTTATTATGCGGTTAAGTTATGAAAAATATAAATCCGAAAATCTAAAGAATTCTTAGCTTTTTTAAAAAAAATTTACGTATAAAAAATGTGTATTTATTTCGGTTTTCTAGAATTTTATTATTTATTGTTGGATGAGGGATAACACAAAAATGATGAGAAAAAACTTTTTTGATAAAAATATGAATTTTATTTTATTTTGTTTGTTTTTTTGTTTTCGATTCATTCTTATGGAATTCAAGACAAAATGGACTGGAAAAATGTTTTAAAGGAAAATATGTGTTGATTCGATTTCTGCGAATTTCTCTGTTTATTTGTATTTGTATATAAGTGAAGGTAAAAGTGGTGAAAAGCATTTTTTAATAAAAATATTCGATTTGTGCTGATTTTTTGTTTGCAATTTATTTGTGAGTAAAACAAGAAAAAATGAGCTAAAAAAGTTCTTAAAGAAAATATACATTCATTCGGTTTTTGTGAATTTCACATTACATTGTTTATAAATAAATAAAGGTACAAGTGACGAAAAAAATTTTTATCAAACAAAATATTCTTTTCTTTTGATATATTCTTTTTGATTTATTTACATATAAATAAAGATAAAATAATTGAGAAAAATATTTTAATAAATATTTATTCATTAAATCTTGTGGTAAAAGGAGATTTTATTTAAAAAAAAAACGCATTCATTCTGGTCCACTAGAATTTTTCTTTAAATTTATTTTAGGATGTCAATAAATAAAAGTAAAATTGGCGATAATATATTTTTAGTAACAGTAGCCATTCATCTCGTTTCTGTAATTTTTATATTATTCATCTGTAAATAAGTGGTGGGAAAAAATTAAAAATGAATGATTTTTAATTAAAGCATGTTTATTTTTGTGAGTAATTAAAATTAAAATAGGGGGGGAATAATTTTGGTTGAAATATGACTTTATCCTTTTTCTCTTTAGAATGTTTACTACTTATTACTTTTCAATTTAAGTATCTGAGGATAGAATGGACAAAAAATATATTTTTAAGAAGAAATGTCGATTTAATTTATAAGAATTTTTTGTTGATGTTTATTTTACTATCCAAGAAAATAAAGTTAAAAGAAAGGAAAAAATCTTTTAAAATAGTGTTTATAAATACAATGCAAAAGCATGATTAACTTACCAGTACGCTTCAAAAAATTAATTCATCAGTTTTAGAAATCTATTTGTAACTATTAACAGTTAGTGCTAATATGTATTTGAATTATGGAAGCTTCTTAATTATTTTTTTATTACATTACATATATTCAGACTTGTATGCTTGACTCTTGAGATCTGCTTGTAAGTCTTCGTCGATAATAGGACAAATAGCACAATGACAGATGTACAACCACAGAAGATAACGAAGAAAACACCCAGGGCCACGGTGGGAATCGAACCCACACTCCTACGCTCTCAAGCGATTCCTATTAATTAGATTAGTTATTTCAACAATAAATAAAATGATAAATTATCCATTGTTACATAAAATTATTTCGTAAGAAATTTCAACATTTTATAAGAGAAAAAAAATGTTTCCTTAAATCTAATATTCAAATTTTGTGATTTCTCAATTCTTACATTATAATATTTGATTGCCAGTCATAAAACTTACACAACACCCTAAAGGCGGAATAGCATTCAATTTGAAATGTGTGGATAAGTGTGTTGTTGCCAATTTTCATTGAGTAGCTATAACAAAAAACACAAATATCAATCTCAAAATACTTTGTAACACACCAGTATAGGAGATTAGACTAACGGACATTTTATCTTATATATATATATAATTTTTGAAGGCAGTGGGGTGGCCTGCTTGGTTAAGGCGTCGTTTTCATTATTGAAAGCTAATGAATTCGAATCCCTACTCAACCAAAAATCCGCGTGCTTAGTAAAGTCGACTGGAGCACATTAAATATATTGTAATCGCAATGTCTTCCAAGTGAAATGATATGACAGGTCAAGTATTAGGGATCATCCGCTTGATTATATTATAAGTATTAGAGGGTCTACTAAATTACGACTACTACCCGGCTACTTCCCTAAATGGTGGGGTGCCCCAGCTATGGGCTAAGTACGGTGAAACATGCTCGTGTAGAAACAACAAAAGCATACGTACTTTGCAAAGGATTTAGTGGAGTTAGACATAAAATATGATAATAAAAATATGCGCATGGGAACTTTTTTCTCAGAAGCCAAAAATAAAAACATCCAATGAAAATGGCTTGAAAAAAACAAAATATCCAATCAAAATTAAATTAATTTTGACCAATGAAATTCCCAAACAGATTAGACAATATCGGTTGGTTTTCGAAGTTAGTTTAAAAAAAGAAGTTTTAAATCGTTCCATTCCAGAAACGAAGAAATAAAAATCATTCGATTGATTGAAAAAAAAAATAGGATTTAGGCAAAACGAAAAGACTGTTCGCGAAAGTAATTGGATAGCATTATAATAGTGCGTACAGTTCTTTTTCTTTTCTTTTTTTCTTTTCCTTCACGAAACTCAATTCGAAGTTTGTTCGAATTATCATCGAGTATTAAAGATTAATTTCTCATCCTCCCCGCCCCACCCCTATTCTTTTTCAGACAGTGTTTGTTCACTCGTCAAGGATATGCTGCTATCGTGAATAAGAAAGGGTGGATGTGGAAAGAAGGGGTGGAGGAGAAAAAATACTCCGTAATTGAAATTCTCATCTCCTTTCTGATTTTATTTCAGGAATCGAGGTAGTGGGGGGTTAGAAGAGGGTGTAAACCGTCAAGGGAACGAGAGAACAAGTTTAAAACAACTTCCTCTGCTTCCGACGTTATGCAAATAAGGGACAGAGTTGAGGATTTAAGTTGAAAAATAATCCTTCCTTAATCACCTGCCAGAAAATGTTGCCTTTGAATTAACTTCCTCCTTTTTTTTGTATCTTATGTCGCTTGTTTTCAATCAATTTCACGCTCCGAAGTTTGCGCTAGGAGTTCAGCCACCGTTTTCACATTTCGGAGTTTTATTTTTTTTTTTTTAAAAAGAGGGGGTTGTGTTTATTTTTCTGCTACCCCCTTCATCTTTGCTGGTTGGTAAGATGTGCAATTATCGTACGATTTCACTCTCCGTTAAATACGCTAATAATGCGTAATGATATCGCCGTGCATTCTATTGCACAATGTTTCTGTTTTCTAAAAGTTGGAAGGATTTAGTTTTATTTGTTATAAACTGAAAATTAAGTTAAATTCAAAGTTTCTGATTACCTTGAATAAGAAATAACTTGAGGTGTCTAAATTCATTATTTTAATTGAAACTGAAAGTTTTGAAAATTCTTTGAGACTAAAAAAAAAAACTATCATTAAAAATTCATAATTGATATCTTCGTTGATTTATAATTGATATATATTCTCATTAAATACTTTATAGTATTTAATATTCGGTATGAGACAAAAATAGTTTATTCTGCAGTCCAGAAGGTGGTGGGTTTAATTCCAGACATATCCGAAGACTGCCTTGATTGAAGACCCTATGGACCTTAAATATTCATTATGCCGTTTTTCTATTATAGGGGTAAAAGTTTGAAAAAAAGGCACATGTGCTGTATATCCAAGATGCCAAATTCTGAGATTGGTGATTTTTTGGCGGATTTTCTTATGTATTTGGCAACATCGTTTTTATTACGTCATACATATGGAGACCTATAAGAATTATGGAGAAAATTATATTTTGGTAACCCTAGTATTTACATCATCACGCGCGTCACGATGCGCCCTCTTGGCAACATTTCTTCATCGCCAAAAAAACTCAGAATTTGGAATCGTGGATTATACGGCACCTGTGCCAAAAAAGAATGTGATAATTCTGATATTAAACGTATCATTTGTATTTATTCAGAATTGTTAGTTATCTAAAATACGCAATCATTTGAAATAGATTCAATTTATCACCAAAAATAGGCAATCGTAAACTTTACATATCTTTTATGTTTCGGAATATACATTAAATGGAATACGATTAATATTTTTAACACAGAAAAAAATAATTATACATAAATATTCATCAAAAAATAACTATACATAAATGTTTTTTATAAATATTTATAAATAATTATACATAAATATTTACTTCATTCTAGTTCAGAAAATAGTTAATGAACTATTTTCTGAACTCTCTGTATATTTTTCCGTTATTAAAAGTGGTAAGTCAAAACTGGTATCACGAATTCATTAAATATATTCATTTGTTAAGTGTTCTTGATCCTAACGACCAATTAAAATGACCTTAGTAGACCTATAAAAATTAGTAGAATCTAGTAAGATCTGTCCTGAAATATGTTGCCAATTTATTTTTAATTTTTGACCGAATAAGTTATATATATGAAGAAATGTTGTGTAGTAGTATAATAAAATTCACATTATGTTTTGTTTTAAAAATATTTGATATTTTCGACTCTTCCTATTAGTAGTTTTCTTCATTCGTTTTCGTTTTTGTGCAATTCTAGTTACTTTGATGTCATTGGGGTTTGTATTTGTAAAAATCATATTCAGAGCACACGAATGAACTTTTAATCTACTAGAGCACTCGAATGAACTTTTAGTCTACTAGAGCACTCGAATGAACTTTTAGTCTACTAGAGCACTCGAATGAACTTTTAGTCTACCAGAGCACTCGAATGAACTTTTAGTCTACTAGAACAATCGAATGAATTTTTAGTCTACTGGGAACAATCTCTGGAACAGCTGTCTTTCAATGTAGCCTCATGAATGTCTTCGATACCCGAGGCATTATCGACTTTATCAGGAGGAAGTTTAAAAATATCAACAGTGGCTTCACCGTCGTCACTTTCAAAGAAATTAGGGTCATTTACGGCGTCTTCCAATTCAGCAAGCGTAAAAGGCTCCCCACTACCCATCTCTCGTCAAACAAAGATAAACTCTATAAATGTGAAAAAGAACGTGATATCAACCACAATACCCAAATGGGTATTGTTATAAAAGACTCAATAAAATCACTTCAATATGAAACAAGATTTTGAGCAAGTCACAGATGGCTATTATAACCGCTAAATAACATATTTATCTACGGTATTACAGTATTATATTAAAACCAAATCAAAAATACCATCCTGCAAATAGGACAACTCTATTCCATTCAACTGTCAAACGAAGTTGAATGGAATAGAACTGTCCTTGTCATAGAATTGTCAAAAGAAACTTGAAATTCTATTTGGAATAAAATGGGATTTCAAGTTTCTTCGCCTGTTGTACACGAAATGAAGCACATGATACATTCTGTTACCCATAATGCTGTTTCATAAATAAATATATAGAATGAAATTAAACTGTCAGGCGTACCGAATATATCTTTGGAACTGAGTGGTACTCATAAGGGCGCTCCGTGGCTGAGTGGTCTAAACCATCACCGCTAATCGCTTGAGAGCGTAGGAGTGTGGGTTCGATTCCCGCCGTGGCCCTGGGTGTTTTCTTCGTTACTCTTCTGTGGTTGTACACCTGTCATTGTGCTATTTGTCCTATTATCGACGAAGACTTACAAGCGGATCTCAAGAATTAAGCATACAAGTTTGAATATATGTAATGTAATAAAAATAAATAAATAAAAAAGTACTCATAAAATTCCAAAACAACCAAATGGGGATTGTGGCAGATAATGTGGTAATATAGAAATCACTTGCAACTGTAATAGATCTTCGTAACACAATTAATTTCATAGTTCTACCATTCAAAGTTAGTTAAGTAGATAATCACGAATTTCTATAATCAGTTTTAGTTTTATATTCGATAAATCTTGGCATGAATATGACAGACGGTAATTCTCTTGATAAAGGAGAGGACATGGGGGTAGCAATAAAGTATTTTTGATTCAATCAAGCGTAGATCCTGAGCTTCTGTCATATATGTTTAAGTAGTAAGAAGGTAAAAGGTGGTAATGTAAATTTTATCTCGTCGTTTGAGTTTTGTTCAAAATAATATACTATTTGTCTGAATGTAGCCTAAGAGAGAAATTTATTTTGAAGCATCATCAATATTCTATAGTTCAGTTAGTTTCGTTTGTAAGTTTTTTTTTCGGCTTCTTATTTTTTGCAAGCGAAAGCAAATAAGCACAAGCAATAATTTCATAACTTTGAATCACATTGAAGTCTACAATTGAGTCGTTTTCTCTAGACTTCCCTACACGAATCAAGATCATGGAACTCTTTAAAAGTTTTCGAATGTTTGGTAAAACATTTTGCGCTTTATTGATTGCATGTTTTTGAAATTTCATATGTGCTGTTTAGGTATTTAATATGTTCTTGTCTTGTGTCTAGGCTGGAATTATGGGGTGCGCTGCTCCACTTTTTCAACTGAACCATATTTTGGTGTTGAGTCTGACTTCCTCAGTACACCATGCTATAGGTACCCGTTTATAGGAAATAGGAAAGAACAAAGATATTACGTTTATATAGGAAAGAACAAAGACAGAAGAGAGAGAAAGTATATCCATGCTCGAACCAGGATTCAAACTCAGGAAAATATACAAAAAACTTCAAAATAAAAATATTTTTTAAATTTATACTCTGTTACAAACTTTGTTTTCAAACCAATTCCAAAGGAAAAAATTTAATATTTGAAAGATATGTGAACTAAATTTTAAGTTTTTCATAATGTTATACTTTCAATTATAAAATAGAATCTAAAAAGCTAAAAATGATTGTAAAACAAGTTTGCAATTACCATGATATGCATTGTGTAAAGTGGTGAACACTCTTATAGTTCCATATACTATGTACTACGTATGCATCTACTAAGTATTCCATCTACTACGCAACTCAATAGTATGACAGCCCATATTTAGGTCAGGTGCTACAGTGCTCATATATATTTGCCGTTTGACTGAGGGCCCTAAAGTGCAAAGTATGTTCCAATTAAGTGGTCAACCTAACACAAATCTTCCATGTTTAGTTTCCAAGCAAGCATAGTACTCCTTTTTATCAATCCACTGAAGGGGTGAAAGGCGGAGTCGGCAATGAAATCAACAAATGGCAAATATTGCCAAAATCCTCAGACCTGTGGATTGACGCCACTGGGCTATTTGGAATAATTATAAAACATAAAAAAGTGAAAAATAATGTTTTTACTTCGATTTGTTAGTAAGACTATGCCTTTTCAACATAATAGACTTCATAATAGTTAGCGATGGGGCTCTCTATTTTCCTTATACTAGAGAACCTCTTTCCTCATTCATCTTTCATTTAGACACGTTGGAATCTGTAAAATTAGCTTTCTAGCCTTTGGTTCAATGGTTCAATTGCTCGTGGGTTCGATTCTTACATACAGAGTTAATGTTTGTGTGAATTCAGAATCCACTTTAAATTTTACAAACTACCGTCTGAGAGCAAATAAGAATAGATAAATATTAGGTTGGGGAATAAGTTTGTAGCATTTTTACCAAAGACTTTTATTTAAACAGAAAACAATAATTATATCAATTAGTTAATCAAATATATATTCGCCGTTGCTGTTTACAACTTCTCTCACCTCTCAACCAATTTATTGATGCCGTTCCGCCCAAAATCGCCAGGTTTGGTGTCAAAGAGTTTTTGAGCCAGTTTTTAAGGACCTTTTTGTTATTGAAGATAACGCCCTTCATATGGCTTGACAAAGAGCGGAAAAAATGGTAATCGTTCAATGCAATGTCCGGAGAATACGGCGGACGCTAAAGGATCTCCCATTCCAGCTCTTGTAGTAAGGATTTGACGACTTGGGCAACATGGGGCCTGGCGTTGTCGTGAAGAAGTATGGTTTGATCATGTCGATCAGGTTTTTTCAGTCGAATAGCCTCATTCACGTGGTGTAGCTGGGCAGTAGAGCTCCTTGTTGACTGTGACATTCTTTTCGCGCATTTCCCAGTGCACCAAGAGGTCCTTAAAAACTGGCTCCATAACTTCTTTGATACCAGACCAGGGGATTTTTGGAGGAACGGCATCAACAAATTCTTCAAGAGGTGGGAAGAGGTTGTAAACAGCAACGGTGAATGTATAATTGATTAACATATTGATATAATTATTGTTTTTTTTTTAAAAAAATAAAAGTCTTTGGTAAAAACGCTACGAATTTATTCCCCAACCTAATAATTAGCAAGTAAATCTTCCTTTTATTTCGTGTTACGTTTATACGTGTGATATGTTTCTGATAGTCAATTTCTGTCGACCAAAATCATTTAAACACTAATAATCAAGTTTTTGAATCGTGGTGAACGACGAGGTCAAAATGCTAAATGTTACCCTACTTTTTACGCCACTCTCCAAAGTAGGACTTTAAGCTCTACTGGAGCTTTTAACATGCATAACCCCTCTCAGCATGACAATCTTTATCAGGTATTGAATTCGCAATCTCTTGCTCTCACCTTTCCCAGCAAGCTACCAAGTTATTAAATTCAAATGTAATGAAAATAAGAGAAAATGCAAATATCTCCATTTCATTTTACTCTTTAGACTTCAGCTATTCACTTTTAACTACAGCGCCATGTTTACAAAAAGGAGAGTTTATTTTGCTCGAAAGTCAAAAGGAGTATTAGGGACTTTGACTTCCCTTTCCCGATATCGTCGCGAAAAGCAGGCTCCACCCAAAAGTCACAGCCCTCTCCGCCATCTGGGAAAGGAAAGCAATTTCTTAACTGGGTATTTTAATACTCTAATAGCCACTAATCCTTCATGTTTCTCCAAACAACCAAAAGATACAAAGAGGCTCTTCCATCGAACCTCCCGTTGGGCGAGGTCCTTCCTGCCCTTCTCGAAACTAGGAATTCCCTCGCCTTCCCCCCACCTTCCTTTGAAGGATAGGCGCAGATTTAAATGTTGTTTGCACAAATTAATCAACCCGTCGTTAGAACCTCGCATGAAAACACAAGAGCCAGCGAACAGTTTGAAGATTCGCTTGTTTTCCAAGTAGAAAGACGCGCTTTAAAGTTATAGAAACCACCTTTGACTGCTTGGGACTTAATTTGAGAATGAAAGGAGATCGTTCGTGCAAGATTTACTTTAAAGCGACTGCATTGTATAACGATGATTATTCTCCCCAATTCCCTTTGATGCATCATGTGAGACATTGCATTTTTCGCCTCATAAATTCGAAGCAATGAAAGATGAATGGATGTTTTAAGATGCGAAAAGATTAAGAGATTTGACACTTTGGTGATTAATCTTTTCTTCAAGTGATAAATTGAATCGACTTCAAGTATCTTTCACAAGTAGGAGAATGTTTTTCCGGCGATAAAAGATTAGCACATGTGTACGATCCGATTAGATTATATCCGGTTACCACAGAATATTATTACATTCAATGGCTGTTTGCTGATGAGGTCAGGTTGCTGTAAAGCTGTAGGTCACGTTTATTCATACCAAGTGAAGATATACCTAAGATATACGACTTACCAACTACAAACTTATACTGATACCAATTTATATGATTTGACCATTAATGCCTCCTGTTGATTCTTATTATAAATATTAAATTCTATTCAAGCCTGGGCTTATAATTCTTTCCGTATATCACTTAATGGTGTAATTCTATCATAAACTTTATTTCGTAAATTTGACTGATTTAAATCAACAATTAACAGGTTTTACTTAAGAACAATATCTTATTAATGTAAAGTTTGTTCGCAATATTTATTTTGTATCAGCGAATGATGCATTAATTCTGTACTATGCTCTTTATACATTATTTGCTTAGATTTCTGATAGTGATTATCTTTTAGAAATGATTTATTGTAAGATATCATATAAGATAACAATGATGTTAAGGCCAATTGGCATAGTGGTAGCATTTCGTGCTTCCAAGGTATCCATCTAAGTTTTGATCCTCTGGCATGGTTGACTCATCCTTTCAACCCTTCAGTGGATAAATAAAAGTGAGTTCCACACATGTTTGGGAACTAAAAACTATGAGTTACATGTTATGCTGACCATCTAACCGGCACATATGCTTCACACACCAGGGACTTCGAACTATAAAACAAATATGGGCACTGTAGGCTTTGGACCCACAAGAGCTGTCCTGGCACTGAGTTTAGTTTAAACCATAACACTAATTATTAATGTCATACATTGGAAGTACTTTTCTTAAGAATAACAGCTTAACTATTTAAGCTTTTAAGTTTGTAAGTGATGTTTCCTTTGTTATCACCAATAATAATATATTGCTCGCCCTACAGTCTTTATAGTTATCTATCTTTAAAAGTAAGCTGTTAAAAGTAGTCTTTTAAGAGCTGGTATACAGATAACAAACCTTTCGGCTGAATATCAAATTTAATTAATTTTGGCAATGCTGTATGCGATATTATCATTACGAGAAATAACTATATATTACTTCCATACGTATTGAACATTATATCTGAATAAACACAATCACATTAAGCTATTGATTATTAAAATTTGATTGGATTATTTAAATTTTTAATATTCCCATACAATTTTTTCCTTATATACCTCAATCAAAGATAAATTACTCTACTGTACTCTAAATGTCTGCTGAAATTGTATAAAAATGATTATATAATTTCAATATTTTAAAAGTAATTACCTTACTATCGCCAATCCTTACAGTCTGGCACGTTTTGTGAAATTACAATGTATTTCATTCGTACTACATTCCATAAACTAAGAGTCTGATGGGATTTCTACTCACGCAGCTTAAATCTAATTCCAAAGTGTGTCTAAAATACGTGTGGTTTACATTATTACTACTCGTCTTTTATCGCGCCCCATAAGAAGAAATCTAGTGTAGAGGAAACTTCATTGGCCCCACTGTGTCTTATCCTGGCAAATTTTGATCGAGGTACGCTCGCGATGATAATATGGAGGTGCGGGAACATGTTGTAAATAAAACTTGTTTTTGTTGAATAATATACGAATGTTAGGGAATATGGAATCAGCTAGCATTTTTAGGAACTTTTCAACGGTTACATTACCCTCAAACCGGAAAGAACCAATAAATTGCAAACAAATCGCATTACTAAACCAGTACTTGAGTTGTCGTACTTCTTTATAAACTTCGATAACAAGCCATTGTGAAAAATATTTAATATTTATGAATAACTTGAATAGAATCTCTCAACACCAGGGTCTTCGAGTGCGTATGGTATCCAATCCATTACCTATCGAAGACGAGAATAATGTTTTTCCATTACACATAATCTCTTTGGGAAGCACATCGTGTGATCATTTTTATATCGAATTTAAAATCAGTTACCCTTGTAATATTATCTCTTTATGCTCTTCCCTGGTTAAAAAAAATATTCCCCATATAGAATACAATATTCAGCTTTTAATCCCATCAGTTTGTCGATAAATTGAGTAACAAGCATGCTTGGGAACTAAATACTGGGGGTTTCATGTTAGGCTGACCACCTAACTGGACATATGCTTCGCACCCCGGAGCCCTTATTCATGATATAGGCACTATAGGCCTTAGCCCACATGAGCTGTCTTGTCACGGAGTTTAGTTTAGTTTAGTTTAGAAAACAATATAGTCATTTATGCTGTTTCAAGACTGTTTGAATGCTGTTCTAGCCTTGGATAATCAAATGCCCCCATTCTACATTTAAGCTGTTTATATTACTGTTGTTGGGGTACAAATCTACGCAATTCTTCCTATAGACGACAACATAATTAATCGGGTTGTTCGAAACTTCAATGTGATATTTGCTTAGCATTTATTAATGACATATTAGAATCATTCCATAAGCTTCATAATTAATTGTATTATTGTGTTTAATAATACTTACCAAAATTTTGAATCTTTATAACCAAAATTGCTGTCGAATTGCATTCAATGATGTTCTTTCAGACCATCATCTCACTTTATTATCAAGTCATATTGTAAGTCACTGTAAATCATGGTCTGATTGTAATTTGTTACCGCACATTGCACATTCAAATCATTATTAAATCATGTAGCAAGTTAGTTTATAGATCATGATATGATATTAACTACCAAATTACATTCGAATTATTATCAAATCCTGTAACGAGTCATGTTAGATCATAGTACAATAGTAATTTATTACCAAATTACATTCAAATTATTATAAAATCATATTGTGCTCTACCAGTTAGATGGAAGTTGCTGTTTTTCACATATTTTAGAAACAAAAAAAAACCCCAGAAGATCCCTTAATATTTGAGCTGCTACTATTTGAAGTATCATTTCACTCGGAAGACATTGCAATCACCACCTATTTAACGTCCTCCAGCCATTACCAGTGAACAAGATGGATTTTCAGATAAATTGGGATTAGGAACTTACTACTTTTCGATAACAAGAAGAGGGCCTAACCAATCAGGCTCCCGCAGTCTCTCAAAAACTGTTATCAATCTAATATAATAAAATGTTGTCATAATAAGTTTCTATTCCATCATATGACTATAAACTATTAGTAGTATTTTGTAAAATATAGCTCTCAAACTACACAAGTTATAAATATATTAAGTGTCGTGTTGAAAGATATTGGTAGATAATAAATCTTTTAACAATCTGTAATGTAAAACCCGCTGCTGTTTAAATTGTAAAAAGTAAACAATATTGTGCCTGTAAACAATATCACTAAACAAGTACATTTGTTTCAAATGATACTAAAAATTACACCAAGAGTTTTCCCATGTGAAAATTACCAACCACATCCAATGCAAAATCAAAACAAAATCTAATTACAAACCTTTCATTGCCAAGGAAAAAAATAATCTGTTTGCCAGTTCTGCAGTTAATATAACATGAAAAAGAAAATCATCAAAAGGATACCAATGTCTATATTAATACTCCATCAAATATAATTTTCAAATATTTTGAAATACCCTTTAAGTTAATTGGATTCATTACTCTTAATAAACCCTTTGTTTCAATAACCAAACCTTGAGGGGAGAATGAATATACTTCCGCTTACAAAGTCGTCTGCGGTTGCGAAATGCTGAATAATAAAATCGTTTGCATATAAGAGAATCGATAACTGCTTCTGGCAGTATTAATTGCTATGCAGACGAAGTGGCAGCTTTCTTTATTGTTTTTTTTTTATTATCATATTCTCAAACGAAGATATTTTGAAGGCAATCATTATCGCATAATTTTCCGTTGTGAACCACCCCTCATTCGCATTCAAGACCAGTACACAGTAGGAAGAGAAATAAATAATATAAAAATCAAAATCATAAGCTGAATTCTTCTTTCTTATCTATTAGGAAGGGGGTGGGGGATACTCAGGATTATCCCACCTTCCTAGTGGGGTTTTATCGATTCTCTTGATCGCAACTATGAGCAAGAAATGCTCACTCATTCTCTGCTTTTAAAGATGAGCAGAAGCTGATAAAAAATTTCCTTCTTTCTTCCTCGTCCTAATCTGGCGGCCGTATCGGACCGCCGCACCCAGATGTATCGTCTGACATGATCCAGCCTACACCCCTACGGTGCGGAAAAATAAAAAAAAATCACAAAAAATATAACAACACCGACGACAAGCTTACTAAACAGGGGAAAAAAGAATCTTCATGCGATGTAATAATAATCATAATGATAAACTTAATTTCCTGAGGGGCGTTCGTTAATACAAGCCACCCCTTCGCCACTTCCCCTTCCCTTCTTCCGTCCATCCTTGCTTCTACACCTCAGATGCCTGTCATCTGGCACACCCCCTTGTTATTACATTCATATTCCCACTAACGAGCTAACCAACGGGATGTTCCTTTTTTAATCATTTTCTTTTTCATGATATTTTTATTTATTCCTTATCGCCTGACGGGTGAAAAACAACGAGTGATTTTATGATGGATGGGAACGTGTTTGTAGCCTCAACCTTCACTTTCAAACACCCATTGCGCCATCGTGGAATCAGCGAATTAAATCAGATGATGGCGCTAAAGTTCAACTGAAATTTTACCCGATTCTATATACACTACTGGCCATTAAAATTGCTACACCAGGAAAGCGGCACACCACACACGTGAAATTTGCATGACAGGTAGAACTTGCTGCGATATGCAAATGATTAGATTTTCAGCGCATTCATACAAAGCAGACGACAGTAGCGACATCTACAATGTGTATAAAACCAGAGATTTGACAGCACTTTTCTCATACTCAATTTCCGTTTCAACGTTGTTTTCGGCAAAGAAAGTTGTTGTAATGCCTCGTGTAAGAAGAAGAAATGCCTAATCAGCACGTGTCTGACTTTGATCGAGGAAGGATTATAGCCTACCGGGATTGCGGTTTATCGTACCGCAATATTGCTGCTCGCGTCGGTCGAGACCCCATGACTGTTAGCAGAATATGGAATCGATGGGTTCAGGACAATCATACGGAACGTCATGCAGGATCTCAGCGACCCCCCATCACTAACAGCAGAGAAGACAGACATCTTATCCGCATGGTCACAAGGGATCGTACAGCCACGTCACGAACCCTGAGTCGAGAAATGGAGTCATTTGCAAGGCAACAAGTTTCTGCTCGAACAGTTCGATGATGTATGCAGCAGCATGGATTGTCTGCACGGCGACCATGGTTTCGGCTAATATTGACGCTGCGTCACAGACAGGAGCGCCTTCAATGGTGTGATCAGCGACAAACCTGGACGCGGGAATGGCATCACGTCATCTTTACAGATGAATCTCGGTTCTATATACAGGACCATGATGACCGCATCTGTGTTTGGAGGCATCGTGGAGAACGCGCATTGCCAGCTTGCATTGGACATCGCCATACTGGCCCATCTGCTGGAGTGATGGCATGGGTTGCCATTGGATACACGTCTCGATCACCTCTTGTTCGCATTACCGCCATTTTGAACAGCAACCGTTACATTTCCGATGTGTTAAGGCCCGTGGCTCTGCCCTATCTTTGAGGCCTCCTTAATGCTTTGTTTTAACAGGATAAGGCACGACCGCATGTTGCCCGTACTGTTCTGAACTTCCTTGATAAAGAACAGGTTCGACTGTTACCCTGACCAGCACGTTCTCTTGATCTGTCACCAATTGAGAACGTGTGGTCAATGGTTGCCGAGCGATTGTCACGCCATCACTCACCATCCACTACTGTGGATGAACTGTGCCATAGTGTTGAAGCTGCATGGACTGAGATCCCCGTACATGCCATACAATCTCTGTTTGACTCCATGCCTAAGCGGATAAATGCTGTTATTGCAGCCAGAGGTGGCTGCTCTGGGTACCGATTTCTCAAGATCTATACATCCTTATTTCCGGTAAATCACTTGTTCTTTCCACTATAATGTGTGTGTCCAATAAATATCGTTCTGTTATTTGCATTCCTTCTTGGTGCAGCAATTTTAATGGCCAGTAGTGTAGATTTGGGTTGGTCAACTTAATGAATCTTCCAGATGAAGTTCACAGTTCGCAAAATAACTTAGTCCACTAAATTCAGCATATATAATAATAAAGGCAACCTGAGTACATTTGTAAAATAGGGAAAGGGGAAAATTCAGTATTTCTTTTTCTTTTAACTGAATATTTATTGATAACATTTATAAATAATATCGCTGAATATGGCAGTGGTTGTTGTTGTCGTGTGCCAGCTTGGCTGGCATTATGGGGTGCGCTGCCTCACTTTTAAAACTGAACCATTTTTTAGGCGTGGAGTCCGACTTCCTCAGTACACACATGCCATAGGTACCTGTTTATATGGTAAGCAACCATTCACAACCCATTCATACAAGGAAAGGACAAAGACAAGATAGATAGAGAGAGAAAGTACATCCATGACCGAACCGGGATTCGAACTCAGGACTTCTCTATCAGTTGGACTTCTCCTCTGACAAGTTGGGCGGTATTGCAGCGGTTGCTGATTGATGTTAGTTTCTTTTATAATACATATTTTAAAAATATTATTTTGGAGCTAATTAGGATTTATTCTAATCGTAGCTTTACTTAGAAATTATAGAATTGTAATTTTAAAAAATGAGTTTTTGTTTGTCAAAGTGACAGCTTCAATGTTTTCAGCTTTTTTCACTTAAATATGGGCCATTATTTATGAACAGTTTGACCGGACAGCAATACACTGAAGACACTTTATATTCGTGTATAGTTTTTGGTGAATCTTTTTACTAAGAGTTAATATATGTAAATTAATTGTGCGTGTTAAATTATACTAAAGTTTATTAGTTAGTAAAGTTTTTTGTAAAGAATATAAATATATGTAAAATCACCTCTCATAAAAATGTTTAAATGCGTAACAAATATATCAAATTCGGATTTTATAAAATAATTGACTTAAAAATTATTTGCAAAAAACAGCTAAACTCAAAACATTGTTTATCATATATAAAGCTTCAATTCAAAGTGTTAACTATATATATATACATGAAGCCCGGTAGTAGTGGTAGCGCTTCGAACTTCAAAAGACATACGTCCGACCCCAGATCCTTGGTCTAAGCAAGGTCGACTAAGCTTTTTATCCTTTTAGTAGGTAAATAAAACTGAATTCATTTCATGATTAGTAACCAAACTGGGGGCTTTGTGTTTGACTGACCACTTAACCAGGACATATACTTCACAGCCGAGCTCTCGGTCAAAAAAACAGATATATGCCTTGAACCACATGGCTTGAACACTAAGCTGAATGCTTAGCGTTCAAGCCTTTTATTTAACAGTTCGTAAGTTCGAATCCCGTCTTTGATGTTTGTAGTGGTTCTGAATCCTCTTTAAACTGTAATTTCCGATGTAATAAGCCCTTGAGTGCAAAGATGACCATTGAAGACAAAGAAATCAAACTGTAAGACTATAGACATCAAAGCGAAGAATGGAATCAAATGCAAGAACTTTTGAACCGTACCCCAGACGCTAAACATTCAATTATCAGTTCGATACAAAAATTACTTAAAGGACTTAACCGCAATATGTTTTCTGGTATTTAGTGAGAACTCGACTACTGATTTTATATTCTTCATGTGATAAAGGCTGTCCACATGCATGAGAAAGGTCCATTAATTTTTCTGAATCTATATGATCATTACTGATATTAATTTAAATCTATCCTCAATATTTTTTTTAATTAAAAATATCAAAATGTGCCAATAATTCATAGAAATATTGTATTAATTTGAACAGAAATATTAGTATAATTGTAAGATATTTTATACAAAACTCTCAACTTTTATATTTACTTCTCTAAGCAGGCTTTGGGTACTATTAGAATCCATAATAATTTATAAGCTGTGATTACGGTATCAAAAGATCAGTGAGTTGCTCAAGTAAATGAGTGCTACTAAGTTGGTAAAAAAAAATTATTTGGTTGTTCACATTTGGATCGTTATCTTGTTTTAACAATTTTAAAATTGTTTATTTCCTAAAATAACAACATAATTTCATAAAAGGAAGAAATTGCACATTAATTTGGCATACTTTTTAATCAGATTCTATTAAATTGTTTGTCAAATGTCATTTATTTACGTTACCAGCTCTCGTAGAAAAAGATAGAGTGGGTGATTCTAGTATTATTCACTTTTTTTCTTTGCCCAATGCTAATGTAACATTCTTTTACCAAGATTAATATAGAGAACATTACTGTTCTCAAACGAGGTAAGTTGTGATTGGCTGTATTTCCGGACAATATATGACATTACTCGTGATATAAATAGTAACATTCTTTTAACTATAGAAAATAATGTGAAAATTTTACGTTGTGTAGTTATATTCTTAATAAGCAGAAATATTTAATGGTAATTTTATTTACTATTTTCAATATAGTTAAACTCCTTTCTTTTCTCTGGAAAATATGGGTGAAAAGGAGATTTTTTCTTCTACTAGTAATCTAAAAGTGGGTGGTTTATGTAAGAAAAATTCCCACAATTTCATCGCAGAACAAGAAATTATAATAACAAATTTAATTAATTATAATAATAAATTTAATCAAATCATTTCGTAAAAGATATCACCACTATATTTCTTCAATTCGTACATTCAATTATAATTGCGATTATTTATTTTTTAGTTACTGACCTTTGTGACTGTTTTAATTTTTCAATAATATTTATCCTATTTTTACTACTTGAATGATTTCTTTGACTTATCCTAAGAACTTTTCATATTCTTTTCTAATAAATTCTATGAGCTTAACTATTTTCTTATAAAATGAAAAAGGAAAGACTTAGATATGTCTTAAAAGGGTATCTTCAAATATACAGAGATTAATCTATGGTTGTTTTTGTCCTTCAGTATTTGTTATAACTAAATTTATTTACAAAATATACTTTCTGGCTTTTTTTACATATTTTTAATATGTTTTTCATTATAATTTATTCCTTTTGACATTATAGGTTATTTTTTTAAAATTAAGTTCTATGTATTTTGATTTACGTGTTTAGCCAAAAATAGAATACGAATGGTTATAATACTAAAATTTTACTAATTTCACAAATTTAAGTGAGAAGTTGAGCTTTGAAAAGAAGGAAGAATCATCCCTCTTATATTCTGAAGATAACAAGTTCAATACTTGATCTAGCTAAATATCGTCGTAATGAGAGAGTCTATATGATATAAATCTATCGTTTGTGTGTAAAATCTCTTAATTAGAATGGTTTGGAAGCATTGAGAACGTGGTTCTAATTTAGGTATTATTTTCACCACTTAAAATTCACCATAATATCAAGGTTATCGGCTATAATTAGTGATTTTAAACCTCAGAAATGGTGCCGAGTTTTATATCTGACCCAGATGAAGACCTCTGTACGTTAAATGTTTGGTAAATTCGAATTGTACTCCACCATTGTGAGGTGGTAGTAAAAGAAAAGTGCGATCTTAGTGGTCAAAATCATCACTTGAAAATGATTTAAAACTTACACAAGTCAACACAAATAAGCAACAGGAAACATATCACAATGAGCTATTTAGAGCTATATATTTGTGGTCTGCATTTTGAACTTGATGTAATACATAAGAAAACAAAATTACTTGCGAAAGTTATTTTTATATTATGTTATTATTATTTATATATAGCTTTTAGTCATTTTTTAAAATTAGCTGAAATAAAAAGGTATGAATAATAATGATGCTAAAATATGAATCCTCAATCAAATTAAAATATTTTAAATAAAAATGGGATATTTTTTAAATGGGTTTCCAAAGTAAAATTGACATTTTTTAAAAATAGATTTCTAAAATATAGAATTTGTTTTTAATATCTATAGTTTTTTATTTAATGATAATAGTTAAAAGATGAAAATTTGAATCCCATTCTGCTTTGACGTATTTTCTCCTGTTCTTTTCCCACGTTCCATTTCCAAAAACGATTGACCGAAATCACCCTCTTCCGCAAATCATCTCTGCCTCGATTAACCTCAGTGCAAGTTAGGGACAGAGGAAGGGTGTACTAGAATTTTTTTTTTAAAAAATGAACTTAAAAAAAAGAGATAAAGGGCTGTTTTGTAACCTCTTACCTATAACTACTATATATTCGTAAGCAGCTTCTGCATTTTCGTCCCCCACCCTCATAAATCGAGCGTCCCAACAATGAACTCACCGCGCACTAGACCCCTCTACGGATTTTAAATAAAAGAAAAATCGTTTGGAGTTTCAATATGAAATATGCCCGAAATAAAATAAAGTGGTGTTGGATACGAGGTAATAAAACGATGCGCACTAGCAAGGGGGTTGGCACTTTTTTATCATGTCCTTTTGTTGCACATTCTTTTATAAGGTAGATATGACGTCATTTGCTCACCTCCCCCAACCACCATGTTCCCCTCCTGCGCTTTATTGTTGTGGTTCAGCATCGAGGCTAAATAGAAACATCTGTTTCGGCAGTCTAAAATGATCGCGATCGTTTTAGGGAAGAAATAGAGAGAACGTTCTAAAAACGTCGTTTGTTGTTAGATTGCGCCGTTTGCTTTTCCCTCCAAATTGCAGCGATGGGTTTATTTTTCCCTATTGAGGGATTTTATTTGCGCTAATGCACAGTGTAGGAGGAAAGATAAGCATTCAGGTGCTCTTGGCGAATTGTTGAATCAATTTTGCGAGAATTTTGTTGCAAATGATCGTAATTGTGATCGTTACACGGCAGAGAATAGAAAAGAAACCTGGAAGGGTTCCATTGAGGAGTAATGAATAGAAGCCTTTGCAAATGTCAGGCGTTATTTATTAAAATTGTTCAATTTAGTTTTTTCCTTCAAGCGCAATTGTTGCTTTATTCAAAATTTATTTACGTCATTGAACTAGGCTATTACATGAAAATGCGTTCTCAGTTCGTGAGATGAGGCTTAACATTTAGTGGAAACTATTCTTTTGAACATGAAAAACTTCCGATTTAACCGTAAAAAATCAAGAATTTAACAATGTTTGAATATTGGGCTAAGGCTCCGGAAACTCGATTTGTAGAGCTATTGATTTTATTCGATCTTTCTTGAACCAATCAAAAACTTTTCAATTGAGAGACTAAATCCTAAATTTGTGGCACCACAGTCAATAATGGGCCACGCCTACAGTGGCCACATCTGTGTTTCTGACTGAGGGCTCTTGGTGGTGAAGCGTATGTCGGGGTTCGGTGGTCAGTCTAACGCGAAACCTTTATTTCCCAAGTATGCTTGGTACTCAGTTTATCGACCCACTGAAGGGACGAAAGACTGAATCGATTTTGCCCAGCTCAATAGTCGAACCTCAGAATTGGGTCTTTAGATTGCGAAGCACTACCATAAGCCACTGAGTTATTCAGATACTACTCACATTAGTAAATTTGTACGTATTTTACACCACTGTTGATATATTTTTTTTCCAAGAGCAGGCACTTCAGTGACGAACCTTATGCCACAAATAGGCCAGTAACTGCTACTCATGTGTCGTTACCCAGCGGGCACCCGTGAACCATGTCACGGAAACGAGTAGCGTTGCTCGCCCCATACCATCACAAACACGTTTATAGGGTGGACCACATTCATACATCATCACAGAAGAAATGACAGAGAGAACAGATAAGGAAATTAACATCCATGCCCAAACCGGGATTCGAACCCGGGACCCACAGCTCAGGAGTCAGGAGCGCTAACCATTCAGCCATCGGTCGGCAGTGTTGATATCTATTACAGAAAAAGAAGATAAACTTAGTTGTTGACTTGGCACTTGTCTATTGTTGATATTTACGAAAAATTTAGTGTCGATTGTGTTTAAGGAACTCAATATGGCATCATAATCGTTAGCGGGCCCAGGTGTAAAGTCCTTATATCTGTTTCGATAATCTAGGGCCCTATAGGGTGAAGTATATGTCTTGATTAGGTGTTCAACTTAACGCGAAACCTCCAGCGTTTAGCTCCCAAACATGCTTAGTACTCAATTTTATCCTAAATATGCTTAGTACTCAATTTTATCGACATATTGAAGGGAAGAAAGGTTGAATCGACCTTGCCCAGCCCAAGGATCGAACCTTGTACTTGTGCTCTTTATATAAACAATGAAGAATCTTCACTATTGTCATTCGTTACATACAGTCTATGATGTTAAATAACATTACTTTTAAATGTAACTTTATAATCAATGATTTTACCATCAGTTATTTGGTACAAATTTAATTAGTTTGTTTGATAATAGATTATACTTGTAATTTAAAACCACTCAGAAATATTTATACGCTCCCTAACTTCTTAACATGGAATAATTTGAAAGTTGTTCTTATTCTTTTAGGAGAAATGGAAGAAATTTTGCTCTGACTTTTTTACAATTTCAAAAACGGTTTTCTGTAGATATCATTAGAAAATCTAAACTTTGTGTCAGGTTGAAAGTTTCATTGTCACGATCCAGAAAGAATGAGCTCAATTCTTATCCACCCAGACTTGAACACTTGCAACTGTTACCTTAAATTCAACTGTTCACATGTTCGTTACCAGCATGCTTTATGAATGTTGGTAATGATTCGAAATATATTTTGAGCTGTGTTGGTTCCAATTAAATGGGTTGAGTTGATGGCTGAATAACTGGCACCTAGTTAAAAAAAAAAAAAAAACTGAAAATGTTATTTTACAGTATGTTCAAAAAGATCTACTAGTTGCACAAGCAAGCTTTAATGTACCTAGCCCTAATAAGGATTCTACCAGATGTTAAAAATGTGAAATTTACCACCTTTAAAGCATTTCTTTTAAAAAATTTTATTGTTGTGTTTATTCTTCAATACATATAACACGGTCTATGTCATGCATGATCCTTAAAGCCGAATCTCATGTTATAATTTTAAATCTGAAATATAGCTGTTATCTGACCAAACCTTAAGAAAGATCCTCCAGTTGACTGAAACCATCAACTATCCTGAATATTCGTCATATGTTGTTGGTATTTGCAGAGTAAGATACCGTGTAACAAACTGTAACACCACACCAACGGAGGATAAGTCATTTTCGTTTCTTGGCAGTGCTTCAAAAGAATCAGGAAGTTAGCTATGCTTGGTGATTTCTGTCAGCAGAATTCTGAAATATAATTGAATACAGCAGTATGATATGATTTATTACATACTAGAATAATGTCAATTTTAGATGTTATATATATATATATATATATATATATATATATATATATATATTAGGTTGGGGAATAAGTTCTTAGCGTTTTTATGAGACTTTTATTTTAAAAAAACAATAATTACAATAAGTTAAGCAATTATATATTCGCCGTTGCTTTTTACAACACTTCCCACCTCTGGACTAATTTCTTGATGCCGTTCCGCCAAAAATCACCTGGTCTGGTGTCAAAGCAGTTGTTGAACCAATTTTTAATGACCTCTTGGTACACTGGGAAATACACGAAAAGAATGCCACAGTCAACAAAGAGCTCTATATTGCCCAGCTACACCGCGTGAATGAGGCTATTCGACTGAAAAGACCTGATCGACAAGATCAAACCATACTTCTTCAAGACAATGCCAGGCCCCATGTTGCACAAGTCGTCAAAACCGTACTCCAAGAGCTTGAATGGGAGGTCCTTCAGCATCCGCAGTATTCTCCGGACCTGGCACCGACCGATTACCATCTTTTCCTCTCCTTGTCAAACCATATGAAAGGTGTTACCTTCGATAACAAAGAGGTACTTAAAAACTGGCTCAACAACTTCTTTGACACCAGAAAACGGGATTTTTGGTGGAACGGCATCAACAAATGGGTCGAGAGGTGGGAAGAGTAAACAGCAATGGCGAATATATAATTGATTAACTTTTTGATATAATTATTGTTTTTTGCTTAAATAAAATTCTTTGGGGTAAAAATGTTACGAACTTATTCCCGAATCTAATATATATATATATATATATGATAGATATATACATAGATAGATAGATAATTACTCGTTTTATAATAGGACTAATAATAATACAAAAAATAATATATGAATCAAACTCATTACTAAATAATATTTTATAATTTTATAACATGTTTATTTATTTATTTATTTTGCTCAAATGATTGTAAATTCCAAGCATCACATTATACTCTTATTACATATATATATTTATAAAGTTGTACATTCTTCGTAATATTTTAAACACATATCAGGTTACACATCTTTTCATGTTATACTGTATTAAGGACATACCTGTGTGCACAGAAATTTGGACAGGTCGGAAGATCGCTATCATCATCCCCGCCCCGAAAAGGGCCTCTCATTAAATTCACTCCAATCTGCGCTATGGTGATTGCCAAACTGATAAGACAATCCAGTATCTTGGGCATTATTTAGGCGTTTCTTAGAGATAAGGCATATTCAGTTTTATTAACCTTAAAAATACATCATTAATTCAGAAGGTGAAAATTATTTAACTGGTAAATATTTACGTTAAATTTTGCCGAAATTTTGTCCTATTAATATATAATGTTTTAATGGTAACTAGATCATTAATTTTATGATTAGGATAACATTCGTATGATATATATATATATATATATATATATATATATATATATATATATATATATATATATATATATATATATATATATATATATGAAATATTCGTATAACATGTAGCAAATTATTAATTACTATATGTTACTTGAATATTACTAAACTCTTTCATTCTTTTTAATAATAATTAATTTACCAATCTTACTTCTAATAATAACATATCATAATTCATGATCCTCAAAATTATTAATTACAATGCTTTAAGAATTATAGCAAACAACTTTCCTCATGATTCTATAAAATATTTGTTACAAAACATTTGAAATTGTCTACCATCAACATATTAATTATTAATTACAAAGTGTTACGAACATTAACAAACTATTTCCTAAATTATTTTTTAAGTTATTAATTAAAAATTTATTAAAAAATAGTAACAAACTACTTCTCATAAGTCTCGAAATTATTAATCACAATGTGTTAAGATTAATAATAGACAAGCATTCATAATTCTGTAAATTATTAAAGAAAATGAAATACTATATTGTTAACAAAGTATATATCATTATTCTAATAATTTATTAAGTACCAAATATTATGAATTGCAAAAAATTACATAAATTTTATAATAATTTAGCACAAAGCATTACGAATATGCAAAAATTGTCTTTTATGTGCTACGTTAAATTATTAATTACACTGTGTTTTCAAACAGCAACAAACTGCGTGCATATTACGTTAAAGCATTTTGAGTATGTCTGGAAACCAAGATCTTATTTTGGTCAGGTGCACACGTTTTTGTAATAGCACATGCGGAATTATATTCATTTATTAAACACAAATATGTTACAAGTTATTGCCTAAAAGATATGGGCTTTTATCAAGTGAAAACTATTTGATGCCATTCGGTTTTCTTCACATCTGTCCATCAAATATTTTCCGAATCTGATATTTCCAGTTTTGGACGCCTTTAAAATGTTTAATACACACAATATGCCGCCCACCCTTTCTAGTGGTCAGACTGCAGATAGGAAAGTTCTGGGTTTGAATCCCAGTTCGAGCATGAATGTATTTTCTCTCTCTATCTATCCTGTCTTTGTCCTTTCCTTGTATGAATGAGTTGTGAATGGTTGCCTACCCTATAAACGGGTTCCGATGGCATGTGTGTACTGAGGAAGTCGGACTCCACACCAAATTACTATTCAGTTGGAAAAGTGGAGCAGCCCACCCCATAATGCCAGCCTAGCCGGCACAAGACCACAACAATACACACAATATAATTGATGCATTTAAGCAAGGAGCATATATTATTCTGACACAGATTCGGCATATTTATTCTGCGCTATTTTTACTTTTTTGGCGGCTGAAATTGTGCCTATTCGTAGTCAAAGTTAAGAAATCATTTCAAATCTAGAAGAGGTAGTGCCCCTTCTGGATCCGTAACGATTGGTAGCAAGGCAGGATTCCTTATATATTTGGCTATGTTAGTTTTACAAAAAATTATCAAATAAAAAATTAACGAAATAGTTTTGTTAAAATTTACAGAGGGTTGGAATCAAAATAAGAACAAGCTGATTTAAACAGATTTTATTAATCATGACAATAACAGTAGATTCTAATTATTTTTTTTCAACGGCGGGCACTTGGGTGATGACCTCTATGCCACAACAGGGCCAGAAACTGCTACTCATTTGTCGTTACCCAGAGGGCAGCTGTGAACCGAGTCAAGGAGGCGAGTAGCGTTGCTCACGCCATACCACCACAAACCCGTTTATAGAGTGGGCCACATTCATACATTATCAGAGAAGAAAGGACAGAGAAAACAGAAAAAGAAAGTAACATCTATGCCTGAACCGGGATTCGAACCCGAGACCCATAGCTCAGGCGTTAGGAGTGCTAACCACTCAGCCATCGGTAGGCTGATTCTAATTATAATTCAAGTGAAAATATCTTACATACTTATATAGCGGTGTAAGTGAGTACCGGACTGTTTTGTTACATTCGCCTATCGTCAAGCTCCTCGTCATTTTAAACCACGGTCAGTGGACGATGTCACACCTGACAGCCGACATTCTCCTCTCCACATCTATGCCACACTAGCGGAAGGCCCTTGGAAGTCTCAGATTAACATAAACACGTCCCCAACCAATGGAGCACCAGTAACCCAATAAGGGAGGAAGTGGCCACCCTCCCCTCCACTTGGCAAATGATGCTTCAGTTTATTGATTTTAACGGTATGCGACTAGTCAGAGTCACAAGAGCTCCATGAAAACACTCTATAAGAACAATTGTGAATACTTTTATTTAGAATTATATGACTCAAAATTAAAATTACTTTAGTTTGTGAATCAAAACAAGAGCTATTTTGTATGACCAGTCATTATAAAATAGGAACTTGAAACAGTATTGTTTATCTATTAACATATTATTTCAACTGTAGTATCACAAGTAACAGGAAAAATGAACTTATACGAGACACATTAGCTTATATGTCCATATATTTTTAACAAGGTCTTTATATAAAAATCAAAGCAAATATATAAAAGCTTCCAGAGTCTTTATATAAAAATCAAAATAAATACTCTTTTTGGTTTATAGAAAGACCTGCAAAATTGACAATCGCACGTAATGGTAATGCAATTTATAAATTTAGTAATGCAGATCTTAGAGTTGCTAAACTTAACATTTGTTTCTGAATCTCACACACACACCAAATGTTTATGGGTAGCTTGGTTGGATATTTTATAAAATTATAAAAATGTTTCTCAGAAAGGCACCAAAATTTATTATTGAAATTAAGAAAATGTACAAATCAATACTAAATAAATAGATTCATATAGACGAATCGTTAAGTTTATTCGAATGGTCATTTGGTCAGGTTCATGAAATTTGATAAATTTGTCAGGTTTTTCTTAACTCCCAATCAGTCAAATACTCAAAATCAGTTCATAAACATTGGATGAACTTGTCAAAGACGTACAGGTAATTCATTGGTTAAAAATCCATTAAAAAATTGGTTCAAAACAGATTTTTCATTTAATCTGTTTCTATGGACGCTTTCTTATCATTTATAAAAACACCATCTGTACTTTTTATTCACTACCGAAATCAACAAACAAATATTTGATGAAAATTACGACACCAAAATATAAAATAATTTTATATAAAATTATAGATATTTAACATAATAAATGTTGAATATAAGAATCGAAATTAGATTAATAAGTTCACATAGTTGGTTGAAAAACTCATCGGTTTTACGTTTTATTTGTGATCGATATCAGCCCACAATTGTCGGAAGAACTAGCAAAGAATTGACTGTAGTTCATCGATCTCAAATTCATCAAAAATATGGATTCTTTCATCGTGGGGTTACAATTTCATGGTCTGACTTTACTCTCCGTCCCTGGCGCTATAATCTCGAGCTCAGATCCTCACACCAAATAACGTGACCGCCTCGTAAAACGGGATTTGGTTGGGGGTGGCAAAAGAGACCGGCATCAAATGACAAAGCGCCGGTACTAAATTGTCGCCCTCTATTTTTTTTCACTCCGACACCCTTCACACGAAGAGGGCACGACATCCACCCCCTCCTCATGGTCTTCATCATCCGCTATTGAGAAAAGCACCCTCGAAACAAACCCCATGTTATTATCCCTAGCAGAGGTCTCCGGGGAAAGATAATCCCAAAGCTCAATTTTTTGCTAGCTCTTCGGTCATAAATCCAGAAAACTTGAGTTTTCCAGAGATGTCTCGCATTTGTCTATCCGCTCCGACCTCCCCCTGTCCAAAACGACTCGACCCCGTCGTAATTTATGATTGGAGTTTTTGACCTAGGGCCGCTTCATTGTCAAATGCGTCATCACCAACTCGAACTGGAATCGTCCTAAAAACCGCATTCTTTACATTTGTGCAGACATCGGGTGTTAAATTTCAACGGTATTTGGGATTTGAGAAGAAAATATTCTCATAAAGATTTCCCTGTCACTGCGTTCCTTATATATTTACAGTTGATTTGCTTGTATATATATATAAATAAAAAAAATAAAATAAAACACTTTCTTATAAAAATACTACTTGTGATTTCTTTTAAATTAAAATTTCTTTATAAAACGTCACTAATATTTTAAACTGTTGTATATAGGTATTTATATATTTTAAATATATATATATCAATTGCATTTTTTCTCTTTAAATTTTTTCTTGGTAGGTAAACATAACAGAAAATGAAAAGTAAATAATATTATACATGTTTGCATTTGTAATCGAATTTAAATATCATCAAATATGCAAATTTTTAGCAGAAGAAAATATCTGACTCTTTTAAGATTTTACATATTTCTGAAAATGGGATGATTTACAGTTCCATAACAGATAAGAGGAAATATATAATTTCCAGTAGCATTAACTTTATAATTCATTAATTTCAAACTATATATATATATATATATATATATATATATATATATATATATATATATATATATATATATATATATATATAGTTTGAAACTGAAGGAAACTTCACTTTGCTCCATGCAAACAATTGCTATACAAATTAAGTATAAAAATAATCCATTAGATAAATTGTTGAAATTGTTGATTTTAATTTAAATGTTGGGTAATTTTAGCATGTAGAGTTACTTTTAACAAAGGGTCCACATATTTTTAACATGTAACTAGTTAAAAGTTCATTTTAATATACAACTCGTTTTTTAATTTAGGATTCTTTTTAGCATATAATTCATTTTAATAATCAGTTCATAGTTTTAGCATGCCATTCCTAGTTCGTAGTTCACTATATAATTGTTTTAACATATGGTTCTTTGATTTAGCATATAACCTGTTTCCGCAAAGCGAAACTGTACTGTTTTTTAGTGGTATATAATTCCTTCTAATACATAGCTTAATTTTAACATATAAATCATTTTAGGTAACAGTTCAACTTGAAATATAGCTAATAGTTTTAGCATGTGGCTTGTATTAGATTTCACTTTAACATATAGATCGTTTTAACACGTACTTTTGTTGTTTTAGCAAATAGTTCGTTTCAGTAGTTTTCACGTATAAGTTCATAGTTTTACCATGTAGTTCTTTATGAAACGTAGTTCGTAGCTTTAGTATACAGTTCGTAGATTTAGCATACAGTTCTTCAGTTCGTAGTTTTAGTAAACAACTCGCGTCAGTTCGTAGTTTTAGTATACAGTTCGTCAGTTCGTAGTTTTAGTATGCAATTCGTCAGTTCGTAGTTTTATTATACAGTTCGTTAGTTCGTAGTCTTAGCATATAGTTCGTATTATTTCACGAGTTGGAAATAAAGCAGAATTTACTGCTATGCTAGTGAATGAGTGCGCAGGAAAATAAAATATAAAAATGAAATAGTGTTCCATTGATATAGCCATAAGATCTTTATACTTACAGGAAATGATTGAACTTATACTTACACTAAGCACTAAGATTCAAATTTACGAATCTCAAATCATTTTCAGAATTCCAGAGATTTGTACATTCGAGGATACAAATAACGGATTTTACTTTTATACTCCGAGATTCCTTCCTCATTATACTAATATTTGAAAGAATTTACATTGAAAGAATCGAATACGTAGAATTAAGAATCGAATTTGCAGGCTTTGTTTTTCAAATTCGGATATCTGAATCGTAAATCATCGCCAAGATTCTGTCTGTTCGTTTATACATGTGTGCTAATATTAAAAATTCAGAAATAAAAAGATTTTGTTTAAGAAGTATCAAAATCAAACAGTAAAATTCTATCTTCTAAGATTCGAATTTTTGATTCTTCAATCATTCTACTGATTTCCTAGATTCGTACATTCGAGTGTAACATCTTTAGTTAATAAAATAGGATCTGAATAACTGAATTAAAAAATACGATTCAAATATTTTGGAATTAGTATTTTTTCCCACTTGAATGATTCAAGGATTCTTAAATTCCAGTGTGCTAATCTTGATTATTTGGATTCATATCAAAATTAAGAAAAAATAGCATAAAAATTTAAGTTTTATTGAAAAAATAATAAGGTTTGACTAATGGCATTTACAAATCATTTCCACGATTCTGAATCATATTCAAACACCCTATCACGAGGTTTTTAAATTCAAAAGATTCAGTTTTTATTTTAAAAAAATAGAGAACAATTTTTTTTATTTAGTATTTTTTTAGTACATGTAGAATTGAAATATTCACACATATGAATATACTGTCTCTAAAAATCAACCTTTAATCAGATACATACAATAAATACATGTCATATTCTATAATAGATAAAAAATTTATTGAATTAACAATCAATTTATCAATTTAATATATTATCAATAAATTTAATTATACTTTATTCGTCAGTAATGAATGTATATATAATTCTAATAAAAGCTGATATTTGATTCATAAAAAGAAATTACTTGGATATATTAACCATGATATTTATATTTACTTCTCTACACACTCAGTTACTTACATAAATATGAAATATTTAATCGAATCTAAAAATACTTAACTTCAAACCATCAAAATTCTAAAGCTTCCAGGTTTAGTAAATCTTTTTCGGAATGTTTAACATTCGAATTTTATTATTTATTAATACTTCCACATGAGGGAAAAAGAAGTTTTTATGACTATTCACATAATTTATAAAACCACATAATATACAGATGGCGCCACAACAAAAATGTGAAATAAAATCTGCTTTGAATAGAAAAGCACTCATAACTTTTATCGTTTGCTTGTAAATGTTGTAAAACTAAATAAACAGTCTGTATAAATCTAACAAGAGTGGACAAAAAGGAAAATTTGGCTTTTATTCAATAAATATGTCTGTTCTTTCATGTTCAACTAGCGGACTAAGTTCGCTGCATTTCATAAGCCGTAAACCTTAAGAGAAAAACGAGTAACTTTTCGAAGAAAAATAAAATGGCAAAAAATAACGACAGTTATTTTATATATACAAAACACTGTTTTATCCAACAAAACAAGTTTGCATGCATGAATCTGCCAAAAAATAAATTTAATTTGGTGTGGAATGCTTAAAATTTCCTTCCAGTTATGGAGTTATTAAAAATTGTAGTCGAGATAGACTACTTTCAGCGGCATTCTAACGTATTTTCTATCGATGGCATATAAGGAAAAGAGTAAACACGTTCGCTGCAATGAACAAAAATAATACTTTTTAAAAAAATATTGAAAAATAATTTTCTTAAATTTCATTAGGGCAATTTAGAGAGATAGTTCTTACACCAGCATGCCTCCTTGTACAGCAGGGTAGAAATATTCGTAATTTATAAAAGCAGGGAACAAGCAGAAGACTCCAGACTTCAACTTTTACCATCAGAGTGTCATTTCACTTGGAGGACATTGCGACCGCCGCATATTTAACATGACCTACCTTTAGTGAACATGACAGAGCTTCGGTTAAGTCAGGACTCAAACTCACTGTTTTCCAATAATGAAAACGCTGTTCTACTCAATCATATCACCATGTTCTCTTATCGAGAACTGAAGTATATAAGTGAAATATTCTTAAAAAAATCTTTACAAAATGAGAACGGCACCCAAACCAATATATATATATATATATATATATATATATATTCATCTTCTTCATTGGCCTGACAGACCAGGGTGGACAGCCCTTTGCCTTCCTCAGAAGTGCATACCAGGACCCCCTATTTTTGGATAAGGTCATCCAGATTGTCACTTTTAGTGTTTTTAGGTCGTTTTCAAGGCAGTCACACCATCGGAGTTTCGGTCGCTCTTCTTCTGGTGTCAATGGGGCGAGCCAAATATATATATACATATATATATATATATATATATATATATATATATATATATATATATATATATATATATATATATATATATATATATATATATATATATATATATATATATATATATATATATATATATATATATATATATATATACTTTGCATTTTTGTTTTAGACGTTAACAAAACTTAGCGTGACTTTATTACAATTTGTTTCTTTTTTGTAACACGAAGAAAATCTATTATTTTCAGGCCGAATGGTTAGCGCTCTTACCTTCGGTTCAACAGTTCGTGGGTTCGAATCCCACCTTGGGCATGGATGCTTGTAGTGGTTCGGAATCCACTTTAAAACCGTAGGTCCTGGTCTAATTAGCCCTCGTGTGCAAAAAATGACCGTAGAGCGACAACCCAAACCAAACCTTATTTTCAGCGAAGACAATAAAATGCGATTGATTCGAAAGAGCTTTATAACTATTTAGTTAGGTTATATGTAAATTGGGCGAAATGAAAAAAATATGTAAAAGAAATTTTAACTGAAAGATTGAGTATATTTTAAAAGAAACAAATTTAATTTTGTTTCTAATATTCGAAAAACTTTTGTAAATACAGCATAAAAGAATTTCAAATTAGTGTTTCGAAATATCTAATTATTATTTTTTTTTCCTACAAAGTATTTTTTCCGATATTAATGTTTTTCTAACATTCTATGCTTTCAACTCAAATTGATAACACACAATTTCTTCGAAGACTCTTGATTGTTTATTTGGGCGACAAATTAAAAAAAATGTCTTTTAAAAGCTTGTTTTCATGTGTAAAAATCAATATCAGTGATTGATATCCTTTTCAGATTAGATGCGCCAGTAAATAAATTGCGGGGATGAGAGATGTGACAGTGCGAAAAGGTGGGTTTTCAACAAGCTGTGCCAGCTGTTATCATTGCTTTAAGATAAAAACATAAAAATAATCGCCAAAAAAATACACAAAATAATAATGAAGATTTTTATACATTTGCATTTAACTTTTATTTCCACTTTTTTTTCGTTTTCTAGAAAAGCCAAACGATAGTGGGGGGAAAAAAAGCAAACGATGAGGGCTGGAAACAAAAATGTCGTGGGAATATCTAAACAGCTGCCTTTCTTCGCCCAGAAATTTTTTACGTCTCTTCTATGCTCCTGTAAAACTGCTTTTCAGCTGTTTTTTTCTTTTTATTTTTCTTACTTAATCTCGGCCGCCGGTTGCTGTCAAAAGTTAGAAAAAGATCTCAACTCCTGATAGGTAACTATTTTCTTCTTTTTTTATTGTTGCGCTTTTGTTTGCTTTTTTACACATTCTTAATTCATATTTTTTTTTCGTATTTTTTTTACTGGTCTTGGTTTGCTGCTTTCCTTAAGTACCATTAGGAGATTTAGCCGATGACAACCTTTTTTTTTTTTCTTTTCTGATTTCATTTCGGATCTTTTAACGTTTTACCTTCTTTGAGTTGGAAGCCAGCTTTTATTGCACATATAAGTTTCGTTTTTCTTTTATTATTATAAATTTATTTTTTATATGTCGCAGTTTTACTTTATTTCTCAATCATTGCTTTCTCAAGATTTTTCTTCCTTATAATTTGTCATTGATAACATATTCTTAAAGTTTTTTATTTCCTTATTTCTCGGAGTTATTTTTCCTCTTAGCAATACATATTCGAAAATTAGGACCGTACCCGATATGTTATTTCACGATTTATTTGTAACGTGTTTAAAGACCGCCCTCTTCCCTCTTTTCTAGCTATTTAGATTCTAAATGGTTACAGCGACTGTTGAACGTTGATACGCAAATGAGAAGCTCTTTCCCTCTTATCAGAAACCAAACGATATCTGAATGCAAACGATAGGGCACACTTATGCAAAAGCAGACGATGAAGTTCTTATCTGAAATCAAACGATTCATAGCTATCTGACGAAATTCTACATTAACTTTTCCGCTACACCCGCCGAATCGAAAGTCACTTTAAAATATCGCTAAAAAGCTTTAGAATAATAAACGCGCCGATTTGAATTTCTGCAACTTTGCCTCGAAAGCACAATTAAATGTGCACATTATGTGTGCACTTTCATTTTCATTGCATCTAATTACAGCTTCGATGCAATATTGCATGCATGATTATTCGCATTTCACTAAATTGGATCCTTCAGTGAATATATTTTACAAATGGATATTTTTCAACTAGAATATTTCTCGATTTCACGTTTTATATGAATATTAAGAGTTTATAAGCTATTAACTTCATATTTAATTATTTGAACATTTATAATAAGTTCCATTTTTTTAATATTTGGTAATAAATGTTTTGAATCCTATGGTTTTTAATTAATTGTAAGCAAAATTTTAAAAAAGGAATAACAAAAATTTCGTTTCTAATCAACAAACAAAAGTGTAAATACTTGTTTTTATTAATTTTTAATTTATATAGCGTAATCATAATATTATTGGTAGTATAATATGGTTCATTTGCTATTTTCTCTATCTTCAGATTCAGATAATATAACTCAAATTATTATAGTAATGATGACAATAATCCATACTATATAAATACTGCAAAATTTTTGCTAAAAATTTTTACATGTATAATATTTAAATGTTTCTATGGTTTCAATAAAAGAACAAAAATAAGAATATTTGGTCTTTTTTACTTTTAATTTGTATTCATCGTATAATCGGTAACAACCTGATCCATTGTCTCTTTCTCTCTATTTCATTTATCTTTACATTCAGGCTACACAACTTAAATAATCATTATAATGAGGATAAAGATGCATGTTTAATAACTATTACAAATATCTTACAAAGAATTTTAAAATAATATTTAAATTTTTGTAGGATTTAATTAGTTAATAAAAGCGAAAAAATGTTTGTTTTCATTATTTAGTTAGCGTACGTATACAAAACGAACGGTAATAAATATGGAAGTTGATTATTTTTTCTACTGTAGTATTCAAGCTTTATAATTTTAATTGCTATGTTAATATATTTTAAATTAGGGCAGCACACAAACCAAAAAATTTTAAATGGTGATATCGATAAATGCATATTGTGAAAAAATTAAAATACAAATTTTTTTGTATGGTCCATGTTCATTTAAATTGTACTTAAAAAAGATCATTCACATTTTACTTTTGTGAAAGTGTAAAAAAGCTGTGCGAATCTATTTAAAAGATTTATAAATCAAAAAGTTAAGAAACTTCTTTTAACTTAAAAGTCTAAGCTACATTGAAAAGTTTAACCGAAAAATATATCTCATTAATTTTATTAATATATTTAACTACGCGCGCACAACTTCTTTAGGCAGAAAAAAAGTATTTATTCAATTACCATTACTATATTAAAACATTTAAGTTAACACATCTGGCAGAGAAAATAAAAATAAAAAATATGTGGAAATAAATAACTATTATATTTTTGTCAACTTAAATGTGACAATGAGTTTTCGATGAGAAAAATTGTTCGATAAATTTGTCACTATTGCTTTCGCTTTAACAGCCGATATAATCCGGAATTACGATTGATAATGAAATCGGCAACACAGTAAATAACTTCGTCCGAGGTGGTAATCGAACCATCGACCTCGCGAAAGTGAGAACTGAACCATGCAAATTATTTTTAAAAAGGAAAAAAACTATTGAATTAAAAATTACAACACTAACCTTTACGAACTTATCTTCCCTCTAAAGAAAAGTTGTATTTGTAGAATTATTATATAATCGTGATTTTTTTTCGAAAAAAATAACCAGATAACGTTTATTTTATTATAATGCTATCAATTCTAGTTACAGAAAGGCGGGTTTAATTTAATTAATTTATTTTTTACAAATAATTTATCAGTTATAGATGCTCCATAAAATAATGTAACCAAGAAGAAAATGTAAGAAATAATTTAAGACTGGGAAAAGATGCAAACATTACAAAATTCTACAAACAAGAATTCATTAATTAGCAATATTTTATTAACTATGCATCACCCATTTCCAAAATATAAAGTATTTTGTAATTTCAAACGATAATTTATTAAATTTTTTATTTCTAAATAGTATTATTTTCAAACGACATCATAATTATTTCTCAGGAGAGACAAGTTTGAAAAATTTGAATGGCAATGCTTATTTTTGTTACTCATTATTGATTGATATTTAATTATTTCTAAAAAAATTTTCTCATAACTGTTTGGCAACATTTGGATTATAGAATGAGTGTTCATTGTTTAACGTTTGATTTCATGACAACATTATTTGATGTGATAAAAGCATATGATTAGCTACATTTGAACATCTTTGTTTTAACAGGTGGGAACTTCAATGAAATGCCGTTGAGTTAATTGCAATTCTTTATGTGATAGATTGCATTGATCTTTTATTCACATCTTTCACTACACATATTTAAAATTTATGCAATTTTTAAACTTTCTATATTTACAAGTCCTTATTTTTGACACGTAATATAAAACAAAACTCTGATTTTATGTAATTTTTTTATTTTCTTTAATTTTTTAAGTAATAAGTTTTCTAAAATTCAAACATTACACTTATCGCTTTTAAATCGTTTTCTCAGATGGATTTATGAATTATCATGAAATGGTAAACTCGTAACTGTATTACGACTATCATGAAATAAATGGTCATTTTTTTAGTATAATAGGCTTCTTTTTAACTTTCCAAAAAAAGTTTCCCCCAAGAGCTGATAAATTATTTGAATATTATTTTCAGACTGAAGAATACACGCTCATATAAAACTAGATTTTAAATAAATTTGAATAATTTATATTGTTCAATTTATGGAATGAGATCAAGATTAAAATTTTTTATCTTAATTTGTGACATTTTATCTATAATACCTTTTCCATACAGGACCACTGTGACCTGGTTGGTTATGCCGTTCATTCACGTTATCAAAAGGTGGGGAATTTGAATATCGACCCAATCGAAGATCCATCGTAACCGCTAAAGGAGACTGGGGACATGTTAAATCTGTCGTGGTAGCAATTTCCTCCACGTGAAATGATACCTCTGACAGTGGTAGCCAAGTATTGGGGTCTTTTGCTTGATCCGTGCTTCTAAATTATGAGGACACACTTTCGATGCAACAATGACACTCCGATTGATAGCCTCTTAACCTCTATTTGAAATGGACAACTCTCGTTACTATAGCAACCTCCACTACCCAGACTACTTTCCAAAACCTATTCTGGAGATAAACAGAGAGTAAATACCTATAAATATTGGAAACAATTATCATAAATATTTCATGCTGTGCAGTTTAAATTCTCAGTGCATCAGAACTTAATATTCATTGATAATAAAAGATTAATCATATGAATACTTTATCCAATCATCCATACGCTAAATTTTGTAATTCACAAACGTTTAATTTTTTTTATTTCAATAAACTGGATTATTTTAACTCATGGTTGAGATGATATCTTGAAGAATATAAAATTGGACATTTGAAGCAATTATTTCATGATTTTGATTTTCTTTAAAATTAGGATTATATGTCTTCGAATTTTCTCCTTCAAAGACATAAAGTAATTTTTTACATTTTTGCTAATACAATTATCTAATCTACGGTATTCTTATTTTTGTTAGTAGTTATTATGTTTTTAAAAATATTTTTGATAATATCAGCTTCAAAAAAAAAAAAAAAAAAAAAAAAAAATTACACTTTTTACGTATAACAGTTTATAAAGACTTTAAACCATACACTATGTATATAATTAGTATTGCAAAACAGGGATCTCATAGTATAGTGTAAGGAAAAATTAAGCAGTAAAAATAATTTTAAAGTAAAATAGACCAAAAATATATATGTAATTTAAAAAAAATATTAATAGACGAGAGAAATTTACTATTTCTTTTTTCTATTTCCGTGGTTTTGAAGAATTCTAATTTTAGCCATCCTTGAAATTTTCACCTTAACTATTACAAAAAGTTTAATTTCAACGTGTCCTATTTCCTAGTACAAGGAATAGATTCGATTTCCTATATGTTCGCTTTTACCTTGGATTGGACCTGAAACCTTCAGTTTTATTCTTTTTTCCATTCTCCGCGTCCCTCTCTGTGGAGTTAACAAAGGACGACTGGCATTCCAAATCGACGGTATTTACCGGACAAACAGAGTTGAGAGGTCGACAGCGGCATCATTATTCCGTCTTTGTCGCCTGGCGTCTGGAGGTGCACAACCCCTCTTTCTGCAGTGCCTGTTGAGGTGTCTTCCCACCACCTGCGCCGATTCTTGAAAAAGGAACCCCCCTTCCCACTTTCTTTACTACTTTTCTTCTCTCTCTTCCACTTCTTCCTTTTTTCAAAGGGTACAGAGGGGGTAGGGTGTGCGTAAAAAAGGACAGACTTTCTCTCTTTGTTGACGGTTAATCGAATGTCCCCTGCTACTGATACTTGTTTGTGAAGTACTTATACTGTGTTTGGTTAACAACTGCAAGGGAGGACCATATGGTAATCTGCAAGCTCCCAGACTTTTAAAAGGGGGGTAAGAGCTGTACCCTGAGATTATATCTTGTCCTTCTTTGGAACGTAACTTTTTCTTTTAAATAATTTTCAATAATTTTTTCATAAAATTAATATATACATTATATATATATATATATATATATATATATATATATATATATATATATATATATATATATATATATATATATATATATATATATATATATATATATATATATATATATATATATATATATATATATATAACAGAAGTATCATAGGCGAGGCAAAAATTGAAAGATATAAGAATAGATATAAAAATTAAAAGGTACAGGAATAGATATAACTCTCATGTTTAGCAATACATTCAGCACAAAAGCAGCTTGAATAGAATTACTAAAAGGGGGTAGTATTATTAATAGTACATTTTTGTGTATTATTAATAGTAAATCTTTATAAAATTAATCAAAAACCAAATGGGAAATAATGATTATATACTAGATGGAGAATAATACATTGGAAATACGAAATCAATTGATTGTTTAAAATTTCAACGAAAATAATATATATATAATATAATATAATATAATATAATATAATATAATATAATATAATATAATATAATATAATATAATATAATATAATATAATAAGAATGATTAGAAAAATATCATATGCACATAGGCAAAAATTGAAAGATACAAGAATAGATATAAAAATTGAAAAGTAGAAGAATAAATGTAAAATTCTTATGCTTAGCAATATATTCAGTGCAATAGCAGCTTAAATAGAATTACTAAAATATAATTAATTGTAAGTTTTTATAAAATTAATCAAATACCAAATGGAGAATAATAATCAGATACTAAATGGAGAATAACACATTGAAAATAAAAAATATAGTAAACAGATGGAAAATATGTTCAATAGATAATATAAAATTTCAAAGAAACATAGAATAAAAGGAAAGTGGAACGAAATACCAACATGGCCAGCTTCTTCATGGGGTGTTAACCACACTGGCATAAAGTATGGCTTTTCTGCATTGGTCCAAGATTGTAGTCCCAAAGAAACCAATACACCCGTAATGTTGGGGTGTGTATTGGTTTAAAAATGTTTATTCTTTTAATTTATTAAATTAACTATTTTGTATCGATAAAAGGAATTGAAAGTTAGTATATTATGAATTATAGTGGCAAAAATATTCTGCAAGAGTTTTTAACATAGCGCGAGAATTTTTATCTCGATGGAATTAAAAATGATTTTCTCTTATTAATTATATGTTTAAATAATTTTAAAATTCAAATGGATTACACTTAAAAATGTTGAATTCATAAATTGGGACAGTTTAGTAAACATTTAATTATAAAAATTTCTCAGAGAAGTATCTCAATTATTAAAAAAAAATCTATTACGATAGCTAAACAGTTAAAATTCTGCTCTTCATTTTAATAATTTACGAAGGTGATTCTCCAAGCAAGCGTGGACATCTGCAGGAATAACACTCATGGATGCTTAATTAATACTTAAACACAAAATGTGTATTTCGACTGATAAATCATCTGATTAACAAATTAATATGACTTGCCCCCTTTTAATTAACAAATCTCATTCTTTTCATCAATTAAAATAAAAATTTAGACTTTCATACTAAGTAATACAGAAAGTATTTTCTAGAAATCGTTTGATCATTTGCTTAGGAGACACTCTTTAAATTTGTTAATTTCGAAATTTTTTAAAAAATGTTTCCTTTATATTCAATAATATTAGAAATTACCAAAAGTTCAACACGCTCATTTTTTAAATATATTAATTTAATTATAAGAGTTATATACGCAATTAGGGGTTTAATATTAAACTCTTAGTAAAATAACTAAGATAAGAACAAATATTTAATTTTTGATATTGAAATATTTTAACACTTCTCTATGTTTTTATTTACAAAAAATTACATTAATTTTTTTAATTACAATAAATTATATTCCTTTATTCTTAAAAATGAGACAATGTAATGTGTCAAATATTTCATAAATTGTATTAAAAAATGTAACTTCGATTTTTAATATTATGATATTATACAGACACATAAAACTTATAATATTATTCGTACAACATAACATTTTTAACGGTTAGATCGTGAAATTGTATTAAACATAAGTATCTTCTTATATTTTTGGTGAAAATAAATTCGACTACTATCTTTATAATTACTTTAAAAATATTTGCATAGATATCGTTTATACTATATTTCAAAAGAAAAATTCAAAAGTTTTAACAGCTAATAAATTTGTAAAATCGTTTGTTCCAAGGAGAAAGAATAATAAATATTAATATAAAAAATTTCTACTTTTTTATTTTGCTATTTTTTAATTTTCATAAAAGCATATCCTGATTTTTTTAAGTAGTGGAATATTTTTTAAAGATAGTAAAAGAAATATATAAAAAAATATTCTGGTACTAATACCATGTAAATTTAAACCCGTTTAATATAAGCAAATGGATGTTTCACGTTCAAATTTTTATTATTAATAAATAAAAAATATATGAAAGTATTTTAAATACAGTTTATAAGAATTTCAGGCTTTAAATGCGAACATTATGATAAAACTAAGTTGATCAAATAAAGTCTTTGCAATATGTTTCAATAGCCAATATATGCACCTGCTGAAACAATAGACTACCTTATAATTTTCAACTTATTTGATGAGGTTGACAACCAATCAGGGATTTTATTAACTACAACATGTCCTATCTGCGGAACATTCCAATCCAAACAAAAGAAAGATATTGAATATTGTAGAAAATCTAGCTTGGTCACAATTCAAATGGGTATTCTGGTATCAAACCGGTAATTTCCCAAAGACAAATACATTTCCTTTCCGTTGCAGGTATCTCAGTATCATTAAAATAGTATTGCACAATATTTTTAATTAACATTTCTGCCTGCTGAAGCTGTTTTACATAGCAAACAGCCTTATATTTGCACATCACAATTGACTTTCAAAGTTGACACCTGAGTTGGCATTCGCTCTAAATTTTTATATCAACAAAAATATGTGATGATTTACAATCAGTGAACTTCATTGTAAATCTCCATACATAACTTTCAGTTATATATATATACATATATATGTGTGTGTATTTGGGTCTCGTGTGCCTGCTAGGCTGGCATTATGGGGTACGCTGCTCCGTATTTCCAAATGAACCATATTTTGGTGTGGAGTCCGATTTCCTCAGTGCACACGACATGTGTGTCAGGATATGCTGGTATCCAGTACTGACTGATACCAGTTTATAGGGTAGGCAACTATTCACAACCCATTCATACAAGGAAAGGTCAAAGACAGGATAGATAGAGAGAGAAAGTACACCCATGCCCGAATAGGGATTCGAACCCAGGACCTCCCAATATATATATATATATATATATATATATATATATATATATATATATATATATATAATAACTTCATTTCTAATATATTTTTATGTATTCAATATTATTATTATTATTTCTTTTTTTTTTGATCAGTTATATATTTTTAGAAAATTCCCAAATCGAGAATTTAGTTTATTTTTTAAATTAAGAATTAATGGCATAACATTTTAGTGGAATTATTACATAAATTAGGTAAATTGCATAAAAAAGGCATGGTTATCAGCATTGTAAATTGCAGTGGTATTATCTGTGGCTTTAATTTGAGAACTTAATTTAGAGTAAATATTGACTTAATTTCATAAAAACTGATTCATAGTTTTACAAATGAATATGATTATATGGCTTTTTATCAATGTTTGTGATACAATGCAACTATTTGACTATTAAATAAAGCAAGATTGCTAATATCTACTTGTATGAGGTTTGCGTGCTTGAGACTTTTCCAATGTTTCTATATAAAAAGTAAATGCAATTCACTATTTATGGAAAATTATTTTCCGTATGTAATAAGCAAGGAATGTTAGAATGTTTTTCTAAACCTTTTATCAGAAAGGCTATCATATATGCAATGACTAGCAAATTCATGGTTGCCAGGGGGGGTATAATCTTATTCCTTGGTGCAGAAAGTTATAGGTTTGAAATCTAGTTCTTTTGAATAATGGAATTTAGATGTTGAATAGCCATTTGATACTACTTGTATATTTATTTCAATGGAGTTTGGAGACTTTTTAGGTTTCCTCTATTGTTATTTCATACCCTCTGTTTATGAAATGCTTTTTATAGAAAATAATTACTTTTAGACTGTAAACTATATATTTTTAAAATAATGAAAATAAATGGTCACTACCCAAAACACTGCCTATAATAACAATTTTTAATTCGAAGGAAAAGGTGCTCTAAGAACTATTTTTAAGCTATGAAACCTGTAGTGCAAAAATAATGCAAACATTTTATTACTATCTAAAAGACTGTGTATAGTTATAGTATTTTTGATTTGAAGCAGAGGAGTCATTAGATGCTATTTTTAGGCTATAAACTATATAGAGCAAAAATAATGTAAGACATACCTAATTATCATTTCCCAAAACACTACGTATAGTAACTATTTTTTGATTCGAAAGAGAGGTGGCTTTAAGAGCTATTGCTATAAACTATGTAGTGCCCAAATAATGTAAAAATATGATCACTTCCCAAAACACCACATATTAGTAACTATTTTTGATTCAAAGGTAAGGTGGCTTTAAGAGCTATTGCTATAAACTGTGTAGTGCAAAAATAATGTAAACATATAATTCCTTTCCAAAACACTGCGTATAGTAATGATTTTATATTCGAAAGAGAGTTGGCCTTAGAACTATTTTAAGATATAAATCGTGTAGTGCCAAAATAATGTGAAGAAAAATATGATCCCTTCCCTAAACACTATATATTAGTAACTATTTTTGATTAAAAGATGAGTGGCTTTAAGAGCTATTGCAATAAACTGTGTAGTGCAAAAAATAATGTAAACATATAATCCCTTTCCAAAATACTGCGTATAGTAATGATTTTATATTCGAAGGAGAGGTGGCTTTAGAACTATTTTAGGATATAAATCATGTAGTGCAAAAATAATGTGAAAAAAATATGATCCCTTCCCTAAATACTATATATTAGTAACTAATTTTGATTCAAAGGTAAGGTGGCTTTAAGAGCTATTGCTATAAACTGTGTAGTGCAAAAATAATGTAAATATAATGTAAACATATAATTCCTTTCCAAAATACTGCGTATAGTAATGATTTTATATTTGAAGGAGAGTTGATTATAGAACTATTTTAGGATATAAATCATGTAGTGCCAAAATAATGTGAAAAAAAATATGATCCCTTCCCTAAATACTATATATTAGTAACTATTTTTGATTCAAAGGTAAGGTGGCTTTAAGAGCTATTGCTATAAACTGTGTAGTGCAAAAATAATGTAAATATAATGTAAACATATAATCCCTTTCCAAAATACTGCGTATAGTAATGATTTTATATTTGAAGGAGAGTTGATTATAGAACTATTTTAGGATATAAATCATGTAGTGCCAAAATAATGTGAAAAAAATATGATCCCTTCCCTAAATACTATATATTAGTAACTATTTTTGATTCAAAGGTAAGGTGGCTTTAAGAGCTATTGCTATAAACTGTGTAGTGCAAAAATAATGTAAATATAATGTAAACATATAATCCCTTTCCAAAATACTGCGTATAGTAATGATTTTATATTTGAAGGAGAGTTGATTATAGAACTATTTTAGGATATAAATCATGTAGTGCCAAAATAATGTGAAAAAAATATGATCCCTTCCCTAAATACTATATATTAGTAACTATTTTTGATTCAAAGGTAAGGTGGCTTTAAGAGCTATTGCTATAAACTGTGTAGTGCAAAAATAATGTAAACATATAATCCCTTTACAAAACACAGTGTATAGTAATGATTTTATATTCGAAAGAGAGTTGGCCTTAGAACTATTTTAAGATATAAATCGTGTAGTGCCAAAATAATGTGAAGAAAAATATGATCCCTTCCCTAAACACTATATATTAGTAACTATTTTTGATTAAAAGATGAGTGGCTTTAAGAGCTATTGTAATAAACTGTGTAGTGCAAAAAATAATGTAAACATATAATCCCTTTCCAAAATACTGCGTATAGTAATGATTTTATATTTAAAGGAGAGTTGACTTTAGAACTATTTTAGGATATAAATCATGTAGTGCCAAAATAATGTGAAAAAAAAATATGATCCCTTCCCTAAACACTATATATTAGTAACTATTTTTTATTCAAAGGTAAAATGGCTTTAAGAGCTATTGCTATAAACTGTGTAGTGCAAAAATAATGTAAATATAATGTAAACATATAATTCCTTTCCAAAACATTGCGTATAGTAATGATTTTATATAATGTAAAAATAATGTAAATATAATGTAAACATATAATTCCTTTCCAAAACACTGCGTATAGTAATGATTTTATATTCGATGGATAGGCTGCTTTAGTTCTATTTTTAGGCTATAAACTATGTAATGCCAAAATAATGTAATAATATGATCACTTCCCAAGACACTACATGCAGTAACCATCTTTGATTCGAAGGAGAAGCGGCTTCAAGATACACGATATAAAATACCCATATAAGATTTTCGTATAATAATATGTCAAAGACTTTGCTCGCATTATTATCCGCTAAAAATGGTTTTCTTTAAGAATTAATTATGAAAATAAGATAATTTAATTGCTTACAAATTTTTTACAAACAATCATATCTAAATGCTCAATTTAATTTTTAACACAAGATTCGCGTTCAGTTAATATCAAACTAAGCAGGATTAAGGAAGTTTCTGAGCGGCAATAATCAACAATTCTAAGAGCTTTCTAACCATAAATGAAAGCTGAGTTATACTTTCAGAATTTATCACCGCCTCTTATCAGAAAGCATTCATTATTCAATCTTTCGCGCCAAACCATTTTCTATTCTCCGTTCAATTGCTTAGACGTCGAAGTAACTAGTACAGACGCTGTCGAAACTATTGCCGCCAAGGATTGAGGAATAATAACAGATTCTGTGTGTGTTTGGCGGTAAGTTCCTCGAGTTGTTGCCGCACAATAAGCGGATATTGGGGTTTTCGAAAGAAATGGTGAAATATTAATACATCAATTGCTTTAAGACAACGTCTCAAGTAATCGTTATCACAGAAATGTTTGAGTGTGGTTCTTTTCTTTAATCTTCCATAAAATAATGGTCTGATAAAATATTCACTGGTTTGCTGATGTTTTGGTAGATATGTTCATTGTTGTACATTCTTCCCAAGAATCTGTATGAAAGTTTGCTAGTTTGTTACGGTTCGTATTTATTTATTTATTTGCTAAACCATTTATGGCTTTCAAACTAGATAGCTTTTTTATTCTCAAAAATTTATGAATTTTTATTATATATATATATATATATATATATATATATATATATATATATATATATATATATATATATATATATATATATATATATTAAGAAAAAGTTAGAAGCTGATTGCAATTTTTATCCAGCGTAAATCTAATATTTACATCAATTTGTTGATGTTTCCAGCAAAAAGAAATTATCTGATAAAAATTTAAAGACTAAAAACAAATTTTTATTAAAAGAGAAATTCTAAGCTTCTATAAAGTATTCCTAGTTCTTATACTAAACCTGAACAATATTTCATTATTGCAATATAAATTAATTGTAATATTAAATCAAAAAATGTTTAAATTAATTTTTATTAAAAATAAAAACTAAGTTTCTATGCTGTTTTAAGTCCTTAAATTAAAACTGAAGAATATTTTCTTAATATATAATCTCAATATAAAGACAAAAAAAAAAATGCTTTAAACTTCTGAAGATACCAATAATTAAATTCTACGATTTATACCACATTTTTTTTCTTTTTTAATAATAGTCTTAGTACAAATTCTTAAACAATCTGTGGGATTCAAACTCATGAGATGTTGAATCCAAGACCAAAGTCTTCGGCAGTCATCCTTATTTTCAGAAAGAAATGGTAAACGAAATCTTCCTCACTTACGAAACATTTCCGGTTCAATATTTGACTCCACTGTCTGAGACCTATGTATGTAAATTATTCACATAAGTTAGTGTAAATTTAATTAATTATTAGCCTCTGATATAGAGTAGAAAAAAAGGAAAATAGCAGCTCAGATGATTATCTCGTCTCTTGACAATAATTCAAAATTACAAAAAAAAGTCCTTGGATTTTTTTACTATATTATTTTATTATTATATTAAATATATTTATGAGTACTTTAAGCATTCAGAGCGTATAATGTAACTTCATTAAGGTGCTGTGGAAGTTCAGTCGGGTGATTGTGGCCCTCATCACTTGGCTGTGACTCAAAATCAAAACTTGCTTCGTTCTACTAAACCGCATCAGCTGAACTTAATTTGCCGCATTGCAGTTTTGAAAAATGTTCATTGAATAAAATTGTCATCATAATTTGTGTCCGATTTCGAGTTTACTGCTGCACATAGGGATGTTTGGGTAAAAGATTACAATCGAGTACCCTTAGATATTTTTTGACACTAAGATCTGAACATCAAGATGGCCGCTACCGAAAACAAAATCTAACTAAACTAAATATCAGGGTTACCAAAAATTTAACTTTATCGCCAAAACTTATAGCCAAATTTTTCGCCAAACCAAGGGCTAACCGATTATTTTACTCCAAATTCAAACTTTTGATGAGAGTATGGATATATAATTTACATAGAATTCCTCAGCGCAACACTCCGATTGGTCGAATATTTCAAGAGAAATACCAAGAAATTCATTTGAATGTCGCTAGGGTAGGGCCTCAATTATTATTCGATACTTATGTAAGCTTTTGTGCTTTTATACATTTGAATCTTAATATCTTGCCGTACAATCATAAAAATAAACTTTAAAACATTTCAGATTATATTTCGCGAGATACCCTTGAGAATTTCTGGAAAAAAAGACAAGTTATCATCAAACCCTAATCTATCTGTTAGCTCTAAATAATTGAAAACGAATTAAATAATTACTTTATATCTTTCTTCAAAAAATTTTTTTTTCAAAAGTCTGATGCCTTTATTTAAACAATTCATTAAATTTACCCTTTTACAAAAAATATTTCTCGGAACTACAATTATTCACTTATAAGCAAATGAGCAATAATTTAAAATTTCAATCTAGATCCCGGAATAAAAAACTGATTCTTGGAACTGCAATTATTCATTTGTAAGTAAATGTGTTTTAAATTAAAGGATTTTAAAAGGAAGTATAGAATTGTTTCTAAATTTTTAAGTGCTATAAGAGATTTGTGGGAAAATAAGTATTTAAATATTTGTGCAATTTTCCTTCGACATACATTAAATTTAGTATTCAGAGAAAGAGATATATTTACTTTCATAAGATCATTAATTTTATTGCTTAATGTTCAGTATTCATTCTGCATAAAAGCATTTAACTATGTAAACTGACGAAAAGCATATCCTTCAAATATTGAAATCACATTAATTCATCAGTCAATCTTATTTTCACGTTCAACATTTTAATATGTTATTCCTTTGACCAAAAAATCATGAGGATGCAAATATTTTATAAATGAGTTTCTGCATGATTCATACATCCCTTGTTCACATTTAAACCCTTGTTTAATCACATTTACATAATGAATGTTATTTTAAAATATTTGGTTGGGGCTTCTCTACGATTACACTTCGAAGAGAATGATTAATTCGACCAGATTTTATGATTCTAAATGGATATTGAACAACAACAACTGCAAGAACTGCTGCTTGAACTAACACATATGGCAAAGGAATAGTTAACAATATGCTAGTCATTTCATTAACTTTTGAGTTCATTATTAACTTAGCTTTGATGTTCGTAATGACTTGGATTCACTCAAGCTTTTGATCATAGTCAATTAGCCCTTGTGTTACAACAATGACCACAGAGCGAAAAATAAGCCTGCCTAATGTAGAAATTTACCACTCCAAAACCGTTAACCTTAAGGTACATTTCAGGGTTAGCATACATATTTATGCATGCATGTAGAAATCAAGCACGTGAACTGTTAAATTAAAGGCATGACCGATGATCTTGTTTTCAATTAAATAATATCTCATCACAATGAATATGAATTGAATAAATTTCTACATTGAATTAATAAAAATGTTCAAAAAAGAGAATCACACAAAATTTATATACAATTACCGAATGTGTTAACTTAGCTGTCAATGCACTTTTCAAGTTAAGAATAAAGAATTCCATATTAAGCTTAGAAGTAAATTTTAACATTATTTCTTAAGAAGTTATATAATCTTCAAAATCTTGTTTAAAATAATTCAAAAAAATATAATTTGCTTGGTGATTGATTTTTGCCTGAATCAAATCAGCTAATAAATGCTATTTCGGTCTCAAAAAGCAACTAAGATCTAAACTTATCAGCAGAAAAACAAAACTAAGAATTTACAATACATTCATACTACCCGTGCTGCTATATGCAAGCGAAACCTGGAAACCTTTGAAAGGAAGGTATTAAGAACTATCTATGGGCCTTACATGAACAGGGTTGCTGGTGAACCAGATATAATTTTGAATTGTATAGGCTGTATAAAAAGCCCCAGATTACGCAGGTTATCAGAAGCAACAGGCTAAGATGGCTTGGCCATGTCTGGAGAAGCCGGGAAAACAACCCAACTAGAATATCAACGTTTAAGAACCCCGAAGGATCCCGTGCCCAAAAAGATCACCAACAAGATGGCTCGTTGACACTGAAAATGACCTCAAGATACTGAAAGTTAGGAACTGGCAAAGTTTCGCTCTGGACAGACTGGGCTGGAAAAAGCGTTCTGTAGAACCAGCTAAGACCTGTAATGGTTGTTACGCTATTAAAGAAGATTAATTTTTACACTGTAAAAAGAGATTTTAATTAGTTTTTGGTCAAAAAACTGATAACAATGACGCTTACAAAAGCCTATGAAATTAATTATAGCATAACAGCGTAAGAAAATATGTTAAAAAAATTATATGAATTTTCTGTTTGTCAACAGTAATATTGAAATTTTAGTGAAGTTATCGAAATGTGTATAATTTAGCCTACAAAATTTAGGTAAGAGATAACCTTTTTCTCAAGAGAGCTTTATACATTTTCTGATTTAAGAACTTTTTTTAAACTCATATTGGATTCATTCGGAATATTTTAAAACGGAATTTTCTCTTAATAATATACGGATAAAGTGTCCATAAATTTTAGGATATTTTTCATATTATATTAAAAGCATGACAAAATTAGTTTAGTGAATTCGTATTTGTATTCCATACGCTAACTATTTCCTAAAAGCCAAAACATAAAAAAAAGAAGAAAGAACTGTACATAGTTTTTTGTTCAAGTACATACTTCCACTTTCTGAATTTGTTATAAAGCTTAAAGTCTTGAAGCATCCGTTACGGTTGCAGTTTCTACAAAGCTTAAACCAGGCTAACGTATTTCCTTATAATTTAATCTCTTTTCACAAATTACTCGTTTTCTTTTGCTAACATTCATCCCTAATTGGTATTTTAAGATTACATTTTTTTCCTTTCATTTCATAACACTTAAGGAAGCAGGGAATTGTTGCCGGTCCTGGTGGATGCGTATGATTATTAATGGTACTAGGATATAAAGTCCGCCAAGAAGCAGCGGCCTAATTGTGCTTTGTACCCTCCTTCCGCCGTTGCTGGCATTCCACTCTTCCATTCGAACAAAAGGATGAACTTCAAATCCTATTAGGGTATTAAAATTTTCATTTTTGAGCTAACCGGAAGGGCCTTTCCACCACCACCCTTCCACTTCGGAGGGAATACCATGACTTGGGGAGGCTCGATCTCATTTAATTTCTTGAACTAGAGAGCAATAAAAGTGGGATGGTCTCCTGCAATATATTTATTTTCTTATTAGTTGTAGAATAAGAAATAAAGGGAGAAAAAAAAGAAAGCTGTGTAAGTAATGGCAAGATGCTTAACTTTAATCGCCGTATTCTTGAATTATTTCTGATGCTTAAGGTGATTTAAAATTTGTTTTAAGACTTCTTTCTTACCTCTTTTCGTTGTAAATTCTGAAGATTTATGGAATTATAAAACCCACTTTTTACGAGAGAAAGCCATCCGCAACTCGTAAAAGATAATTCTTCATTTAGATTTGTTAGTAAATTTAATTGCTGCGTTTGTAAATGATTGGTTGCTTAAAAGAGAGATAATTGACAGCAACATCATTTAATAAAATGATGGTATCTTCCGCGAAAGAGCATAATTTATATCACTTAGTTCAATATTAATTAATCACTTAAATTAATTGGAGTAGTAACTATTGTTTTCATAAATAATCCAATATTTAATTTTAGTTAATTTCATTGATTTTCTATACTAGAAGAGTAAAATATATGGCTAAACTGTTTTATGTAAGGCAAAACCATTATCAGTTTAAGAAAACTTGATAAAGAGGCCTATTTTATATTTTTGCAAGTCACATTAATTAAAAAAGATTAATTAATGTATTATAATAATGGATTAATGCATAGGATAAATTAGTTTTATAATGCAGTATTTAATTTCTAATGTTGTAATCGTAATATTTTTTCACTATTTAATAATTACAAAGAATTTCTTTGTAATTATTTTCTAAAATTACAAAGACATTCTTTGTAATTTTAGAAAAAAGAGTGAGAGACATGATTGTCTCTCACTCTCTATTCCTCACTTGAACATTGCTTTAATAGATTAATTCATTTTCCAAACTTAAAAAATGTTTAGATAAGTTTTTATGACAATAATTCCTTTTTTTATTTAAAAATTCTTGAAATTTCTCAGTTTTTAACTGTTATGATAGTTTATTAATTTTTAATTAAATATTATTCAATAATTTATTTATTTTATTTTAACTTTGATTTTTATAAGAATACATACCTATATGGACGGCATTTGTAGAAGTTCGTCCGAAATTTGAATGAGAAAAAGTTTTTCAAAGAAAGGAGTTTGAGCTGGGTTTTGATCTTTCTAATTAATTATTGAACAAAATTATATTAATTATAGTTTCTTAAATATGCGAACTATATCATTACATTCATTTTCTATTTTTAATTGATTTTTTGAAATGAATATTAAAAAAATGATTATTTTCTATATAAAAACCGAATTCATGACACACTTCATTTTTAGCTTCAGAAACAAAAGAACAAATTGAGGACAAGCATCCCGCCATGTTAGGCTTACCGCAATCATATTGGTGACAAATTAAAAGTGAAATTATTAACGTGCAAATCAAACATTCGTCAAACAATTCAATCAGAAGTGCATTTTACGATTATTTTAAAGTTCTTAATCAATCATTAGCCGCAAAAAGAATATAAGTGCTCAAGCTCTTTGAGTAACCAGTTATTTTCAAGTCAAAGCTCTTTGAGTAACCAGTTATTTTAAAAACAAAATTTTACAATTTATTTTCTGTACAGATTATTAAGAGCAAAAGCATTTTCTATACATTTAAAAGAAATTGTGGTAGACTTTAAAAATTTCCACTTGCTTAAAAAATAATAATGTTGGCATAAGCAAAGCTATAGTCTTAAGATTCAAAATTGATTCCTTACAAATATTGCAATCATTAATTTCGAAGTCTATTAATAATTGAAATTTTTAAAAAGTTTAGGCACAAGTGCCATATAATCCAGGGTCTCAGATTTTGAATTTTTTTGGAGATTATGAAATGTTGCCATGATTACATAATTGTGACGTAATGCCGAACGAATATGTTGTAATTGTGACGTAAAGATTATTTAAAGTAATGAAAAAGAGCAATACAACTTGGAAATTAAGTATCCAAAATATCAAGCAAATTGTAAAACAAACAAAAAAAATTCTTAGTTTTCTTTCAAAAGTGTCTAATAAAATGCGAAAATGGAACAAAATGCTCTAAATCTCGTCGCAATGGCGTAAACACCAGGATTGTCAAAATTGAATTTTCAACATAATTCTTATTGGTCTGCATCTGTATGACACAATAAAAACCAGGTTTCCAGTTAAAAAAGAAAATCCGCCAAAAAAATCACCAAACTCAAAATTTGGCATCCTGAATTATACGGCACCTGTGCCAAATTTAAATTCCTAGCCAATTTAAACTAACTATAATATAGATGTTTTGTCATGCCTTTTTCATTTTGCTTTTTGTGCTGTTCTATTGTCCATATGTTAATGACTTGAATCAATGGAAAACGGCTTCTAAAATAGGTGCTATATAAGAAATCGTTTTATTAACAGAATGAACTTCGACAATATTCTCAGACATTTGATGGTGAACTTCACCTTGTTTGCTGCCGTTTGAAGAATGTGATTTGAAGGCAGGCAGCAAATTTATTGACAAGCCAGATTTACAACACCGTCTCACTATGATGTGTGAAATGGATGAAATGTTATCTGACGTCATAGATATTTTAAACTGATGAGAATCGTAATAAAGTGGCGTACTCAGGATCTCAAATGTAGCAAAAGAAACAACCGTTTTTTTAAACACTAGTTGATATAGAAACTACAGTAGATCTAATAAATATATTGGTAAAAATTTACCGTATGGTCACCCTTGGCGAAATTTTCAAAAAGTTGCCAAGTGTGACCGTATGAGGAATTTCCGATCGGGAAAAACGGCGGGAGAATAATGTTTGAAATAGAGGCCAATATTTCATACATTGTTGGTATCTAACAATATGCTCAACTAATTTTACAAAATTAACAAAAAACGCAGATTTATAGATTTCAAACATCAATGGTAAAATAATAAAGTTGATATGTTAAATTATCCATAAATTTTTTTGATTAAATTTTATATTAATGAATTTAAATCTGCAAATATTCATGAGAAACTAATGACAAATAGGGTTACCAAAATACTAGTTTGCTGAGTTTCCAGTAAAAATGTTCGCCAAATTTGGCGCCAAAAAAAACCGCACCAAGGGTGACCGTACAGTAAAATTGAACCAATATATTAATAATTACAAAAAATTGAAGAATGTATTTTCTTGAGTAATTCATTATTAGTTCCTTATTTTTAATGAGACATAAATATATAAATTTAGCTCACGGAACTTTTTCCATTATATTCACATTTTCTATAAGTTAATTTTATTTAAGTGCAAAATCAACCAATTGCGAAATATATTCTTTTCAACATGAAATTTTTCATTTGCAAATCAAATAGCTTTTGATTGTAATTCATTAACATGTAAGCGACTTTTATTTTTCTCGTCATTAATTTGCAATTTCTGGTTCAGAGTTTAATTCTACATGTGTTCATTCCACACAACTTGATTTTATTGAAAAATTTCAGTGTTTTTGGTATTCTGGGTTAGATATCTTGATCGAAATTTAGTTAAATATTTCACAAGAATTTATGTTTTTTTAATAATTAATATTTTTTTATTTTAACATCAATAAATAATTAATATATCAAATCTAATATTTTTTTTCATTATTCTAAAAGATTTTTACTCTTATTTCTTAAAATGTATTACTTTATTTCCCATTTATAACCTAACAAATGTTTATTAATAACGACATACATTTGCTTATGAGAAACCCAATTTTTCACCTGGTATTATATATGACGTCTCAGTTTCTGTCATTAACTTTTTACCAAAAATAAATGTATGCTTTTACTGATGTTTTATATGTACGTTTTAGTGAATATTTCAAATAGAGAATTGAACATTTTCATCGTTTAATTTATATTTAGTATATTAATTGCATGTTAATTAAAGGAACTCATTAGCAATTTTCAATATTTGTGAACATTATTTATAAAAATCTAATATGTACTTTCAATAAAGAAAATTAAATGAATTTTATTGAATCTATACGATGTCAATGTATAGAGATATACTAATATTTTTATATATCGTTCATATTGGTATTTCAAATCGATGTCTATTGGCATTTACTGATTTTTCAATACTGTACTTTAATATTTTGTTCTGTTACCAATTGCCTCTTTCTGACAACCAAATCTATTATAATTTATCCTCTTTATTTCCACGGTGGCCTAGTTCACTAGGGCGTCATAACCATTATCAGAAGGTAGCTGAGTTCGAACACCAGCTTTGCCGAATATCCTTCGTGTTCACTAATGGTGGCTGCTGCGTGTTAAATAGATTGTAGTCGCAATGTCCTCCAAGTTAAATGATACTTCTGGGAGTGGCAGTTTAAGTATTAGAGGCTCTTTTGCTTGTATCTTGCTTCTAAATGATGAAGAGTCCCACACGACTACTTCTATTTAAATGTTAAAGCTCATTTTTGGGCTAGGTACAGAAAAGTATGCTGGGACAACAGCAACAGTAGACTTTGCATTTTTGTCTAAGAGTTTGTTGGACACTACGCTATTCTAATTCAGTACAAACTCAAACAGCTAATCTAAAACTAGAGACACGACAGCATCTAAGTGGGCCAAGGCCTATAGTGCCCATAACTGTTTTCTTGACCGCTAGGGGTCTACGCAGCAAATATGGCAGTTAGGTGGTTAGCTTAAAGCGATGCTTCCAGTTTTCACTTCTTAATCATGCTTGGTACTCAGTATTATCGACTCACTGAAGGGATGAAAGGCTGAATCGAACATGCCCATCTCGAGGATCGAACCTCAGACGGGTGCCATCGAAGCGCGAAAACCTACCACTAAGCCACATGGATTCCTTATAACACCGGGCTTTCTTATATGACACAATAATCTTTTCAGAAATCTTATAATTTTATCTAGACATCTTAATTCAATCACAACGATAGTATTAATATGCAATAAGTCAGTAAAATTAAAAAAGGAGAAAAGTTAGAGCATGAAGACACACACACATACATTTATTGAAATACGTAAATTTGTACATGCAAAATACACTTATTATAACACACAATGAACTTAATTCTTCCTAAAAACATTCTCTATTATTACTACTATAATATAAGAAAGAGAAATACAGGCTCTTAAACTAAAGTAAACTGTATTTTAAAAATCTTTTGGAACGTTGAACGTAATAATTGTTGCTGTTCCATCAACGTCGAAGAAAAGGACCATAAACCTTTGTCAAACTTCCAAAGAAAAAAAATAATTAAAAAAAACTCTCGATCGTAATCGGAACCGTGATCGTAATAGTCCCTTTTACGACTTCCACGGGGTATTAGTATTTTTTTTTCCAAGCTGAACTCTTAAGGTAAACCTAAGGATGGCACTCAACGCTTAGTGTGTCCGCTTTAACCCCAAACTCAGCGACATTTGCCCGACACATTTTTATTTACTTTCGAGATAAACTGACTTAGGGACGTTTATACGTTTTTAACTCCGATAAGCGCAGAGTTATTGCCGTCTTTGCCGCAGATTAACAGTCTCGGCCACCAAAAACGGCGACCGTCAATAATGTCTGAGTGGATGTCACATTTACGACAACACCTGCAGAAACAGGTTGCCATCTCATCAGGAACAGATACTTTGGAACGGTGTCGGATAGTGATATGTTGAGCTGCTTACCCCTGAATATTTAGAATGAATTTTATTCGGTGAATCTTAGTTAAAGCAGCGATTTTTGCCTTTCTTAATAGATTTTTAAATACAAGCTTGTTACCAATTCAAATAAAATTTGTCGCCAAATTTTCAAGTAATGCAGTCAAAATGGAAATACGTACACCAAAAGGCTTCTAAAAATGTCAATCAAATTAAAATATGAACCATTAAATGTAAATGAATTAAATAAGAATGAATTTATTTGAAGTTAACAATAAATAAAAGTGAAAATAAAAGTAGAGAGAAAGAAAAAAATATATAAGAAAAAATCATCTGAAAATATTTATATAAATCGGCAATGCGAGTAAAAAATAACGATATTTGTGTTATTTTTAAGTCTATTTGTTACTTTACTTAGCTTAGTACAAACCTTTTGTTTTTTCTTAATAAAGTGTGGATTCACATAGATATCAGCTAATGTAAATAAAATGAAGAACACTTGAATTTTCTTTTAGTTACGGCTTTATATTAAATCATTGAAGTCGAGGCTTGTTTTATATGCATTATAATTTGTGTTTGATCTGTGGCATATTGGAAAAGTCGGAAACAGGTACGCTGCAGTGGCAAAAACAACATATTTAAGAAAATCAAAAACAATACTAACACTCATTTTTCCTATTAAAAAGTCTGGGAATATGAAAAGACGAGAGATCAGGTAATATGCAAACTACCTGTCTACAGCCAGTGTTTGCGTATAGATGGCGCTTTAAAAAATTGAAGAACCACACCCACCGTTCATAAATCGAGCAAAATGGCTCAGCCCACCATAAGTAACATTACAGGGAGTTACTTATCCTATATTCAAAATCTCGAAATGAGCCGACCTGAGTGGTTAGCGCTCCTGACTCCTGAGTTATGGGTCCCGGGTTTGAATCCCAGTTAATGCATCGATGTTACTTTCTTCCTCTGTTCTCTCTGTGTTTCTCTGTCCTTTCTTCTGTGATGATGTATGAATATAGCCCATCCTATAAACTGGTTTGTGGTGGTATGGCGCGGGCAACGCTACTCGCCTCCGTGACTTGGTTCACAGGTGCCCGCTGGGTAACGACAAATGAGTAGCAGTTTCTGACCTTGTTGTGGAATATGGTTCGTCACCCAAGTGTCCGCCGTTGGGAAAAAAATTCGAAATGAAACATAGTCGCTGTTTTATGTTAGCCAGAAAGCAACATCCTTTAACAAGTTTCATTTTATACTATGCAATCATTCTCAACTCTCCATACAAAAGTTTGGTGGACATACAGAATGAGGACTTTATGTATATAGTTAAACGTAAAAAAAGAGAAAAATAGGAGTTTAATTTTGAAATTTATAGAAACCTAACTAAACATTACGTAAGAAAGTGGCCAAAGAATGCGTTGGTGGCTCTTAGAATAAGATAAATCTTCAAATGATGTGATTCTTTTTTTATGTGATTAATCTTCCAATACCAAAATATTTTCTAATCAATTATTTGAAAAATCATTCTTTAGTATAATAATTTTAAAATTCACAAATTGTAGCAATAAAAACATAAAATTTTCTTTACATTTATATTACATCATTAAATCACATTTGTCATCAAAACAAAAATTTGATCTTAGTTGATGATATGGGAAATTCGTTTGGCATTTGAAATGCGTATTAAAACTGAGCTTGAAAAATCCATTAGAAAATATATCGAATTACATATATAATGAAAATAACAATAGAATTAAAGTAAATTCAAATTAAAAAATATTAAATTTCAAATGAAAATTGACATGGTGTGCAATTACATTTTCAAAAACTATTGCTTATAAAAAAAGTATATTTAGTGAGTCTTTTTTTACCATACATTAGGGATTAACAAAAGAAATTTTGATACAATTTCTTATTCTAAATTCAAATCAGAATTTATGAGGATGAGTACTCATAAATAGAGGAGCTTAAATCTATCTTTTGCATCATTTGGTAGAAGTGGCTTCAAAGAAATTTTACCTTTACAAGTTTTTATAATGTTGAAAGGAAACAATTTTTGGCGAAGAATTGTTACATTTCCAATTTATTTACAAACATTTCACCTATGAATCCTGTTTGGACCAATCCTATCACCAAGTGTGATAGACTTTTACAAAAAGAAACTTCAGCCTCGACATGAAGTTTGGATAAAAAAAAGATTTAAGTTTATTTTATTTCTAAGAAAAATACTGAAATTATTAATTAGTCATTATTTATTTAATTAGAAATATTCCAACAGGGTTTCTTTTCAAAGGGATATTCGTTTATCTCAATTTTCAAAGTTTTAACGCCCTTATTGTGTGGATTTAAAGTAAAATTTCACATTGTGTGTTGTTACAAAAAAGTTGGCGCATTTTTTAGAAGCCAAACTACAGTCTTAAAAACATTCAACCGATATCTGTTGTGTAGAACGTAAGTCCCAAATGTTTAGCATTTGGTACTCTTAATGCAGAGAAGTAACTATTATAAAACTGATCTCTTGTTGAAACAAACACTAATATTTCTTTAAAGTAACAATCATGTGTTTAAAATATAAATTCTTATTGCTGGTGAAAAATCGGGTAATTTGGTGTCATTTCTTTACCTAGTTCAGTAGATTCTACACATATATCCGTTTTTCCTTTTGTACTACATATATTTTTGTTTACTTTAAAATAATAAGTGTGTTATTATTTTGGAGCCATTTTTTTGCCAACATCAAGTGATATTTTTCTTCAAGAGTATTCTTAATGGTGATTTTTGTAGATCAAATTGTTTTCTTCAAGAATTTTTCATTTCGCTTCATCTTCTTGCAACATTTTAGTTGAAGAATACAAACATGGCCTTGAACTTTAGTAGTTAAGCTCGTATAAATGGATAGAATTTTCTAATCAAACAAATTAATCGTAAGTTCTGTTTAATGTATCAGTTGTATGTTAATGTACAAGTTAATCGACATGAGAAGATTCAATTATAAAGCATGGATAGTCTAAATACACAATCTAATGATCTAATTGCCATTTTTTAAGTTACTTAAAAGCAGCTCCGAAAAATTATTGCACAACTATAATCTTTACACTTTCTGTGCATCTTCATTAAATTTTGAAAAAAATGAAGCAAAAAATTTCTGAATTTTAATTTAGAAACCAATTTTATTTCTTTCAAAGGAAAATTATTAAATAAGTAAATAATATCACGTGGTAATTGACGAATAATATGGCTTGTTCTTCAAAAGAATATTAAAACTGAAGTTATTATGTTTTTCTTTAAAAATGGAAAATCTGTTGTAAGTTGTTGTTGTCGTGAAACAAGTGCAAAAAAAAGGCAAGTCATATGTTACCAAAGGCATGGGGCACTGCCCTAGCCACATCTTCAGCTTCTTCGGTATAGAGGGTGTCATGGCAGCTGTTGGGGTCTATGTTGAAGAGGGTCGAGGCAACAGAGATGCCTCGGATCCAGCGGAACTCATGTGCAGTGATTACATTCTGCGTAGTCTGTGTTGTAAGTATTATTCATTTCCATACAATCATTTGCAACTCAATTCAATAAATATTCAGTGGACTAACAGAATAAGGAATTCATTTATTACACGATCCATGATTTTATAGAAAGTAGTAGTTTTGAAATTCTCTACCTCATCAGCGCAGTTGTTGACGCACGTGTTTTTCACACAATCCTGAAACAAAGTCGCAATGTATAGAATAGAGGCAGTCAATATCACCCACGGAACTCAAACTTAAGCAAACATTTTAGCTCAAAAATATTTTGAGATAAAAAAGGTGGTCTTGCTTGTAGATTTTGCCTGATGCTGGTAAATCTAATTCATAAAATCTATGACTTATTGTGACACCTTATAAACAATGCCATGTCGTCCAGAAGAAAAGGTTTGAAGTGCTGAAAAAGAGGATCGTTTTTGCTTTACGGCAATAAACGTCCTCATCTGTCCAAATGAATGAATTTAATAGTTGATCAGTTCTCTTGCTTGGGAGTAACCTGAACACCCTCCATACAGACTTGATCTGTGACTACCTGCATTTCTAGAATTTTCTGGACAGGCATCACCACAATGATGATAAAAATCTCAAAGTGATCATGTTGCAATGGTTGTAGACTCAGGCTAGGAGATTAAACTTCAAAGGCATATAATAGGTTTCTTAACGTTAGTAGAAATTACATCAAAATGTACCTAAAAAATCAAGGGTTTTCAGGTAAAATACTTTCTATAAAATTGTACTAGAGAGAGAGTTTGGATTTTATATTTAAAAATGGAAATAACTTTTAAAACATGTCTGGTAAAGATTCTGATTTACCACAATTCAATTTCAACAAACACAATTCACGTAATTTTATTTATCAAACATGGTTCTTAGCATGATTATAATTAATTTTACTCGCAAAGTTTTCTTTTTATTAAAAATTATTTGTAGGAGTTTGTGAATAGCAACACATTTCCAATATCGTTTATTTATGGTACAGAAGAGAAATCATGTTTAACTTAAGTAAAATTTCATAAAAACACATACCATAAGTATTTTAATATAATAGTGTATATATATATATATATATATATATATATATATATATATATATATATATATATATATATATTTATATATATATATATATATATATATTTATATATATATATATATATATATATATATATATATATATATATATATATATATATATATATATATATATATATATATATATATATATATACTGAAAATTCCTAATAAGCATCTTACTTGCTGAAACAAATTTGCAACAACATTACAAATTCAGTATTTAATATTCTAAGCACACAATTAAGCTAATAAAATAGCAAATATAGAACGTTTTTATTAGCTTAATTCGAGCATCAAATTATTTTTATAACCCATTTACGTTGAAGCCATTCAGATGAATGCTAAAACATTTTAGATATAAATTCCGAAATATAACATCTAAGGAGAATTCACTTTATATGATCACCATACTCTTTCTAATAAAATAGCTCTAGTAATTCATATATTTGAATACACATTATTTGAGAATAAACAGACAATTGAAAGAGTTTGGATATATTGAGCAGGACACTGAAAATATATAATGCCTATACAACGAATTGAATTATGGGTATAAGCTCTCACAGCGTAAAAGCTTAACTCGTATTATCAAGAGGATCAAGTTCTGAAATGTATCTAAATCATGGCTAAATATATATTTACAGCTCGCGTTAGTCTTTTCTATCCCATAATGCTCCGCGAAGTTTACTTCAAAGAGCAAGAGGATAGAATGCCGAAAATGGCATGAATAACGGGCATGGTCATATAGTACAATAAATCAAAATTTCATGTCAATCTGATTCACTAATATTTCATACAATACTTTGAAATGAATTAATTTAACGATATAAACGAAGGAATTTAATAAAGAGAAAGAACATAAGAGTTTCAATTTTTTAAAAGCGAAGTTTAAAAGTCCTCCATTCGTAAAATGGAAATCAAATAATGCAAATTTAAAGACTGATTTCAGTTGCTTGAAAATTTAAAGACAGATGTATTTAACTTCCTTTTTTTGTTATTGTTCACAATATTTTTTTTTTGTTTAAAAATCATCATACCACGCAGGAATCAATCACATGTCTTTTTTTGATATGAATACTGAGTATATGCTATTAGAATAGTAAATGCATTGTATTATTAAGAGTATCTTTGTGGTAAGGCATTGTGTCCTGGTTGGGAAAATCCACGTCCTCCCAAACCCTTGATGAAGCTGGCCATGTTGGTACTTCGCTCAATTTTCGTTCCATTTTGCTTTATTCTATTTTCTTTGAAATTTTAAACTATTTGTGTGAAACAAATGCGATGTAAAACAATGAATCAATATAAACAAGAAGAATACCTCGAAAAGAAAATAATTGTATGTCTTTTGCTTTTGATGATAATTATTTTCTTTGTTAAGCTTTAACATCGAGATGAAATATTTTTCATAACTAAATACATATTCACTGGGAAATTATAACTTATCACTCATGCAAACTCAACATATCTTCCTCATTTGTAATTAGGAACAACACACACATTCATAAAAGCAGCTTAGATCATCCTTAGTCTTAGTCAGCTATAAATGTTTTACCTATTGAGTCCCATGATACCACGGGAAGAATTAACAAACAGCTTAGGACATTATTAAACCATATGAACATCCGCTGTGTGTTGTCAGTGGAGAAGTCTTTTCGTGGGTATAGTAAATTGTGTATCCACACATCAAAAGAGTGGAAATTCTGTGTGAAAACTCCCAAGTACCAAAACCCCGAAAAATATTCACGCAGAAAGAAATTGAAGATGTCCCATCATCTAACAATCGAACGCTGAACGTTTTAATAAGAAAAGTACGGTCTCGTCACTAACTTCCCCTCAATAAATTGCAGATGATTTCTTAGGCTATCTTATTATGAAACCAGAAAAATTATGATTTTCAACATCGCAAACAACATGTATTTTTAGAATAAAAGCTAATATTAAGAGCAAATTTAATGTTGTTAATTAACGCTTGATTAAATTATCACTTATGGACAATAAATGAATAACTGATTGACAGTCAGAAGTTTTTGAATAAATTATTGCTTACTCATAAATTATCTTTGGAATTAAGCAAAAAAATAATATAATATGTAATTAAAAAATAATTTTTGTCGTTTATTAGTTAATCTTCAAGGAAAAGGTCGAGCTGGCAGCCGAGTGGTTAGCGCTCTTGCCTTCGGTTCAACAGTTCGTGGGTTCGAATCCCACCTTGGGCCTGGATGTTTGTAGTGGTTCAGAATCCACTTTAAGCTGTTGGCCCTGGTCTAATTAGCCCTCGTGTGCAAAAAAAAAATGACCGTTGAGCGACAAACAAACAAACTTCAAGGAAAAAGAATTATATTTTTTTATTAACTGTGTTATGTAAATAAAACTTGAATAATACATTGCGATTACAACGTAAAAAATAAACATTTGTACAGTAAATTTCTGAAGTAAAAGATGATACTATTTTCAAAGTCACTATTAGTTATTCCACATTCGTTATTGTTCCAAAAAAATCAGCTTAATTTTCTCATACACAAGCAAGCAGGAAACAACAACTAACGGCAGGAAAAATAACCTTGCGCATGCTCACTGCCGTTCTCACAGTCGTTAAAGTGGCAACCATCATTAAGGCAACTTCTTGCTTATTATTAGTATTTTTTTGCTCGGGTATTTCATCACAGAAGGAAAAAAAATTTCGAAAAGGATACTCTCTCACGTCGCGGTTACGGTTAATTTTTCTCGCTCACGTGCTCGTTAATTTTTTTTTCTTCTTGATATATACATATATATTCTTTATTGTCCATGTTCGCTTACAGACTACCGATCATTTTTTACACCCCTCACCATCTTCTAACTGTGACTGCAACTGTTATTACCCCTTTTTTCTAAGAAGCGTAAATTAATGACCGAAGGGACATCTCACAAATGGAGCTTTCCCATTTTTTTCTTTTCTTCCTCTGGCTCAGGATTCTTTTTTGTTTGCTTTTTATTTTTTATTCTAAGGATGCCAACATTCTTGAAGAAAAGGCATGTCCATATGAGATCTTATTTTTATACTTATTTCTTGTCCTCCTCTCGAGTAAACTTGCAAAGAATTCTTAACCTTAACTTATGACTTATAATCACTTTGGAAAATGGTGAGTTTTGATAAGTTAACTAAGAATGCATCACGTTTCAATAAATTGTTAACTTACTCGAAATATCACAAAAATTTGATTAAATATCAGTGACAGAATCATTTTAGTAGGTATTATAAACATCACATAGCACCACATGCTAGTTTTCTTAAGTAACGTATGATATTTACTTCTCTTATGGGAGGAAACTCAAGAAATCCTCAAGCACGCACGTAAATACAAGAGAGTGCAAAAAATTTGAACATTACATTATACCCATTTCATATATTTCAAACGAGGCCTAGATATGAGCTTTTCATCTTTAAATCTAAAGAGCGTCGTCCTTTTGTTTGGACAAGACGAGAACTGGCCTACTGATTGAAATATTTGATTCCTAAATTTACAATTATTTTGTGAATAAGCAAATCTAACAGAAAAATAAAAATATTTTTATTTTATACTAATTCAATAATGGCATAAGAAATAAATTATATATAATTTTACTTTATCAGCTACTAATTTTATATTATAGTATTAATTAAAACTGTAGGCCGCCCAACCAGTCTAATGGTCAGCGTGTCTGACTGAGGGAGGTTCTGGGTTCGAATCCCGGTTCGAGCATGGATGTACTTTCTCTCTCTATCTATCCTGTCTTTGTCCTTTCCTTGTATGAATGAGGTGTGAATGGTTGCCTACCCTATAAACGGGTCCTTATGGCATGTGTGTACTGAGGAAGTCGCACCCCACACCAAAATATGGTTCAGTTGGAAAAGTGGACCAGCGCACCCCATATTGCCAGCCTAGCTGGTACACGACGACAACAACAACAACTAAAATTGTATAAATAGGCACATAAATCATTAAAATTCTTCAAAATAACGAATACCTGGGATTCGCAGAAATTTATTATAATCTGGTTTTTATGATTCTTTAAATGTGGTGATTTCTGAGGCAAAAATTTTAGTCGCCAATTTTACACAAAATTAAGTTTTTATCATGTTTATTTGTTTTCAAAGGTAAAAAATAAATATGTATAATATATGAATAATTTTATCCTCAATTCCGATTGCGCTTAAAAATATACCCTTTCATTTTGCATTGATTCTGTACCATCGCATTCTACTATAAAAATTTATTTACTTCCCCAAAAATTTATTATAATCAGGTTTGTGATTCTTAAAATTTAGGGACTGCTTTGGGCAAATCTTTTAGTCGTCAATTTTAAACAATATTAAACTTTTATCTTCTTGTCTATTTGTTTTCAAATGTAAAAAAAATAATAATGAATAATTTTATCCTCAATTCGATTGCGTTTAAAAATTTGTCCTTTTATTTTGCAAGGCTAAAAATTCTAAACCATCGCATTACCCTAAAAATTATTTACTTACCTAAAAAATTTATTATGATATAATCAAGTTTATGATTCTTAAAATTTACTGACTGCTTTGAGCAAAAATATTAAATTTCTGTCGTTTTGTCTATTTGTTTCCAAATATATAAAAAAATAATTATGAATAATTTTATCGTCAATTCGATTGCGTTTAACAATTAAAAACTTACTTACATTAATTATTACAGAAGAATCACATCATAAAATATCAGAACATCCATTATAAAACTATAAAATATTTAAAATTCATACATATCGTTACTTAATGCAGTTTGAACTTATAACCTTTAAATCTACAACAGCTTGATTTTCAAATTCCATCTCTATCGTACAATACGCTCGGTATGTAAATATTATAAGGAGAAATATATATTGATTTTAAATATTTTGATAAATCCATATGCATCAGAGGGTAAGTCTGGAAATTAAATGCGGTTATACTGAGTGATCTGACATGAATAATTCATGCTTTTCAATCAGACCGAACAAACTTACTGGTAGAGTAATAGTTACTATGTTTATGTAACGAATTTATTCCCAGTTAGAATAGTAAATCAATAGGAAATTTACAGTTCAATTTTAAATTCCATTTCAGTGAACATTAGTTAATTATATTTATTAAAAATTTAGCAGAATTTAAGTTTCAATCTATAATTACTGTTATTTTATCCGTCTATTTGCAAAATTAATATAGTATAATGGAATAAATACCATGTATAATAATTTATTTTCAAAATCTATAATATATATATAAAGCATGAACAGAAATAGCTCAAGCGTAATTTGAAATAAATGCAAAATTATGTTCAAAATTATATGTTAATCAATACAGTTAGTGTTAAAGCAGTTTAATAGAACTATCAAAATAAAAATTTTAATATTTGAAACAAATGTTAAAAGAAGAAAAATAGACAATATTATTTACATATAGTAAATAGATAGAAAATACAATCAACAGACAAAGAAATTTTAAAATATGAAGTGTAAAATCTGAATCATTTAAAAATACATACAAAATAAAAGGAAAAGTGAAAAAAATACACAATAAATCAAATGAAATAAAGCACCAACATGGTCAGCTTCGTTAGGAGTGTTAGCCAATTGTAGTACAACTCTCTAACTTACTAGGCCATGGCCTTCACTCACCAATTGCAATTGTTATCCTGGTTGTTACGTCCCCAGTGATGCACCCCCCCTTTTGTATGCAATACATTTTTCAAATCTGCAAAGAAAAAGTCATGCACTGCTATACCAGATGCTCTAAAAAACTAAACCTATGGCACGACAGCCCATATGGAACAAGGCCACCAGGACAGACTTGTTGTCTTGACCGAGGGGCCTGAATTGCAAAGCATGTGTCCCATTCGGTGGTCAGCCTAATACGAAACCCCTAGTGTATAGTTCTCAAGTATGTTCAGTACTCACTTTATCGACACACTGAAGGAAGGAAAGGCTGAGTAGATCTTCCCCAGCCCAAGGATCGAACCTAGGACCAGTGCCTTGGGAGCGCAGTGCGAAGCCATTAAGCTACCTGCCTACCTATCAGGTGATCTGGATATCCAAAAATTAGAAGCAATTTTTTATATAAGAAGGAAGAATAAATAAAGTTTGCTATTCAAGCTAGAAATAGTAAGTCCTCTACAATTAAAACACGCAAAGACAAAATTTATAAAATAAAAATTCACACTGGGAAAAACCCATCTGTTAAAATTTTCCAGTTGTAAAATATATGCATGTATGAAATAGGTTTGTTTTTATCTTTATTACTTTAGTAATTACCATTAAAATCCATAATTTACTTTATAGATTACTCTTGATTGTAGGAATTTAAAACGAAAATTAAAAGCCACATTTTACAGGTATACTGCGCACAAATATATAGTAACAAGTATATTAATCAAAACTATAGGAAAAATCAAATTAATCCATTTACAAATAAGTTCCTGTTATTAAATTCAGTTCTTCATTTTTGTGTTATGAGATATTGCCTTCTCAATGACATTCACTCAGTTGCTAATAAAAAAATAGCATTTTTTGACAACTCTTCATTACTTTCATTTTTAATATCTCGCTTATAAAAATTTCCGAATACCAGGAAGACAAAAAAAACACTGGAAAATTAATTTCCAAACAATTCCACCCCTGAAAGCAAGATAAAATTGTCGATATAAAAAAGGAGCCGCTATCTCCCTCAGTACATTAATCACGGCCTTCCATACAAAACTTGAAAGTAGGCTCAAATCGGAGGGCTGGTGAAAATCGAAACTGCAACCGTGCCCTTTCGGATGAAAAGATCTATTCCTCCCTTTCCCAACAGGAAGATAATTATCCAACAACTTGGCCCTGGACCCCTATATATCTCTCCTCCCCCCTCTCTCTTACAGGACCTTATTAGTGGATGTATGATCTCCCGGCAACCCCCCGTCGTCGTCATTGTCTTTGGGCTCCCGATCCCGGATTTGGGATTCATATCGCAATTGAGAGCAGAACAAACGAGGCACCTTCTCTCTTCAGTTGGGGAGGGAGTTCAATTTTCTGAGGCCTGTGTTTGTAAATCAGATTATTGATCCGTCTGAAATAGACCCCTGCCGATGGAGTCCAGGCATTCATGCCGTAGGAAGGGTTGCAAACTAACTTTCTCGTGTCCAGCAAAGAGCTGATTCTTTCCGAATTGACAGTTGGAGATTTAACAGGTAGTTGGTGTATCTTCCCGGAGGGTGTTTTCAATGGAAGGCATGGGATATTGATTCATGATTAGGGAGAAAATACAGTCAAGTCTAAATATCTCGGAAAAAAATTTGAAATATTGAATTTCGCAATGTTCTCATTTAGTTAGTTTTTTTTTTTAAACTGTCTATGCTAAGATGTGGCCAGAATAATAACGCATTATAATTAGACAGATGTATGCAGGAATTGTTCTTCTAAAATGAATTTAACACACGCACATCTTATGCACAGTTAAATAACATTTATTAAAAACATTTGAAAATTGAAACCAGACAAAATACATAACAGCGGCCAACTGGGCCGCTTACCTGCCCTACGCAGACACTTACTGGTAAATGCAGCTTGTATATTTATATTTTATATGAACACGGTTATAGTTAAACTCTCTCTCACTCTCTCTGGGGCACGACAGCCCAAGCAGGCCACAAGGCCTACAGTGCCCATCTCTGTTTTCGTGACCGAGAAGCCCTGGGATGCAAAGCATATGTCCCGATTAGGTGGTCAGCCTAACGTAAGACCCCCAGTATTTAGTTCCCAAGCATGCTTGGTACTCAGTTTATCGACCCACTAAAAGGATGAAAGGCTGAGTCAACCATGCCCAGCCCGAGGATCGAGCCTCGGACCTGTATCTTGGGAGCGTGAAACGCTACCACTAAGCCACCGGGCTTCTCATTTAAACTCCGTATTTATTATTAAAAAATACATTTGACCTTTTCATCAATGCGACAGAAGTTTACTCACAATTGCCTACTGAAAAACATTATAATATTTTATAATATTTATCCATAAAATATTATAACAGTTTAAAATTCACATTTTAAAATAGTTTAACTCCGTTCTATAAAACAACGTCTCCAAGTGTGAAACTTTCAATACTAAACAACAAAATTTAAACTAAGTGCTTATCCCCAAATTATTATTAAAATAGTTGATGTATCACTTACTTTTGATATTAACAAATAGTTAATCTACCTGGTTAATGTAGAATATTCAGCTAGTTAATCTAGAACTTATTTCGAATTAAATTCTAAGAAAATTAGATTAGATTTATCGATGGTACATTCAAATTCATTAATCTAAGAAATTTTAGAAGAAAATTTAAATTCGAAAAAAATTGAATCTTTATTGGTTTCAATTTTTCTTATAAAATTTTCATGTACTATTGTCTGTTATATAAAGGATATAAATTTAATTCAAAATCGTATAAATAAAATTATTGGGTATGAAAGAAAAAATATCTGATAAAAAACTAACTGTTTGATTCAGTTTACTGTGATGTACTAAGTAATTAAAGTGCTGATCTTCAGTTAAAGAATTCGTGTGTTCGATTCTGACTTCGGGTGTAAGATGTTCGTGGTGCTTCAGAATCAATGCAAACAATCAGATCTGATAGAAGTAGATGAAGTATATAAATTGTACAATTGAAGAGTAATGAAACAGTTGAGGAAACAAGGATTGTGTGATTTTGAGATTTTAGATGAAAATTTAACGTGAGCTTGTCATGTCGTTTTCTTTTTTGTCCCTAAAACGATCATTTTTTACACGCAAGGTCTAATCAGATTGGAACCTATGGCTTAAAGTAGATTCCAAATCACTACAAATATCTAAACCCAAGGTGGGATTCGAACCCACGAACTGTTAAGGCTAGTCATGTCGTATTTTTTCAGAACAATGCAAATACAATTGTTCCCTATTTAGAGATGATACATTCGCTTAAGAGAGTTTCAGAAATAATACAAAAAGATGTAAGATATTGAATGTCATAATAATTTTGAATTTTTCAAACACTAACCTAATAAATTTAGAAATTTAATTCTAAATTTTTAAAAGAATTATTTTATTGAATTTTATTGAATAAGCAAATAAAAAAGGGGCTAAAAATCATTTTTTCCTATCAAATAAATTGTCAATAAGATGCTACATTCCAAAGTTTTAGCAGGAGATTTAACAAGCTGTTGGTGTTACGTTTGAATATATTTGCAATAAAATTTTAAAAAAAACTGATTCATTGATTTATACATTATTTTTTTGTTTATTTATTATTGAGTGACATAATCAAATTCTCAGATCTCAAATGTATATGCATACAAAGTTAGAAAAATAAAATCTCACAAATATTTTTATTTTCATGGAATATTTTCCCAATTTAATCTAATGAACACTAAACGTTTAATTCAAAATCTAAAATGATTGCTTCATAGGAATTTTAAAATTAATCTTTAGAAATATAATCTAATAATAAATAATTAATCCACACATCCCATAGTGCTTCAAAACAATTTGACAAATATTTTAAAATTTTTTATTAAAAGGAAATTAGTGCTGAAACTGAAGTAAGCAGGAAAACATTCAAGCATCCACTCCAAAAAAAGTCCTGTGGGAAGAATGACTTTACATTCATGGCTCATTATTCAACATTGTCCGGTATCGAAGCCAGGAACTTCCTCTCCATAGAGAGTGTTCCTTTCATCAAATTATAGTCAGCCCCTGCTTAATATTATAAATAAAGTGTTCCAGAACTTAAAGCTGGATCTAAATAATCTTAAATTTAGTGTTTTATTTCAAAAATTACAAAACATTTTTTTTAATCCAATGGCGGGCACACAAGGGTGACTGAACCCTATACCACAACAAGGCCAGAAATTGCTACTCATTTATCGTTACCCAGCGAGCACCTGTGAACCAAGTCAAGGAGGCGAGTAGCGTTACCCGCGTCATACCACCACAAACCCGTTTATAGGGCGTTCCACATTCATACAACAACACAGAAGAAAGGACAGAGGGAACAGAGAAGGAAAGAAACATCCATGCCCGAACCGGGAATCGAACCCGGGACCAACAGCTCAGGAGTCAGGAACGCTAACCACTCAGCCAATCGGTCGGCACAAAACATATAAATTTAAAAATAAATCGAAGTAAATGAAATCCGATTGGGAATTTTTTTGATTTATGGGCCTAGATTTTCATCTACGCCAAGCATTCAGACCTAAACCTATTTTTTCCTTATTTGAATAATTATTTTTCTAAATAAAGGCATTTTTTTATAAAATCAAACAAAAGAATTTTTTATAAAAACAAAAAAAATGTTTTGTAATACTTTTGCTTATTCCAAGCTAATGTGATACTGCGATATTTTTTCCTAAAATTAAACTACTTAATTGTTAGAAATTTAACAAATAAATTTTTTATTGCAATCGAAATCTTATAACCTTATTGAGATTAGTGAGCTTAGCTGTCTAAATCAATCAGTTGAAAAAATTAGTATATTACTTATTGTTTGCGTTTTGTTACCAAGACAATATTTATTCTTCTTATGTGACCTGTATTGACGATCATTAATAAAATTCAATTTTCATTAATATTGCATGTCTTTTTTAAAACATTAAAAAAATTAATTCTGTAAAATAAAACCAATTAAATTACAGTAATTTTAAAATTTAAAAATCTTTCCTGTAGCAGTTGAAAAGAGCATCACTTCAATCTTTCAAGAATATCGTTTTGGTATTGCAGTTGCCAAGAATATCGTTTAATATTTGACGAAATTTATTTGATTTATAATCCAAATTTCGAATAAAATTATTACTGAAAATTAAAAAAACGATATTTTTATTTTTCGCGAAAATATGATTAAAGCGAATGAACGATCACTTGCAAAAATGTTTTCGATGTAAAACGAAAATTCTAATGAATTTAAGATTCAATTAATTTTGTTCTAAAACATAACATCTTGCAGTTGGCATTAAATTCATTATTAACTATGAAAGTTAATTGTATTTATTTTCCCGGAAAAGTTTCATCATAAATAAAATTATCGTTTGGTAAAGAAATAACTCTCCGACGTTCTCTCACACACATGGAATGGTTGAGTGAATCGATTTTGGGCATAAGTGGGGCGTACGAAACAGCATTCTCTGAGATTAACAACAAAGCTGCATAGATTTTTTTTTTAGTTTTTGAAAAGTCGGGAAGTTAAAACTCTCTTGGAATTCCAGCCAGATACTGTTCGTCCATTGCTTTAATTAAGGTCCAATGCTCCCTTTGAATTTGGGGGTTGGTATTGAGAAGCTTTTTTTTTTTTTTATCCTTTTCGCTTTTTGCATTCACTTCTAAAACGGCTATTTACACAAACCCGTGCCTGCACCATCATCTGATACACACAAAACTAGAAATCTTTCCCTCTGTGTTAGATCTGCAAACTTTATTATCTTCGCCCTTACTGTGTTTAATTATGGAAATTTCAGCGCTGCACAATTTCCACCGACATTTCCTGTTTTGCATAATATCGACTCCACACTTCACTCCCCTTGTTCGATTCCGTAAAAGGTAAACTTCGTTATTTCGTTTTCTTTATTGCCGAAAAGTAGTGCGGAAATTACTTCTTTTTCGCCAGAACACTTTTTGGAAAGCTGGCATAAGTTTGGTATTGATAAGTTAAACTATGAACTTGTTCTATGGTTTCCCTTTCATGTTTTCCTGGGAGATTTTTTTTATCCGGTTCCATTTGCTGGGGGAAGAAAACTGGATATCGCTCCACTAGCCTCATTGATCTTTTTGTTCCATGGAAAGTTTTCGGATCTTGGGTTTTGTTTCGGATTCCAGAGTTTCCCCCCTTTTATATCCCCTGGAGAACTAAAGCAAAGTTTTGCCTGGAGTTTCTTTTAATGATAAGTTTCATAATTCGAGTGGAATTTTTATGTTTAACTTTCTGGTAGATCGCGTGAAGGGTGGATCAGCCAAGAAATAAGGAATCGAAAGAATTAGGGAAGAGTTAACACTTTTTGGTTTATATGCTGTAACTTTTACATTTCAATGCATTAGCTAACGAGCTATAGAGTTTCATATTTACGATGACTTTGTAGCTATTTAGACAATATTTGTAACTATTTCGAATGATACACATTTCGGCCAAGAAATTAGCCATTTTTTTTCAACATGATGAATTTAACGCCAAATATCTTACCAAAAAAAGCAATTAGATCACAGTATTGGAAATTATTTTTTGCTATCCTGTCAGGATCTGCCTCCATTCAATTCAGAATAGATTAAAATCATTCAGGGTTGATAGTAATAACTGTTTGCTCCAGATTACCAATTTAACATAATCTATTGTTTGATATAGATTCTAAACCAATTAAAGTGTCCATGCCTCAAGTTGGACGACAAATACACACGCTGTGAAATTAACGCCGAAGTCAGCTATTCAGCAACCAAATCGGTTTAACTTGACTGACACCTGCACGATTAAACCATTCAATAATTTATGATTCTGAATCATTTGCTTATTTTGTGGCAGTCAAATTAAAGATTACTGAATTAAAATCCAAAAAAGTGTCCATATTTCATCCAGCAATAAAAAGTAAACAAATAATTTACAGCTCTATTACAACGATTGTTTTTATAAGTCACTTCCATCTTTCGAAGAGTTTACATAGTGACTTACCGTTATCGGGTGGATGACCACACTTTTTGGAAAGGAATATGTGGGTTCGAATGCGGAATCTGTTGAATAGCTATAAAAGGATTTTATGTTTGGCTATCTACAAAATACATATTTTTGAGTTGGATACTTGTGTTTCTTGTGTTTTCTTTTTTATAATGTGATAATATAGGACAACTATTTCAGAAAATATCTTTTTGAAAAGCAAAAAGTTCTGGATGATAAAACTTTCTAAGCAACTGCAAGATGTTCGATTATCCACAATGAGATGGCAGATAAATTACATAAATTTTAAGGGCATTTGGTACTTTTCCATTCATCAAATTTTTTTAAAAAATATTCCAAGATGTGTAAACCTCTAATTTGTAAAAAACGATTTAGAGGTTTTTACATTAATTCAATCTAGTATTAATTTTTGTACTTCTTATTTTTGCCATAAAGTGGATCGTAGTAATTTTGAAAATTAAAATTTGTTAATAAAATTTAGATAAATTATATCAATAAATATTATTGAAAGAACACTAAGAATGTTCTGTTATTCAATATTGACAGGATATAAGATAAAACAAACGTCCATACATTTATTAAATGAGAATATCAGTAGGTTTGTGGTAATTTTAAGAATTAGAGTTTGGTGAGAAAATTTAGACCAATTGTATCATTCGCAATACAATTCTTAATGAACATTAAAAACAAATTATAATATACACTCGATATTGTGTTAGGAAATATGATGGAGCGAAAATTCATACATTACTGTGCAAAAATATGAGTATGTTCGTACTAATTTTTAAAATTAGAATTTGGTGCTAAAATTTAGACTAACTGTACCATTCGTTATTAATAAACATCAAAGGCAAATTATATTGACTTTCAGGAAATCTATCGTATTTTATAAGTCGATATGTAGTAACTGTATATTCGATATTGACTTTGGAAATACAATATAACAAAAGTCCATATATTTACTGAATGAGTATATGATGGGGTACATGAGCCAATTTTCAGTGAATCGTAGATCATTAAAAAAGGACTAAAAGAACACGTTATTTCAAATTCCTATATAGGAGCACTGGATCATTTGTAGGGGTTATTACCATGGCAACACTGCAAATTCATCAAATGGTAAAACAACGTCGGACATCAAGAAAATGCCATTTGGTCCAGAAAGACCGATCGTGACGGAAGCATACCCCGGGAAAGACCCCAGGTCGATATAATGAAGAAATAAAGGAGCCGAGACTAATGGGCTTTTGTATCCTTTGCTTCGAGTAAAGGAGGGAAGGCGTTGCTCGGAGTAAAGTTGCATTTTCATTGTTATCTGTCTCACTGCGACTGCAACGGACGATTGTATCGATTACGAATTAGTTTTGTCATTTTTCAATGTGAACCGATATTTCGGTGGTCCGCGTTTCGCCCTTTTGTCCTTTTACGAGATTTGTTCGGAATCCTTCTTTTATGATTCCACCTTGGAATAACGCCCGTGAAATCGAAACAATTGCTTTGTTTTTACTTTGATGTTCCAATAAGTTCTAACTCGAATGCATTTGTTTTGTGCGAGACGTTTCTTTTTTTGGTGTTGCAACAATTTCCGATTCTGAGTTGGGAATTTCACTTTTTCTGTTTAGTGTATTGGGAATGAATTTACTGTACAATTCTTTTTCAAATATTGGGTGAAATTAATTCGCTAAAATATACTAGAATGCAGGGTACAATTTAATTAAAATTTAAAATTTAAATCGTCCTTACCAATTTAAATTCAATATTAATTTGGATGTTTGGTCTTGTTTTACTTTTTCTTCTGTTCTATTGTCATCATGCTTAATTTTGGAAGCGATATCGCTAAAGATTTGAAATTTTCACAAAACTCATTATTTTGATCAACAGATTTTCATTATTTTAAATACTTAAAAAAAACGGAAAAAATTATAATTAAAAAGTAATTTTTTATTATTGATAAAAATCATAAATTGATTTTTTTCTCCTCGCTGACGACTCTCAGGCATTCGATGGTGAACTTCGCCTTGTTTGCTGCCCCTCGAACAATGCGATTTGAAGGCACGATCCAATTCATCGACAGGTCGAATTTTTTGACGTCGTTTCAATTCGATGCTACGTAGATGAAACGTTATCTGACGTCATGGGTATTTAAAACCAATGAGAAATGTAATAAAGTGGTGTTATCATAATCTAAGCTGGAAGGAAAGAGGCAACCGGTTTATGTTTTAAAAATATATAAATACATATTTGACGCATAGTGAGACCTTTGGTGTTCAATAGTCCATTAGTTGTGTGAATGTATGCACAAGTGAGCTAATTTTTATGTCATGTAACTACATTAGCTTTATGTATATAAAGCCAATATTAGGTCTATACACACATATGGTTTTGAAACCTTGTCCTTGAAGAAATCACCGGAAAATCGGCTCACTATCATTGGAAGAAAGATGTTGAGGATGATTATATAAGTGCAGTATATGTTGATACTGTATGACGACATAGACGCAATAGTTAGCTATACAGGATGTACAAGGTTTAATATATTTAAATACACAAAAATTAATAGAATAAAATTTGCTGGACACATCTGCCGTATGAGCCACTATGACATTCAGAGTCTTCACGTCCAGGCCATTTTGAACGAGAAGTAAGGGAAGGCCCAGATTAAGATGGACACGTGTTAAGGAAGACTTTGGGGTCTTGGGAGTAACCAACTAGAGTTCCCTTGCGAAGAGGAGAATAGAATGGAAGCAACTTCTGAGGAAGGCCTTGGCGCAGTTTGGGCTGTCATGTCAACAAAATAACCCACATTAATTAATTAAATGCTCAAAAAAGTTGGGCTGTACCAGTTAGTGGAACAAGCCGGTTGGATATCTCCGTAGGTACAAGTCAAAAGGCTCTCAAAACTTGTTCTAACAAACTTTGAGGTATCACTTCACTTGGAGGATATTGCAGCCATGATCTATTTACATGTCTAGTTGCCTTAAGTGAACACGACAGATTTTCGGTTAACTCGAGATTCAAACTCAATGCCTTCCGATATTGAGAAAGACACCCTAGGCCACGACGATCTCCTTGCTTAAATGCAACTTCATTTATACTTATCACTAAATATACATGATTAAAATGAGCTATTGATTATTAAAATGTATATAACAAAAATATGGGAGTGCTTAAAGAATCTATCCTTAAAAAATCTATTTTTTCTATGAATGCAGATTGTTATGACTCAAATAAAGTTATTTTCAATATTAATACCTCAAATGTTCACAAGCGTCTCCTCTACAAGAAACCATTTGTATCCAGACATTTATAACCCTTTAAAATGACATATAGCACACCATTTTGAACTTCAAAATTCCTTAGTGTCTATTCCCCAAAGTCTTCTTTAATATTGCTTGATCTTTTATTACATTAAATGATAAAAAAATATATAAAATATTTTTATTATAACAAGCTTTTTATAATGCAATAAAAATTGATATCTTAAAAATATTATTATGTTCTTATAGCTAAACTTTACTTTTTTGTGCTTTCGTTTAAAAGAAATAGATTTTGAATGAAAACTTTAGAAACAATTAAGCAAAAAAAAAAAATCAAATTTTATTCCATAATTTATTAATCTATTGTATAGAATTTTGCTAAAACTCATATGGATAAAATTAAATTAAATTAAATGCAAGAAAATTATCAAAAAACAACATTTAGTGTGTTTGATTGTCCAGGAATCTAATAATATCTCTGATTTATAGTAAAGAACATACTTCCAAATAACATTGTATCATATTATTTGACATGCGATAATTATTCAATAAAAAATATTTCAATTATTAATTTTCAAAATGAAGTAATATAATTTCTTATAAGCATTTTATATTTTACATATTAAATACTTTTTTAAAAAGATATGTGATAAATATTCGATATAAAATTTTTAATTCAACAAACATTACTTTTTGTGCTTAATATATAATAATTATTCAATAAAAATAATAGAATAATATTACCAGATATTGTCTGATTACCAAATAAATTTTTATTTTTAATAATATAAAATACATATACTTTAATACTAAGTATTTAGTGAAATAACATTGTGTGTATATTTTTTGATTATTCTGTGTTTGAAATATATTATTCTGTATAATACAATAAAACATATTTTGCTCCATAACATTTCACTCCATTGTCAGCTTAAAAAATTTCGCATCATTCTCAAATTTTTTATAAAAAAATGTAATTTGAATTTTTTTAAAATTATGTATTATTGAATTAGTACGATGTTTTGAAATATTTTATTTTTAGTTCTTGACTCTAGAATAAAACTTATTAAAAACTAGCTAAGTGAATTTTCTTTTACAAAATAAGAATTGTTTTTTTGTTTAAAAAATCAACTTTACAAATCCACTGTTTTCGTTCGGGGACCAATTCATCATAGCAGAAAGAAAAGATTAATCTATTTACGTATCATCATATTAAATTAAATGGTTTCAAATAAATTTACAACAGCTTGTTTTTCTTGAAAAAAATTTTCTAATTTATTTTAATCAAAAAGAATCGAATAATGATATGTGTAATTTCAGCAACATTGCATTCATTATACTGGAAGACAACATTGAAAAATTTTTCTTCATTTAAACAACTATATTATCATCAAAGTCAGACAAAAGAATAAAAGCAAACGATTCCCCAGATGATTTCATAATTTTATTTGTTCAAACTATCGTTTTCGTTTATTACGATTTCGTAAAAAGCGTTTCTATTAAAGAAAAATGTGCATTTTGCATTTAAATGAAATGTACTTCATTCATTCTTAAATTTCTATTAATATTGTTCATTTAATCATCGTAAAATTGTAAATATCTTTCATATTTTTTAATTAAAATTAAGTTTTGAATTTATATAGAACTTGATGTATAGCTATTTTTATATCAGAAATGCGGTTCTTTATATAAAGGCACAGTATTAAGCTTTATTTAAAAATAAATCAATATTTAATAAAAAAATTCATGCGTCTAAGATGTTATTGTAAGAAAATCCAAATATCAAAATTTAAAAATTAATAAATTAAAATTACCAATTTGATTAAAAATATTTTTAATAACGTTTGATTGCATTAATGCCTAAAATATCTAACTATTTGTTTCATTTTTTTGTGCAAATTAAATTTAGGTTGTTAAAAATACTTATTGTACATACGTAATATTACTCATTGAATACGTGTTGTAAGAAATATTTTATTTTTTTCATATATAATAATTTCTCGTATTCCTAAAAATTAATTCTTTAATTATTTTTATTACAATATCATTCATTAATAAATTTCTGAAAAATTATTTCACTTCTAAAATTTTTAACAATTAACTGCAATGAAATTATTAAAAAAATATCATACGATTGATTTGGAATAAATATAGCCGAACGGAAATTAAGCAAAATATCTTTTTTATATAGATGGTTAAAATATATATTTATAGATAACCATCTATAAATAAAAATGCATATAGATGGTTATATCTATCTATCTATATCTATATCTATCTATCTATCTATATATATATATATATATATATATATATATATACATATATATATATATATATATATATATATATATATATATATATATATATATATATATATATATATATATATATATATATATATATATATATATATACATATATATATATATATACATATATATATACATATATATATATATATATATATATATATATATATATATTATATATATATATATATATATATATATATATATATATATATATATATATATATATATATATATATATATATATATATATATATATATATGTATATATGTATATATATTTACACACCCACACAAACAAACCTCTCCATTTTTATTTTATTCACATTTATGCTTTTATGTTCATTTTTTAAGTTCCAACAACATTTCAATTTCAATCATTTAATGGAGAAAAATAACATTGCTATATATATATTTTAACTGGGAATTTATTTTTTATTCGACTATTATGAAATGCATGAATTTTTATTCAAAATACCATATGATTACCATATTGCACTATTTATTTAAAGAATGTAAATTTCCGAGAGATACTTTTAAAATCTTTCTTTAAAGTACTTTACTCGACGGTATACAAATGCAATAAAACATATATTGCAAAACAGAGAAGTTTATTTTTTCCTTTTAGGAAAATAGTTACATTAGTTTTGAAAAATGCATTTTGAGTAAAATGTATTTAAAATTGCATAGGAGATTTCTTTACTTCTGAAAATTTTATTTTATCTTTATTTATGGATACACATATTCTTCCTTTTAAGTATTGCTTGTTATTTCTATTTATGATGATTTTCAATTGTTTTTTAACAATATTGATTTTTCATAGAAGACTTTAATAGGCATAATGAATATTCTGTTATATCAGAGGGATATATATATATATATATATATATATATATATATATATATATATATATATATATATATATATATATATATATATATATATATATATATATATATATATATATATAAATCTATGAATTATTTAACTAGTATTTACTATATTAATATGAAAGCCTTCGGTTAGTATTAATATCAAGTCTATGGTGTCAAGGAACAAGGAAGACACGTTTACCTGCATGCCTACAACAAGGCCTTTGTGTTGTTTTATTTATGAAACTTGAACAAGTCAAGCTAGCTAGCCGAAGGCTATGCAAAATTAAGTCAGATGGGTGCGTCTTTTCTATTAACCAGAGCGACAATAAGGTGAAAGTACGTCTTTGCTGTAAGACTCCTCCGATAGATGGCGCCATCAAAGGATCCATTTCTTGAATTTTGATTTTTATTTGAAGGGGAGGAATGTTTCTCCAGACCACATTGCACCCATGGTAATTCCAGAACGACCAACCATAGTATTTTCGATTCCACAAATTTAAGGAACATGTATTCCTTGAGAGTTTTTGGCAGTATTAGAAGTCGAGCCCAATACCTTTCGGACGGAAGGCCTGATTGACAAATCACTAGACTACCATGGCCCATAAAAGGCAGTTGTAAAGTATTTGAGCATTGGTTTTAGATTACTTTCCGGAAAAACATTTCATAGATGTTGGAGGATACGCCAAAACTGCAAAGAAAGAGATCAGGAAGACTCCCGAGCACTCACTTTAATAGATTTATACGCAAATAGCATAAGCACAATACCCATTATTCATTATTTACACTCATATTCATAAATTAAGAATAATGCAAGTTCAGGTAAAGAAAGAGACAGAAGCAAAACAAATGTGACTTATTTATAAAGTATATTTATTAAACAAAAGGTAAAGAGCAAAGAAGGTGCTATATGTTTGACATCATTAATAAAAATTGTGATTTTTACACCCTGGAGCAAATTTTTAAAAAGAACCTATTTACAAAAACCAATATAACATGGTTGGTATGATGGTTAATACATAGTATGTCCCACAGCAGTACAGATGCAATACAGGATGTACAATACCTAGGCATGCTGAGTATCAAATTATCGATCTGATCTTGGGGAATATTACACCACTCATATCAAGTCAATGCTCTCTGAAGTTCCAGTAGACATGTGGGAGGAAGTTGACAGGCTGTAATTCGTCGACCAAGCATGTCCCACACATGCTCTATTGGATTCAAGTCCGGTGAGTATGCTGGCCAGTCCATATAGGTGATATCCTCCAATTGAAAGCATTCGTCTATAATGTTTGCACGGTGAAGACGGGCGTTGTCATCCGTAAACAGAAATTCTGCACCCATGGCGCCTAGAAACAAAAATTGTTCTAGAATGGCATCCTGATAGATGTGTCCTATCATGGTTACATTTTGAACATGCAGGTTAGTTCTGGAATCCAGAATAATTCCTCCCCAAACGAGCAATCCTGCATCACTGTAACGGTGTCGTTCAATGGTGCTCTCTTGGTGGTAACGGGTACCTGGCCCTCTCCATATGAAATCCTGCGAGAATCAGACTGAAAGCTAACCTGGACTCATCGGAAAACATCACCCGATACCACTGTTGCGGTGTCGGCAATGCATGCTCTCTACTCCGGGCTAACCGCAGGCGACAGTGATTTGCGGTAAGTGGAACACATCTGACAGGCCTACGAGCATATAGACCAATGTGCTGTCAATATCTGTTCACGGTCTGCCTTAAAACTGTCGTTACAGGTAGCTGAAGAGAGCTGACGAGACAGGTCTGATTCTGTGCTCCGTCTGTTTCTTTTGGCAGTAACTGCCAAATACCGGTCCTCATTCGGCGTTGTAACTCGGGGGCGACCTGTGCTGTAACGTCTACTCACATTACCATCATCTTGAAACCGTTGTCAAAGCCTGAAGATCTGGGCGATTCCAAGTTCCTCGGATACTTCCAGCTGGGTACGTTCATATTCCAGACGGCTGATAATTCTACCACGTAAAACATCATCCAAATGCTTCTTTTGTGCCATAACTATGCGGTTATTGCACTGAAAGGCTTTTAAAGCGCTGGTGCAAATTTTACTTCTTTGCAACCATTCCTTATATACCCGTCTCTTACACTCTCTTCATTGTGACGCACTATCGGTGCCATCTGGTGGTTTCTTGTAATTTGCATATTTTTCTTCAAGATGTGTGTGCTAATTTTACATGTAAAATTTTTATTTTAGAGTTCAATTTCTGTGAGATTCTGAATTATCCTTAATTTATGAACATGAATATAATAATGGGTATGATCGAACCTTAGGCTTCTATTCCGAAGATTGTAACTTCACAACTAGTCTCTGGGAAACGCTCTCTGACGTCATTTTTGAAGATTTCTTTGTTTACCATCATTTATTTACTTTTCATCACCATTTACTTATTTATCATGTTTGATCTCTTGCCCAAACATCATAAGAAAAACCAACAGACCGTCCAGTGAAGAATTTAGTAGAAACAGCTCAGATCTTGAGCACATTTCTTAACACAGATTTAAAAGGAAGAGACGCTTGACAATGGTTGGACATAGACGGTGTCATACATCAGCATATATAACTACTAGATTCACACAACATTCTAGCTTCTACTCATCAATAACTGACTTCAACCATGAATTTATAGCTGAATACACGGATTATAGACGATATCTGAATTCAATGAAATATATATACTTAATATTATTTATTATTGTTTTCCAAACTTTATTCTATATTACAGAAACACATTAAAGAATGGTTGCAACGTTTGTTGTTCTTGTTGTTGCAACAGCAAGCTTCCCTGTACTTAACCCAGAGTACGGGCTCTGCTACTTAGACAGAAGCAGCCAGGTGGGAGTCTTTGTAATTTAGAAGCAGGAACTAAACAGAAAATCCAACAATAATTAACGTGTCAACCCTAGAAATATCATTGTGCATGGAAGACATTGGGACCATAACATACTTTACGTGTGTTAGTCGCCATTGGTGAATACAGCGGATCTGCAGTTGAGATGGAATTCAAACTCATTACTTTCTGATAATGAGAACAAAGCTTCACTAAAACGGAGCCTAAGCGGTCCTATTTTTCACGGTATGCATCGGTATGGAAATCTGAAAAAAATGAGTAGAGTTTATAAAACCTATTATTGATGTGATAAATCACTGAAGAAAGAATAAAACCAGATGATAAGTATTTTAAAAATCTAAATATTTTTGTATTTAATGTGGCGTAAAATATTTATCATGGTTAATTTAAATAATTATAAAAATAAAACTGTTCAAATTTCATTTCTAATCTTTATGTTAACATTTTAGTTTTATCTGTTAAATAGTATTTTGTGATATCATATAGAATTTTAAATAATCAATTTTGAGTTGAATATTTTTACAAAAAATTTGTTTAAAACGCGGACTATTTTCAAAATCTGTAATAAATTTGTTTCTGTTGCCATTATATTATTATTAAAATTTAATGCGTTTTGTGTAGAGTTTTTAAAGATGGTGGTTATTTTTTTCATTTATCAACACAAAAAAGAAGAAAAATGCTAAGTATTTTTTGAAAACATAATTATAAATGTTAAAAAATATAGAGACATTATTTTACTTAAAATAATTTTATTTAAATTATTTAAAAATGAAAATCGTGCATTCAATAACGATCTACATAAATGATTTAATTATGAAGACGCGAAAATTACCATGCGTAGAAAATTTATTATATATGAAGTATTTACATTAAAAAAGTAATTAACGTAAATTAGACATCATCATAGTGTTTTAATAAATCATTGATAAGTTATTAATCATAGATATCAGTGACAACGATATGATTGCGTTGAATATTTTTTATATTCTCGTACGTTAAGGCACATCGTGTGTACTTAGCATTTGACATTGTATACGCTCAGATTCGTTACATGTCAACAAGGGTATCACGATATCGTCTGCAGATTCGTATAGGAGTATCGTCTGCTACGATTTATTAGTTTTTCAAAACTTCAAGTGGCAACCGACTTATAATCCATCAAGATCACTATCCTACAGATTGATATCCACATGTGACCTGTGGAATGGTACAGAGCATACGTGTGGTCCTGCTCCCCCCTTCGGACCACCCCCGGCAGGAGTTGTCATCTGCATTTATTCTGTTCGTAGGTCCTGTTCAAGCGATATTAATCACCTTTCACAATTTATGAAAGGACTCGTGTCGATTTGATAAATGAATAAAATAACGATTTTGGCTGACGACAACACTACAACTCTGAGCACTGTGATAAATCGTTTTCTCAATAGGAATGTGACCCATATTTATAAAAGCAACCCTAATGTGATTTTTATCAAATTTATTTTTTCACATTTTTTAAAATTTTTTATTTATATATTGCTGTTTTAAAAATTGAAAACTAATTAATATCATTTTCGATTTTCGTATGCAGAATTCGCAATCTTAAAAATTTGGAATAATATTCACAAATAGGAATAAATATTAAAAAACACTATTATCAAATAGCATCAAGTATTCAGAAAGAATTAAAATTTACTGTATCGAATCAAAGGAGGGACTCTATCATATATATATATATATATATATATATATATATATATATATATATATATATATATATATATTAAAACTGCTTTGTAAATACCTCTCTTACCAGAAAGTTTGATTCAAACAAAATTGGCAGTTTAAAATATATTGAGGCATGATTTGAACCCACGAATTATTAAACTGAAGACCAGAGAATAGTACCATTCAGCTACTAACAGAACTATATGCACTTCGTAGCATTATATATACTAAGATTTGTAGAACGACCGCTTAAGAAATTTAATATGATGGTTTTTCGATTTATGTGTAATCTTTACTACGTTCATTTTCAATTTTTCAGCGATTCCATTTATGACATCAACATAACACTCTAAAAGCTCTCAAACTAACTGGCTCCAATTTTCGAAAAACTGCCACCATTTGGCGCGAATGTAAATGATTATCCCGTTTTGTCAACTACACGATTTATATATTTTAAACATCATAACTAATGTTGATATGTGAGAATTGTGTTTCTCAAAGTTAGAATTCCAAATTAATATTCATCGCATATGTGATTAGTGAACATGAAAAAATAGGAATGTGCATTGAAAATATGGGAGAACGATATTCTGGTTGTTAAAATTGCGCTGGTCTTATCAATCAAAAAGTAGTGAGTTCGATTCCTAACTTTCCCAAAATTCTGTTGGGTAAATTGAAGCTCATAAAGACGTCTGAAGACAGCAGATCGAACTTAGGGTGTTTTCTGCATGGTCCTTGCTTCTGAATTACGAAAACACAATCCTCTTTAAATATTTATATTAAATCAATTTGTAAAACTTTTCCTTTTATCAGAATGAGCTTAAGCACTTAGTTAAACATAAAGCATCAAAGATTGGTTGTAATTACTAACCAATCAATTAGAAATCAGAAGAAGTAGTTTATCTTAGATTATTCAATTCTTCAATTGAATGGAACAGAAAAAGAAAAAGGAATTATAAAAAATAAGAAAAAGGTATTAATTAAAAATAAATTCAATGATAAAAATGTTTACATTACCTGATATTTATGCTAACTCTTTCATTTGATTCCCATGACTTTTTTCCGCTACCTTATCTCATCTTTGGGCTTCCTTATTGCGACTGAAACAGTGCACAAGTGAAGATACTATCTGCTTAGCAGTTAAACTAAATTATTATTACAGGAGATCATTTTGACATTGGGTAGTAGATAGCCAATAATAAAGATGGATGTTAAGCACTTGAACTTAAACTGTGCAACCCCTTCCAAAAGTATTTTTCACAAGCAATGAATCGTATTCACATGTTTCAAGATTCAAAACACCTTTGCATTCAGCCCATTAAATATCGCCATGCTGAAAGCTGACCATCCTCTCAAAAGAAATCGGTTCTAACGTTGATCTACAATGATGACTAAAGAAAATCAATCACATTTAAAATATCAATGCAACTATAATTGCACACATTTAACTTTACTTAAAATTTCTTCATATAATATTTTGAGATATAAATAACACACAAAAAGACATGAACATAAATATGTAAAAAAGGATTTATCAAGTATTTTTAGTTTCGTAAATTTCAATCGCTTTAAATTTAAATAATTAACTCTTTAATTGCAATCAATTATTAATAGTACAACGTTGCGCAAAAAATAATTGCATTATTTATAATATTTGAATTACTCATGGAGTTAATTTCATCGATTAAAATTGTTTTTCTTAATAGACCAGATTAATAAAGATATAATTGAAATTACCTAATTATGTTAAGTTGTATTGCGTAATTAGATTTTACTTAAGATATGTTATATCATTAAACTTAAATAATTAAAAAGCATTATGTACAATTGTTGTTAAACAACGAAAAGAAATGAAATTTTTACTTACATATTTTACATAATTAAATTTAATAAATAAAAGCATATTAAGCACGTTTTTATGCTTTTCAAGCAGTTAAAATTTTAATTTACTTAATATGGTTACATAACTTATATTTTCAACTCATTAACAACAGAAAATATAAACCTGTCATCTTTATTATATATTTAAAATAATAAACTAAATATTAAAACTATCATTAATTTGAGTATTTAAGTTTTTGCACCAGTTATTTCTTTTAACTGAAAAACCCCCAATATAATGTATTTAAAAATAACTGATATCCTACAAAGTTATTAACGTAAGCACTTATACAAAAAATAGTTAATTTTCTATTCTCAATTTGTTACATTACCAATTCATGATGTACTTAAGCAACTTCAAAGTTTAATTAAACAAGTAATTAGATAATTATTACCTGTTTCACGTGTATCACATAATCCACGTTTTAAAATTCTCCTATTTGCTATTTGTAAACACGAATTAGAATTTCTAAAATAAACATACTCTTTCCTCCTTGAGATGTTTAGCCTGGAGGGAAAAATAAGGAATTTCAAAAAATCTACCTCCCCCTTTCAAGTTGTTATTATGCGCCCAAATTGTGCAGTCCATTTTTATTGTTCAAAAGATTTAAGGGGGTGTTCTGCTTTGTGGAATGAAGAGAAAGAAAGTTTTCTCATCTTAGTCACGTCTCGACCCTTCAGGAATATTAGATGAAACGCAAACACGTTGTAATTTTACGTCTTCATTACCGTAAATTGAATTCCTGGGGGAAGTTTACGGTTACGGATATAAGAGTAAATAGAGCCCTCAATTCCTTTACCACTATCTGTAAAAATTTTCTAAAGAAATTAAAAGGGAAAAAAATAACAGCTTTTCTCTCATGGCAAAGTGAAGATGATACAATCAAAGAGGAAGTAAAATTTTTCTAATTAGTACCTCTCATGGGAGTATCTGTAAAAAGGATAAATTATTCACTATTACTTCCTGTTTTCTCATTATCTGGAAACAGAAAATAAAGAGAAGCGCTCGCAAAAACGCTTCAGACCACAGCGACAAACCAGATCACTCGAAATGCGCTGCGTTACTAAACGCTCGTGAAATACTCGTAAAAGCAATTAACGGCGCTATAAAAGGCGTCAACCATTTTCAATATGGCGCACTGTCTCGACAAAAGTTCTTTAAAGCCACTTTTAAAAGCGTTTTTTTCCGCTAGCGAAAAAATTATTTTTATTTCGACGTTTAAAAATGGCCGCTCAGCGATTATCGGAACGTGTTCAGTTGCCAAAAGGTGGTTGCCAACTTATCCGAAAGAGTTTAATACTCACGTGACTAATATTCTCGTTCCCAGTTTGATGGGTAAAAGAAGCTAATTTATTTGATGATAGTTTTGGAATAAAATAAAACTTTTAAAAAAATAAAGGATTAGTTTTACCAGGTTTCGAGTTTTACAGCTGTTATAGGTATAGTAAATATAATTCGATGTGTTTTAATTTGTTAGAAGCCTATACATTTTTTATTAAGAACGCAAACGATATTTTTGACGTTTTTAAGAATTTTGTGCAGAACTAGCACATATATTAATAAATAGGTAATGAAAGAATTTTTAATCTCTCAGTGGATAGATATAAAAACGTAATTCATTGATAAAGTGGCTTTTATATTAAAAAAATAATTTAATATTAAAATGTGCTTTATTTTAATGAAGAAAAATATTATTAATTTGAGATATTTACATGCCTTAAAATTTATGAAAATAAAATTAGCATATATAAATACTTTGGTACATCCAAAATATAATATTTAAAATAAAAATGTACATAAATTTATATTTAATCATAAAAAATCAAATTAAATATTGTGAATATTTTGTTGTTTCGTAGAGTTTCGATTGCAATCTCAACCAATATTTTTGACTAATTTTTTTCTGAAATTTTTGGTTTCCTCCTTCTCATAATTTTTTTATTTATTTGTTGCTTTAAGATCACTTTTATGTACGAGAGTGTTAATTAGTAGCAGTGTGCCTACAGTTTTAAGTGAATTTTGAATCACTGAAAACATTCACAGGGAATCGTACGCAGAAGCTGTTCGACTGAACGCTAAAATAGTCTCTAGTTATGTACCAACTTCACACCTGAAATATGTAATACACAACTGACGTAATTGTTATAAATATATTGTAAATGTTATGCATCTACGTTTTAAAAAAAATGTAATGAAAATACAATGAATTTTTAATTTCTGTAATATAAGTATTGAAATTAAAAGTAATTAAAATTTGATAATGGAATTTCATAAAATCATACTGAAAGTTTATTAAGTAGTGAGTTTTATTAAAGCAGTATATATATATATATATATATACAAGCTGACCCAGCCACGCGTTGCAGTGGCTGAGTTTTTATAATACATTGAATTAATTTTTTACTAATTCTTGGGTACAATCAAATTAATATTTTCTAAAAAAATATAAAATAGGTTCATTAATATGAGATAAAAAATAAAACATTTTGCAAAAATTTAAAAGTAATAGGTAAAGTATCGAAATTTTGAAATTAAGCACAAACCAACATATACTTTCTGAATTTACATTTTATTCATCTTATATTAAATTATAGTTTGTAATCAGTGACTTAGTTACAAAATATACTATATAAATAAAAAACATCTAAAAATAAATTGTTATAAATGAGGTAGATAACATTGACATCGAACTATTATTTTTTCAATTTTAAATCATATTAAAAGTAAAAATGTTTTCCGCGGCATTATACTGAAATAAAAAAAATTAAAAGAATTTATCATTTGAATAAATAAATTAGATCAAAATTTACTGCTAAATAAATTAATAATTATCAAATTATAAAATAAAAATAAAAAAAATAAAAGGCTATCAAGAAATACTTACATGTTTTCGAGGTGATAAGAAAATTAGTAGAGAAAAACAGTAATAAATAAAATTTTATTTTACTATTTATAATATTAAAAATATTCAAACTGCACAATAATAACACAATACAAAGTAGACTTATGAAAATGGTTCACGAAAAATTGTTATAGTATGATTATACATCATGAAAATATATGTAAATTCTATATTTAACCACGCGCTTGCGCGCGCACGTTAATTTTCTCGAAGATGGTATAATCTAGAAAATTAAACACGTCGCCATCTACCGAATACCTGTGCAAATTAGATGCTAAATCGCCATCTATTAGGAACTTAAAGAACTAACCAATAAATAAACACTAATGTATAATAAATATTGAGATCAATAATTAAGAGATAAAATCTATTCTATCTTTTAAGTTGGACCATATTATATATGGTTACAAAATTTTATCAAAATCCGTTCAGTAGTTTCGGAGTTTATCGGGAACATACATCGTGACACGAAATTTTTATATATATCGATATACATATATATATATATATATATATATATATATATATATATATATATATATATATATATATATATATATATATATATATATATACATATATATATACATATATATATATATATATATATATATATATATATATATATATATATATATATATATATATATATATATATATATATATATATATCTTCAATGAGAGTATTTTACAGTTAATGTAAGATTACTGTGATACTTTCCTGGCAGCAATATCTGATGATTGAAATTATCAAAGCAATCTGATGATTGAAATTATCAAAGCAATCTGATGATTGAAATTATCAAACACTATTGATATAGTATTAACATTTCCCTCTATACTATTCAAACCCAATTGTAAAAGTAAAGAAGGAAAAATAAAGTATATACTCTTCCTTAATTTGAATTTTGTTAAATTTTAAAAGTCAATAGAGAAAATAGGATTGATGCTCTTTAGTTGTATTATCAAAATAAAACGATTTTTTTTATAAAGAAAGCTTATTCATTTAATATGAAGATGTTCTATTTTAATGGTAGAAATAATTTTAAAGTTTATTAAAATTAATTCGCTTATAATAGTAAATAAAGTTATTCTATAAATTGTATAAAATTTTGACAAATTTCTTTTTTTTATTAATTTGATTACGAAATTTTATTTTTTAAGAAGATTTCAATTGGCCAGATTAACATTAGTGGTATAAAAGTAAACTATTAATTACAAATATTTTTATTTTATTTTCAAAGGGAAGTTCAAATATTCAGCTTTCATTGAATTATATTCTTATTACAATTATTCTATATTACAATTATTTTTAATAATATAAACATCAAAATCTCCCGTTAATTTAGTAAAACAGAAACAATTAATTTTAGGCAGTATTCTTTTATAAAATGATAGAGATAAACATATGAAATATTAAAACATAAGTATTCATTGCAAAATATGATTTTCAGTCATTTAGTGTCAACCACTAAATTCAAAACTTTTTTCGAATACAAAATGTGTCTTATCTATTAATAACTAAAGTATTAACTTATGCATTAAGTTATATAAACAGAATTCATTATCTATGTCCTTACACTTTTTAAATCGAAACTATCTTTTGAACACATAAAATATCATAAATAATATATAAGCAATTCAGTTTTTCGCAAACAATCTTTATGATAGTTATTATATCATATAAAATAATAATTTGAATTAAATGAAATTTTTATGATTCCTTTTATGAAAACAAACGTCGAAAATCATTCTAAATTTTATCGAAGTATAATATTAACCAATTAATAGAGTGACTTTGAATATTTGTCGCCAAAATTTTTAATTTTATGGAAACAATTTGGTTCAAGAAACATTTCTCTAACTAAGATCAAACAACAGCATAATGTGAAAACTTTAGTTGTCAATAATCTTCCAAATATGCAGATGCAAGCAGAACGTAAAAGGAAAAAATATAAAAGCTTTTTTGTTTCTTACAACTTTCTAAGGGCAACATAATAATATTCCAATCGTTTTTTTTTTCTCCCATTCTGTGTTAGAAAGAACTTTTGAAAGATTACCACGAAGAAAAGGTAGTGCAACTCAGGCATAAAAAAACCTTTTTTGTGGTGATAACTTTTGAGAAACCGCACATTATGGTCGACACCTTGATATGACGCACCCATACATTCTTTACACATTGCAAGATTTTGTGGTTAAACTTCAAATCATTTTTTTTCTTTTTGAGAAAAGTGTTGGTGTTTGCATATTATTTCTTGAATCCACTCACTATTTTAATATCAAAAAGATGATCCGTATTCATCTTACTCTTATTATTAAAGTTTTGCTGTTTAGTGTTCAATTTCGGTGTAGAATTATATATATCCTTTGATTTGGAAATAAATTTTAGCGATAAAATTTAATCTCTGGTACCCCAGGTATTTAGTTTTTCTTTTCTGTAGCCGCAGCGGTCATTTTATTAATCACATCTTGGTGACAAAAAAGTCGCAAAAATTCAAGTGATACCCAATTGTAAACTTGTACTTTCATTTAAATATTCAATTGAGTATTTTTGAATAAATGCATAAAAAAACTTTTGATTTTTAGGGAAAGCATCTGCGTGTGTGGACCAAAAAGGTTGGCAGTTTTAATTTCGCTTCAGTATGATTGTAACAGTCTTTTAGTGTTTTTTAGTCAAGAAATTTTTTACATACAATAATGAAGAATAATTATATTAAGTATTTATGTGGGTGTATACAGATATTATTTTAAATAAAAGACTTAGTGTGTGCAGACTCAAAATCGAAAAATATAACTGTTAGATAAATATTAATCATTTGTTAGCTAAATACCGACAATAAATTGCTTATCCCAGCTATTTAAAGCTTTTCGGTTAACTGAAACAAGCAAAAAATCGCTATGCATGGCGCTAGTATTGCCAACTAAGATGCATATGAAGCTCAAAAGTCAGCCAAAGCATATTTAAACCTACAAATGTTATAAAAGTTTTACTATTAAATATGCATTTATTCGTGTACTTTGTTAACTAAGGAGAGATCGCTAGCAAATATTTTTCATCTAGATAAAGGAAAAGTTCTAAATTCAATTACTTTTATTAAAATAGGTATTTAAAATATTACCTGGTATGCCTAAACCTTGTTTAAAGCAGCTGATTTTTTTCTAAATTTCTTAAAAATAAGATAAATTTTCGAAGAACTTATTTAATTTTGAGCAAATGTAGCCGTGATATTAGAGTAAAAAAATATCAAAATTATTTAGGTCATTTTATTTTCAAGCCAAATTACAGTTCTTAGCAAATTTTTTAAAAAATTTTAATTTTCAAAATTTTTTAAAAAATTCGCATTTAAATAAATTAGTTAATTTATGTGAAGGAATAAAAAAAATGTTGAGAATATAATATATTTTTCTGGAGTTATGTGATTCTGTTCTAATTAGTTCAATGAGCTTTTCTTATATTTATAAAGATATTTCTCAAAATCTTATTACATGCAATACAATATTACAGAACTAAAAATTAATTCACCATACGCTTAAGTAATATGTAATTTACCTTTGTAAATCATCATCAATAAATTAAAAATATTCGTTTGTAAAAATTGTAAAATACCTTATCTACATAAATAATAATAAAAATTATTGTTTCAGATATAATTAAAAAAAGTTTTTTAATTTTTTTATTTTTAGCAAACTTATTGTTTTAAATAAATTTTAAACGTGATTTTCTAATATAATTTAAGGATTTGTGTTGAGTAAGTTCAAATATTTTTTAGATTCCAAAGAGATAAGGTTTACCTTTATTTAAAATGTTCACCATTATTTAAAAGGTTTATATATGTATACACATACATACATAACAGTGCGGATGAACCTCGGACTTGACCTTATTGTTAACTGATTTGGAAAATACTCGCCCATCGTCAATCGTCTCGTAATTTTGAACTCGGTGAAGAGGTCACACTCAAGCTGGCACCTTCCTCTCCGCATCCACGACACAGCAACGGAAGGACTTAGGACATCGCAGATGAACGTGGTCACGTTTACAAACCATGGAGTTCCAGCAACCGAGCAAGGGGGACAAGGTGGTCACCCTGCCAATGTGGTATCCGCAAGAGCCAAATGACGCTTCACTTTGCGGATCTTAAGGAGAAACAGCGTGAAGCTACTGAGTCACTGTAGCACTCCATATATATATATATATATATATATATATATATATATATATATATATATATATATATATATATATATATATATATATATATATATATATATATATATATATATATATATACACATAATAAAATAAAAACTAAAGAGAAAAAGAGCTAAATTATGCGCATCAACAAAGAAAAATAAGTAATCGAAGAAAATGAACAAGAGACCCATGCAAATTAACAACATTTTTAACAAAAGTCCTTAGGGGTATTTGAAATTGTAACCTGGCAATTTATAAGTTGTTACAAAATAGCTTTCTCTTATCGATATTTACTTATTTATTGATACATTTACAGACAATGAAAAATATTGATATTCGTTAATTGGACTTATCTCCTATGGGTTAACAGGACTTAACAAACAGTAAGTATCGGTTTATCGTAGCTTGGCACCTACTCAAAGAATTCGGTGATGCTCTCTTTATGCTTGAAGACAGCAGAATACATAAATACATTAAAATTGATTCTTTAAAAATTGAATTTGTTATTAATTCTGCAGAGTTTAATAAATATCGAAAATAAGGCCTTTGATACCTTTTTATTGCTATCAGAATAGTTCTAGAGTTGGTGTTAAGTTGCAGCATACTAAAAATAAATTTTTTATTCATAAATATAAAAAAATCACGGTAATCATGTATGCTATCAAAGGTAGATTTTAATGAGTTGGCATGAATATGTTTTTGTATGCACAGCAACTAAAAAACTGTTTCTCGAAGTTACTTTTTTGAAAAAATTTATTTCTTCAATATTCAAAAAAAGATTATATTGACGATAATTGTTTTCCTAAAAATTTGAAATGTATGAATAGAAAAGTTAAGGTTAAACTATTTCGCTATTCAACGTAAGGTTTTAAAATTCTGACTTTTGAAACTAAATTTATCACTTGAAGGGCACTATTTACTTTTCAGAAGTACAAGAAAATAAATCTCTTGGAATAATTGTTTTCAAAATTAACTCTAGATTTTATGTTAATCTTTTGACATGACTGCCCCTGATGGGCCAAGGACTTCCTGGGCTCTTAAGATAATCCCTCCGTCATCTCCGTCCATCTCAGTCCACCCCTCTCATGCTACGCCTACCGATTTTTCTAGTTTCCAGAGACTTATGATTGAAAATTTTAAATTTTAATGATAAAGAGTCTATTCTGCATATGTGACCTGCAAATTTCATACGACTTATTTTAATGAATTTGATGATATCCTTAAATAATTTGTACAATTCAAAATTATGTCGATGTCTTTCTGACTTCATATTCATTTACAGCACCAAAGATTTTTCTCAGAACTTTTCATTCAAAGATAGCTAGTGTTTCTGCCTGAGGTTTAATAAGCGTCCAAGTCTCAGATCCATAGGTGAACACAGATCTGATAAGTACTTTATACAATAAGATTTTAATGTTTCTCCTGACTAATTTAGATTTGAAAATGTTACGTAAAACGTGAAGGCATAGATTAGCTGACAAAGTTTTTTCTTTTTATCTCAACGTCCACATATTGAGCAAAAACCGTTTTGTGGTAAAGCTAAATGCAGAATTTATTTTTAAGAATTCGTGACCATAATTTATGCAGAATTTAAAGTAGAGTGCCTAAGATTACAATTGAAACAGCAATTGAATTTTATGTTAAATATATTTTTTTTCAAGAATTGAATTCCATTCTGAAATTTGAGAAAACATTTTAAAGAGTTGAATTTAACAAAGCTCTATTCCTAAAGGAATTAATTCCTCAATACTCTAAAGGAATTTTTTAATTTTTTTAAGAAATTCCAAATGGTTAAGTTTAATTGAATATGTGTGGATAAGTGCGAATTGAAATAGACATAAAATCCTACCTCATATGCATTAACTAAATATATTCACTCAAAATATGAACGACCAGCCTAGGTCTGGAAAAATTTTATAGAATTTTTTAGTCTGATATGATATAGTCAACTGATCTAAATATCTTGTTCAGTTACTTGATAAGGGGACAGTATATACCATTAAAGTACCGATACGATATCATTGTAGGTAATCGATACTTTCGTGCTACCGCTGGGAGAGGAACTTGACCCCCATAAAAACCCATGGGAAATCCAAAGGCGAAATGAGCTGCAGCCGTTTTCCGCCAAAGTATAAGGTACAGCTTGCAACACTCTCCAGTACAATAGAGGCAATCACCCCCTCCCTACCTTACAATATCCACTAGGGCTATTATGAACCGTTCTTTATGGCCGTGAAATCAAGATGACATAACTGCAACCGCGTAGTATTCGGTGAGAAAACAGGGAGTGGGCAACCTTCGAGGTGTGGTATTAAGTAGCTTCTCACAAGTAACTATTTATTTAATATTTTTTTTCTTCACACTGTTCCGGTCTCCCTCTCGAGTCAAAGAAAGTCAATTGTCCGATGGGGTCCTTAATGGCTTTTCGATGATCATCGTGTTTTTGAAGAGGTACTCGTGAGTATCTGTTCTTCCGAGGAGACCTTGTAATTTTACGTGTTACCTGCCCACTTGCATCCCACTCTTTTTCTGACATGTTTTAGGTTACATTATTTCATAAGATTAGAGAGAGTTGTGTTATAAAGATACTTCATGTGTAATCACGACAAGCAATTAACTCAAAGATTACATATACTATCTCTAAGCATATTTCAGGCTTACAGAGATTATGCCTACAGTTAGAAAAAAGAAATCAGCATGATATTCGTATTAAAATTATTTAAATTCCTATAAAATTATTATTTGCTTTCAATATGAAAATATTTATCTTAGTTTTTAAAAGTGGTATGTTAAGAATGAGTATTTGTACTCGATTAAGTGATTGTTTAAATCACGGCTTTGTTATTCTTAGGACATGATTTTTCGAAGAAATACTCATGTTTTAATCCAATTTTTTAAACGAAAATGAATATTTCTTTGCACCGAAATTAGTTTAAAATGTTAGATATATGTGTATAATATTCTAAGCAAAATATATTTGTGTATTATGTCAAATATATACATAATGCACAAATATATTTTGCCACAGTTTTGAATTCCAGTAATAAATGGGATAAAACGTGTTTTTCAAAGCTTGCTGGGAAGTTTTGTTAGGGGCAATACTGATTGATATTCTTGTCCATACTAAGTTAATATTTTTTTCTGGAAGGATTTCGTTGTTAATCAGGATTCATGCTTTGTCGGTGGTAATTCAGACAAAATTCGTGTAACAACACTGACAGATGATCAAGCAGAAGATAAAAATGCACTTTCCACGAATCCCGAGACTTACTCAAGAATTCTGTAGAATTTACCTTTGATCAAAATTGCACAGTTTTCTCAATAAGCTAAATGATGATATTTCTATCCATTTTGAAGTCCAAAAAGAATTCAATAATATCTGTAAGCTGTTATTTTACGAGGTAAATCCAGAAAGTAAGTTCCGTTTGGTAATAAAATGTGTACAGATACAGAAAAATTATTTATTGCACAAAATTCTACAACTCTTAAACTACTTTCCACATAAATGCCGAAATTTTGCAGGCATTTATCATAGCTTGGCACAAGTTTTTGTATACCTTCTTCATAGAAGTTTGCCGCCTGTGTCTTCAACCAGTTGGAAACAGTTTCTTTCAGCTCTTCGTCATTGTTGAAGTGTTGACCGCCAAGAAAAGACTTGGGATGTAAGGACAGATGAAAGTCACTAGAAGCGAGGTCAGGCCTATATGGAGGATGGTCAGTTCCATAGCGAGAGCACTAATTGTGAACTTGCGGTTTTCCTGGATCTTGTCATCAATCGCGTGAACCAGTTCTTCTGTAACCAAAGATGGACGCACACTTCGTTCTTCATCGTGCACTTCACTACGTCCTTCATTGAACTGTCGGACTCCTCTTCTTACCATAGAATCACTCATCGCATTTTGTCCGTAAACTTCGCAAATTTGCCGATAAATTTCAATTGGTTTCACTTTCCTAGCATTCAGAAAACGAATCACAGATCTGATTTCACAAGCGGTGGGTTTTTCAATCAACAGTGACATTGTAAAGAAGCACAACAAAGCGTACGTGGCTGACAGCGATCTCAAAATGACGTACGTTTCTTATCCTTGATACAGAGCGTCTACCGCGCATGTGCGGAACTGCGATCACAGCGCTGCAGCAGAGATAAATTGAAACGGAACTTACTTTCTGGATATACCTCGTATATAACAATCACAACAATTTTTCTACATTGAAGAGTTTTTACAGTGAGCTGAATTCGCAAAGGATGCAGTGGCCTGGTTGGCTAGGGTGTCGTCCTCATTATCAGAAGGTGGTTAGTTCGAATTTTGGTTTAACAGAAGGTCTGTCATGTTCACTAAAGGTGGCTGGAGTATGTTAATATGTCCTGGTTGCAATGTGATCCAAATGAAGTAATATCTCCAGGGGTGTCAGGCCAAGTGTTAGGGAGACCTCTACTAGGTACCTGCTTATAAATTTCGAAGACTCCCCTCCCGGCTGTTTCCCTCATATTAGTACCTTTACGGGCAAGTTACAGGCAAGCATGCTGGTGTAACAATAGCGAATAAACAAGGAAGACCCTTAAATCTTTCAAGCATCTAACTGTACAAATCCAGATGCTGATGAAAAGCCTTATTTACTTTTTACCATTGAACACCAGTTGTAATTGTATCATTGACCTTTCATTCCAAACAGTGTTTTCTTATCATCAAATTTCAGAACTTTCGCACTGTGAATCGTATAGACTGACAGTTAGTTTTCCCAGTAAGTTATTTGAATGTATTTTTTTTTTTCATTTATAATAAACTGTTTTCATGTATCGCAAAATGATAAGCTCAAATCCACGCAAAAAGCTCAAAAATGTACCAATTCGAAATAGACGGAATCAAATCCAGAACCTTTCATTCCATAAACACAATCAGATCGCTTGATCACGATTACCTATGAAATTTATAGTAAATATTTACATTCTTGACCTTACATGATATTTTTTATCATATAAAGAACTTCATTATTACGTCATTAAAAAACTAATTTCTCAAAAACTTCTAAATTCTAAAATTCTATGAGACATCAAGTAACATTTATTATATTTATATTGTCGGCAATTGTTATAATTAACGCAAAACAACTCTTTGATTTGAGGTGATAATTTAACATTAATGAGCAACATTTACATGAGTCCAGAATTCTCAACAGCATATGAAAATGGAGCATTGTAAAACCCAACATTTATAAACATTGTTAAATTCATCTTTTTTGCTTGAAAAACTAAATATTTTCTTTTTTCCCTACCAAAAATTTTCCCTCTCACCTTCCAAGGAAACTGAACTAATTCAAATGAAATTAAACTCAATACGAGTGGCCTAAATAGAAAGATACGCCTAATGGATAAACTATGAAAAATTCAATACTTCTTTTTTTTTAAGTAAAAGCTTCTAAATGAAATGAATTGCGAGAAAAAGAGTGAATTTGTAGCAAAAGCAGCGTGTTCTCTCAACTCCACTCTGCAGGGAGTGGTGCAGAAATGAAGCTAATACCTGTAATGGGGAGGAATTAATGGAAGCAATTCCGATTCCTGTGCTATCTTCACGCCTCAACTGCCAACAGTAGCTACAAATGACCAAATAACTAATTCTAAACCACGTGACGTTTCTAAATGCGACCATTGTGTTGCCATTCCACGCTGGAAACATTCGTAAAGATAAAAATAATGTTTTGAGGAAGTATTCTTTTCATTTGCTACTAGCATATTTCTTCTTTCCTTTCGTTGATTTCAGTTTTTTTCCCTCTTTCACGAAACTCTTGGGGATTTTTTCCCCTTCCTGGCATTTTATCATTTTCTTTGGCTTTTATTTTTTGTTTGGGTTTGATATGAGATAGTAAGTGCTGAAAAGGCAATTTTTTTTATTATTCTGTAAATGGAAACAGTTTTCCAGTGCTCCACATCAACATCGAGGTTCTTTCGATTAACAGTTATTTTTTAAAAAGGAAAGAAGAAAGTGATTTCATTTTGCTAAGTCATTTGCAACGTTTTCCATTGTAAAGAATATTCTAAGGTATTCTGTCTCTATTATTTAACTGAAAAATCATGCTAAATTTTTACTTCAGTTTGCAATAACCATTGTATGCAATATATGACAAGTTTTGTGATTTTCTCCTTAAACCAAGAAATAAGCAAATTTTTTTAAGAAACATTTTCCACAAATTAATTTTTAATGTAATGGCAATTACTTTTAACAATCAGGGTACTTATTTTTTCCCAGAATACTCTTCAATTTGAAAAAATTATTTTTTTTATTCAATTTGCTACGTGTATTGTACTAGACGCTCATAGAATTTTAGTCTATTCTTTGGATAAGACTAAATTTTACAAAATTTCCTCTACTTTAAAAATTCATATTTAATTGTTTAACAAATTTATATTAATATTTAATTGCTTTAAACGATCAAGATATTTGTTTATCTTGGCGTAAGGAAGAAAAGGATTGATTGTACACAAACATTGTATCATGTAGACAATTGAAAATATATTAATAGACAAGTGGAAGTTTAAATTGTATTTGTTTCGGAAATTATATTCCAAAATGGAAGTTTACATAAAAGAACAAAAATGAGAAATAAGCGCTATATTGTTAAAGCTCAGTAAATTCAACGATCTATACATCTTGTAAAATACTACAAACAATTTATTCTCACAACTCTTCAATATTAAATTAAAAGCAAACAACACTAATCAAGTAAATTATAATACTGATGCATGCAGAAAACTTAGATTGTATATCCTTTAAGCCCCAATTGCAGCATTAAACAAACTTCTGCAAATTTAATAATTCAAGAGTTGTCTAGTGAATAAATAAACATGGCGAAACTCAAAATATTTGTGACACAATCCAATCCAATCTCCACATTTTTAAATACAAATTAGTAAAAAAAGTTGTCCTATATTTCAATAATAATTCGCTTAATTTTAGATGAGACTTCATTTATGAAGTAAACTTAACAGTTGGATTGTCTTATGTCAGTGAAAGCAGCGCAAATAGTGATCTCTATTGACCCGACAGATGACATTTTGATGACACTGAAGCACTTAATACATGTAAGGCACTTACAGAGACGGAATGTGTACATTAAGCAGTGCAGCTGCGTTGGTTGCATAGAAATAAATCATAACAATTCAAGCAATCTTTAACATCTGCTTATCGTTGATTGGTAAGCATGTTAATGACGGTGTTTGGCTACAAAGATTCAGCCATTTGTGATTTAAATATTTCCAATCACACGTTTGTGATTGGAAATATTTAAATAATCAAACTAATCGACTAGTTCACTCATAAAACAAATTTATTATTTATTACATGCAAAGCTAGTTGCGATATAATTCGCCATCTTCACTTCAAAAACATACCAGTTAGAAATAATTAGGGTAGTCGAAAAATAATTTTTTTTGTGAGTATATATGACATAAATTATTTTGTAATATTTTCTTAACAAAGTTGTTTTTATATAAGTCCGTCATTTTAGTTAATTGGGAAAAAAATGAAAGCGATTCTTAAATTCAGAAAAACATTTTATTTTTGATAACATCCATAAAGAGACAGAAACTGTGTATGTCTCAAACGCTTCAAGTGATAAAATAATTATTAATGTTTTAAATTTTATTCATAGATTAAAAATTAAATATACCCTTGTTGGATTGCTAGAGATATACATTTTTTATTTCATTATGACTCGTGTATATATATATATATATATATATATATATATATATATATATATATACACTTCAAAAACATTATATATATATATATATATATATACATATATATATATATATATATATATATATATATATATATATATATATATATATATATATATATATATATATATATATATAAAGTATATTAGTATATTTATGATAGATCGTTGCAAAAAAAATCAAAAAAAAAATATAATAAGTATAGGGAAACAGGAATTGTGTGTGTGCTATGCAAGAAGATGTAGGCTAGAAATGAAACTGTAACTTATGTACTTATAGTACTTTTTCCAGTTATCAGTGCATAAGAAATAAATGTATTAATAGATAAAAATATTCTTTCCTATATTATCTATTTAAATATATTCTTCTTTTCTAATAACTTTATTCCTTTTATAATAATATTAAGTTGTGGTTCCGAGTATGAAAACGCAACACCTTTTCATACCAAAACTTGTTGAAGAATATTTTATCCATGTTAGAATACTATCAGTTTTATAGTAACAAAATTAACACTCGTAGTGAGTTAAATGAAGTTTAAAAATTTTTAAAAATTTTACATTATTGTTTGTATTATCTCGTAAAATTTACTTTAACGTAAGCGATAATTTATATTTTATACCGAATAATCAATAGCTTAAATATAAGGAAATAATTTTACTCGCTCCTGCGGTTAATATAAGTATAATATAAATATATATATATATATATATATATATATATATATATATATATATATATATATATATATATATATATATATATATATATATATATATATATATTGAAAGGAAATTAATTTTTACTTACTCTGCATTAATACCTTTCTTTTTAAGGAGTTTAGAATGATAAAAAAGAATACTGATCTTTTAAACACAGAATCTTAATTTTTCTTATCAAATAAATTTAATGTAAAAATGCTTAAAAAGTTTTAGAAAATAAACCTAAATAAATAAAAAAAATTCGATTAAATCCTCAGAACTCATTAATTACAACGTCTTTGTGAGCAACTACCACGAATTGTGCTCCTACGATAAAAGGATAATCCCTAAAAAAATCCCCATGACTGATTCATGCGAAAAACAGAAAAATGGCATGACGGGAAGGATAAAAACTTAGTCTAAAAACTCGCCGTCGTAAACGGCGGTCCTTTTCATCTGATCGCAGAGTTTGAAAATATTCCCCACTATCTGTGGCTCCCAAAGGTGCTTTATCTTAGCCGATGCCAGATCAACAGATTACAAGCATTAACAACGTCAACAATAAACCGTCAAATTGTTTCTTTTCTTCTTTCTTTTCCCTTCTCGATGGTGTTTTTATCAATAAGGAGAAGCTAAGATCTGGATGAGGTCCAAATCGGTTGTCCCTCCCAGCTACTGCAGAAAAGAAAGAAAAAAAAACTCATAATTTTTAAGGAAAGGAGAAATTTTTTTTTGTCTCACTCGAGCCAAATATGCCACAAGTGGGTGCTAAAACAAGTCGGATTCGAAGAGGTTGGCGCGTCGTAAACATGGAATGACATTTTTGACAAGGATATTTCCATGCGAAAATATCGCCAAGGAAGTATCTTTATATTGTGTCTAAAAGTTGGCGAATCCTTTGTTCTCGTTAACTTAGTAAGATCACGTAATTATGACTGTAAAAGATGTCAAAAGTGCCTTACTGTTGAGCTTTCAGAAGACAACAAGCAATAAATGATGAACTCATTTTAATAATAACAATTGCTAGTAGATATTTTGATACAAGGATAAGAAAACTATTTATTGCTCCGATTTCAGTAGTTCCCTATAAACTGTCATTAGAGCTTATATTTGTCTTTAAATTAAAGATAATATAGAAGCATACGGAAATGGAATGCGTAAGGGAAAATGTCACCTGTAGAAATATCACATTTTTGGTCAAGTACTAAGTGCAAATTACAGGAAGGAACCTGATAAAGGCAAGGTTACAATGACGAGAGTGTGAAAGTGGAGGTATAGAAGCATCTGTGATAAAGAAGGAAGTGTGTTTACAATGGTCCGTAGGGGCACTCATAGCCTCGACCTTATAGGGATGACACAGAGGACACATGTGGATGATGTTTTACATGGTAGAATTATGGACCGCCTGGAATGCTGGCGTATGCAGATGACAGTAGCCAAGAAACTCGGAATCGTCTCTAGACTGTGGCAATGATTCCAAAATGATATAAACACTAGACGTTACAGTACTATATATATGTATATGGAGAAGCCCATACACCTTCGTGCAACCACGACAACATCATTGACCACCAACATTACAAGGGTGCAAGAGTGGCAATTTGGGAAGGCCTTATACTGGTCTCCAGAACAGATCTGCACATCAAAATCTGAACCATGACAGGCCAAATTTATCGGAATACCATTCTGGAACAACCTGTTCATTTGTTTAGAATGTGGTGGACGCTGAATTTGTATTTATGAATGACAAGGACCGTCTTCATCTTTCGGACATCATCAACAACTACCTTCAATCGGAGGATATTATCCGTATGGAAGGTGTGTGTGACCAGCATTCTCACGGGACTTGAATCCAATAGAGCATGTGTGGGATATGCTTGGTTAATGAATCCCAGCCCGTCAACTACTTCCTACGTCTGTACTGGATCCTTGGAGAGCATTGCTTGCTAAGTGGAATTATTTATCCCAAGTGCAGCTCGATAATGTGATTTTCAGAATTTCTCGGCGTTATGCGAACTGTATGTTATTCCTCGTATGACATATGATGTTTTAACCATCTTACCAACAACTTACTGTTCAGTTGTCATATTGACGAAATGTGATATGTGACTGTGAATGTGACTGCAGAGAGCTACAATCTTTTGTATCTACATGGTTTGTATGCCTGATATCATATTTACAGCATCTCTTTTGTTCTTTCTCATTTATTTAACACATGGACTTAATGTATAAAAAGCATTTATTTTGTTTCTGCACCTTATTTGCCCGTTCCAAAATTATCCTTAATTTATGGACAGGAGTGTATTTTTGAAAGTATGAAGAAAAATCATTATTTTATTGCAACAATTTTTTAACCACATTTGGAGGCCTACTTTGGCCATATCTGTAAAAATCTCTGATAGATACTGTCTAACTTTTGAGATTTTTAGGAATTTTTCCGGTTTTCTCCTTTGCAACACATGAATATGTGACCCTTTATCTATGAAAAATACAATCAATAAATCATATTCAAATAATTTACTGCATTTTTTAAGCTATCAGTTGCAACATGTCAAACCTCAATAATTAAGATGCCTAAAATTTACCTGGATACTTTATAGTTGTTTAACGAATAAAAAGGAAATATTTATACCATTAACATTGTTTTTATAATAGGTTTTAAACTTTGAATTTTGGATGGCGTTTTAAAACATGTTTCTAAAAAAATTCTAACGTGAAATAATGAAGACAAGCTTTGCATACCATTGCCTTTTATTATATGAAATTACACTCAGAGATAGATTTTCAGAGATAGAGAGGTAGATTTATAGTGGAAAGTTCTAATTATGACATAAACATCTGTTGAATAAAGCGATACAATTTTGTTTTTTGTTTAAACTGTATGTATCGTATCAATGGTTTGTATCGAACAAACCAGTGTCCCTAAATTTATTTCCTAACATAAATATGGTTAACTATTTATGAAAAGTCTTTTTTACGGTAAACAGCTATAAATGAATCATAAAAAAGGGACATCGTAGGAGATTTTAACTGTTGGATTACTCAACGCTATCTATGATCAGAAGTAAACCAGAGATGGTAATATTTTGACTAATATATTAACAATTATCTTTTCACCATTTATATCAGTGATGTATTTAGAATTTGTGTTTTAATAATATTTTTTATGCTTTTGTCTTACTATTAACATGATATACACAAATAAAAAACAAAAGATTAGGAACTACTACCTCAAAATATGTCGCATTATGGTGTCACAAATACTTTGTCCAGCTTGTACATTTCAAAAGCTACAGTTCTAAGGCTTATATAAACTTATACGTATTTTATACATTAATGCTGTAAAAACTGAAAGCTATTGTAAAGCATTTTTACTTTTGATGCATACTCCGACTCTGCAGATATTTTTCAGAGAACTAACCCTATTCACAAATCATTGGTATTTCATGAAACACATAAGCGTTTAATCATATATAATTTTTTGATACGGTTGAAATTGAATTCAGGATCGCCAACTCGAAAAGCGTGTGCTCCTAAAATTATTTTAAAACGTTTCCCAATGAAAAGCTACACTAACAGTACATTATTTTCAAAATGAACATCTATCACTCATACTACACAGTCCAGTCACATTAATGTGACCACCACGTACTTTCCACGTCAGAATTAAATAACCAATTTCAGAAGGCAGGTGATAGCACAGTGCAGTTGAGCGTATATAAAGGGTGTTTGAGGGCTTCGGAAAACATTTCAATCGTTGGCGTAATGCAGAAACGAAGCGATTTATCCGACGTCCAAAAGAGCATGATCATTGGCTTTCGGGCCAAGGGTGGAAGCATTTCCGAAACGGCTGAATTTGTGAACTGTTCGCGTGCCGCCGTGGTAAAAGTGTACCGTGCATGGCAAAATGGGACTGTCCAAAATCAGCGACGTAGCAAATGTGGTGCACCACGGGCCATAGATGACAGAGGCGAACGACGGTTGCGGAGATGCGTTCGGGCAGATAGACGGGCTACCGTTGAGCAACTGACCACCAAAATTAACCAAGGGGCTACCAAAAGTGTCTCCCAAACTACTATTCAGCGAAAATTGCTGCATCTGGGCCTCGAAGCAGACGCCTGGTTCGTGCACCTATGCTGACTGCTGTTCATCGACTGCGAAGGCTAGAATTTGCACGCCAGTACAGCAGCTGGACGTCCACTGAGTGGCGACAGGTTGCGTTTTCAGATGAACCGCGTTTTATGCTCCATCGGACAGATGGACGTTGGCGTATAAGGCGTGAAACCTCTGAAAGGAACCACCCTGCAACCTTTGCCGGAACGGTCCAAGCTGGAGGCGGGAGCATTATGGTCTGGGGAATGTTTTCCTGGCATTCTCTGGGTTCACTGATCATTGTGGAAGGCACGATGGATCAATACAAGTACGCATCTGTCCTTGCGGACCATATTCACCCCTACATGCGCATTGTTTTTCCTCAGGATGATGGCATCTTCCAGCAGGACAAAGCGAGGTGCCATACAGCTGCCAGTGTACGTGCGTGTTTCGAAGAGCACCAGGATGAGTTTACCGTCCTCCCCTGGCCAGCAAACTCACCTGACTTAAGCCCAATCGAACATCTGTGGGACCATCTCGATCGAGTTGTTCGCGCCATGGATCCTCAACCGCGCAATCTCGCACAGCTGGCCACGGCATTAGAGTCGGCATGGCTCAACATCCCAGAGAACACCTTCAGGGACCTCTTCCTGCACGTCTCGCAGCAGTCCGCTCTGCGAAAGGTGGTTATTCTGGCTTTTGTCAGATGGTCACATTAATGTGACTGGACTGTGTATTTATCCACGATAAATTTCATTTAAATCTATTTTTTAAATCCTTTTGAAGCTAGTAAAAAATATTCGATGTCAGGTAAAAAAGATTTGGTTCTCGAGTTATAAGTCTCCAATTTTGTACCTTTTAAAGTAGTTTCATCTTGTTGGATTTTGGATTTTTCCGTGTTGAAAAATCCAACAAAATATGAATGTTTGGAACAAAATAGCTTAATGCGCATCTTATATATACTGAATTTTTTGTTTAAATCCATTCTGTAAATAATTCTGAGTCTAATAAAAAAATATCCTGATCTCAAAGTATAGGCCTCCAAACTTCTCATTTGCCGTCCAACTTGTCTAGTGGTCAGCGTGCCTTACTGCGGATAAGGAGGTCCTGGGTTCGAATCCCGGTTTGGGCATGGATGTACTTTCTATCTATCCTGTCTTTGTCCTTTCCTTGTATGAATGTCTTGTGAATGGTTGCCTACCCTATAAACGGGTTTCTATGGCATGTGTGTACTGAAGAAATCGGACTTCACACTAAAATATGGTTCAGTTGGAAAAGTGGAGCAGCGCACCCCATGTTGCCAGCCTAGCTGGCACACGACAACAACAACTTCTCATTTTTCACAGAAACTAGATCTAGCAAGAATTTTTTCGTGTTCAAAAATCCAACGATATTCGAATGTTTAGAACTCAATACCTTAATCACTTCAAATATATAGGTCCATAAAGAGAGAACTATTTTAAATGTAATTTGCTTAGATGAATCCCCGTTACATAAGATCAATATTTTAAACATGTTCGTCACTAAGAAAAGAATATATATGTATGTATGTATGTATGTATGTATGTATATATATATATATATATATATATATATATATATATATATATATATATATATATATATATATATATATATATATATATATATATATATATATATATATATATATATATATATATATATATATATATATATATATATATATATATATATATATATATATATACTACAACTTACAACTACTCTTATTTGATAATTAGTGGTTTATTATTTATGTCTCTTTGCGGTTGTATTGAACCATTGCTTTACTACACTATTGACAGCTTGGATGGGATATTTCAATATAATAAATAAAATGCAATATTGATCAACATTTATGATAATCTTTTGATTTTTAAGCTTAAAATTATCACTGCTGTCAACAATAAGAACTGAAGAAAAACACAGAGAATATTTTAAAGAGTTTTATATTCAACCATATAATTTGGAATACCATATATCATAGTATGAAAAGACGTCGTTCACTTGTTTGTAATGTGGAAAGTTTGATAACTTACGCAGCAAAAATCCTTGCTTTGTGACTTTTCTACTTTAAAATTCTTTAAGATTTTAATTAGAAATTACATTATTATTGTGTAACGAAGAAGGCAACCATAATCTTGATTTCTTCACTTGGCAGTGTTTTATAAATATGAGTGGGTTTCCTGTGCTTCGCGGCTACGATTGGCAAGAATTGATAAAAATGTATCACATCACTTAGCATTCTTAAAATAAGTACATCTATTCGTGCAGAAATACTCATGTAATTATGACGTCATTAAGTGTGTAATTGCTTATTCCTTACAAAGTATGAAGCCCTTTTACTGTACGTCTGTCTTAAGAATAGCTTAGCAGTCTGGTTAGTGACGGTTGCTATAGTAACCAGAGCTAACCATTTCAAATGAGGTTGTAGGTCTCATCAATTAACTGTATTTGGTTCCTCGTTATTTTCAAAGCATTCGGCAAGGGGAACTTGGCGCCTTTCTTCTGAATCTGTCGTCGAAAGTCGAACGTTCTCTTGTTTCTTAAGACATAGACAAATTGGTGGGCGTTATTCTCGTGGTAGACAAACAATATATTACACCATACTCCAGTAGTACTAATATCATACAAACTACCTACTGAAGAGAGAATTATTGTATTCGTGGAGAATCACTTTACAGATTTTTGTTCACAAAAATAGCTTTCGTCTCGTTTATTGCTGAACTGTCACTTTTATTGCACAGTGATTAATTTGCCGTGACTTTTGTCTTAAAAAAGATTATGGCAGCAACAAGCAACATGCTCGAGATACAGTTAATATGCACGAATTGATGAATTGGTATTAAGCACGATAACAACTCGGCTCAGTTTGGAGTTCAGTAAAAAGTGTATATCGTGAAAAGTACTTTATTTTATTTTATTTTATCGCCCATAAATTCGTGGGTTCGAGTCCCTCTTTAAGCATGGATGTTTATAATGGTTTATATTCCTTTATAGATGGTGTCATCAATTAAGCGTTTGTAATTTGTGGAATTAGTGTATATTAATCCATACTAATTTGTATAATGTTGTAACAACTTACAATACTTTAATTTAAAATATATGAAAAAGTACTAGGAATTTTTAACTTGTTAAAAAATAATGCTTTTGATTTAATCATCATTGAATCAGTAACAAAATTTGCAACCAGAAGTAATAAATATAAAATATTATTATTAAAATTAATTAATCAGCATACTATATTAAAAATAAGAAATATTACTTCGGACATGTAATATTTCTTAAAAGCAAATCTATATTTCGAATTTTTTTCGTGTTTAATGAAAGTTGATAAATATCTCGGTAAAAAAATCTGTGGTGATACATTTATTTAAATGTAACAATAATTACTAATAGCGTGCCTGACTACGGATAAGGAGGTCCTGGGTTCGAATCCCGGTTCAAGCATGGATGTATTTTCTCTATCTATCCTGTCTTTGTCTTTTCCTTGTATGAATGAGGTGTGAATGGTTGCTTACCCTATAAACGGGTCACTAGCATGTGTGTACTGAGGAAGTTGGACTCCACACCAAATATGGTTCAGTTGGAAAAGTGGAGCAGCACTTTCCAATTGTTGCCAGCCTAGCTGGCACATGACAATGAATGAATAAATGAATAATTACTAAAAATAATTTTTTATATTCTTTAAAAACTAAAATATATTTTTCTTCATACAAAACTTTTTTTGTGTTATAGAAACAATTTTTTCTTTTTTTTTTAAATCTAATATTCCATCTGTAGTACAATTATTGTACAGTACAGCTTTTTCTTAAAAACTTTTTTAACATAATTTCCATAATTTTCGCTTACATTTACCGATGTCTGATACACATTAAATGATATACCTAATATAATATTTCGTAAAATACGTAAGAACAATATATTTATTTTAAAAATATCTCTATAAAGGAGCGTAGTTTTTGAAAGAATCGGCTTTATTTGTTATTTCATTATTCCAATGGCTGGAACTGTATTGTTTCAGATTAATAGCAAATGTATTGCATAATTACTTCTTCTTTTCCATAATCTATTTTTGCATAAATTTATTCGTACATTATTAGTTAATTTCATTTTCTTATATTAGTAATACTCTTTCATATTTTCTTAAACTGCTATAATTGCATCAAAAACTTCTTGGTACTTATTTAACAATATCCACGCTTCCAAAAAAGTGCTTAATTAATGACGAAAAATAAAAGAAATCGGTGGAGGAAAAAAAAAATGGACAGTGATAGGGTATCGTTAAGCTTAACGATATACAGCAAACGATAATCAAAATAAAATGAAATTACTGAATGTCACTGTTACCCGGAACTTTTATTTTATTTGTTTTCATTCCTCGTTAATTCGGGGGAGAGAGAAATTAATACAAATAGTTACGGAATTTTCGCTCGAGTGGTTAGATTACTTGCTATTCCGTAATTTGCTGCAAAATAGAAAAAGACGGGGCTAAATGTATATCAAAAATAAAACAAGGATAGCAAATTAAAAGGAACGAGGTAGATTTTTTTGCTCTCTTGATAAAATAAAGACAATGAGAATGTTCTAAGAAAAGAACTGAACACTAAAAAAAAAGAATATTCGATTAAAACCAAAATAGTATGGTAGTGCTTAGTTTCAATTACAAATGAACACAACATGGCTTAATCTGATTCCGTTGGAATTAATAAGACTGTTGCCAGATGTTTTTGTTTTATTTTATTCTTTCGAATAACTACCTGGATTAGGCAGGCAGACTATTCTATTTCTTACAATATTTCTAAAAAAAATTCTAAAAAATTAACATCAGCTTAATGACTTTGAATTATAATTAAGTCTTAATATAAAAGACATTTTCCTTACTTTTTATAAAATTAAAGAATTTGTTACTTTGAAGATGTTTTTCAATATAGATACTGATAAAAAAAATTTGTATGCCGAAAATTGAAGTTTCGATTTTCAAAGTTTTTCAAGATGGGAATACATTTAAGCAACTTACATGAAAATATGATAAATTTTAGAGATAAATTAAAAAAGTATAAAAATAATTACTAAAGTCAAGTGATATGGTTTTGCAAACGAAATTGAATTAATTTCTTTTTCTTAAACTTTGTACGAACTAATCTTTCTAATAATAATTATTTTTCCAATAAAGTAAAAATCATTTCTTAACAGTATAGTAATAATGATTTTAAATAGGAAACTAAAACAGCTTTTGATTAAGATAAAAATAAAAATTCAAGTCAATTCATAACTAAAGAAAGCTTGATAAATGATAATAAGGAGTTTAGAAATTATTATTAATGTTACTGGCATTATTTATAACTATATAAAAGTATTAATACATCCAAGAAGTTGTTTTTTTATTTCCTCAGTTATTTTGCTCCAAAGTGCTATTTCAAATGCATAAAAATACTGTAACAGCATTAGTAAAATCAGTTAGATTACAATTACTTTTATTTTAGACATGAAATGAAATTTTGAAGTAGAAGTCAATATTTTTTATGTAATTTTATTATTATTATTATAACAATCATATTTAAATAATTAAATTTAAGAAAACATTATTCGGCAACATGATATATTCAATCAAATACAGTATCATTATTTAAATTATCGATTTGTGCAATGTTCTTTCTGATGAATTGTAATTTTAAATGATGAAATAAAGCAATAAAGCCTATAGACGTTAATTTAATTATTTTCTATCAAAACTATTTTGATTATTAAATCATTAAATGGAAATAGTTTATTTTAAGTATAACAATATAGAATTGTTTATTATTTTAGAGTAGAATTTCAAATCAATTTATACCATGATATTTTGCATTCATAATATTTCTTTATTTTCCTTTTCGTAAACGATATTACAGCAATGGTCATATTAAGCAGATGACAATACACTTGTTTTCGCATATGATTATTTCAAAATAGGGAGCTTCAGTTTTATTGAGCATTATTTTTCCACCAATATACTTAAACAAACTACTAAAAAACCGAACGAATCAAATAGTGAGGAACGAATTACAATGAAAATCTGGTTAAATCCAAAATGATTTTGTTTTCTTGTCTATAAAAAATTCTATTCTTAGCGGGCAAAAATGCTCGAACAAGCTTAAATGTATCATAAATAATTCCACTATCCTTTTAGTCATTTTCGTTGTTACAACTAACACCAAAAATACATTTCTGAAAAGGGAAAAAAGAGAAAAACTTCATGTTCCAGACGATAAAAATGACAAAGAACAATTGTTCTGTTTCCAAAGCAAACTGAGTTTTGTTTTATTAAATGTTCTGGTATTATTTGTTGAATGGTGTAATTTCGGGACCTAAAACCAGCACTATTTTCTCTAAACTGAATTTATGGTAGCGTTTTTAAATTATTTATAGATACATTCAGCATGTAATGCTGTAACATTTTTGTCAAGAGTTGGAATTATTATTTGCCGACTGCATAAAATATCCTATTTTACTCTTCGTCCAATATAATTTGATAGAATGTGTTTCAAATAATAGAACAATAGATTTTATTCTATTGTTATCGTTTAATTCTGTTTAAAGTTTACTGAAAAGAATGATTTTAAAGTTCTATCAAATAGAGTTTAAATAAGAAGCGAAAAAACAGATTTAATATATATATATATATATATATATATATATTTATTTATAAAGTATGAAAATTACTTAGAATTTAATGGCAATGAAATTATTCTCAATAAAGGAAATAACAGTCTTGCTTAGAGCAATTTTTTTGTAAGTTTCACATTTTAATTATTAAGTTGTTATTATTTTTAATCAATAAAATATTGAGAATCAATTTTCGGTTATTGTTATTTCGTTTAACATTAAAGAAAGGAAAAATGTAAATGAAATGAATCAGAAGAAATTGAAAAATTTACAGAATAAGCACTGATTGCAGTTTTTTTTTTTTTGTTCAAAAAAATTAACATAAATACACCACACTGGACTAAAATACTGTAATCTTTTGAAACCATTATAAGAATATAATTGGCTGGTGAAAATTGTCTTTAATTTTATTATGAAATTATTTTTAAAATGAGACTTGTGTTAAATTTTAACAAAAGTAATCAAGCCGATATCCACTATCATAGTGGTTTCTAAATCAGCACAAACACCCATTCAAGTAGGAATCAAAATTATGAATTGTTAACTAGTCAGCCTGAACATTTAGTTACTGATTTGGGATATTGTAACTAAAGGGTTTTGTTAAATAAAACCTAAATTTACTTCAAAATTTAGATACACAGGTATGAGGTATGTAACGTTACTAAAAAGCAAAAATACTGCACACAATTAAGGATGATATAGATTTTGAAATTATGAAAATATCTAATAATTTATGAAAAAATGGTTAACGTAATTGACAAAACTCCATGATTCCATTGAATTTTAAAAAATAATTTCAGGAAAAAAAGATTTTTATTTGTCCAAATCATATCCCAAAAGCATAATTTTTATAGCATGGAAATGAAAGAATTATGTACAAAAGGATTTTAAAGATAATTAAAGTGATAATATACTATCTCATACAAATGAAACGATTTTATGTTTGAGATTATTATAATGAAATTATACGATATTGAAAAAAACATAATTTTTTTAAGAAAAACCATTTTTATTAAATAACAAAGTAAGCAATTTAAAAAAAAATACAAAACAAACAAATTGTGAATTCAATATATTCGAAAATTGTCTTGGGTTAATGAGTTCATGGGTTCAAGTCTCGTCTCGGGTATGGATATTTTCACAGTAGTTTGATATTCACTTTAAATTTCAGACTCCGTTTATTCTGATACATAAAAATTATTATAGAGTGGCTATAAATTAAGCCAAATCGATATAATGTCTAGCCAAATGCGTTTCTCTGAACGGCCAATTATTATTTTTTTAATTAATTCATACAGCTATTAGCATTCCGTAGAAAACGTAATGTATTTTATTACAACTTCAATATCACATTTCCCTGATTGACAGCCAAATGGTTAGCATGTTAGCTTTCAATTCAGAAAATGTTTGAAATTACTTGAAAAATACATATAATTAATGCTAAAAATATATACCTGGGAGATATAATAAAATACTTCAATCGATTTTTGAAAACACTGAATGAATACTACTTTTTATATTTAACGGGGATACATTGCCAATAGGTAAAGCGTTGAATTCACTGAACGTAGCTAACCATTGTTCAAGTGACCTAGTCGACAAGTGAGCTGGCGCCAAACGCAATCTCATAAGCACTGCTTCTGAATTAGTATATTGGATCCTATGAAATGGTAAACCTTTTAATAATATGAAAATAAATAGATGCCCTTCATCATAATTTTCATACAATTTGGGGTGAATTCTTGCAGATTTTCCGAATTTCCTTCTACTATGACTAATAAATAACACCTTTCGCGTGTTATAAATGCTCTGTTCTTTCATTTGTTGGATTATGTACTATGAGGCAATACAATTGAATGGAATAATTAATTATTAATTACTATAATTTTTTTCAACATAAATCTGTAATATTTTTCAATTATTGTTCCAATGCAGCAAACATTACAATTTTAATAAATCAAAAAAAAATGTTTCGACTAATAGTAATCGCACGATGTGTAGGAAGACTTCATACACAAAAAATAGAAAAAAAAAACAATAAGAAGGCAAAAGAAAAAAAATAGAAAGGAAAAAAAAACATTTTAATGCGCCCTCTCTAAAGCTCTCACAAATATTTCATTGTTTCCTTTTGTCCACTTGAATGTTGTCGGGTCAGCATACTTAGACGGGAAAGAGCATCCTTTCCGAGTCGAAACCCCCAAAAAGAAAAATAGGAGGTAATAAACCCGAGAAAAAGAAGATTTGAGACAATCAACAAAAAGCATTCCACCAGCAGAGGCTAAATGCCTATTGTGGCCTCTAATAATCACACAGGAACGTGCTCATCAGGGCTCCCATTGTGTTAAAAGCCCGCCTTTAATTTTTATTTTCTTTGAGTGGCAGCAGCCCCAACCGTAGGCGTGTTCCTTCATGCCACCGTTGCCAATAAATGGCGCATTAATGGAGATGACCCCAATTTCTTTCTTTTCTTCTTTTAAAAAAGCAAACGATATTTTATTTTTTTTTTATTCTCCTTTCGTCTGCCTATCATAATTTTAACTTCTAACCGCCAGGTGTTAAATATTTGTTATTCCACAAAAAGTTGCTTGTTGTCTGCATTTTATCGTCATTATCAAGTGTGATGCATTTATGCAAATTTTTTTAAAATCGCAAAATCATCGAATTTTTTAGGTTTTGATGGAAGATAAGAGAAATTCCGTTTTGTTTGTCATGCTAATTTTACTTTGAAAAAAAAGGCTGCAGGATGTGCAAGGTCTTTTTCTCTTATGAGGCAGGTGCAAACAAAATTATCTTTAATTTGAAGCTAAAGTGGGAGTGCTCGTGCCACTAGTTAAGCTATCCATTTGTTTGTTAGAAAGATAGTTGAACTTGTGTGCAGTTCATACTATTCTTCCAATATTAAAAACTAATGAATCAAACAATGTTTTTCTTATAAATATAAATACGTAGCATTGTGAAGAAACTGATAAAGTATTCATATATTTCTATGGGTTTATTACCGTCAACATTTTTTTTTCTTTTCAATAGACGATCACTTAGGAAATAACAAACTGTTCAATCTTTAAAGGATTTTCTGCTTGTTGATGGCTTATCCTGTGAGGTACGCATTAGGAATGCCATCCTCAACTAGAAACAGTATGGGACTTCGTAAATTTGAATTGGACACCAAACAGAAGGCATCCAAGACACAGCCTGACACCCCAAAAAGTACCAATTCACGTCAGATGTAAAGTGATACGTCTTATTTCACGTGCCCCAGTCATTGCGAATATGATGGCTCCTTTCGACATCAAATTATTGTTGATATGAGCTACCATCAAATGACAAAATCCATGCTCTCTCAAACTGACAACATCCTTTTTACATTACTTTTTACATGGGTCAATCATCATCAATCCCTAAGGAAAATTCATGTAAGCCAATCATTATAAATGTTTTTTTTGTCATAAATTTATTACAACAAAAATATACTCACCTTACAATAATATCGCCTAAACTAAATAATTTTCAGTCATATACAATAATTTCTTTTTATCATCTCCCCACAACGTGAAAAGTCCAGTCTAATAAGAAGGAGTAATATTCGTGGAAGTGTTCATCTTATCAAGATTGGAATAGGGCCGTGGTAGCCTAGTGGTTAGGGTATTGGCCTTCTGTCAGAAAGGGTGGGGTTTGATTCCCAATGCCGCCAAAGACCCACCGAGTACATGGATATACGTGCGCGTTAAATCTGAGGAATCGAAAGTCACGTGGTCGCTCTTTGAGCAGTTACCATGGGTGCAATGGTCTGGAGAAAATCTCCTCTCCCTTCAGATCAATGCCAAAATCGTAGGAGTGGATGCTCTGGTGGTGCCATCTATCGGAAGATTTGAAGAACAAAGTCGCACTTTCACCTTCGTGGTGCTCTGATTAAAACGAAAGACGCACCATACTGACTTAAATTCGCATATCGAGCTTGGCTTATCCAAGTGTCATAAGTAAGATCAACAACAACAGATTGGAGTAAGTTCATTTGTTTTCTTTTTTAGCTGCCTATTTTCACCGCAGAACAGAATCACCTCAAAATTATGAACTAAGGTTGAGTGAGGATGTTGATATTTTAGCTGTTGCAAATTTATTTTTCAAATATCATGATTACAAGAGACATCACAATAGTAAATTTAAGAAGTAGAGTCCACTTCAACATGAAGGATTAGTCTTTAGGCCCAAGAAACAAAAACGACTTCTTTAATCATTTGGATGTCGCAACTTTTGAATTTCACTTAATTATCACCTCAGAGTTCCACTAAGACCTAAGTTATTTTCTTCGGAGCAAAATGTCACAAGTTCGATCTTGACCTCTGTTAAACAACGGGAAATGAATATTGTATTTATGCATTTTGCTAGCACAACCTTTTAAGAGTGTAGTCAGTAATTTTTCATCTGTTTCGACACTTAAATATAACTTGTTATCTGTGAAATGTTATAGAGAAAAATCACTTAATTATATAATGGTTACTTAAAAGAATCTTACACAAAAGCTTGTATATATCAAATAACATTTTAAGAAATGTAATTGTCGTTATCTAAATACGATTAAAAATATTTTCTTTCAATTTTCTTTCCTTTTTAACTGAGTTGATATATTTATTTTCTCGTTCTGAAAACCCTATTTTTCCCTTTAAGACATAAAAATAGGTTTTTCAGAGCGAGCAAATTGCATTTATTTGATTGTATTAAAACGTCACTATTATGGTTATAACAATTTTTGTTGATAAAGTTATTAAATATAATTTAAATTACAAAATGGATGAAAAATTCAACTCCATATTATAAACATAACTTATATGTTTGCTTCTCATAATTGCAACCGTAAAGTTTTTGGGAAGTTGCCACCATTTTATTCATAACTGATTTCGCAAGAAACTGGTACGAAAATATAAATAGTTTATTAAATCGTGATGGTTTATTTCCTTTTATTATTCCTATTCAAGAGTTGATTAATTTATCTAAACTTTATTCTCTCATCTTAATTTTAAATTGTAATCTTTCATTAACTATTCTGATACTGTAGTGGATTGCCTAAAAAATGAAAAATACTCTAAATAGCCATCACAATTTAGAGTATTTCTCTCCCACAATTCATTGCTATACTCTAATAGCAATGAATTGTGGGAGAATTTGTTAAATATTCTACAAAGAAGAAAATTTAGAAAAACTCTCACTTATGTAGAAATAAAAAAAGACCTATTTGAAAGATCTATAATCCTTTGTTCTCTCTCAAAAATAATTTTATCAAAGACTATTTAAAGTAATTCCAATTCATTACAAAAGCTCACTAGTGAAGTGAGAATCGAACACACGAACTTATGAATTTAAAAAAAAAACACACGAAATGTTCACTTGGCTGCTTATTCATTTGAACACACACACAAGGACCATCTAAAACACAAATAAGCATTGACAAATAGGTTACCAATATTTTTACCAGTGATTAGAAATGATTTTTTTTAAATTCTTATAAAAATTTAAATTAAAATCAGTGAGCTTCAAAATCTGATTTCGGTAGCAGAAATTTCGGGATTCTTCTTATCTACAGTTAAAATTACTTTTAAACTTCTGGGTGGTTGAAAGGGGTTCGACATTACACGTTCTCTTGATACCAATCTTAATTTCACTGCTCAAGTCAAACGATAAAATATTGTTAAAGCCTTAAAATGCTGTAAAGAAAAATAGACAAGCGTATTAGCCCTGAAGTTAAAATTCTAAAGGAGTATAACGAAGCCTGGTGGCCTCACAGGGGTGGAAGGGGGATGGTAAACCTAGGGGGTCAGTATTTATGACCATCTTCGTTGCTTTAAGAGCTTAACGGTCATGAATATTTACTTTGGGTTAAAAGGCAAGCAACCGTAAATAAGCCTGCTGTAATAATAATTTATGCTGTCGCTTACAGGTACGGATTCGAAGCGTCGGCCAATGAATAATCGACATGCCCCAATGCGTTTCATTAAAAAAAACAAAAAACCTCGGAAGGGGCTGGACGAAAAAAGAAAGTCAGTCATTGGTCATTTCGCTCACACTTTGGGAAAGAAGAACAAAAAAAATATATCCTCCCTTATCTTTTGTTTTCGAAAAACCATTAATTAATATCGTCGTGTCCCCGTAACCGCAAAAGCTTGGAACAAAGAAACTTACACCTGCACCTCGTGATGGGGTAATCGTTTGGATGTGAACATCGACAGAAATGAAGTAATAATGATCGGAGGAGAAATTGATATCGCTTGGTGATATCTACTGGATTTTTATTCGTTTTTTTACACACTTTTTTTATTCATTATTTCTTAAGGAATAATATCATTAGTATAAAAGGAAAAAAAGAAGGTATCCTTCTAATGTAAGGAAGAAAAGTTATGGTATGTTAGTTTAAAAGAGAATTTGCTTCGACTATATTAAATAAACAGCAACCTTGCACAAATTTTATCCCATATTCGTTTGACTAATCGATATACTACATAAAAGAATCGACCGTAGTAAAATATTTAAATTATCTTGATAAAATTTTTGAATAGTCTTGATAAAATTTCAATGATAATTATTTTTCATTTTTTTTGTTCTTAATTACATGCCTTATGCATGCATAATTCTTAGATCTGAAAAGAATTCTGATACAATTTTGAATTTATCTGCTTGTAATCTATCTTTTGTATATGAATTTAATATATAAACTTCATATACACTATAATAATATATAGACATCGAGGGCATGTGGTTTTAGTTGTCATATGCATGTCCATCCTTACCTGATGTGAAACTTTAATAAATTGTACATGATGTTTATAAAGAGTTACTCTTAAATTGGTAGGAAAATAGTATTAATTTCAAATTCGCGGTGATATTTTACACGAATTTCGTTCATTTCGTCTTGTATTTTGATTAATATCTCGTATTCGACGACTAATTTGGCTTGGCTAACAGACGCTTATTGTCGAAAGCAGATTTTGAGCCATGCTTGAGGAGGTAATTGAATCTGTGAGCAGATTTCACTGAAGACTAGTGTGCTGACCATTCAGTAACCAATTCGATAGAAGATCTTAATATTGTTATTGTAGCTGTATGCTTCACGGTACCTTTTTCCTGAATTGGGCAAACCAGTTGGATGAAAGAAAACGGTTGGGAGTCTTCTTAGTTTAAGATCAGGTACAAGCAGAAGACCACCGAATACTTGACAGGCCACTTATAGAGATATCATTTCACTTGGAAGACATTGCGACTACATCCTATTTAAAGTGCCTCAGTGGCCTTTAGTGAAAACAGCGGATCATCTTTAGCCTCGATTCGAGCTCACTACCACCGATAATGATTACGGCCCACCTTAATAATTTTGAAAAACATCTGAAGAAGAGAGTAGACTACATATATCTAAACAAATAAAATTCCAAAAACTGTTAAATTAAAGATCTTAAAAAATATTATGTGATACCTACTGTAAGAATGTTAAAATATTATAAGGTATACGAAAATGTTTTTCTCTAAAATAATATGTTTTCCATTTGACTGTTTCATTTGTTGTTAACTTTCATTATTTGGTTTTAAAATAATAAATATTATGGTAAAAATTGTAATTATTACAAAAATTAAGTATACACTGATCAGATATAGACCTTGAATCGAAAATATAATTTCATCGTCTTTCGAACAGAGAAAGAATCGAATAATGTAATTTGCTGCAGTTCCGCAACTTACATCAAAAGACAACAGCAGCATATCTAGAGCAGCTCAGGAAATGAAGTCAATCCATCACCAGATGGAGCTAGATCAATATGACAGATAATGGATGCCGCAACAATTGACACACGTATTTATTTCCCACTCGAACTATAATAAGCAGCGTTGGAGCTGAAAGTGGAATACATGCGTCGTTAATTTCCTTTGATTTGAACTGGATCGAAGATTTGAAGTTGGCGCCGTTGGATCATGATTAAAAGACGTTCCAGTAAACGGTAATTGAAATGTGTAATTCAAATTTAGCTTGCATTGATGTCGTTGAATCTTTTTTTATCCTTTAATTTGTAGATAATTTCCGAGTCATATAGATTTGGTATGATTACAGTGTATTTTTTTTTGGGGGGGGTATGATTACAGTGTATTTTTTTGGGGAGGGGTATGATTACAGTGTATTTTTTCTTTCTATGTCATACATCGTATTTAGATGGAGTTGTAAAGTCAACTTGTCGATGAATTTGGAGCCTGCTTTCAAATCACATTCTTCGAGTGGCAGCAAACAAGGTGAAGTTCATCATCGAATGTCTGAGAATATTTTCGATGTTCATTTGTTAATAAAACGATCGATTGGATCCTTAAGGTCCCATACTTTTGGTGGCAATGATTTTGATTGGCGATAATCGTGGCTTGCGCCAATCTTGGTAACCTTACTTCGATACACTAGATATAGTAAAACTTACCATTTCTGGAATTTGGATCAGAGTTTGCACAATTTTTCATTAAGTCGCCAAGGGTATGGGCTAAGATTTTACCAAATGATTTCTTATATAAGATCTAAAGAATCGATTTGAGAAACCGTTTACCACCGGTTCAAACCATTAACACATGGACAATAGAACATCAGCAAAAAAAAAAAATGAAAAAGACAAGACAAACCATGCTCGGTATGGTTAGTTTAACTCGGCAAGGACGATCGTATAATCCAGGATGCCAAATTCTGAGTTTGGTGACTTTTTTGCGGATTTTTTTATATATCTGGCAACCTGGCTTTTATTACGTTTAAGATATGGAGACATAGAAAAATTATGCTGAAAATTTTATTTTGGCAACCCTAGTATGTAAGTCATCCCACACACCACAATATGTCATCTTGGCAACATTTCTTCATCGCCAAGAAATTCAGAATTGGGAATCCTGAATTATACGGCATCTGTGCCCTTTTTTTTAAACTTTGGCAACATTTAAATTCAACAACAAAAATGTCTCTGTTTCGGAGAGAAAAGATATTGTTGTTGTTTTCCTATGACACTTGGACAAGCCAAGCTCGCTTTTGCCTTTGGCAGTGCGAAATTAAGTCAATAGAGAGCGTCTTTCGTTTGGATTAGAGCACCACGAAGGTGAAAGTACAACTTGGCTCTTTTTTAAGTTGCCTCGTAATTTTGAACCACGGTCAGGTGACGAGGCCACACCTGAGCTGGCACCCTCCTCTCCACATCCACGCCACACCAGCGGAAGGACTTTTGACGTCACAGATTAACGTGGACACGTCCCCAACTCACGGAGCTCCAGCAACCCAGTGAAGGAGAGTACACCGTGGTCACCCTTCCAACCACTGTCGTGGCAAATGATGCTTCACTTTGCTGAGCTTACGGGAGAGAAAAGATATAATTCTTACAATCGCATCTAAAAATGAAAAGATCTTGATTGTGTTGTTAACATTCATCTCCATCTATCCGCAGTAGTCTACTATTGAATAATTTTTATTCCTCATAGTCCGAAATCCTTTTTTTGCTGGGGTTGATTTAACATCGGCAGTTATTAATATAAAATATACAAAATTCAATTTCGCTAGTATTTAAAGATGGGTGACATATCTTGGTTGGTTAGGGCTTCGTTCTCACTGTCGGAAGGTAGTGAGTTCGAATCCCGACTTAACCGAAAATCCATCGTGTTCGCATTAAAGTGACTGGAGATTATTAAGTAGGTTGTGATAGCAATGTACTCCAAGTGAAATAATATATCTGGGATTGGCAATTCAAGTATTGGGGGTTGAACATCTAAATTACGATGACTCACTCCCGGATGCTTCCACCTAATTGGTAAATCCCAATCCTGGGTCATGTACAGGGAAGTATGCTGGTGCATACTCATATGAGCATCTGTGACTGTACATAAGCAGATGTCAAACTTTTCAATTATTTTATGAAAATTGAATTTAATATACATATACATACATCTCTTTATGTTTTTGCACTAGTAAAAATGCCGAGCTGGCAGCCGAATGGTTAGCGCTCTTGCCTTCGGTTCAACAGTTCATGAGTTCGAATCCCACCTTGGGCAGGGATGTTTTTAGTGGTTCGGAATCCACTTTAAGCCGTAGGTCCCGGTCTAATTAGCCCTCGTGTGCAAAAAATGACCGTTGAGCGACAAACTAACTAACTAACCAGTAAAAATAGACTTTAAGAATTAAACATTAAAAAGCTCTTCAAATCAGAAACAGTCAAACACTGACTGCGAATGTCTATATGTGTTGAATGTGTATTGTAGGCTCTAATACCCCTTCGCTGGAGTACTGAAATAAAGAAAGAAATGCTACACCCACACAAGCGTCTACTTCGTCATGTAAAAATAAAAACGATTACTTATGGACAGTCTTTGAAGACGACAAAAATGTGCAACTGGAAAATTAGATCTATATCTTAAGGAAACAAAAATCTTCATAGTTATCCATCACATTATGTGAATTTATACATGAATTCAAATTTTGTCGATGATAAATATAATTGAAGCATGTAGAAAAAGATGCTGTGTCAGATTTAATTTTTTTATAACCTCCTGTGAATTTGTACGTGATCTAACAAATTTCCGGTTAAGAATTTTCAGTCATTATGCGTATTTTCAATTCGTTAGCAATATAATTCAATTTAAAGACGCTCAAGAGGACATTGTCACCGTTAATATTTTATTTGTATTTCCTTTTCCTTACAATTAACTCTAGATGGAGACCGGGGGCTTAGTGGTAGTGTTTCGCGTTCCCAAGCCGCAGGTCCGAGGTTCGATCCTCGCATTGGATAAGGTTGATTCAAGCTTTCGTCTCTTCAGCCTGTCAATAAAAACGAGTACCGAGCACGCTTGGGAACTAAACGCTAGGGGTTTCCCGTTAGGCTGACCACCTAACCGAGGTCAATGGTTCGCACACCAGAGCCTAAGGTCAAGTAAAACGATATGACCTTTTCTCCCTGTTGGCTGTCATGCCACAGAATTTAGATTTTTAATTCTAAACAAATTAAAAATCCCTATTTCGAAGTTTTGTATTGTGCCAACCAATGACTGAGTGGTTAGTGTTCCTGAGCCGTGGGTCCTGGGTTTGAATCCCACTTCGGGCATGGATGTTACTTTCTATCAGTATTTCTCTGTCCTTTCTTCTGAGATGATGTATGAATGTGGCCCACCCTATAAACGGTCTGTGGTGGTGTGGTGGGTAATGCTGCTCGCCTCCGTAACTGGGTTCAGAGGTGCCCACTGGGTAACGACAAGTGAGTAACAATTTCCGGCCTTGTTGTGGCGAAGAGTTGGTCACCCAAAAGCCCATCGTTTATTTAAAAAAAAAGTTTTCAATAGCAATAGAATACCTTACTGATCAGAGAGTGAGTGAGGAAAGAGGAAATTACATTTGTTGCGCTAATTATATATCTCTAATTTGTACATCTTTTTTCAATTTCCTTCACAATTTTCAAGCGAAGACGGGAGGCTTTTTATTAAATTTCATTTGTGCGCAAATTAAAACAATGTCGAAAAAAATGCACTCGCACTTGAAGGAAATTAAAACGAAACTAATTCGTTGTTTTTTATTTCTTTCTCCTCTAAAAAGAAAAAAAAAGAAGAGAAATGGCATGTTTATTAATTTTTTAAACTATACCGAAGCCAGGACGAATGGCACACGCAATTGGGAGTAGACGAGTTCACTAACGTAATTAAAAAATATATTATTAACAGGACACAAAACACTTTATTTTCTCCGTCTTTCTTAATGAAAAAATTTAATTAGGACGGGAGTTCTCACTAAGTTCTGTTTTAAAGAATTTTTTTTTTCTTTGTGTATTTATACTTTTCAATTTAGTTCTTTTAAAAGAAGTGAACAAATCTAAACGGGGTTTTTTTTAAGTGTTAGCCACTTGGCGGACGTTTTAATAAAGTTAATTTCCATCGCCAAGGGACATAACAAAGAAGTGGAGTAATTACAAATAAAATTACTTATAATAATGTGTGCCTCGCTGTAACTGTAACGGTCTACGCAAAAGGCTTTCGTATTAGTTTTAATTTTAAAAAACTTTAGGCTCCATCAATTTAGAAATTTTTAATAGCATTTTGAATTTTGCCTCAAGAATAATTAATTATTTCTGACTAAAAGGTAAACGATATTGACAGATCATTTTAACAAAATTGTAAAATTTTAATTTCGTTAGTATTCAGATTTAATTTAAATTTAATTGAATGGATGTATCAAGTAAAATCACATTAGTGAAAATCAAAAAGGTACCTAAGAATTTTGGAAGTACGTTTTTTGCTTAGAATATTGAGATTATCTCTATAAATCTTATATTTTATACTTTAATCTGAAATAGAATAAAATAATTAAATATTATTCAAAGAGTTAATAATTTTTCCTAATAAAATTTTTTTATAATATTTTCAAGAGAATTTCTATCGTTGTATTATTTTTTATTTTTTATAATAATTATTAATTTCTTCCTGTAATTATTAAAGAATTTCATATTAATAAAAATTGCAGTAAATTATACTGATTATTTATTTGATTTGCGAATTTAACTAACGAATTTTCGAGTGCATACAGATTATTTTTTATCGAATTGCAATGCTTTATTAAATTAATAACCAGTAGAACTTTAAAAATTGCATAAATTAATTTTATAATTTCTTAAGGAAAATTTAATCTTCTCCAACTATTGTATTTTCAAAATACTTAGTTTATCATAAAAAAAAAATAGATAAGTTAATTACTTTATATGAATTAAATTATCTTTTACAATTTCTTTAAAAAGTTAATCAATAATTATAAGTAAACGAACTATCTACACTAAGTCGAGAATTTCTTTACAAAATATCTTTTAATTAAAGATAATTACTATGCAAATGATTATAAACTTATATAAAATTAACTCCTTTAAAGAATTTGCAGAGATGATACTAATTTCATAAATTGAGGCTATAATATTTTTCGGTAGTTTTTTAAAGAATTAAATTTAATAACATTAAGATAGTGGAAAATGTTTAAAAAAAACTCGTTTAAATTTTACTACAAGCAACTTTGAAAATATATCTTAATAGTTTTACTAAGTCATTTTACACTAATATAATTTCATTGTTTGAAATAAGGCAATTTTCCATAAAACATTAAATCTCAAAATTCTCATCAAATTTTAATGGTAAATAATACTTTTGTAAGTAATTTTTTTAAAAATAAAACAATAAAAAGTGCTTTGTCACTAAAACTATTATAAAAAATGTTACTTAAAATTATTATTTCAATTATGTGTCGGAAATAAAGATTTTCTGCGCCAAAAGTATCACCATAACATTTTTGCGCCATCAATTAAAAAAGTAACCATAACCATATAAGAGTAACTTTGTTTTGTTTAACATCACTAAAATGACTCCCAGGAAAATGTGATTCATAACTTAAAATAAAATACCACATTGAAGAATAAAGTTGTTGCAATTATCGCCAAGTTAACGCCAAATCGTTTCTTATTGTTTTTCCCTCAGTGCATATTTAAAAATTATTAAAACAGAAATTAAAAAATACGACTAAAATGTTTTTAGCACAATTTATATGCAAAAACTGCTAAAATCATAAAGGTTAAATTCAATATTTTATAAAGAACAATAATTGTTTTAGCGACGTTATGCAAAGAATAAGATTACATTACCTAATGGGGAAGTATGCTACTATATTTTATCTCTCAAACGATCACTTTTAATGTTTATATATATATATATATATATATATATATATATATATATATATATATATATATATATATATATATATATATATATATATATATATATATATCGTATATGTGTAAAAAAATGTTTTTTTGAAATGTGCCAAATTTTCTTATATTGATATAGCTATTTTCTTACATGAAAAATATTTTCACTTTACTTATTAAAAAACTTTATTTTGTCTAACGAGTTCAAAATTTTACTATAAGAAATCATTTTTAAACAAATTTTGTTATAAATAGAATTTATTATAAGAAGAATTTATTGCGTCTTGACTATGATAGAAAAATAATGTATTCTTTTTTTTTTGCACGAAAAAATTTACTCAATTAATAAATATAATTAATAAAAGGATTTTTAGAGAACTGAATGAAAATTTCTCATATGATATGAAAAAAAAAATTATTGAAAGAAAATAACATAAATACATCTCGAATGAATTTCATTTTTTATATTTATTTATTTTTTCCCTTTTTCAATGGAATAGGAGAAAAGGACTTGAAAAGAACAAATACCACGTTTTATTTTATTTTCGAAATTCAACAATCACTCCATTGTCAACGGAGGATTTCTATGGAAATGTATGCAATAAAAAATTATCCACAGAATGCGCCCTCTCAGAGTTAATTAGGCCGCACAAAGACTCGGGATTCAACATCTTGAAGCACGGCTTTGGGAAAATCGTGAAGCGGTGGTAATGAGCAAAAATTACTTTCTGAAGAAGTCGAATGAGAAAGTAACATTCATCAAGACTTTTTCTTCTTGGAAACAAATGTCATAAAAATAATAAATAGATCTAGTGAGTTTAATAAAAAATTTTTTTCCTTTATTTCACATAAAGTTAAATTATTTCATGGGAAAAAATTGAGTTTTTAAATAATTAATAATTTCGAAATTTATTTAAAAAGACAAAAACCATAATTCATTTTTAAATGTCTAATTATTCCAATTCACATACATATATATATATATATATATATATATATATATATATATATATATATATATATATATATATATATATATATATATATATATATATATATATATATATATATATATATATATATATATATATATATATATATATATATATATATATATATATATATATATATATATATATATATATATATATATATATATATATATATATATATATATATATATATATATATATATATACACACACACACACATATATATATATACTGAAAAAAGGCACTTATAATTATACTTTCTTTCATGAAAACTAACAAGATATCAATTATAAATAAGTCACACAACACACATATATTTAATATTACCAAATTTAAATTTTGATCGTTTATATCATTACAAAGGTAAACGTATTATAATCAATATATAAGTAACCACATTTAACATTATTTTATTCTACTTTTATTTATTTAATAGAATAGAATTCGCTTAATCCAAGGCCTGCAGTAAGTTGGTGGGAAAAGCCGTTTCTCTCTAATAAATGGGCACACATATTCTTTTGCTGAGTCAACTACAGGTAGCAGGTTCTATAGTTGACGGAGCTGAAGAAATTCATGATGAGTGGGCTTGTGGATGTCAAAAATTAATAGGCATCGATTGTCCTCATATCGAATTAATATAGGAGTTTGAATAGGAAATTATTTATTCGAGTTTAAGCTTGTTTTCCTGATCATGATTTAAAGTTAGTGAGATTTTAGGTAAAAAATGTTGGCAACGGTGATTTTGGCATAAGACTACACAGTTCAATAGAAAATATGGATGTAAAATGATAAATACAAGTGGAACGATTAAGCACTCAAATCTGCTGAATGACGACATAAACAGAATTAATAATGAATTTTTTGCCATCGCAAATTGACTAGCCAAACAAAAAAAAAATGGAAGTTGCTTTAGGTTATACGCAACATACTCCTTTCCACGTAAATTTTTCTCAAACATGAGTCATTAATTTCCTATTGATTGAAAGTAAGTCTGGAAAACTCTCAAGCACCCACACTGGTGAACAAATCTAGATGGATGAAAGAAATGTAACCAACAGGAGCTTCCAGATTTTGAATGGTGTTCTGTATCAAGCCTATAATTATTAACTATCCAGGCTTGATAATGTTCCACGTAAGAAGATAACTTTTCTTAACCTGATCTTCTTATGAGTTCCTCCTAGGAAGAAGCCATAATTACTCTTCTTATCGATACACTTGAAACCACATTGTGGACCGCCTGATGTCCAAAATCTTTAAGATGGCTTTTAATCGACTGTTATCTTCAACAAAAATTAATAAGATAATGGGTCATACTATTCATGTATCTCAAAGGTGGAAACTCGGAAATCTACCAAGCACCTACCCGGAAGAATAAGTATAGAAAATAGACACTACCAATTTGTCATTGATCGTCAGTAGCTGATATCGAACACGAAATATTCGATTCTTCGAAAGAATTCTGCCATACCTTTAAAGACATTATAATATATATACATATAGTTCAAATATACAAATACTGATAAATTTTCATCATGAAAATGCTCACAATTTTATCATGTATCAATGTTGTGTTCCTGGCTTTTAGCCATAAAATAGTTGTTACTTTCGGTACAGTTTTTATATCCTGACTACGCCACTTTACTACGATTCTCAATTTTTGAAATATTCATGACGTCAGATAACGTTTCAGCTATCATATTGAGATGGAATTGTAAATTCAACAATGATTTTGGAGCATGCTTTCAAATCACATTCTTCGAGTGTCAACAAACAAGGTGAAGTTCATCATCAAATGTCTGAGAATATTTTCGAAGTTCATTTTGTTAATAAAACGATCGATTATATCCTACAGGTCCCACACTCTTGGTGGCAATGATTTTGATTGGCGATAATCGTGGCTTGCGCCAATCTTGGTAATTTTACTTCGATACACTAGATATAGTAAACCTTATTGTTTCTGGAATTTCGATCAGATTTTGCACTTTTTTCAGTTAGTCGCCAAGGTTATGGCCTAAGATTTTACCAAATGATTTCTTATATAAGGTCTAAAGAATCGGTTTGAGAAGCCGTTTACCACCGGTTCAAACCTTTAATACATGGACAATAGAACAGCAGAAAAATCAAAATGAAAAGGACTAGACAAAACATGCTCAGTATGGTTCGTTTAACTCGGAAAGGACGATGGCACATAATCCATGATTCCAAATTCTGAGATTGGCGATTTTTTGGCGGATTTTCTTATGTATCTGGCATTCTCGTTTTTATTACGTCATACATATGGAGACCTATAAGAATTATTCAGAAAATTCTATTTGGTAACCCTAGTATTTACGTCATCGCGCACGTCACGATACGTCATCTTGGCAACATTTCTTCATCGTCAAAAATATTCAGAAACTGGAATCATGGATTATACGGCACCTGAGCCAAGACGATATAAATTTTTAAAAATTTCATTAATTAATAAAATTTTAAATCAATAATTTTAATATTTGTAAACAATCTCTTTTGAAGACTATTGTCTTGATTACGCTAACATTAAATATTTCTTTTCAGTTAATATAGCTGAAATAATAAAAAAGTGCATTTGTAAAACATGGGCACTAAAATTTGCTGAATTTTTATCAATGTTATGTTCAGATTTTATTATACTTATAAAAATTCCTATTCCCTGACAAATAGTTCATTCTCATTTTATTGAATGTATTCAAGTATTATCAAATTCCTACGGTGAAAACTATTGTGAATTCATTCACAATTTTATAGTTCTAAAATTCTTAAAAAAACTAATAACCTTATCTTTGTTTTTTATTTTTCTGTGCTAATTTGATATTTGTTTAAATAAATACAATTCCTTAGTATTTATCATTATCAATAATATTAATTTTTTTTAATTTTTTAACACAGGCTGTTGCTTATGACTGACCTTGAATTACAATTAAATTATATATTACATAACATATTCTCTGAATTTCCTCCTAAACTTCACATTAGCTCAATAAAAGTTAGTTTTCTATTAAGCTATTTTCAATGTACCTACCTATTCTAAGTATGGAGAGCTTTAGCTAAGGCAGGATTGAACCCGTAATCTTAAAATCTCGACAAGATGCTGTTACCTCTCTAGATTACTTATCCCTGTTATAAAGAAAAAGTGGCTAGATTTAATTTTTGTAATTAAAATTTATCACAATTTATATACTTTTTTGATAATTCTATTTTCCAAAAAAATATAATTTAAATTTTATTTATCACGTTTGTTAAAAAATATAACGTTAGAAAAAAGAAAAAATAATTATTTAGAAAAAAGGGAACAAATTATACACCTAATTATACGAAGAAAACCTCTGTGGCAGCATTTAAATGTTCTGTGAAGATTCCTATGAAGAAGAATTAATCGTGTGTTGAAAAAGTTACCATTTCATTAAATATTAAGCTAAAACACATTCTCCTTAACGCAATATTATTTACTCATGTGCTTCGCCTCCTTAGCACATTTCAGAACAACTAGATAATATCGCAAATTACAATATATTATATAACTTATCAGTTTAGTATTTCTCAAATAATTTCACTTCTAGTGAGTTTATTTGAGAAATACCTCGTTAATAAGCGTTAAGTAGTCTGCGTTAAGTCTGGTCAGTAAAGATGTCACTTGTCATACATCAAGCTCGTAACCTTGTAAAAAGGTTGCGAGTTTGATACCTGACACAGCTGATAATCATCTGGCTGAAAGGACCTGTGTATTAGAGAAGGAATATATGAGTGCTGAGTTGAAACACCCTAAAGACCGTTAATGCGTGGTTGGGGAAGTTGTCGGCTCAGGTATCAATCTTTTGATTTGACCGAAATCAAAACTGCTAACTATTTCGGTCAAAACAGGTGATCAACTGAAAATACATCCCAGTATATATAGCCTAACCTAACCAACTATATAATTCATATGCTTAAGACATATGGAATAAAAAAATGCTTGCTTATTTTAAAAAAAAAGTTTTATATTATAAATATTATTTTTCTGAGAAACAAAGTTAAACTTTTCTTGAACAACATAAATTACTTTCTTTCTAATTAAGTTTCCTTATTTTTGTCCATTTGTTGTCGGCAGGTAATTTCTGCGAAAAAGTAGGAATAAGTGTAGCTAATAGCAGTGTGTTATTTTGAAAATTTGTCAAGTGGTGTTGTCCATAGAAAAGTTGGCACCCTTCCTTATTTTATTCAACATTAGTGCAAGGACATTAGACTCTACCATAGGGAAACGTTCTTAAGCCCTCCCAGCATTGCGTTCTCCGGTGGTATTTGGTATCGAACTTTTCACCTTCTGAATGCAAAAAAAAAAATTCTTTTTTTCTGATTAGACTACCTACATAGTTGTCATTTCTTTTATTATTCACAAATCATTAACAACCATAATATCTTAATTCACCAATTTCAGATAGAAAGTTTGAATTACAACGGAAATTAATCGTTTTTAAGTCCATAAATAGCTGTAGAAATCGAATGTTATTCATAATTCTTTACAGTTATTTTTAAAAAGAGATAGCATTTACAAAATAAACCTATTCCCTTAACGGCGGATACATGGAACGGGTGACAAATGACCAATGTCCGAGTTTTTCACCCTTGATGAACGGAAAAGGTGACCGGCCAGTCTCCATTCTTGACAAGGTGGTCAAACGGGGAGGGGACCGCTACGAGGCTGCAAGTGACCGATGGCCAGAATGTTGTTGAGTTAGCTGGTGCATGTAGGTGATGCGCACGGTTTAACTTTGGTGGAACTGTCGCGGTGCATTGGTTAGCGGCTGAAATTCCTCTGGATGATCACAGTCCGGCTCTCCTCCCCCCCTTCTGAATAATGGAACGCTATGAGCTGCTGGTGGTCAATTTACAACGAAATCTGAGATTCGGGTGGTAAGCAGAAGATTATCAGAGCGTGGAGAACACGATATTAGAAGCCCCATTTGTAGAGGAGCGTGGAGTAACAACCATTCGATTATCTTAAGAGCGATAGAAATAATTAAAGTGAGGTTGTCGCCTGAAGAAGCAGGGCGATTTAAGAGGCATTAACTTTCTTCCACACAGATTATCCTACAGAAAGGGCGCTGTTAACCGTAAATGTACAATTGTTTTAACAACATCATTTCCTGTCACGTGGTTTATATTGAATAATCCTAATGATGCTCAATAAATCAGATTAAAGTGTGTTTCCCACTTCATTCATGATTATACATTTTGATATTTGAATAAAAAGTGTAATTTTTTTTTAATAAATCTTTCTTATGAAGGAGTTGAGAAATATATATATATTAAGCTGTAATTCATGGTTGGATTCGAGTTTGAATGTACGACATCACAGATAATCACGTAAATGAGAATTATATACCTAAATCTGTTGCGGTCCATGTCTCTTCATTGGCGTAATATGGAGTTTCGAAAAGAAGAGCGCCAACTCATCTGTCACCCTCGTCACCTCCTTCATCAGACATCGACAGCCCCGGACTATATCTTAAGTTTAATGGTTTTGGGATATTCGCCAATCATCAAGTGCCTGTTAATTTTGAACCACGATAAAGTGACGACGTCACACCTGATCTTCCTCTCCACTTAAACGCCACAACAGCGAATGAACATTGGACGTCACAGATAAACATTGACACGACCCCAACTCACACAGCTCAAGCATTCATTACTCGACATTCATCGTCGTTTGAGATACTGTTACTGAGTACTGTATCATTTTGTCTTGGTGTGCTTGTTTCCATAAGAATACTAGAATCAATACCTAATAAAAGATACGGATTATAACAGAGGATTGTAAAGGGTGTGGATTAATTGTTGGTAATCTTTTGATAATTCATCAATTAAGTTTTCTGCAATATAAAGATGTGTCAAAATAATCCAAACATATATATATATATATATATATATATATATATATATATATATATATATATATATGTATATATATAAGCCCAGTGGCTTAGTGGCGGCGTTTCACGCTCCCATGACACAGGTCCGAGGTTCGATCTTCGGACTGGGCAAGGTTGACTCAGCCTTTCATCCCTTCATTGGGTCGATTAACTGAGTACCAAGCATGCTTGGGAACTAAACACTGGGGGTCTTACGTTAGGCTGACCATCTAACTGGGACACATGCTTCGCACCCCAGGGCCCTCGGTCATGAAAACAGTTATGGGCACTGTAGGCCTTGGCCCACATAGGCTGTCTTGCCATGCAGTTATATATATATATATATATATATATATATATATATATATATATATATATATATATATATATATATATATATATATATATGTAGCTAAAGTGAATAATTTGTGTCGAATCGAATATGTAGAAATTTCATTAAAATAAAATATTTCTCAATTAAAACAATCACCTCTTAGAGTATAAATTTCTGAATTCTCTAACAGCCGTTGATGATATTTTATCAAATATTTTTATTATTTGTGAAATTCGCTTCTTATTTATTGGATATTAAGTATTTAATCAAAATCAAATTTAACAATAAATTTCTTTTTTCTCATTATTTTTCAGAAAATGTATTTAAAAAGAATAAGTATATTTAACAAATTTTTTAAGATTTGCGTCCAAACTTTTGAAAATGTGATTGTTGCACCATTATTAGAAGTAAAATAACTTGTGGACTGTTTTTGGGGACTGATAAGGCAAGAGATACAGATGCAAACTTGCTTACAATAATATTTTCTTTTTTGAATTCCATCTGCCATAGAGCGTTCTTAAATCTTCTGAATTTAAACACAATTTCAACGTAGTAGATCTGGAAATTTCTGAAGATGCACGCTGCGTTCGCGATGTTTGTCGCATAGCAGCCTTGGGACATTTTTTTACAAACCACGTGATTTACTCTTGTCAGAATTCTCCCGCCAGCAGCAGGGTTCCCTCTCAACTCAGCGGTTTACTCATCATGATTTAGAGCTACTGTCTTCTGGGAAAAAAACATCACTTCTGTTGAGACGGCATGTTTGTACCTTCCTCCATGGGAATGCAAAAATTCAGAAACAATAACAACCTTATCAAAATTGCTGAGATGTTTTGTCTGAGTGGCAACAGCCATATTTCAAAATGATTTTATGATCCGTGGAATGTTTTTTTTTCTTTTCTTTTCTTTTTTCTTTTTTTAATAATGCCATAAGAGCATTCATTGTTAAGTTCCTAAGAACTTACCAAAGATATTGCATGCTGAACTTCATTGAATTGTTTTTTTTTTCTCTCAAATTTGTTTCCTGCAAATTATATAAGTGTTTCATTATAAAAAGAATGAATAATTATAACATAACTGTACGTTTATTGAAAATTATTTGTAAAATGAATAAATAAAGATAGTAGTTATAGTTATTATTTATATACTGTCGTAAAAGTGGGTAATGATAAAAGTTCTATGGGAAATATATATCAAATAATGCTTTATAACTACGATACATTATTTTATGACAAGTTTGGCATCAGCTTCATTCAACAGTAAAAGGAGAACGTTATCCATTTCTTTTTTATAATCCTTAAACAAATTTTAGCAAGATGCTTATGACCTTTATCAGAATCAAATCTGTAATTTTTATAAGACGATTATCTTCACAAACTGGAGATAGATAGAGATATTCGGGAAAAATAATTATTTGGTGTTCTAAAATTAGCGCCTTTTCGATATCATGTATCGCCGAAGAAGTTCATGCCAAGAAGGCTTATGCACATTTAAAAATTATCGCTTCATTTATCTTTTTAGTATCATATGCACTTTTATACAGCGGAAGGCCCAATTTTGATACTTAATCTTGGTACAAACCTGTTCAGTGACACAGACAATCTTTTGTATTAAAAATCACCACCAGATCCTTAACTGTATTCTGTGTCTTTAAGGCACACAGAAACACAAAGCCCAAAGATTAGATTAACTTATCGATACATTTCTAGATTCTGGTCATGTTTTTGAAAACTAAAGTTGGGATAATCAACTTTTAATTTTGAATCATTAACAAGTGATCAGGCTAAGACTGGTATCGAACCTTCAGACGTTAAAATTATTCTTCACCACAAGGCTATCCTGATCTTACAGAGTAAAAATCAAGAATATAATCTAACAATTAAAACAAATTTGTTTTACATACCACAGGCATGGAAAGATAATAACGAATACGGTATCCGGGCCAGATCAAAAAGATTTTACATTACAAGGAACGCTTATAAGCTAATTGGCGTGATTAAGAAATCTAAAGAGGAGAGAGCCAGCTCAGTTGTTAACTTCGTCCCTTGACAGAGTCTTAAATTCACCAGGCGACTGGTTATATTTAGCGATAAGGCGCAATAAGGAACTAGAAACGCAGTGAAATAATATAATAGTAACTGGAATCGATATGTTAATTAAATAACGTGGTGTTAATCTGTGACGTCCAAAGTCCTTCCGCTGGTGTGGCGTGGATGTGGAGAGGAGGGTGTCAGCTCAGGTGTGGCCTCGTCATCTGACCGTGGTTCAAAATTACGAGGCACCTTAAAGTCGTACTTTCACCTTCGTGGTGCTCTGATCCAAACAAAAGATGCTCCCTATTGACTTAATTCGCACTGCCAAAGGCAAAAGCGAGCTTGGCTTGTCCAAGTGTCATAGGCAAACAACAACAACAAATAACGTGGTTGACATCTGAGTCAGAACATTTTTTTCCTAATTTTTACTATATAAAAGTGATACAACATCATGCTATGGAACCTAATTCAAATTGTTAGCGAAAAAATCCCATTTCTATTTTGGGATCACTTCGGTTGCAATATTATCCTTCAATATGTTTTCTCTTATGTTACATTATCGATAAACTCAGTTTCACAAATTACGCATTACTTACATAAATCCATCTGCTCCTAAAAATTTTAAATACATGGGTTATATAAAATATTATGATTTTTTTTTTCTAAAATAATTCGAGATGTTTGAACAAATTAATAAAAGATGCGAAGAGCGGAACACCACTCGGTTGCATTATATCATCAAGTTTCCAAGGCAATCAAAACATAGTTCCAGGGCAAATACAATAACATATTTAAAGAGGGTTAAGAATGGAATTGTGAAATCAAATTACAGAGAGCGAATGGACTCTTGGAAGACGTCTTTTAGATGACAGAGCAACAAGAAAAATGTCTAGTCGAGAAATGTAATGCACTTTCTAATGACATTAAACGCTACAAAATACGAAACGAAAGAGCTTCTTACTTTTCAGATAATGCACTCCAAATGAAAAGATAGAAGCCCAAAGTGATTTATTTTTATTTTCTGTAGACGTAAGAAAAATGGAGTGAACAAAACAATTCTTGTAATTTTCTTTTCGGTTGAGTTTAGTTTTCTAAAGGGCAAATGAAATTAGCGGATGTATATATATTTTTTGAGTATGTTTTACTGTAAGAGCTGCAGAAAATCTATAAAGAATTTAAATTAATAACCATATATGGAGCTTTAAGTTTCGCTTGTATGGTTGTAAATTGGAGATTCATTATAGAAATAAAAGTAGAATGTGCTCTCAGAATAACCCTAAGAAATTTAATAAAATTTAAAAGAATGATTTTTTTATGTAATATATTTCAATACTAACAAAATTTTTTAAATTGAAGAAATTGTATTTTGCTATAAATAAAAAATTATTTTCCAATGAGTCATGTGCTTTTTCTCTTAAAAGTAAAAAACATAATAATTAGTAGGAATTCTTAATTTTAATCTATTTATTGTAAAAATATTAGAAATAATGCATTCCTAAATCTAATCTTAAAACCTAACAGATTTTCTTATTTGTAATGGTAAACTAAGCAAAAATATATTGGAGTTTTTATTTAGTTATAATATATTTTAATTACATAAAATATATTTTTATTCCTTTAAAAACTATAAAATATTCTATATTTGCATATGCAAATAAGAATATAATAATATTTAAAATTTTTGACGACCGATGGCTGAATGGTTAGCGTTCCTGACTCCTGAGCTGTGGGTCCCGGGTTCGAATCCTGGTTCGGGCATGGATGTTTCTTTCTCTGTTCTCTCTGTGTTTCTCTGTCCTTTCTTCTATGATGTTGTATGTATGTGGCCCACCCTATAAACGGGTTTGTGGTGGTATGGCGCGGGTAACGCTAATCGCCTCCGTGACTTAGTTCACAGGTGCCCGCTGGGTAACGATAAATGAGTAGCAATCTCTGGCCTTGTTGTGGCATAGGGTTCGTCACCCAAGTGTGCCCGCCATTGGAATAAAAAAAATATTTAAAATTTTTTACCTTATTTTAATTTTAAACTAAAAGAGGTATTTTATAATGAACCAATAAAGCCGACCGATGGCTAAGTGGTTAGCGCTCCTGACTCCTGAGCTGTGGGTCCCGGGTTTGAATCTCGGTTCGGGCATGGATGTTACTTTCGCTCTGTGTTTCTCTGTCCTTTCCGCTGAGATGATGTATGAATGTGGACCAGCCTATAAACGGGTTTGTGGTGGTATGGCGAGGGCAACCCTACTCGCTTCTGTGACTTGGTTCACAGGTGTCCGCTGGGTAACGACAAATGAGTAGAATTTTCTGGCTTTGTTGTGTCATAGGGTTCGTCACATAAGTGCCTGCCTCACACATTGGGAAAAAATAATGAATCAATAATTTATCATAAGAGCCTAACTAACTAAAGGAATGTAAATAAGAAAAATATTTCTATTGAGATACGATTACAGTGTGGAAATAAACGTATAAGTGAAATCCTTATTCTGTTAACCCAGCAAAATTTTATTCAGAGTTGAGTTAGTTGAGAAAGAAATAGCTGCACGAAATTCAGTAAAATTATTATTAAATTGTCCTTTTTTTCCTTCTAACTTAAATTAATTTTGGATAATTTAAAGTAAAAATCATAAATTTCACTTCGAAATTTTGACTGTAAAGGTTGACACTGTAATAGACAGCCTAATGGCCGAAAGCTGTTCTAGCAGTAACAGTGTAAATTTTCATCTAGTAGAAATTGACACGGAAAATAGGTCATATCAACTTATCACAACAAAATCCCTTTCAGCACGATGACGATTAATTAAATCAGGTATTGAGGTATATGATGCCGACCTCTGGTGAATACGACACTTGTAATAACAAAAATTGGATATTTTTAGTTGCTGTCAATATGAATATTTCAAAATTTCTCAAATATATTAGCTCACACAAAAATATATTTCAAGTTTGAAGACATATTTGCAAATCTCACAAGAGATTAAACAATTAGAAAACATGTCTTACACATCTGTCAAAGGCAAACGATAAACATCGTTGTTATACTATTTCAGCAATCGAGCCAATTAATTTTCTTTGACAGGCTTGGAATACTCGCTCAACAACCACGGACTGGTGACGACTTCACACCTGAGATGGCACCCTCTTCTCCACATCCATGCAACACCAGTGGAAGAACATTGGACGTCATACATTAACGTGAATACGTCCTCAACTCACGCATCTCCAGCATCCCAGGGCAGTGATTGGGAGTGTGTGGTCACCCTCCCAATCACTGCCCGCGGTCAAATAATGCCACACCTTGCTGATCTTAACAGGAAGCTGCTGACCGCAGACGAGCCTTCTGATGCAACCTGAATGTAATAAATTAAATATACACTACTACTTTTAAGTGAGAGCACGTGGCCTGATAGGTTAGGGTCGATATTCCCACTATCGAAAGGTAGTAAGTTCAAAACATGTCTTAATCAAAGATACCTCGTAAAGGTGGTTGGGTCACATTAAAACTGGGTATGGTCGCAATGTCCTCCAAGTGAAGTGATACCTCTGGGGATGGCAGGCAAAGTATTGGGGGTCTTCTGCTTAGTCCCTACTTCCTAATCACGAAGACTCCACATGGTTGCTTCTATCTGACTAATAGAGCCCAACTCAGGACATAGGTACAGGAAAGTATTCTGACGCAACATCTTTAGATTATTTTTTTAAAAATTCAATAAAAAAATTATTAATTTAATATCACGTCATTATCTTCTGATTTCTGATTTATTATATTTATTCCAACTGAATAGTTTGATGAATATTAATTACATTCAGAGAGTAACTGTACTTTTTTAATTTAATTTTGTGGCTTTCCCATTTCACTTTGTATGAAGAAGGATTTATTTAAGTGTTATTATTGTGGATGTTTTAAAAACTTATGCTAAGTATCCTTACTACAGTTGATTTTTCAAAGCAAAATGCAATAGAATTACTTAATCGAATAGTCAATGAAAAGAAATAAACTTTTTATATTGTTATAAACAAATTTAAGACCCATTTATAGAAATATATCATTCCTTTTCAATAGTTTTCATAAGCCCCAATTTTACCAACAATAAAAATAATATATTGCTTTAATAATATCAACAATTAGTTTGGCAAAATAAAACATTATAGATTATTAGTATTGTACCATTGTCAAGTTAAAATTCATCTAGAGCTATATATATATATATATATATATATATATATATATATATATATATATATATATATATATATATATATATATATATATATATTTAATGGTTTGTTTGTTTTTGGTAAGTATGACGAAAGATTTTCTAAATTTCAGAAATAAGAAAAATTTGTTGAACTTTCTAAAACGTATACAAAATTGTTTGAAAATATAGGGAAAAAATAAATAAAATTAATTAAAATAATAATTTCGAAACAGGAAAAACCCTATGGAAGTCTTAAGGGATTTGTTCTAACTCCAAGCATATATTTCTTATTTTAATAACTAACTGGAATTTGTGGGTATCGTTAGGAGCCACACCTTTAAATTACCGCTCGCAAAAACATAAAATTCAACACTGCTTCGTCATCATTAAGTTTTATTCATATTAGAGCCAAAATTTTCTTTAAAAAAAATTGGCTAAGTGTTATATATGTCTCGGCAGGGAAAGAACAATCAGCTTCTCTAAGCGAGAAAATCTTATTAATGATATATCGGTTTCTGTATAAGGAACTGAATCTTTTTCTATTTATTTATTTTTTGAAATCCCCCCTTTATTTCTGGGTTCCAAATTCTATGACTACCAATGAGAAAAAACGCTATTGGAATTTTATAGCTGTCATCTATTTCCAAGAAACGATGGTATGAGGGGTTCACTTATTCCATTTTCATTACAAATGGTATAGTTGGGGGGGGAGAGAGAAACTCATTTTTATTAGAGATCATTATTCCAACCCCCCTCCAATTCCTTCCCAAGATGCAACATAATAATCCAATTTTGCTGCAAAAATAGAAAGAATTTTTTTTTCCCTCGGATTTCATTACCTTTCTCAAAGCTTGTTTTGAATTTATTCGTTGTAAAAGCACATTGCATTTTATATATTTTTTTTTCTTTTGCACTTTTTTTATTTGAGATTTAGAGTGGAAAAAAAATGAACTTAGACTTTAAAACTCTTTTGTCTTTCGCCATTTGGGATTTTTATCATAATTGTTTTTGTTTTGTTCTTTAAATTGTGAAAAATGACAAGCGGTTTGTTTGATAGCCTGAGATGGAATGGGAAACGTGCGTTGCCATAGCAACAATAGCCCAGGGAGAGGTGATATTTTTTTTTTTTTTTACTATTTAATTTAAAATTACCATTTCTCTTCAATATATGCAATTTTATACAAAGTTGAATAGCGTTTTTCTTCGATATAATTGGTGTTAAAATAGTATGTTATTAATTTCACTTGATAGAGTTATAACATTAGAGAATAACAAAAGATAAGTTGTTCCAACCTGTATGAATTAATTATGTTAAAGGGTCTGTATATCGTTCACATAATATCAAATTTAAGTTTTAAAATTAATGTGAAAAATTACTCGCAATATAACTAGGTTATAAATATTGCAGATGAAAATAATTAAATAAACTTTTAAACAAATATGTTTTACTATTTTTTAATGATTTCACAACAATAGTAAATATTAATTCATATTACATCACAAAAGCTGAAAATTATGCGTCACTTAAAATTCTCACAAATTGCCAACTTTTATACAAGATTTTGAGCAAGAAAGAAAACAAGATTCATGCAAGAAAGTAAAGTTAAAAGTAAAACTTCACAAAAAAAACAAGAACACGAAAATTATAGTGATGTTATTTTATATATTTTGACTAAAGTAATTCAATTAATTTGTATTACATTGTGGATAAAATATGAAGTGTTTGTATATTATTATCTCAAATTACATAATATATCATTTTTGTGATATTAAGCTAAAAGGTTTTTATTATTAATAATTTATAAATATATAACTCTTCAAATACTCAATAGATCTAAGAAGAATTACACACATACACACAGAAAAATAATTTAATAAGTTAAAGTATTCTCTTAGAGAGAGGAATATATTGAGAGAAAAATAGGCATTTTTCCAGACAGAATAAAATAATTAAAATAATATAAAATAATAAAAACAATTTTTTTATAAAAATAATAAAAAATTAAAAAAACAATAAATAAAAATTTTGTAAGCAATGGATTTCCAGGAATTAACAGAGAAAAGTCTAATAAATGCTAAAAATTCATTTTTTGTGAAGATTAAAGATTAACCATTTTAAGAAGTAATTAAGATCTTTAAAATCCTATGAATATAGTGAAAAAACAATTTAAAAAAACTTTTTCATCCAATTAAGTATATGAAAGGCAAATCAGAGAGACAAACATGAAATTTTTAAGGTTTACAAAACAGTTCACTCTTACTTAAAAGGGTAGCACTTTTCAGAGCAAAAGGTCATGGGTTCGATCTCAGTCACTGTTAAACAACAGGGGATGGATGTTGTGTTTCTGCCTTTTGAATGTATATCTATCAAGGTGAATGTCTGAAAGTTTGCGGGGCTTTTCTCCCTTTATTACACATATTCGGACACTGTAAAAATTCATTCCGGAAGAGATAATTTACATGGTGACTATTAAAAATAGCCTAAGGTAAATTTAGCCTTAAATAGCATTATTAAATAGTCAAAGATATACAAAGCAATCTACTTGTGAAAGTTGGTTGGTTGGGTTTTATGGCGCAAGGTCCAAAAATGGACAAATTGCGCCAACTACTTGTGCAACTGATATAAAAGAGAAAGCATAAATATTGGTGTTAATTTTATAGTTAAATTGAATATTCTGCACAGTTACAGAAACTCACAAATATATAAGCACGGGGATTAAAACATTGAAACTATATTAAAAATAGAATACAAAAACAAACACCTATAGAACACACTTCCGTTTCATATATAACCCCGCTTCACTCTACAGTATTTCTAATGTTGGCTGATAGAGGCGCTGTTTACATATCCGTTACACTTCTTACATACATAATCCAAGGGTTAACTTTTAATTATTTAATTCAAGCATAATTTTATCAAAATAATAATCAGGATCAGTAAGAACCTAGAACAGAATGACTTATATTTTTTAGAATTTTATCCTTTAAAAAATCTTTTTCATTCAAATGTTAAAACCATTGAATCATTAACTTAATTGCACATCCTAGGTAGGGAAACAAATAAACATTTACATAGTAGTAAATGTCCTTAATAAATTGTTGGCTTGTCAAACTATCGTCACTTTGCCCCCACGAGAATTAATTGAATGCAGCTCCAGTTTCAACAATGCTTCGAACGTGTGTAAATATACTGAGGTGGGAATCGAACTCTTGAGCAGCTGAACTGAAAGATATAACACTTATTCTCAAATTATTAATATATATTAATAATTTGAGAAGATTATATATATATATATATATATATATATATATATATATATATATATATATATATATATATATATATATATATAAATATATATATATATATATATATATATATATATATATATATATATATATATATATATATATATATATATATTCTTACAATTCATTGCACCAACATTTCCCCCTACATTTATTTACAATAACGTTTTAAAATGAAAACAAGTAATTATTACACATACACAAATAAATTTTCTTAAAAACACATTACTGAAAATTAAAAAAAAAAGTAATCACACAATGTCATTAAAATAAGAACTAAAACAAAAAAGTAATTTCTCTAATTGCTATAAAATCAAATGTTTTTAATCTTTTTTTATTTAGAATTAACGCTAACGAGAAGATTGTTGTTTCTTTACCCTAATTAACTTTTAACTGTGAGTTCTATTTTAGTCATGGTAAGTCGGAGTAATGAAACCACGAAGGCTGAACTCTCTAAATTTATTATCTAATTTTTTATTTTTCTAATAGAAGGAAATTTCGTTTTACATAAATACTGTTGTTGGGAGTTAGAATATTTTCAGTCCTTTTTATTACAAAATGATATATTTTCATATATTTTCCACTTCTATTCAAAATTTATCTGCAGATATTGATGAAAAACTAGCTTTTAATATAATGTTTACATATAATTTCAAGCAGGAATTTATATTGACTGTTTCTTTAATCATTTATTGTATATGTGGGTTGCAGAATTTACTTTCACTTAAGAATTTTAGATGGTTATTCGCTTTATGGTCACATTTTTTCCCACATACGACAGAGAATTAAAATAGAACCTAGAGCTAATGAATGTATATATCTAGAGCTAATGAACCCGAGAAAATATTTAATTTTTCCCTATGGTCAGTTTTTAAACATGAGGGCTAGTTTGACTTGTATCCACAATTTAAATTAAATTTTGAATGATTACAAACATTTACACCCGATTTGGGAATCGAAACCACAAACTATAGAACTGAAACTGAAAGTGAGGAAAATAAGCCTATTATTTCACCTCGTCCAGACGTGATAATCCAACTTACGAACTTCAGAACTGAAGGTTAAATTGCTAATTATTCAGTCTAATATTGTTTTTATATGAAAAATATAATAACTGTCCAATATAACTTTTATTATTGATTTAGATGGTTGGTTTAGATTTTCGAATCTTTCTTCTTTTCCAGAATCCTTTTCCCAAATTCATGAGAGTAAAGAATTGAATATCCTGTAATTTTTCCGTTTTGCTTGTTGCCCACAAAGTATACTCAAAATTTAAATGGCAAAAAAGTTACTGTGAAAGGGGTTTTCAGATCTCGATTTTTTTCCCAGAATTCTTTATACACAAAAATTAACAAGGAGCAGGAATTTTATCACTACCTATTTATCTTGTATACAAACTCAACCCAAATTGAAAAAATGTTTTTTTAATTATAATATTCGAGTTTTTGTGAATTTCGATTTTTTCAGAATTCCTTGAATACCGGGATGTAGGATAGGAATTTGAGAGTCTCATCACAATCTTGCTTATTGCATACAAACTGTACTCAAATTTGAAAAGTTAAAAAATTACTGAATTGGAATTTCAAAATTTCGAGATTCGAGTTTTCAAATTTCATTATTTTTTCAGAACTTCTTCGAAATTTACAGGAGTGTGAATTCACAGGGTGAATACTTAAAATTCAAAGATTTTCGGATTCGAATATCACATCTCTAGTTTTTTTGATTTGACGAGCGAACTGTTAACAAATTGAAATGAAAAACTTACACTTAATTGGATATCAGAAGCTTGATTTTTTTTAAGAATTTTTTTTATTTCAAAAAATTAGTTTGAAAATTGGCTCTATTATTTTGCAAGTGGTTTGCAAACTGTGCTCAGAATTGGAATAATGGAATAAATTACCGTGATTCAAATTCAAATAACGTTTCATCTACGTCCCACATTGTTTTGAGTCAGAGTCGTAAATGCGATTTGTTGACGAATTTGCTACCTGCCTTCAAATCGCATTCTTCGAGCGGCAGCAAACAAGGCGAAGTTCACCATCTAATACCCGAGAATATTGTCGAAGTTCATTTTGTTAATAAAACGACTTCGTATATAAGGAGCAAAGCATCTGTTTGAAAGGCGTTTTCCATTGATTCATCTCATTAACACACAGAAAAATCAAACAGACATGATAAAACATCCACTTTATGGTTAGTTTAAATAGATATGGACGATTTAAATTGTTAAAAATTTCATTAATTAATTGAATTTTAAATAAATAATTGCAATATTTGTAATCAATTTCTTTTAAATCTTAGGACTATTGCCTTGCTTGCGCTAGATTTTATTTTAATTAACATTACTGAAATATTTTTTTACCAATGGCGGGCATACAAGGGTGACTGAACCCTATGCACCAACAAGGCCAGAAACTGCTACTCATTTGTCGTTACCCAGCGAGCACCTGTGAACCAAGTCACGGAGGCGAGTAGCGTTACCCGCGCCATACCACCACAAACCCGTTTATAGGGCGGGCCACATTCATACAACATCACAGAAGAAAGGACAGAGAGAACAGAGAAGGAAAGAAACATCCATGCCTGAACCGGGATTCGAACCCGGGACCCACAGCTCAGGAGTCAGGAACGCTAACCACTCAGCCATCGGTCGGCTTATATAAGACTTACTCGGTCATTACTGAAATATTAAAAAGCAGATTTGTAAAATAAATGCCGAAAAATTTCGTTGAATTTCTTTATATTGTTATTTTTTTCTTTTCTCAATCTTCATGACATTCAGATGTTTTTGTTATGCTAACAACTTTAACCTTTGAGAATAGTGCCCCCTAGTACAAAATAAACGTAAATGTTCCATCGATATTTCTGGTTTTGTTTTGTTGTTGTTGTCGTGTGCCAGCTAAGCTGGCATTATGGGATGCGCTGCTCCACTTTTCCAGTTGAACCATATTTTGGTATGGTGAACGACTTCCTCAGTACACACATGCCATAGGTACCCGTTTATAGGATAGGCAACCATTCACAGTCCATTCATACAAGGAAATGACAAAGACTGGATAGATAGAGAGAGAAAATACATCCATGCCCGAACCGGGATTTGAACCCAGGACCTCTTTATCCGCAGTCAGGCATGCTAACCACTAGACAAGCTGGGCGGCTGGTTTTGTTTTCTGTAACATATATACCAGGGGTGGCCAAGCTCCTTGATTGTCCGAGCCATTTTTCGAGTGCCGCAATTAAATACGTATTTAAAAGGTAGGTCAAAAAGGTATTAAAACGTTTTTTACAGAAATTATATTGATTAAAGTCATATAAATAAAAGAATGTGTACTGAATTTTTAAATACTAAAAACTTGACACATTTCTTTTACTTATCTTGATAATTCTTTAAAATTTGGAGACTAATTGGTGACAGTACTTAGTAATTCTTTGAGACATGTTGGTCAGCCACTACTGATCGGTGTTTTCATTTCACGAATTTTAAAGAGGAATAAAATGATTCACATAAGTACGTTGTTCCTTGTGTATTAAAATAGTTAGAGAAGCAGCCTTTTTTAATTCAGGATACTTCGGTTCTGTTACAAATTTCCAAAATTCAGTAATCAATGTCGACTTGCATTTTAATTGTAGAGCTTGATCTTCTCTCGAGTAATTTATCGAGAGCCACATGTGGCTCGCGAGCCGCTGGTTGGCCACCCCTGACTTATACAGTGGTGGTTTTTTGTGGGTGGAAAGACGATCAAGTCGAGCACCCAACATGTAGCTGATATTTTGTATTTGTTATTTTTTTAATGTATTTTTTACTTTGTGTTAAATAAAATTATATATTTTTTCATAACTCTGTAGTTTTACTGCAATGTATTATTTTCCATGTGGTTATTCCCCCAAATTATTTTCCATGTGGTGTCTAAGATACAATCAGTAATAATTTGAGATTTCCAAATTAATGGTGTTATTTTGTACTGGATTATCTAGTCTTAAACACGATCTGGTCGTTAAATGATCAGAGACTTGGTCTTAATCTCTTAATATCAATTCCCATCTCACTTATCGATGTTTACAAAAAGTGTACAAAATAAGACTTTAATTCTCTTTTATTCCCTCAGTTAAATGAATGTCTTTTTATGCGAAACAATTACATAAGTGATAATACAGATTTCAATTCAAATCAAATCTACCCAAAAAATCCTCAGTATTATAAGATTAAATTAATAATTTTGTAAAGGAAAAATTGTGTTATCTCACTATTTTAAATTAAAAATCTTTATTAGACTTATTATAATTCCATAACTAAAAGAAAATCATTCATTATTTGTGTTAGGCAAATAATTAAAGCAGAGAGTGACAATCCAAATCTATGAAAATAATGGCCTCACAAATAAGCAGACCTAATTTAAATAGCAGAATGCTGGAAAGAATCTTTCTCTCTCAACTTTAAATTCAAAATCACCTTAACTAGACCAAATTGCTTAGTTAGAGTGATATTGAGTGTATTTTTTTCCAACGGACACACTTGGTTGACGAACCCTGTGCCACAACAAGGCCAGAAACTGCTACTCATTAGTCGATACCCAGAGGGCACCTGTGAACCAAGTCACGGAGGCGAGTAGTGTTACCCGCGCCATTCCACCACAAATCCGTTTATTGGGTGGGCAACATTCATACATCATCACAGAAGAAAGGACAGAGAGAACAGAGAAGGAAAGAAACATCCATGCCCGAACCGAGATTCGAACCCGGGACCAACAGCTCAGGAGTCAGGAACGCTAACCACTCAGCCATCGGTCGGCGATATTGAGTGTAAAGATGATAGATTATACACATTTCCAAAGGCAAAAAAATATAATTAATTAAATAAAGGAATCATAAGACACACTATAACAAACCAAACCAAATGCATTCTAAAAATAAGGTTATTTACATAAATGCCAAATCAAATTTAAATCGTTGGTGTGAACGAAATTTAATCTTATTTATAATTAGTTGTATATTATAATCATTATATATAATTATTAGTACTATATTATTAATAGACTTATATATTATTGTTATTAATTAGTTAGAATTGGAGTTATCTTAACTAGATAATTTGAATTTCTTTAATGGAAACCACATTAGTTGCGCCCATTGAAGATAAAGTGAATTTATAGGGACAAACAAAATTTAATATAAAAATAAGATATTTGTTAAATAGAGAAAAGCTTAATTTAATTAATTGGTGAAAAGGATATTTTTTTAATAGATTCGAAATTGTGTTCGAAAATTTAACAAGATATTGAATCTATTAGTAACATGGAATATTGATTAACTCTAACATAATATGGAAAGTAAACATAAAACAACAAATCAAATTTCAACTCAAACCAAATGTATAATAAAAATAGTTCTGCATTATAAGCAAACCATATTTAAATAATATCTCTGAAATGGAAATCTTTATCTTATTTCAAGTTCAAAACTTTAACAAGACCGATCACAGCTTAACAAGGAGTGCTAAGAATCCGACAATTTATCCAGAAATTAGTCACTTGGAAGGCTCGAGTGGGGGGCAAGTGTATCCCTTTCATTTGCACCATTTTCCGTTTTTCCAGCTATTCAGGTTCTCCTGGGTGATGACGTCACAGCCGGGGGATAATCTTCCTTCCAACCAGCACCGAGGGAAAGATGAATCTGTCACCATTTATACAGTGGGAGCGGGAGATACTGAGCCAGGCAACGTTTGCGTGTGTACTGTAATTACTGGCTGTTACTGGGTGATACATATTGAATGAAGAGGGGCCCATAAGTAATCAACTGTCCTCTCGGCACAAACAGTCCCTGATTTCGCTGTTGTCCAAAGGCTTTGGTGTGCATTGGTGCCAGATTTACTCCTGATGACAGAGTTCCCTGTAATTAACGAGTGGGAGACCCATTCATTAAGCGGTATTGACTGCATCTCTCTTTTTCTTCCTCTATCGCTCTTTCTTTGTAATCATGTATTCTATCATACATGAATATTGTATAAGAAAAAAGAGGGGATGATGTTTACTTATTCATTTCATATTGCTGAATGGTTATTGATTATTTACATATATTACACCGCTGCTTTTATAGGATTTATATTCGGTTCTTCCATCATTTAATGAATTGCGTTTGAATCCTCTATTATTGAATTCATTATATGTGTGTGGGATTGCTACGCAAATATTTGAATCATGTAAATATATATTTTCTTTCATGTAATAGAATATTAAAGATTTAGTGTACATCATTACACATATAATTAAATAGTGCGTGATTTATATTGGATATATATTTCCTTAAGACGCTTTGTATTTTATTTTATATACATCTCTTTCAAACGTTATAAAATACCAGAAATATAAGCAATGTGATATGATTTATGATGCAGAAGACATTGATACTGGGAAAAGACTAAACTTGCTGCGAAACTATTGCGAGAAATTTTAGTACCAAGAACACATTGTCTTTTGTGGACGTTTGATAAATAATAAACGAAGGATCAGGGTGGTCCATTATTAAGACACAGCTCTTCAGTTTGAAGGATCCCGGGTTCGATTCCAGGCACTGTTAGGCAATGGATTCTTTGTTTCTGCCATTTGCTTGCATGTCAGTCAGGGTGAGCGCTTGAGAATTTCTGGGAAGGCATCCCATGACACGAATGTCAAATAACATAATAAAGGTCACCCAGACGGTGAAAATCAGAATAATTATCAAGCATTCTTTGCAAAACAGGTGCATGCAAAATATAGGAACATGAAATCCATTTTATTTTATTCTAGTTAAAATTGGTCCACTGACTTCTAGTTCTATTGCTATAACGGATGAGTTTATGTTATAGTAGATTTTCGATTATTCGAATTCCTTTTAACAGAGAATAATTTCGCTTACTCTCTATATAAAGCAGATGGTAATGCTACGGAGATAAAACTGGAAACATCTTAATGTGATTACTTAAAAACCCGAGACAAATCTTATTTGAATTGAGTAATAAATATAAGTCGTCGCTTGTTCGCCATGATCCATTACCTACACAGTTTTGATTTTACTCATCTTCTTAGAAAAGACTAAATACGGTAAAAGAGTTTCTTATGGCCATATATATTTATAACTTAAACTAAACTAAACACCATGGCACGACAGCCCATGTGGGCCAAGGCCTATAGTGCCCATAACTGTTTACATGACCGAGGGCCCTGGGGTGCGAAGCATATGTCCCAGCCTAACGTAAGACCCCCAGTGTTTAGTTCCCAAGCATGCTTGGTACTCAGTTAATCGACCCAATGAAGGGATGAAAGGCTGAGTCAACCTTGCCCAGCCCGAGGATCGAACCTCGGACCTGTGTTATGGGAGCGTGAAACGCTGCACTAAGCCACCGGGCTTCATTTATAACTTAATATGTTCTAAATATATTCATTTAATTTCTGAATATTTCGTCGTAAAAATACTTTTACCACGTTATTCTACGTATAGTACTACCCAACTTAATAAAAGATATTTGTTTATAGTGCTTGTATAAAATAAATGTCTATATTAATAGATAAGTTTAACGTATTGTTTCATATAAATCCACGTTTTTTCATTACCTGCTAAATTGGATATTACATACAGTAAATATGATTGCATAAGAAAGACTGTTTACTCATGTATTTAATGTCAAATTTATTATTATGCTGTTAAAAGTAGCTTAAATCTGGTGTATTGTCAAATCATTATCAGCTATCATTAATTTTAAATTAAAATTAACATAAATAACTTCATAATAATTAAATATAATCTTATGAGAACAATGGATGCTATATAAATTTTGTAAAAATGAAAAAAGCTCTGCGAATTAAGGGTTGCTCTGATATTTTTAGAGTAGTTAGCTACCTTAAAGGGGTTAAATTCCTCTTAAAGGAAAAATTAAATTTCACATTTTGTTTTATATGCTATTGATATGTGCCTTATTACATCATACTTTAAAATTTTAGTATTTTGTTCTTATGATATTAAGCCGAGAAAGATAAATAATCTTGAATCTACTTTCCATTCGAACACCAAAGTCAAGCAACAATACTAGTTGGGGCCTGGGGTGCAGATGCTGTATAATCCAGGATGCCAAATTCTGAGTTTGGTGATTTTTTGGCAGATTTTATTGTTTGTTTGGCAATCTGGTTCTAATCACGCCATATGGAAGCAGACCTATAAGAATTATGGAGAAAAATTCTATTTCGGCAACCCTAGCATTTACGTCATAGCGAGACATCACAACACATCATCTTGGCAGCGTTGCTTCTTCGCCAAAAAATTCCAGAATTTGTCAACCTGGATTATACGATATCTGTGCCGGACATGGTACTGTAACAGGCCAATCAGTTGTGAGATTGTTCTCACTTGATCTTGTTTAGCATAATGAAAGATTATCATGCCAACAACGTCCATACATGTTAGACATCCACAAAGCTTGCTGATGTGTTTCAGAAGAGATGCCATTTCAGGCATCGACCTCTTCATTTGATCATGGATTAGTCAAAATTTTAAGTTTTTTAATAATGTTCGGTGGGATTTTCCTGCTTTACAATCACTTTTCCACATACAAAATCTGATCTGACTGAAGCATATTGTCTAAAAACGATTCCGAATGAATTCAAACATCGCTAACGGATGTAGGTATTGAACAACAACTGTTGAAGTGAAATCAGTTTCTATCTTTTTATCAATTATTAATTTTTAGTTGATAGCAGAATATTCAGTTAAAACTCTGTTTGAGATTTAAGAGGGATTCAGTCTCTTAATAATTTAATTAACCTGTTTTTTTTCACATATAGTTTTTGCATTTAATTAAACAAATACAGTTACAGAACTTAACAAAACACCTAAACAGCTGAAAATCATAGTAGAATGTGTAAACTTGGACTTCTTAGAGGACTTTCGTAAGATAAAAATATTGAAGCATTGAACTCAGAAAATAAATCTCAAACACTCAGCTCGGCAAATCAGATTGCATGAAGCGGAAACTGGATACATACATCTAATTCGTTATTCATCATTGTTAGGATCTGAATCTGTAAATGTCTATTCCATCATTTCGCTTCCTAATAAGATATATAAAACCCACATCAGCAAGTCCTTGTGTTTATATGCATATATATTTATTGATTTATGCATCGTGAGCAATTTTATTACATTCGACACACACCACAAATAATGCCGTAAAATGCTTCAAAACATTCTTTAATACTCGAAAACATTCCTTCCCTATATTTGGCGACTTAAGATTCGGAAAAACACATCATGAAGTGTCGCCATCTTAGAATAACGAAAACAAGGAACGAACGAAGCGAGGCCAACACTAATCTTTATCAGCCACCATTTCTTTTGGTGAGTTGTTTTTTTAATTGAGTTTTTTCGCCTAAAATGGAATAAAGAGTGTCTGAACGCGAGTGTGACAGAAACAAGCAGGAAACGATGGAGTGATGACGTGTCAGGCCGATGTCAAATGGGCTCCTTGTGTGACGGGTGGCAGGAAGGGGGTAGAAATATTGCTCGTCAAAGACTTGGAATTAATTATTCCGTCATTAAATGCAAGGGTTATCGCACCCGTTAGAAACTCAGAGACATATGATATGTGCAGGGAAAACATTTCATTTTTTTCTTACTCATTAATTAATGTTACCCATTTTTTCGCTCAGTTCTGGTGATAAGCTTCAGGAACCATGAGAAATATAGTTCCAGATATGCGAAAATGGTTACCATTGTCAGTACAGCGTATTTTATTTCTGCCTCGAGTTTTGGCGTGAATTACACATTTCCGACATTAGAAATAATTCTTGATATGGTTTTTTTATTGCTTTTATTGCAGCCTCATGGCCCTGGCAAGATTTACAATTGTGGTTCTTGTTACAATTGTTGGTACTATTCCTTTATATTGTCTGGATCCATAAGCTTTCCAGGAATTACAGTTGCTATCTAATTACAATGGTTGGAACTATTTTTTAATAGAGTACTATTCCTCTATGGCGGCCCCATAATATTTGGAGGAATTACAGTTGCAATCTAATTACAGTGATTGTAACCATCTTTTATAGCGTACTATTCATTTTATGTTGGTCCCATGGTCTTTACAGGAATTACAGTTGCAATCCAATTTATATATTGGAATTATTCTTTTATTGCGTACTATTCCTTTATAGCTGATCCACAATCCTTGCATGAATTACAGTTGCAATTTAATTACAATGGTTGGATCTATTCTTTAATAGAGTACTATTCCTTTATGGCAACCCAATAATCTTTCCAGGAATTACAATTTCAATCTAATTACAATGAATGAAATTATTCTTTTATTGCGTACCATTCCTATATAGTGGACCCATATTCTTTGCAGGAATTATAGTTGCAATATAATTACAATGTTTGGGACTATTCTTTTACAGCGAACAGTAATCTTGGGACGAACTACAACCTATTATATAACTTACATTTGTCAGTACAGTATTTATATAGCAGTCTTGACGGAAATAATAGTGGTTAGTACTAGTTGCAACAGTCAATGCTGTTTTCCTGTAATGAGTCGTGTTTGGAATGTTGTTGGTTCGATACCTCACACAGTTGATGAAAATCATGTGTGTGCTTGTTAAAAGGTTCAAATAGCACTATGTTCATTCACTGTTGTGGCATGGCGTAGAGACGTATGTTTGTTCAGTTGTCATCACATAGTCTCGTTTCAAACTTACGAAGAAGTTAGACATGTTTGATTTTTGTTGGGAGAAATTAGTAATTGTTAACATTCAAATAACCTAACCAAACCCAAGATTTTAAAAAAAATAACACAATTTATGAATTGTAAACGAATGTAAATGTGTTGCAAATATCAAAATAACCTGACTAAAACTTTAATTTCATTCATATTCAATTTTTATACTTAAAATGCATGCCAAGAATACTTAACAATTTTTGTTCGATATAAGATATACAGAAACAAATCTTTACTTAAAAAAATAAAACGTATAAATTAGTTTTATGCAAGAGATAAATATATTATAAATATTTACAAGTAATTCATATATTTACAAAATGCATTATCAGATTATTGTATACAAAGTTATTGATTATATCTTTTATATATTATCCAATGCCCAAATATATATTTTTACTCGTGAAAAATAATGTAAGAAATTTCGAGTAAATTTATGAACATGAATCTGTCTTCAAATATGTATCTCCAGGGGAATGGTTCACATGGGACGAGAAATGAAAGATATTAGATTTGAAGATTAATGTGCATCAGAGGCAATTACGTCATCCCGTACAATTTCCCATTTATAAACTTATACTCTAAGATTGTTTTTACGCATCTGGCAACAAAATTTTTTTATCTACTGTTTTTTTTCTCCATCTTTTCATTAAGGTGTATGGGAAATGAAAAAAAATCACTCAGTTAAAAACCAACATTCCAATTGTAGAATAACTTTTTAATATATATACGAATATGTATAACATTTCGATTTATCTGTCATTTTATTCCCATAATTTGCATCCGAAAATTTATTCAGTTGGAATCTATAGAAACAATTACCCCCGCAACGGGGATCGAATTCACGAACTCTTGAATTGAATGTTAAACATTCAGCTGCTTTGCAGATCAGTTTTTCCTTTTTTCAATGCGCGTTTTAAATATTTTCAATACAGTGAACATTGTATATTGTACAATGTTATGATGACTAAAATAATCATGTGATAACGCTTAAGCAAAAGTTTAAGGAAAAACGTATCCCTCCGTTTTTGAAGCGGGCAGAGTTCCGCAACATTGTGCATCATGCCATAAACAATTATACACTGAATTCAAGTCAGTCTTAATTATGATTTAAGTTAGCCTCTTATCTTTATTGTTAAAAATTTTGAAATGAAACATAGCTTAGTTATTAAGTCAGTTACAGACCTAGTTTTTTGATATAAATGGCAATCAATTCCGTGTAGTCCTTTTCAGTTTAACACAAGACAAAATTTCAATAGAAATATAGAATAGAGATTTTATTAAAATGTTGTTTCCAATGCCCGGTTACTAAGATTTTCATCTTTCAATATTATAAGGTTCGGAAGTGATGGCCCCTTTTCACACAGTGGGGCCCCCAGTGAGTGTGCGATCATGGACCTGAAAGTGAGCCCCCGAAATTTAAAATCAAGGACGAAACAGATGACGGCCTTCCCATACTTGGAAGGCCGTCATCAATTACGTTACTTCAAATGGAGGACATGGCAACAACGACACATTTCACGTGCCCCAGTCGCGCTTAATAAACACGAAGGAAATTCGGTTGTGTCGGAGTTCAAACTCCCAACCTTTCGATAATGAGATCCACACCCTAACCAACCAACCCACCTTCGCCGTTAGGTTATATTAAAATAATATTAATTTATTTCTGTTTACTTGGTATAAAGAAAACAGCAACATATTTTTTTACAGTTGTAAATCTTAAGTAATAAAAGAAATTCAATCGAAAATGATATTTTTTATCCCAACAATTAAGCTATGAGGTTATTATAGTTATGGCTTGTATATATATATATATATATATATATATATATATATATATATATATATATATATATATATATATATATATATATATATATATCATTGTGAGATTATTGATAGAAATGAGGAAAAAATGAAAAAAATTTTATTTTCTTCAGTTATGTTTTCGATGAAAAAATAGTGAAGAAAATTCCCTTCTTTATCAAACAATTACATTTAGTCTTATCTGCACCTTCCTCTCATCAAAGGGTTAAAGCAAAGAATTGCCCTGTCAAATACTCTTCGGCAAGTAGTCATCAAGGGATTGGTCAGTTATTTTTTCTGGACCAATACACAAAAAAAAGATTAAGATGAAAAAGGAGAAAAAATACCAACCTCGCGAAGAAGCTAGTTTATTTTTTAGAAAAACGAAAAAACAAAAACGTGGAGTATCGAACCCACACCCACCTCTATCATCCTCTCTTCGAATCCGAAAAGTTTTTATAAAGTTTAAGCCTTTCAACAAATGAAGTGTTTTTTTTTCTATTTGTAATTTTTTCCCCTCTTTAAAGCTTTTATTTTTTATTTTCATCGAAATTGAATCAAGGCTTTCTCTTCCGCTGAGTTACGGTCGCAGTGAAACAGATTAGATCAGAAGCCATATCTTTCCCACCCCTGCTTCCCTTAACACACGTGGGGAAAAAATAAACGAGAATTGAAAACTTTTCTAGATTGTTTGGGAGACTTTGTTAGAGTTTGAGATACAGAGTCTCTTTTTATTATTATTAATATTATTATTGAATTGAATTGAATTTCACTTTTTTTTCTTTTTCTTTTTTCGTTTCAGACTTCAACTTTGCTCATATTTTCTTCAAGGGGAAACGCTCCTGTTTTTCTTGCGATAAATAAATCATTACGTTTATTTACGCAGTTTTTTTATTATTTGTTTTGAAATTGAAAAGGGGAAAATGAAAGTCACTTTATGAAGTCAATTATTCTTTTAGTTTGCTCCTTTTAAGTGATTGATTTAATAAAAAAAAGTTATTTTTTTATCACTTTTACTACTACTGTTTCAAATACACATCTTCACATTACTTATTCTTTCACAAAATAATAAATCAGCTATTTTGAATGAGACTAATGAAAATATGTGTCAATCATTTCATAACATAAAACTGTTATTAATTGTAATTGGCATCAGATTCGAACCTCCTACTCAATAAAAAAAAATCAAGATCTTGTTATCAAGAATAATAAAAGTATCACCCTGGTATACAAATATTATGAGTATAATACAGGATTAATCAAATATGATATATCCACTGGTAGCTGCAATGTTATCTCATTCGAGTCTCCAGTTCTACAGTTCGTAAGTCCGATTCCCATATCTGGCTTGGACGTTTTAAATGGTATTGAATCCACTTCAAACTGTATGTCCTACTTAAATATGACTCTCGTTCAAGAAGTGACCGAGCAGCAATAAGTCAAAAATAAAATCAGAAATAAGAAAAAGAAGCTCGTATTGATCAGAAGTTATATCATTGCAGCTTTCTACTGCTATGGTGTTAAAGTTTTGGCCAATATATTGTCTTTTCAGGTTTCATGCTTATTACTTCAGATGGATTCAGTATTACAAAGCACCATTTCCGGTTATTTTAATTAAATTATAGTTTCTAGTGCATTATTGCACTGCAATGCGGAGTAAATAGACAAATAATTATCCATTTGGGCTCACCTTTTGATAGTGGTAGAAAACATACATAATGATGCAGCTGAGTCAAGGACTGTACCTTAAATTTCAGAGGTTTGGAAAACTCGCCCATCACCAAATGCTACATCATTTTAAACCACGATCAGGTAACAAGGTCATCCTGTTCTACACATACATGCCACTCCAACGGAAGAACTTTGAAAGCCCCAGATCAACATGGACATATCCCCAACCCACGAACTTCCAGCAGCCCAGTGAGGGAGAATGTGGTCACCCTCCCAACAACAGCCCGAGGCAAATGATGTTTCACATTGCTGATTTTAACGGGAAGCGTCGTGAAGCTACTGAACCACCGACGAGTCTTCTGATTGATGAAAACCAGGAAATTCCGGATATCCAAAGAGAAGACCTTGAACAATTTAAAAAGAAGGACAACGGGCAAACAGCAAGTTGGCCAGTTACAAAGCAATATTATTAAAAATAATATCATTAAAACTAAATAGTAAACTAAATCTAAATAGTCACTACGTATAAATAATATTTCCACATTTTTCGAAGTGGAAGGTCTGGAGTTGGAATCCAGCAGTTACTGACCAACAGAGATGGATGTGTGTTTGCGAGTGTGTTGTGCTTCTATGTTCTTATGTCGGAGTTGTTCATAGTTTTTTTTCCATGGAACTCGGATATTTCCTGGTTTTCTCCCTTGCTATATGTAAATACGGCACTTGTTTATGAAATTTCCTCCTAGAAGACAGAACACGAGAGTGGTTGAAGTGAAAGTTGTCAGAGTGTCCATTTCAAAGCGAAATAATTTAGTACTGATTTTTCAAGTTGTTGTTGTCTTGGGCCAACTAGGCTGGCAACATAGGGTGCGCTGCTCCACTTTCCCAACTGAACCATATTTCGTGTGGAGTCCGACTTCCTCAGTACACACATGCCATAGGGACCCGTTTATAGGGTAGGCAACCATTCACACCTCATTCATACCAGGAAGGGACAAAGACAGGATAGATAGAGAGAGAAAGTACATCCATGCCGGAACCGGGATTCAAACCCAGGACCTCCTTATCCGCAGTCAGGTACGCTGACCACTAGACAAGCTGGGCGGCTAAACATATGTTGTTGTTGTTGTTGTCGTGTGCCAGCTAGGCTAGCATTATGGGTTGCGCAGCTCCATTTTTTCAACTGAACCATATTAGGTGTGGAGTCCGACTTCCTCTGTACACACATACCATAGGTACCCATTTATAGGGTAGGCAACCATTCACAACATATTCATACAAAGAAAGGACACAGACAGGATAGATAGAGAGAGAAAATACACTCATGCCCGAACCGGGATTCGAACCCAGGACCTGTTTATCCGTGATTTTTTAAGTAAAAATTACATTTTCTATTGGATAATTCCATCAGAATAATACAACAATAAAATTGATTTTATTAATAATTTATTATTTATATAATGATGAAGAATAACTTATAATATATAATATTATAATACTTATAATATAATATTATATTATAATACTTATAATAACTTATAATAAGAGTAATTACACAACATATCGCGTTATTTTTATTCCCCTTTCAGATGTGAAGCACAAGGCAAATGCTATACTAGAGGATCCCTTTTGTCGACACCTGTTGTTCCTTAACATATTAAAGGTCATATCAGGCCTTAATTAGATTAAAAGGAGAAGCCAAATGCAAAGCTAAACAATTACAAAGAAATTTGTGAGCATTTATACAATATGTGTTAATTTATAAGCATATTTTTCCTCTTTTTCCAACCGTTTTATTTTCATTCTTTTAATACAAATAGCGGAAAACATATTTGCTTCAAGCCTTCTACTAGTTTTTATACGCGTTATAAGAATGATTTTCTTATTTTTATTGCAGACTGAAAAATACTGTAATTAATTTTTACACACACATTTTTCGAAATTTCTTAATAAATCTGCTTTCAATATGTAATGGTATTCAAAAGAATTATTTTAAAGTCCACCCCAAATGTTTCATATCTTTTTTCATCGCGTATGAATGGTTTCCCTTAAATTTATTTAAACAAATATACAGTGGATTTCAATGTTCTTCATGTTTTTCTCATATTAAAGACATTTTTGTGCGCGTTTTTTGGTAATGAGTGAATAGTTAAAAAATACATTCTATTTGAATAATGAATTTAAAATTTTTGACTTTAAACCTTCTGATTCCTTCCATGGGAAATTACATAGATTGAAGATACTTTGGATAGATAAATATTGAATATTCTAGAATGTTTATTGTGTTTCAAATTTACATTATTTAAAACATTTTTAAGTTCAAATAAACAGATGTTCTAAAAAGAATTTTAATTTTTAGTACTTCATTACTTACCTAAATCATCTGCATAACACGAAACAATTGTTGAAATATCCTTCAGTTTAGCAGTTCCTAGGATCGAATCCCATTCAAGGCATGAATATTTGTTGCTGTTAGAGGTCTATTTAAACAATGTTGCTATTGTCGTGTTGTTATTTATGATACTTGGACAAGCCAAGCTCGCTATGCCGTTGATTTTGCGAATTTAAGTCAATAGGGGTGCGTCTTTTTAACCAGAGCACCACGGAGGTGAAAGTACGACTAAACTCCTCCGATAGATGGCACCACCAGATGATCTACTACGTCAATTTTTACATTGATTAGAAGTAGGAGAAAATTTTCTGCAGATCATTACACCCATGGTAACTGTTAAACGACCAACCATGGGACTTTCACTTCCACAGATTTATTGAGCACGTATATCGCATGTACAAGTTGGGTTTTTAGCGGCATTGGGAATCGAACCCCACCCTTCCAGACAGAAGGCCAGTACCTTAACCACTATGCTACCGCGGTCTTGTTTTCAAACAATTAAATAATGGTTCTGTTAGTCATCAAGTGCAAAAAGTTATCAGCTATAACATCGACTGACATGTTCAGTCATCTTGGACATTTATATACTTTTTTGAAAATACTCCTTTATCTCTAATTGTTTCCTTAATATTTACCAGTTATTATCTGTATTTCACTAAATTCGTTGCAGTTTTTTTTTTTAAAGTCATAACTCACTTATCAGGAATATTTTAGGTAATTAAGTTCTTAAGTTATATGTAGTTATAATTTTATGATTGACATGATTATATATAGAATCTCAAGAGAATCAAAAGTTTCGAAATATGAAATGTAAATTAAAGTAAGAGCTACTTTATGCAGCAAATGTTTGGGAATGAACATTCCTTCACCAACATATTAAAAAGTACTCTTAGAATATCTAGTTTAAGGGGTTATCTCTTCAAGGATTAAAGTAGTAATCGACTACATCTCTTTGATGATTGAAGCCGGTTAAATCTGCGTAGTCAGTTTTAATAAGAGAAAATGCTTAAAAAAAAAATTCAATGTCTCGATATTTTTGTGCCAATTGATAACAAACAGCACTGCGTCAACTAACAGCACCTTTAAAACCAGAAAACTGCTTACAGTAAGTTGACGGTAAAGGATAAGTTTTGGAGATTCAAATCCCATCAATTTAATGTTTGGTAACCGCGTCAAATTGCCTGTCAGTAAACATTAACCAGTCTACTTCTGTATAAAATAGTTAGTATTAATAGGAAAGCAGTAATGCGTCAAATAACAGCTGCATTTAATGTAACAAAAATAGTTGTAGTAGTTAGATATAATAAGTAAGAAATAAGGTTTACATGTTCAAATACCACCAATCCAGTGATTCATAGATGCGACGATTAGTTAATGTTAGCAAACATTATCTAGTGTAATTCTGCATAGAATAGTTAATATTAACTGAAAAATAGCATATAAACGCACCATTCGTTGTCCGGGATTTGCATGGAATTGACTTTCTTTAACAAGCAAGAAACACTGAGTCAAATAACAGCAAAATGCAATATCTGGCGCCAATATAGAATGGTCGCTGTTAACAGATAAGTGATCAAACATTCACATTTTTTCTGTCTTGTTTGCGATTAAAATTAAAATCAACAGTATAATAAGATATATTTCTAACCCTTTAGTTGAAGAAAACCATATGTTAGAATTTTTTTCAAAGAAACATTGAAAAATTTGTTCATACACTTTCCAAAAATATATTCAAGATTCAAAATAATTGGTTTTAAATTTATACCGGGAAATATTTCAAAAACTGAAATGAGAAAAGAAACAATGCTTTTTAAAGATATTAATACTTTTTAAAGTTTGTGTTTTGAAGTGTGAAATTAATTTGATAACATATTTTTGTAAAATTCTAATTTTGCTGATTGTTAAAGACAAATTAATTATCATGTATTATTATACTAAATTTTTTTTAATTTTCTTTATATTTATTAACGTTTTGATATTTTATATTTCTATATTGATTTCTGTTCTTGTTGCTTATGACACTTGAACTAGCCAAGCTCGCTATGCCGTTGGCTATGCGAATTTAAGTCAATAGAGAGCGTCTTTCGTTTTTGGATTAGAGCACCACGAAGGTGAAAGTACGACTTTGCTCTATTAAGGTACCTCGTAATTTTGAGCCACGGTCAGGTGACGAGGCCACACCTGAGCTGGCACCCTCCTCTCCACATCCACGCCTCACCAGCGGAAGGACTTTGGACGTCACAGATTAACGTGGGCACGTCCCCAACCCACGGAGTTCCAGCAACCCAGTGAAGGAGAGTACACCGTGGTCACCCTCCCAACCGCTGTCCGCGGCAAATGATGCTTCACTTTGCTGAGCTTACGGGAAGCGGCGTGAAGCTAATCAGCCATTGGAGCTCATTGATTTCTAGAAGTCTTATATGATGTTTTATCCCTGCAAATAGTATTTAATATTCCAGAAAAGTGATGTTAATAAACATTTTATCACTTTAATTTGAAAGAAATACTCTATCTACACCCTAGTTATATTCCTTTTCGAAAATAAAATAAAATAAAGTCCTAAACTTAGCGCCTTGAGGTAAATTTCATTATCTACTTTAAGCGTACAACTTCTTGATAAAAAGAAAAGTGTCCCTAAATTTGTTACTACAAACTTCAGAAAGGTATCTCCAACTCACAAGATAGCTGAATAGAAAGTAAAAAAAAAAAAATCGAAATTCACAGCAATAAATATACATAATAAAAAAAGTACTGCCTATTCCCTACCTGATTCCCCACAATGGAACACAAAAATAAAGGCGCCCGATTTTCTGCGGTGGTATAGGAGAAAGGAAAAGGAGAATAATAAAACTGTAACCGCAGCAAGTTTTGGGACCACTGGAAGATGGGCGGATGGACAGGCGCGTAAAAAAAGTAAAGAAAAAAAGAATGTATAGATTTCTGAAGGAAGCTGAGGACAGCCTGCCAGTGATTAATGGTTGAACGCAGTCCCGGATGTAGTTCGGGCAGCCCGCCGATATAACCTTGTGATTTTTTTTTTCGTTTTACTGCTTAATCTTGATACCTTATCGAACTGCGCCTGGATCTTGAAGTTTTTTGGCCATCTCGAGGAAAATTGTGTAAGGGGGGAAAAGTAGCCTAAAGGGGTGAGGTGGTGAGCAAAGAAGATGACCAGTACTCCTTAAAACACTATTACATATTGCCGATATTTATTCGCTGCTTTCGTAAAATATATGGGTTTTTATGGTCATTTTCGAATATTGAATGTCTATTTTAAATAATTTCGAATTTTGCCTTTATGGAAAGGAATAAGGACAGTGAAATTGTTTCTGCACGCTTTTAAAATTTGTCTCCAAAATTCAATCTAAATTTTGGTGCACTACGTATATCATACAATTTATATTTGATAAATTGAAGTATATTGCATAGAGTACTCTGTATTATGGTGATTATCATTCATCGTCATTGTTTTTTTTAATTATTATTATTTCAATTCGTCGCTACTGTAACTAAAAGGATTTTAAGTCAAGTCTCTCAGAAATGAAGTTTTGGCGATGAAATGTTTTCCGCCAAAATTCCATTCGAGTTTTAGCACTCACATATTTTACAAGCCTTTGGAAAAGAATAGAGGCAGTCAAGTCATTTCTATTGCGTGAAAAACATGTCACCAAAATTCATTCGAAACTTTTAATATTTCCGTATATCATAAAACTTATTTTTAATTAGCTGAAATATTCTGTAGAGTATACTTCTGTACTTTGGTTATTATCACTCACCGTCCTTGTAAAAAAAGTTTTTTTATTTTTATTTATTTATTTATTTATTGTCATCTCTTCATACATCACTTGTGTAACTAAAAATAATTTGAGTCACGTCTTGTAGGAATAGAGTTTTAGCGGTGAATTTTTTCCTGCGTTCGATCAAATTATAAAATATATCGTCTAAATTCATTTATAATTTTAGCATTCATATATTACATAATCAGATATCCTAAACACTAATATTCTGAAATGTTTTATTACACTTTGGCGATCTTTACCCTAATCTACTTTTTTTAAAAAAATTACTTTTTAACATTATTTCTTGAAACAGTTGAATAATTAAAATTACTTTGAATAATGACTTTCACAAAAATGAATCATAATGGCGATTTTCTTTTACTCAAGCAATTAAATATATCAACAAGATATGTTTGATATTTGGCACACCATTGAAAAATTGCATAAACTTATAATGGATATTTATATATTAATCATATTTATTAAATTAGTTTATGAATTAAAATTGTTTAAAAAATTATGTTTAAATATTTCTTTTAAATACAAATAACATTTTGCAATTACCAAATAAAAAATAAAAAGCTTTTGATGGCAAATATTTTCAGAAATTATATTATAGAAACAATTTTTTTATTTTCATATAACTATTTTGTCAGTATCTAGTAAAATTTGCTGGTAATTGAAATTTATACTTTCCTTTAAATTTATAAAACCAACTCCTTATCCTATAACTAATATTTTATTCGCAAAATCCTATAACTAATATTTTATATGATCTTGGAAGTTGATAAAAAAATGAAACTCTGATGACAAAAGGTCGCAGGTTCGATCCTGTAGACAATTGCTATCTTGCTAACACAACTTATTAATGTTAATGAATCTCAACCTACTGTTCTTTCAGTAGTATCGCATTAATAGTTGAATAAAATTTAATATTAATAAAACCCAATTCAATGGATATCAAAGAAAATTAGAAAATAATCCAAATTTTTATGTAAATATAAACTAACATTTGGAATTTTTAATAAAATTTTTAATAAATTATAAGATTATAAAAATCTTCAACGTTTATTAGAGGTAAATTAACAATTCCATGTTCTTGATATTTAAGCAAAATATTTCCCTTAATCTAATGTTATTTAGGAATATATCTGACTGTTGATAGAAAATGTATGACTATACACTCTTTACATTATTTAATCAATTAAATTTCAAATGCAGAACATTCTACATGCAAAACATCAATAAAAGAAAATTCAAATTTCTAAGTCTACTTTTAATTACTCGCACACAAATAGTTTAAAAAATACAAAAATAAATTTTAAAAACAATCAACAATAAACTTTTTTTTTCCTCGAAATTCACATAAATACATTCTCACTGTTTTTATCACAGCTAATTTTTCCACTTGTAGCAATTTATGATCATCCGTACTATCAACAAAACAAAACGTCTGGAATTTGTACCACATTGGGGTTTAAAGGACAAAAAAAATAAATAAATAATAAAAACAAAATAAAATGGAACTTAAATGTCAGAGTGGAAAGATTACTTCCAAAATGCGAATAACCAGGTCCCTTATAACCGTTAAAAACAGCTTCGCAATTTATTTCGGTCAGCGTGAGGCTTTATTTTTAAATCGTCTGCCTGGTCTTAAATCTAATTCCAGCGTAAATCACTTCAACTTCCACTTCGTGGTGGGCTCCGATCAAGGGAGGAGGAAAAATAAAAGAAGAAAAGAAATCCTCGCGCGTAATTCATCCACAAGCGAACAGCTTCTTGTAATATTAAGTCCTAATTTACGAGATAAACTCTACTGACAGCCTTTTCCTCGAGAAAGCCCAAGGCCATTCACAATGGTTTAAGCCCTTATGGGTTGTAGTAGAAGAGATATTGGCCCTTTTATTCTAAACAAAGAAGGTGTCTTCTGCATGTTAGAAAGGCCTGGTCCATTCACGGCTCCATCAAAGGACGATGCTTAACTTATTTTGGACTTATTGCGACTCAGGGAATTATAGCAGAGTATTAAATATCCTTTAATTATCATTTTACCTGTTTCTTTTGTGGAACAAATCTTAAGAAATCATGTTCTTTTGTTGGGATTTCCCTAAGTGATTCTTTACAAGGAAATCAACTATTGTATTCTTAGTGATATTATTGATGGAAGAAAAAATTATTCAAGTTTTTTATTTATTTTGATTTTTAAAAAAAAATCTTCATTTGTTTCAATGTGTCACTTTTTGCTTATTTATTCCTACAACTTGACCGTAGTAAATGCATGCAATTTTGAACAAGGATCTAGTGAAGAAATTCGACATACCCAAGGTTAACCCCTTAAATCTATAAACTTCCATATCATAGCAATGCAGGAACATAAAAACCTGCAAAACTTAACATGTATTGGACCTCTAATAATGACAGTTTGGAAATAAATAAATGATAATCGAAAATAATCCACGCTCTAACACAAAACCATGACTTATAGAAATTAAATTTGGAATGCTAAACACGAATTACACATAGGTTTTTGGAAATTTTGATAGGCAAAATGAATAACAGAAGATCTGTAAAGTATTTCAGAATTTTCCGCGGAATGCATAAATTATGCAATAAAATCGAGTAAACTATTAAACTCTGGAACCTGGGGGTACGTGTACCTTCCTGGGGCTTGAGCAGCCACCAGGCGCGTCGGCAGGTGGTGGATCGCCGAATGTCCTGTAGGAATGACAGGATAGCCTTGAATATAGAATCAGAGGCCGCGAACCAGCTCCCGTAAACCCTGGTGTTATGCGATCCGTGCCTAGGGCTAATTGGCACCGCGGTATTGGTGTCTTAACGGAGCCTCTAGTTGCCTGGCGAACTTCTAGAGTAATTTGCCTTGACCAGTAACTCAGGCAATGCTGGGTGGACTTATATTACCTGAGCTTTTTAATTGTTATCTTGCGGCTGAAAAGACACAAGAAATAACAAACCTTTCTGCATTTGCAGGTGAAGCCTCTGAAGTAGACCTTGCTGAAAAAGACAAAGGATCTCAGAGGCAATCTTGTAAAGAGGCAGCAATGAATCCTTCACTTGAGGTAGAAATGACCTCCAAACCATCTTCTGGTGAAAGTCAGGAAGCTATCCCTAGGATGACTGACTTTCTGACCAGATGGGACTGTTTCAGCAAGACCCTATCTGCTGGAAATGTCATACGCAAGAGGAAACGGCAGAGCATATCATTTACGAATGTGAGGCTCTTGCCCTCCCTAGATTAACTTCTTTAGGCCCCATCCATAGGTACATCTAGAGAGTTACATCTAGACTCCATTAAAGGGTAATCGAACTTTATTAATAGAGTGGGTGACCCGAGCAACTGGAACTAGGAAACATTGGGTTTGGAGTTAATGGTAGAAAATGCTAATAAAAGCAGAGGTGCCCAATGATATACAAACCCAATTCTAAGAAGAAGAAGAAACTATTAAACACTCTTCTCCTGGTGAAGACCACGTAAACTGTAATATAACATTCCTATTTCAACTGTGACTAGTATGGAACCCAAGATCTTTCACTTTGAGGAGTGTTATCCTAATACGAGGTCATTGTAAGTCATAATTTTAGGTCTTTTTTAACTATGTTTTTTATAAATAATTTTGAGTGATACCTAAAATGGTATAATGGGTATACTAGTAACCTTAAGGTATAGTTTGGGGCTCGCCTGGACCGTTTTCTGAAAGCTATGTACATGTACTTGCTGTGTACAAACTAATGAAATATTTCTAACACCGTGTAGCTTTGAAAGATATATAATCCCAAATAGGACTTATTATAGATATGTTCTGTTTAGGACTAGATATCTAGAAAAACATAGTATATTCGCGGAAAACTTAATATATTTTACATTTCTATACTCATCATTAATTTTTTCCGAATGCTCACAAGTTTAATTAAAAATGAATAACAGAATTTTTAGAAAGGGAGAAAATTTGTTGAGTGAGATATTACTTCTGCTCTCGAATCTTTCATGTTTCAAATACCAATATATATATAAATGTTAAAAAAATTTATTGCTGAGCAAGATAATTGTGCATTTGTTTAAATCAGCTTTCGTGTTAAACACAGAAACAACTGAAGCGATAATCAAATCAAATTCGAATACGTCGCACATTTGTGTTTTAAAAGCAAAGTTTTCCGAAAAAAAAGCCGATATCTACTTTTTCTTGTGTGCTTCAATTATAATTCACTCAAAAATTCGTTTTATTTTTTTTAAACAAGAAAACTGCTGTTTGAGTTTGGCTTAATGTATTTTTGTTTGCATAGTAAAAAAAAAAATTATTTTCATAATTTAGCTCGGTAAAAAATATACTTCATGGAAAATTCCTAATGAGAAAAAAAACTTCCATTACATATTAAAGTAATTGCAAGAAATTCCACTTTTTCTTTTATGATAATGACTAATTGATTACATTATTAAATAAGCAATGCTGTATCTGCAACTGAATCTAATAAGTGCTTACGAGAAAAACAGAATTTACAAACTGATAACGAAGTCCTCGTTTATTTTGGCTAACGAACCCTAAAATATAAATAAAACTAGTCATTTTTAAAGCTAATATATGCAATAGCTCATAATTAAAGAAAATACACTCGAATAAATGAAAAATTAATCTTTTGAAGTTAATGGGAAAAAAATTCTAAAAACACACTCGCAAAATCAGTTGTGCGTAACAGCAGTCTTTTGTTAACAGTTTTTCAACACAATCTAGACGATTTTTAACCCTTCACCACCAGTTCAACAATAACAGATATTCCATTTTATTTGCATTGTTTGGCGACTTTTCGGATTTAATTGGCTGCCACTTGGCAGCCAATGTCATATCTTAGGAAATGGAGAAAACGATGGCCCACGACTTTTGTCTTCGCATCGTTTTCCTCTCCAACTAAGAAGGCCATTAATTTTCTTTAATGTTTTTTTGTGACAAAGCGGTATTATCTTTTCTAAATCGCAGTGAGTTCTAAGGTAGAGTTGGAACATTTCTTTAAGTTTAAAAATATAAATCTTTGTTTAATTTTTGTATTTTTATGAAGATAGACATTTTTTAGAACAGAATATCGCAACCAAATGGCGACATTTATCAAATTACGTCTAAAGAATTGTGGTTATCTCAGGGGCTATTTTGAAAAAACCAAATCGGTGTGACTAATTATAATACTTCAAAAAGCTACTTTTTATTTAAATTCAACGATATATGAGATATTTTCTAACTTAAAATGTTATCTAATGATGCTTGGGACCTCAATATAAAATATTTTAAGAAAGATGCATAAAATGAAAACTTAATTCAAAAAATAAATTGTAGGTGAATAAGTTGAAATTATGCATATGTTCACAAATAGGCTTAATATACAAGTTAAATTAATATTAAATGCTAAATACTCAAAAAATATAATAAAAACATTTCTATATAACAAAGTATAAAATCTGATCAAAAAATGAAAATTTTTACTTTTGCCTACAAAATTATTGCAACAAACTGTATGTCGCATAAAACATTCAATTTCTGGGTCTCCATTTGCTTAAAAATGTCTTCATAACAGTGATATAAATTAGAAATTAAATGCGATAAATATGTTAGTTCATCACATATGTCTTTATTAGGAAATTCAATACCCGGTTTTTTGAATCGCTGTAACTGACGATAAATTCTGTGGAATTTTTTACCTGTTTTACAAAATACAGTAGTACAAGTTTTTATGCACAAGCAATGATGCATTGATCTAAATATTTCACTGAGAAAATTCAATTTTTAAACATTTAAATGAAGCATTTTTAAAACATTAAATGAAGCAAATTTGCTTAGAATTTAAAGGAATTAAGTATTGTAATAGAATTTTTGAAATATCTTAATTTGCAACAATGGGTAAAAGCAATAACAAATACTCTGTGGAATTCTTTCAGTGAAATAATATGATGATTAAAATTATAGTCACAAAATAAATTTTTCTTACTATAAACCATTGAAAACAATCCATTAATTTTGTTTCCCATATTAATTATACATCTTTATATACGATTAACATACACAATTTTCCTTGAATTCATTTTTATATTGGCTGTCAATTAATTCCATGTAATTCTTACACATTAATGTACTTAAAGATTAATCGGGTTTTGAGTAGTTTTGAATAATATTAATTTGCAAAAATGAGCTATGCAAATTAATATTATTTAAAATTAATTTACAAAAAATTCATTAATTTCCCATTGACTTATAGTTGGATACAGAGTTGAAATAATTGCTAGTATATCGTTTTAAGCATTTTTTATGTAAGTTATTTTATAATGCCTATCAATTCTTTCATATTAATATTATTTTAGATGAACTTTTGAACAACATTAATTGTCAACAAATATTATTGGCAATAGCACACAAATAATTTATTAATTTCCCTCCCCATATAATTACACGCCTTCTATAACAATTATTTTATAAACAAGTTCTATTAATTCGTTTTTTATATGGATTACCTAACGATATGATTTACAGTTCTTACATAAGAATATAGTTAAAATGAGGTTATTGTTTGAATATTTGAATAATAATAAAAAAATTTCCAAGTGTAAGGAAAAATAATAAAAAATAAATAAATAAAAACTAAATTTATAACAATATTAGTTTGTATTCTCATTTAAAGCATAATATATAGATTTACACAAAGACACAAAGTGTAAATAAAGAAAGGACTCCGGACAATGTGTCATACCTTTTCCTTTCTTTATTTAAACTTTGTGTCTTTGTGTAAATCTGTATATTATTAATGAATAACAACCACCCAAAATTCTTATACATTTAGTAGACATAAAAAGAAATCAATCTATTATAATTGATTAATTTAAATCTTAATTAATTTTAAGAAAATGGCATGTATAGAATAAAATGAATCAAAGATCAAACTCTTGGAAAAAAATACTATTCACACTAGATGCATTTTTTCTACAACTTAATATTTGAATTTAAATATAAATAATATTAAATTTTTATAAATAAGATAACCATTTATTAAATAATATATGGATTCCTCCCCTCAAAAATAAACTGTAGATATCTCCAAAAAACCAAATATAGAATAAATAAGAAACTAGTAAATACGCTTTCTAAAATATAGGAAGATTTTTTTGTATAATCAAAATCCTCATACAACATTTTTCATTACATTTTCTATTAAACTCGTACTCGTAGCGTCAACCCAGGATTCTTGTGGTCAACACCCTCTCTAAGCAGTTGTTTTCATAAGGAGTGTTTCATTATATGATGGAAAAATAGTTTTCAAAAGTAAGATTCATAATTCATCTTTAAAAGCGGAAGAGAATTATTTATTGCTTCACCCTCAGATTGTTTTATATTTTTCTCAACTAACATTTGATTTATGAAGAAACAATATCTTCCAACAAGACCATTGTTGAAAAATATGCTGGTGAAAAAGAACTCTTTGGATATTCAGATATTTATTCTTTTTCATAAATAGAATCGATGCATATTTTAAAATTTTTCTCTTAGTTAATGAGACTTGCGTAAAATCAAAATGCTGCCTTTTGAAGAATTGTCAGTGAGAATTTCCTTTTTATCTATATGTTCCAAACGATTTTCAGCTTACCGAAGAGAGTGGTTACACACATTCATATATATGTAAACAAACGAGAATTTAAAATTCAAATTGTTGACCTCCTTTATATGTACTGTAAATGCAACACATTTACAAAGTCTAAAGTATTAGTTTAGTTACTCAGTTCTTAGTAAATTTACTAATTATACCAAAAAGGTATTAAAATAGAGGAATGATTTAATATATATGTCTATAAAATATGCATATCTTCATTAATAAAACACAACTACATCAATAAAATGATCAGAATACGAAAAAAAAACTTAAACTTTTTCACATCATTGTTGTACATATCATTATTGTCATGCATTACACTACACCATAAACTTTAATGTCTCTTAGATATAGTCAATATATAAGCAATTATTAGTTCTACTTTCACTGCCGATCGATTGGCTGAGTGGTTAGCGTTCCTGACTCCTAAGCTGTTGGTCCCAGGTTAGAATCCCGGTTCGGGCATGGATGTTTCTTTCCTTCTCTGTTCTCTCTGTCCTTTCTTCTGTGTTGTTGTATGAATGTGGCCCGCCCTATAAAAGGGTTTGTGGTGGTATGGCGCGGGTAACGCTACTCGCCTCCGTGACTTGGTTCACAGGTGCCCGCTGGGTAATGACAAATGAGTAGCATTCTCTAGCCTTGTTGTGGCATAGGGTTCAACCCTCTTGTGCCCGCCATTGGAAAAAAACTTTCCCTAAAACCAATTGTTTTAGCCTCTTTTTTATTTCGAAATGTATTATAAATACAATTTTGATTATCGATCGTACAAACACATATATTCACACACACACACTATATATATATATATATATATATAGAATATGAATATATATATATATATATATATACATACATATATATATATATATATATATATATATATATATATATATATATATTATATATATATATATATATATATATATATATATATATATATATATATATATATATATATATATATATATATATATATATATATATATATATATATATATATATATATATATATATATATATATATATATATATATATATATATATATATATATATATATATATATATATATATATTCATATTCTTTTAATTGCAATATGATAACAAACTTGTTACCATGCTACTACACAACAAAGTATTATTGAGTGTTTTAAAAAATATGAAGTGTGTGTGTTTTGGCGTTTAAAAAATGCTATAAGAGCTACGAAAAATGCTACTAAGAGCAGGATGTGAAGCTTCACTTAAGGTCAAACAAACAATTGTTTTGCAGTGTTAAAAAAGTCCGAGAAATAAGCATCCATTTGTAAAGGAAATTGATTGGACGGTTCTAATATTACTGTTTTGTCTGCATTCAGATTTATTTATTGTTGATACAAATCGATAACAACTATCATAGAAATTTATTCTTTTCAGATTATTTTATTTAAATAACTTTTTGTAGTTGTTGCTTATTTTTTTAAGTAAACTGTACCACAATTTTTTAATCGTGTGTGCACTTTACTTTTTTTCAATGTGCGTAAAGAACAATATGTGAAACCAATTTGGTGTCAACAGGGCGATATTTGCGCCAAATTTCCTCGCCAACGAGATTTTATACAAGTGACTTAAATACACAAATACACATTTTTTTATTTAATAATTTCTAACATGATGGAGAAGCTCTCTGCAGTTGAGTGAAAAAGCCATATTAGAGGCAGATGATTAAAAAATATTTTATTTAGCAAATAATTAAAATTGCCTAATTAGAGCGTAGTTGAGAAATTCATCGTAAACTCATCTTTGAATGGATTTTATACCGAGAATGTGACATTGTGTGTGTTAAAAGTATAGAAAGGGTATTAAGAATTCACAGGCACTTGGGATTTAAGGCCAAAAATTGAATTCAGTGCATGGGTAAAATAAGGAAATATTCGTATAATTAGTATTATATTAAATTAGGGCTGCATTTAACGAAAAGAGCTTTTTTATTATTTTAATTTAGTATATATATATATATATATATATATATATATATATATATATATATATATATATATATATATATATATATATATATATATATATATATATATACTAACTAAAAATAAGAAAATAAGTCATTTGAAAGGCTGTTTAATATTCCTCATTAAAAATTCTTAATGTTTGGAAATTGTAGTGAAAATTCAGCATGAAAAGATAACAGATGTTGTTTAATCTGAATATTATTAAAGGAGTGACATTCATTTTTTAATTACTACTTGAATTTGCATTTATAGTGAGTGTCCATACATGTAATGATTTCTATAACGTGTATGGGAGTGTTTCTGACAAAAAAAGATTTTAAGCTCGATTTATATGCATTTCTACTGTTAAATCCTGTTTATTATCAAACTAATAATTTTGGGTGGAAACAAAAAATTCATTGCTTATAAGTTTTCGATTTTGTAGTTAAGGTGTAGTTAGATCTTTCTGAAACAAGTATGTGACCACTCCCTTGCTTTTATTCAAAAAGCAATTATTCAATAATGATGTTTTCTGAAGTATCACTGAAAACGTTTCGAGTGTGTTTGAAATAAATGTTTACCCTGTACTTAGAATGTCATTCATTATTCTACAGCTGGCTATTAATTTCAATAATTTTGTTTTTTAAATTGTTATTCTCAAAAATAATGATTAAAACAAACCTGTAATAGGTTGGTCAATTTTAATACTAATTAACATTCCTATCACCATATTATGAAAAAAATTTCTTCTGTTTTCAAAACATAAAAATTTTATATTATACTTAGATACATCAATCCAACAATTTATCAATGTTGTTAAGAATAAATACATTTAAAAATTAATAATACATTTTCTTTTAAAGATAAAAATAAAATCAAGCAATATCATGCATTCTACGTTTATAATAAGTTTTGGTAATTTAGCTAGAGAAAATAATAGTTTTCCTAATTAATTTTTAATAATAAATTATATATATGTATGTATATATATAATATATACATATATATATGTATATATATATATATATGTATATATATATATATATATATATATATATATATATATATATATATATATATATATATATATATATATATATATATATATATATATATATATATATATATATATATATATATATATATAATATATATAATATATATATATATACATATATATTATATATATATATATATATATATATATATGTGCATATAATATTTGAATAAATGCAATCATTTAAGCATTTAGTTATTTTTTCTATCGTACTTTCAATTTATCTTACTTATTTTACTATAAAAGTACAATATTTGGGTCTTATATTTTAAAATAATTTTTATGAACACTTTAAATTTTGATAAATTCTGAGACCGAATTAACATTTTTCCCTGAATTTCATTACGTTGCTATCAAAAACCGTTATTGTGAAATAATGAAAATAAATTCAAAATGTAATAATGTTTTATATAATTTGCATATTTCATATTCTTACGTATAAAATAAAAGGATGAAAAGATTCGTGGTTCTGTTTCCCATGTCTTTCTCTTCTAATTCAAAATGTCATAATTTGCAGCTGGAAAACAAAACGAACGTTTTGATATTACAAAATTAATTAGAATTCTTTTGTCCCCGTATTCCTGAATATAATAATTTCGGAATTCATTTCTATGCCAAAATTTTAAGCCTCTTTCTGAATTTTTAATTTCTGTGGAGAAGATTAAGAATCCTTGCTCATCCCGAAAGTTGATCAAAATATGTTGAGTAATCACAAGGTTTTTAATTACTCCTGTGATGATATATTTAAGTTGAAATCTAAATTCACTGCAGTGAAACATTCTTTTGATAAGGGAATTATTCTCAGTGATGTGTATTTTTGAGGAAACTAGAGATGAAATTATGTAACAAAATGTAATACATTTGAAATATTGCATTTTAAGAATTTCAAGCAGTTGTCTTTAATGTTAGATTGAAATGAAACAATTTGAAAGAAATAAAATTAGGTTTTTGTTAACTCCTATTATTGCTTTGTTATATCCTCTAAAGTTTTAAGTAAATTTTATATGCATCACAATTTACTAAATTGTAGTTGAGTTATGTGCATTTATTTTGAATTATAACTTCAGTAACAGAAGATATACTTTTTTTTATAAAATGAAATTTCACCTTTCTTTCTTTTTGAAATTTAATAGCATAACTATGCTTAATGTTTTGTAATTTTTTTCTCCTGTACATATAGAAGCTCCCCAATTTAAGATAATTTAATTTTAAATTTCAGTTTATTTCCAGATCAGCTTTTGTATTGTTAATTTTAGTTATGAAGAAAATTTAACAAAATTCACTTTTTCCAGAAGATTTATTTCGAATTTATATAGATCGAAAATAAGTGCAATTATTTTAACCATGAATGCATTTTTGAATTGTGTAATAATTGGGCTCACTGATGTTGATCAAAAGTTTATAGAAAGTTTCAATGTTCTAGTTAAGTTATTTGTGTATAAATATGATGTATCTCACCAAGAGATTTCTCGCCAAATCTAGTGTTATTTGTTTTTTTGATTACAGCGTTGCAAATTTAAACTTTTGTTACTTTTCAGATTTTTTTTGTTGCCAGGTTTGCTTTTATTTTCTTGTTTTACGTCATTTTTGCGTCATATATGTATATGGTTTTTTTAAGTGTCAACAGCGTTTGAATTTTTACACAATGTTTCAATTGGGTGGACTTTGGGAAATTTCTTATTCTAAGGATATGCGTTCAACTTGGCGATGAAAGAAGTCACAAAGTCGCCAATTGGGCGGATATATATTCTAGTTTCACCATTTGATTTTGAATTGAACCTATAGATTAAATTACAACTTTCTGTTTGCATGCATTTCTTTGGGAGTAATTGGGAGTTTCCTGGTTTCAAAATATAGGACACAGGAATATAACTCTTTATTTATGAACATTTCTCCTGTAAAACTAAAGCACAATGGAGTTTTGAAAAAAAATATTACAATAGATTCTGCTTTTCTGAGCATCCATCTTATATTATTTTCCTAGATGCTCTTTTCATTGGTAATATACCTCGGCATTCATGCTTCACAAAGGAGAAAACCACGTAAATCCTGGAGCACTTACCTAACCAATGCTTCTGCAATGAGCGGAAATGCAACATTCATATCCCTTTGTTCAACCTGAGCTCCCATCACTCATAAGACATTCCAGCTTGAAGAGCTAGAATCTAGCTACTAGTTATGTCAAATCCTAATTATTATTTTCATTACTTAAGGAAACTTCCTCATTTATTAACCAATTGTTTTCTGCTATCATAATGGAATCATTCTTAATGAACTTTGCATTTTTGGAAAATATTATTGAGAAATCAAAATGTTTCAAATATAACTACACATCAAAAACATAAACATTTGCGAAGACCATATCGCACTAGTTTGTAAAAGTACACAAATGTAAATTTATTGTGTAGGGATAGATCATCATTTTTTAATAAATTTGAAATATTTTTAAGTAATAGTTTTTTTAATTATTGCTTTTAAAATTATTATTTTTTGAAATTATTAATTTATTTTGAATTAGATAAAATTATTTTTATTAAATTCTAGTCACATTTAATAACAAGTTTGGTATCTGTCCATTTTTTAATGTCCAATTTCAAAATAATAATATCAAGGGAGGGGTATTATAGAACATCATACAAATGGTCACAAATGGTGACTTTCTTACCAGACAAATTTGTCACCAACTTCATTGATTATTTACTGATTATATTGCTTAAAACTTTTATTTATTTATTTTCGTTTTATAAAGTTGCATCAATAATTGATTTATTACCTCCATGGGTTGAAGAAAAGGTGTTTTCATCTTATTATCAAAACATTGTCATTGAAATATTATTAACATGCTTATGGAATGCAATGTGTTTGGAAATTTTTTTATTTTCTAAACTACATTGGAGCTTTCCTTATATTGCCATTTTAAAAACAATGCATTTATTTCCACATAATTTTAACATTTTCATTTATAAAGGTTGCTTACAATTCCAAGAAGAAGTGACATTAGTCTCGCTTTAAAATATTTTTGAGAATTTCCGTTTTAAAAATTAAAAATTAAATGTTCTATTCTGAAAAAAATGAAAAAGAAAGAAGAAAATGAAAACAAAAGAAAAAAGAAAGAAGAAGTAAAAAAAAATGAAAGAAGAAAAGAAACAAGTGAAATAAACAATTTATTTTATTTTTTGAAAACTTTTTATTCAGTGTAGACTCTCAACAATTCATTATACTTTCTTAGATAAATTAATGTATTGTATAATTTTGAAAAAAAAGTAATATATATATATATATATATATATATATATAACGTAATGTATTATTAAAGATTTCATTCAATAATTAATCAATTAAATTATGATAATTATTAAAGTCACAGTAAATTGTTATATAAAAATAATTGACATAGAAAATCAAAATACGAAATTGAAAAAATTTCCCCAGACGATATTTATAACTCTGAGTAAATTTCTTCCTCACTCAACTCTGCTAAGCTTAAACAACAACTATTTAACGCCTGCAAGTATTTTGAAAGACACTAGATAACTGTTTGGACGATTGTGAAAGACGGGATAACTACGCGTACCAACATCTTCAAAGAGACAAAAAGGAACAAGAAAAAATGGTTCTCTTTGTACTTAAGCCTGTCGTTGTAACAATGAAACAACACCTCAACACAAACGATTCCGACAATTGGTTCTGCAACTCAAAGGAAGGGACCATTTATTTCCAACTCCCAAGTCTAATTGTTTGTGTCGCGGTTTTATATGTTTGAATGAATCCAACCAATGTACCACAAGGGTGCTTCGTTCATCATACACCCTATCGTAAGTAGGAAAAGAAAAGAAAATCTATTGCCTCGCTTCAGATGTTTGCCGCTTCAATGCCTTTGGGATTTTGGTAGTCAAAAAGGGTTTAAAAAAGTCGTACAGCTTTTCAAAAGTTAGTTTCATGCGAAATTTCGAAGATATTAATCTTAGTTTTTTTGCTTAAAGTGTTTTTTTTTTTGGGGTGTTATGTAAGAAGGTAAATTGTTTAACTATTTAATTGAAATTATTTATTATTTTAAAGATAATAAGTTGCTATATAATAATAAAGAATCAAACAATACACACGTGAAATTTTACGTAAAATATACATTTTAAAAATTTACGTCACCACTTTCATTTAGTGCTATCATTATTAACTCTTCATAAAACAGTTGGCGATAATTTTAATGATATTATTTCCATTCTATTTATGGCGACGCTTTGAGATAATACTGGCGATATTTTGTCGAATGATGTGATATTAAAATTTTATTTTCTATGTGTAGAATCGCCTATTTTTTTGTTATTCTCTAAAGAGGGATAATAATGTTTGAAAATGATGTAATATTATAACATTCAATTCCAGTTTACAATAGTTTTAATGAACTTTGTAACTTCGAAATAAAATTAAAGAAAATTATAAATGACTATACTAATCGCAATCTCTTAAATTTTTTTTAAAAAAATAAAGGTAAAATAGTATACATTAATAAGTTACGTTATAGATCCCAAGAATAAGCAACATTTTTTATACTTATGTTTTTTATTTTGCATTCTTTTTACATAATTTTATTCGAATTGTCTGAAAACACTGATATTATTCAAAGGATGTTATCAAGTATAATATACATAGCTATAATCTCAAACAATTTAACAGGTGACATATTTTAAAAAAGAGTAATAATACATTCAATTGCACAACAAAAAAAAAGAATTGCAACTGTTATTAAATAAAATTGGTGTAAATAATAAGTCAAAGATAATAGGCGACATTATCATTTTCCATCTTATTTTGGCGTTACGTGAAATCCAATTTGCTTGGGACTATAACCATTATCCAAGCTTTCTTCAGGGTTGATTTGGCGACATTTTGAAATAAAACTGGTGATATGCCTAGATGCTGTAATATAACAAAAGTGAGATTTTATGTAGCCATTTATCTTAATTGTCATGATATCTAATGACAATAAAGATGAATTTTGGCGACAGGAAATCATATTTTTGGTAGTTATTGTTGCTAGTTGATATTTACCTTTTTAAATTTACTTTCTGTATATGAAAGCTAACAATAATCACAAAAGATAATATTTTTATTTTTATTATTAGAACTGCAAATAAAATGTTAGCAAGAGCGTGGTTGTATTTTTTAAAAACATCCCTTGGCAATAAATGAAAATTTTGAGGCCTGTTCAAATTCTGAACTTAACACTAGATATTAAGAAATGTTCACACTATATAAGGAAAGATGATCACCCAAAATTATCCTTGATTATATTAAGGATCATAAGAGGGTGTTCTATTTTGAAAGCTTCTTTTGCGAACAGCTTTTTTGCTGCAAAAACATTTTTATAAATAGAAACATCAACAAATAATTTCAATTATTTATATATTTTAAGCATTGATTCTTTCACACTATTTTTAATTCAAGCAATTTTAAATTCTATATAAAAATTCTCTTTTACATTTTTAGTATTAAATTAAAATTTTTTTAAATATGCATGGAATCAATTTTCTCTTATTTAGAAAAAGTTTTCCTTGTAATTTCACTTCTTTTCAGTAGTTTTTTTCATTCCAAAAGAAAAAAAAAAACTAACTTGGCGTAATCTTGGCAACCTACTAGTCGTACATCAAAGTGCTCTTGGCATGTTCAAGTTCATAAGCACCTCCACCCTCCATATAAAATAACGCTCGTAAAAATAAATGCAACTTTAATGTTAAACAGAGGACTTTAAAAGGCAGGTCGTTATTCTCTCCCTCTTTTTATTTTTATTTATTTTTTCCCCATCTTTGTCTCTGTCTAACTTGAATTTGATCCCCTAAGGAGCCCAAAATGAACTACAGACTACTTTAATTTGAATTGTTCTCAAAATATTCAGATTCATTGGAAAAAGTCAATTAATTCGCAGAATTCAAACAATGATTCTGTACAAAATAAAGTCAACAGTTACTCTTAAATTCAATAAAAAGAAAAACAAACCTAATAATATTCAGACAATATTTTTCCATACACTAGGAAAAATAAAATCATGCATTTTAATTGTATGACGAATTCTATATGAAATCAAATTCAGATTTAAAAAAAAGAATTCAGTTATAATCTTCAAACGCGAGTTTATGTAGAAATTCATCAGAAAATATCATATTTTTAATTTCGCAATGACATTTCTATTTAAGGTTGTCAGAAGAAAATTGAATTATAGTTTTCTGAAAGAATGTATTTATTTATATAAAGTGAATATTTTTTGAGAATTCACTTCATTTCCTTATAGAAATGTCCAACGTCAAATTCTAATTTTCAACCGACTATATGCATGCATTTATAAAAAATATGGTGAATCAAAATTCAGTTTCCAAGTGAATTTCTAAGATTAAACATAATAGAAAAAAAATCCCAATTTTCAGATGATAGCTCCATGTTTGCACACATATCAATAAAACTAAAAAAAAATCTTTCTAGATTTTAATAAATATTGATTCTTTCATACAAACAAAAGAAAAAAATTTGTTTGAAGTTTTCTATAGAACCAGCTTTTAATTTCATTTGAAATATAACATATCTTTCAAAAGATGGCACAATTATGCATTAATTTATTAACGAAATAATGAAGTCTCATCTGGAAGAGATTACTATACACGACTATGACAAAATTCATTACATTAATGTCTGATACATCTGTATAATTACATCAAGAAAATTAATTAGATTTTTAACATGATACTAATTATATAAATTAATCAGGAAGATTGAGTTTTTTTCATGAAAAATTCAATTCTATTTTTATCGCATGGAGCTTGCAAATTAAAATGTCAAACTCAAAGCTAAATGCAATATTTTAAAGAAATTCATGCAAATAAATTTTATAAGATTGAGCTGTAATTAGTTTTTGTAACAATTAAGATGCCTCTGAAAAAAAAAGGAAATATTGGAAATTATTATAAACCAAAAATAATTTATTATTATTAAATTAACTGATATAGTGCTCCGGTTATAATAAAGACAGTAACCATCTATCACCTTTTAAATAAAATTTTTTTAATATTACAAACAGGTTTTCTACTGATTAGAAGAGAAATCATACTCTTCAGCTCGGAAAATCCTCGGTTCGATCCTGACCCAGGGGAAATGAAAGACTAATGTTACGTTTCATTTTTCTGTATGTCAAGGTAAGGGTTCGGTGGTTTTCTTAATTTATCTATTTATAAGCCATAAATTGATCCATTTGTTACATTAACAAGGAAAATTAACATTAGTAATAGTACATACAACTCAAATATTTTTAATATTTTCTTTAATAATAAAAATAAATAATTAACATGGTGGACACATTGATATTTTGCATATATTTCTTGCATAGGACATATTGATATTTTGCATAGGTTTTATTGCATATATTCCTGTTTACCCATTTTCGGCCACCTAACCATCTATCACCTATTATCGACTCCTCACAAATGACGTAGTCGACACCTAAGTCAGCAGCATCTTTTCCAAACTTCAATAATAAAATTTTTGCTGAACATTAAAAATAAGCGTACACAATTCTCTAGTACGAATTAATTATCCAATCCTTAGATTAAAAATATAAGAATAGCGCGTTATCTTTCAAACTATTACATCATTAGAAATCTTTTAAAAGAAAATACTTGTAAATAGTGATATTTTAATTAATGATATACAAATATTGATAATTATGTAGCTACTTAAAACAATATCATTAATAAAATGATTATAACTTTAATTTTTAGATTCAATCACAATAATTTAACGCCGAAAAGTGTTTTCCCTTATTGGTTGCTCACTAATTACTTTTTCCTGTTCTTCTTCTCATGATTCATAATTACTACTAGATGACTTTTAAAAGTAATCTTCGTTTTACAAACGCCATTTTAATCAACGTCGCGTCTCTAATTTTTGAGTAACTTTGCCTTTAAGTTTCGAAGTTTCATCAAATCTGGAATTAATTAAATAGGCCGAATATGTAGACGGATGAAAACTGGGTTTCGACGTCCGGCCTCTTTTAATTTAATTTATAAAACTGAAAGAGGAAGAGAATGTTTAACTATTTTGCGAGCGAAGAAAATTTTCTTGGATTCTCACCATCCACCCTCCTTATGCAGACGATTTGTATTAACCCGCTTCAGAGATTTTAAAATCCTTCATCGAAATTAAAGTGATGGCAACGGATTCTAATTTGTTTTAAAGTAGCCTTTGCAATGAACCTTGTTTAGTGAACTCTATAATAAATAATATTTTCAATTTAATTTTTATTAAATTTGTGTGTTTAATAAAAATTAAATAGCTTGTGTTGTGCATTTTCGATTTTACCTCTTTATGCTCTGATACTTAGGAACTTGTACTACCCTGCATTGTGATTAGTAGACAAGATTTCTAGCTACCTACTTCTGCCAGTTCAAGCCGTTATTTGATTTGTAAGTTTTAATCACTGTCAAGGGACGAGGGCAGCGTCTGAGTTGGCATTCTCTTCTCCGAATTTCTCCATCACACCAACGGATAAGATATTAAGCCCTTCGAATATTTTAAGTAAGATGAAATTCACTCTTCAAATGTGTCAGATATTAAACTTGTTATCTTACAAACAGGGAAATGAAGCTAAATTTGTATTTAACTTTAATCTTGTTTCACCCCCCAACAGCTAATTTCTGTCGTTCTTGTTAGCTGTTTGGGGGGTGAAATTCATTAACTTCACCCCCTAACAGCCCTATAAGCTCGTTATTTTGAATTACAATTGAGTGATGAGATCAATGAAAGAGTTGGCATTGTCCTGCCTAAAATTCCATTTCCTGCAAAAAGAAAGATACACAGTTATAGAAAATTCTACTTCCTACAGGAAAAAAGATACATGGGTAAAGAAAATTCCATTTCTTACAGGAAGAAAGATACATGTCTATAGAAAGTTCCGCTTCCTACAGGAAGAAAGATACATGGTTATAAAAAGATTCAGTGTGCATTGCTTTATTCAACATGTTGATCTTTTACGGGCACAAGTATCGAACCCATTAATTTCGAACATTTTTGGCGTTAATGTGGCCGTTCTATGTTGATAATACATGCAATCAGAACATTGTTGTTTATTTGCATTTGTTCAACTGCATTACATATTTTTTATTTCAGATTGTTTCAAGTTATTTGCGTAGTTGCTTGATTTGGGATGATTCAGTATTAAAAATAAATAAAATAAAAAATAAACAAATACTTGAAGCACTTACTTTCGGTTTGGTATAGAATTGAGTGCCCCTTGGTTTGGTGAAAATTTTGGCGGTTCGGTTAGATAGAAATAAAAGAAGGTATAAATGTGTACATCAATAAAATCCAATAAACATTAAATAAGCATACAGAATGTATATTCCGTAATCTAAGAACTGAAATACCAACTTCCATTTCTAAACTTTGCTATGCATTATTTTGGTGTAATTTTATTTTAAAATGATTATTTACATTCCTGTTTTTAAATGCGTTTGGGAACTTCGGATAAAATATAAGTAAGTACAAGTTCGTATTCCATGTTTTGCCTCTGCAAGCGATTCCAACTCTGGACGTTTGCGATGGAAAAAAAAAATTAAATTGAAAAATTCGGGAAGCAGGCCATCTGTTACATTCCCTGACTTCTCTTTTTCTTCTTTTGAAATGGACTTGCTCGCATTTTTCATATCTTGAATCACTAAACTAAAAATATAAATAAAATAAAAAAAAATAAAAATAAAGGTCCTTGCAAGATTGAATTCAATCCCGCCTTTCACAACAAAACCACTGGGCGTTTATTAAAAATAAAAAGATCCTCAAAATGCGTGCCACTTTGCATAAGTTCCTACCCTCGCTGGAACCACGAGAATTAAGTCTTACTTTGGATTAGGAAAATGGAAGAAGTCGAGAAGCTATTGTGAGATTTCAGTCTTAATTCCTCCATCGCTCACCCCCTACCATTCTTTCCCTCCCTTATTAAGTTAAAAAAAAATTCAAAAAATTTCCCCTTGTCCGGCTGAGTACTAAGTTTTGCACCTTTTCTTCTCTCAAGACGGGGGAAAACGAGAGGGAAAATCTTTTGCAGCGGCGATATTTCCCTAAATGCCCGGAGAAAAAGAGAAAAGCGCATTCAGTATAAATCCAGTTTCATTTCGGCTTTATTCTTCCGCACTCACCCTCTCACTCCTCCCCCTTTATTTCATTGCATGCATATGTGTTTGGTGCACATACATATTTTGAAAAGAGAGAATTATTTCTCTTTGCCGAATGGCAACGGGTCTCGGGAAGGGGATGCACAAAGAGGAAAATGTTTTATATAAATACTTTGAAATCCTTGCCATGTGTCGCAGAAAAGGGAAACACCACAGGGATTTTTTTTTTTTTTTTGTAGGGCTTCGTACAAATTTGTTTTCGATTTTCCTCTGTGGTGATATAACTTAAGAATATCGTTTGGGGTTATATGCTGTGACACTGGAATAAAAAGAAATTCCCAGACAAATTATTTTTAAGCGGATATTTAACGCTCAAACGATATTATAACGAAATCCTTGTTCCTCATATCTCCCCAGGTGAATAATTTCACATTGTAGAGCCATCGGTGAATTAATTTTAGTTTAACTTTTCCATAAATAGTTTAAAATATTTTGCTTTAAAAAATATAAGCATCCGTAAACGTTTTCAATTGAAGAGAAATATTTTGTGAATTATTTTCTATTTTTTTCTAAATCATAATCAACCTAGAGACTGAAATATAACGCTTTAGTAGCATTTTCATTTTGGCAATATTTTTTATCGTCAACATGTTTATGAATTAATGGAATTTCTCAGCCAGTATCGTAGGGAAAAAGCCTCCATTTGGCAATCCATTACATTATACATTATTACATATGTATACAAAAGTATACATTATTACTTAGATATTATTTAAAATATTTTTTTACACTTTTTTTATATAAAGTATGTTGCGCTTCTGTTAAATAATATATATATATATATATATATATATATATATATATATATATATATATATATATATATATATATATATATATATATATATATATATGCTTCTTTTTTAATAATTTTTACAATGACTAAGTTTCGAAAACTTAATACACTGTGTAAATGTTTGCTAATTTCTTTGTAATGATTATTTATAATTCATTGAAATTCTTTATTTGTAGCTTTATTGTATTTTATTGTACATTTATAACAATTTAAACTACAGAATTATCACAAATGATTAACATATATCTTACTGCAATTTCAAAATTAGTTTTTATTTAAATCTGTTTCTGCAAAAAGGAAAAAAAATCATTTTCTCAAAATTTACTTTTTTTTTTCAATAAAAGTTGTATAAAATTTCTCATATATGAATAAGAAAATTCAAATATTCTGTAAGAATCCACCAAGAAATATCATTATTTTGACAGAATTTTATTCTTAAGCTTAGAATTTTTAATTTATCTTCACTAATCAAATAAATTAAAAATTCTAAGCTAGAAGTTCACGTGAAAATTCGACATTGAATATTATGCTATAAAAATGACTTTGAAAGAATATTGTATAAAGGATAGTCTAATATTCTCATGAGTTTAACTGCATTTTTTTTCTTGGAAATGACTTTTTAATGGGGAATTTTTTGCTTATATACATCTGCTAAGACTAATAAGACGGCCTTATATAATTGATACTAAACGCCATTAAGGTACATTTACTGACGCTCATTTCCACTGATCGAAGAATATGAACACTCCTAACTATGTCGTAATTTTGAACACATTCAAAAGACGAGGTTGACATCTGAAACAGCATAATTTCTGCACATGCAACCACTCCAATGGTGGAACATTGGAACCTTCATGACTTTTTAATTGAACAAATCCTTATCACGACCGTCTTCGGCAGAGTCTGATATCGTATGTGCTATAAGCCAGCAGTTCTGTAGCTGCACTTGCATCACTTGTCGCGCGCATACATACATACATAGCTGTGCAGGCGAAGTACCTTTAAGTTAACAGGTTTGGAATACTCGCCCATCAGCAAGTCCCTCGTAAATTTGAACCACATTCAGGTGACCAAGTCACACCTGCGCTGGCAACCTCCTCTCCACATCCACGTCACACAAGCGGAAGGATTTTGGAATTCATATATCAACGTGGACACGTCCCCAACCCACGGAGTTCCTGCAACCCAGTAAGGGAGAGTACGTGGTCACCCTCCCAATCACTGCCGGCCGCAAATAATGCTGATCTTAACAGGAAGCGATATGAAGCTACTGAGCCACTGGAGCTCACTTATCCTGGATTTTGAGGGTGACCACTTCCTCCCTCAATGAACTGTTGGAGTTCCATGGATTGGGAACATGTCCACGTAAACTTATGACATTCAAAATCCTACCGTTTGTGTAGCATAGATATGGAGAATAAGATGACAGCTCAGGTGTTACCGCGTCATCTTATCATGACCACGAGATACTTGGTAATAGGACAGTATTCCAAACTAGTTGACTTTTAAGGACAGACTGGGGCTCGCTTGTACCGCTATGTATGTATGTATCGAACGTGCTATCTTTTGGTCAAAAGAACGAACTGTGTCTTTAATAGATATCGTGGCCTACAAATTAATTTTATATGCTTGACGAAAAATTATTAAAATTTTTGATTCAAATCTACTGAAATATATTCTATTTGTATGAATAGATGGCCCGGTATTGGTATCCTCTGGTTGGTCTCTGTTTCAAAATGAAGCAATGTACCTGGCACTTACCTATAAAGTACCTGAAATTACTAAAATAGATATGGAGATGATCCCTTAAGCTAGTGAGAAAAACAGGGGAAATAAAGCAGGGTGGAGAACATGGACAAGCTTAAGATATTCACTCTCAAAACTACAACAAGCGGATGCTTCATTCAATTTCCAAAAAATAAACAAACAAAACGCGGGAACGAGTAAAATGAAAAAAAAAAAAGCAAAAAAACAGACGAATATATATCAGAGAATGAACGCAAAGGAGGTTAAGAAAAAAATGAAGAAAAGCAGAGCGAAAGCAAAACTTGGACGAAGAGGGACGAAAAGCGAAGATAAGAAAAAAAAGAAGGAACAAGCTTGAGCTTCTCTTCTTCTTCGAATATATATTGCATAATAGCCACTTCAAACGATTCCCTTCCCTTTCCAAAGATTTTCTGCAAAAATGGATAACACACCTCTCCACCCCACTCCATGACACCCCCACCCCAGGATCCTTTTATTTCTTTTGTTACATGAATTTTTCGCAATTTTTGGTAACAGTCGCGCTTTGGGTAGAACATAACAGGTATATTCTGAAATCCCCCTGTGGACCACCCCTCCTCGTTTTTGAAGTAATAGAACTAGTCCTTCATCCTGTCCGTTTTTGCTCATTTTATTTGTCTTTTCGGATGAATTTTAAAGGACTAAAAAACGTACGCGGTATTACACGAGCCTCTTTCCCTTTTTCAGGGAAAATTTTTTAAGTAAACTTTCCGGAATAGGGATTTCGTTAACTTAATCAAATGAAGGGTATTTTCTTGTGTTTACTTTTCCTTCCAAAAACTTTGTATTTCCCTTTTCCATCGTTTTCTCTTAAAATAGGGGAAAAAATCTGATGTTTGTGAATAGTTTAGATATGGTTTTATGTATAAAGTGAGAAATTCTTTACCTGGAAAAGAATAAAAGTTTCCATTTATTATTCCTTGAATTTGAAAGGGAATAATTGTTCGCTTTGAGACTTCCTCGGGATTATTTTCTGCGTTAGATTAAATTATTTTATGACTGCGCGCGCTAACTTTCATTTCAATTTCTAAAGGGAAATAATTCCCTACCATTTTTAATACAAAGTTTTATTTATTTGCAGAGTAGTTTTCTTTGTTTATTTGTATTTCAATGTGTTTATTTTAAATTAGAAAAGACTTCAGAAAAACGGGAAAAGGAAATTTTCATCTGGAGATATATATATATATTGGGTATTTTATTTAGGTTGAAAATCGGACTCCATAATCATATTAAATAGTTTCAAAGCATAAACATCTGTTCTGTAGGAGTGGAGAATCCAATTCAATAAAAAATTATCTGTGTATAATATATATATTTAGAGTAAGAAACTTCTGATTTAATTTATATAAACTACATTACAAACTTTTGTATTTTTTATAGTTTAGTAATATATATATATATATATATATATATATATATATATATATATATATATATATATATATATATATATATATATATATATATACATATATATATATATGTATATATATATATATATATAAATATATATACATATATATATATATATATATATATATATATATATATATATATATATATATATATATATATATATATATATATATATATATATATATATATATATATATATATACTAGCTGACCCAGCCACGCGTTGCAGTGGCTGAGTAATTATAATATATTGAATCAATTTTTTACTAATTCTTTGCTACAATCAAATTAAAATTTTCTAAAAAAATTAAAATAGGTTCATTCATATGATATTAAAAATAAAACGTTTCGCCAAAATTTAAAAGTAATAGGTAAAGTATCGAAATTTTGAAATTAAGCACAAATCAACATATACTTTCTGAATTTACATTTTATTCATCTTATATTAAATTATAGTTTGTAATCAGTGACTGATTGTTAAGGCTATGTTTTTTCTGTGGCATTATACTGAAATAAAAAAAATTAAAAGAATTTATCATTTGAATAAATAAAGTAGATCAAAATGTACAGCTGAATAATTTAATAATTATCAAATTATAAAATAAAAATAAATAAAAGGCTATCAAGAAATACTTACATGTTTTCGAGGTAGTATGAAAATTAGTAGAGAAAAACAGTAATAAATAAAATTTTATTTTACTATTTATAATATTAAAAATATTCAAATTGAACACTGCACAGTAATAACACAATACAAAGTATAATTATAAAAATGATTCACGAAAAATTGTTACAGTAGGATTATACATCTTGAAAATATATGTTATTTCTATATTCAACTACGCGCTTGCGCGCGGACGTTAATTTTCTCTGGAAGATGGTATAATCTAGAAAAATAAACATGTCGCCATCTGCCGAATACCTGTGCAACTTAGATGCTAAACCGCCATCTATTAGGAACTTACAGAACTAACCAATAAATAAACGCTAATGTCGTATAATAAAAATTGAGATAATAATTAAGAGATAATAACTATTCTATCTTTTAAGTTAGACCATATTATAAATGGTTACAAAATTTTAGCAAAATCCGTTCGGTAGTTTCGGAGTTTATCGGGAACATACATCGTGACACGAAATTTATATATATATATATATATATATATATATATATATATATAAAAGAGAGAGAGAGAGAGAGACATTTTTATAAATATATTATTACATAGAAAACATTTTATTATTATATGAATTTTGAAAATAAAATTATTTTTTAAAAAAATTATAAAAAACACTTACTTTTTTATATATTTTATTATAAATATTAATTCATATCAATCATTAAAAAGAAATAACATTATATTAGTTACGTATGAAATATAAAACCTAGCAGCAGAAAAATGCTGTCTAGTTGGAAATCTGTCTAAAACAGCACTTCTGTGTTTGAAAGTCTGCAGTTTGGTGCTTGGTCCAGTTGAAGAATATTTTGTCCAGATTCAATTTAAATGTCCATCCCATTTAAATGCATAGAGAGAAGAGAGAGGGAAAGAGAGAAAAGGACATTATGCTTCTTTCTTTTTTATACAATGTAAAACTCGCTTCATCTTCCGGAATATGATCCACCTGGTGCCAGTATAGTGTTGATTTCCTTTCATATTTCAATGATTAAATCAACCGCTGCTCCACAACTTTGTAATTGACATTTTCTCCACATCTAGTCTTGCTTTCAATGTAAAATTCCCTAACTTCAATATTTCATTAGATATTGAAATCTTCAGATATAAATCCTTATTTGGTATACATTAAGGATAGAACATTTCGTATTTACATCATATCAATTTCTCTGACATACCACGTATTTTAAAGACAACTTTATTAACAGTTTTATAAACAAAATGGTGACTTTTGGTGAAGAAAAAGCGTTTCAGTTATGCACTTAAGATACTGGGTTTATTATTTGACCGAACAGATGACCATCGTGATAAGTGGGTGTATGCACATTAAATATTTGTCAGCTGTAATACCTTTTGATTGATATGATGAGAAGAGAATATTGCTTGGGGTTTCGATTCAAATTTATCGGTTTGTTAGCATTTTTACTCGATAGAAATTAAATCTCAACATTCATTAACATAATATAGTAAATTAAAAGCAAATAAAGAAATTATGAAATCTTAGTGGTTGTGTTAGTCTGGTCAAAAAAAGCATTATTACATAGAAAACATTTTATTATTATATAAATTTTGAAAATAAAATTATTTTTTTAAAAAATTTTTAAAACAAACATAAAGTGTGGGTTTAATAAAAGTGGCAAAAATAATTAATAAAAGTGGCACTCTAAAGTGGCAAATGACATGCTAAATATTTTTGTTGAATTTAAGGAGAATCCTGGTGGGTTAGTGGTAGCGCTTCGTGCTCCCAAGTCACAGGTTCGATTCTCAGGCTGGGCAAGGTCGACTCATGCTGTTATTCCTTCAATTGGTAGATAAACTGAATACCAAGCATGCTTGGAAACTAAACACTGGATGTTTCGAGTTAGGCTGACCACCTGACCGAAACATTTGCTATGCATCCCAAGGTCTTCGGTCAGAAAAACAGATAGGAGCGCAATAGGCCCTGGTCCACATTTGAGCTGTAGAGCCACAAGTTTAGTTTCAGAATTTAATAATCTCTATTCCACGCTTCAACAGCCCATTGGGCTGTTGAAGCGTGGAATAGAAAAGATAGTGCTAGATTCGGTGTCAACCTCCTCACTTGACTATGGTTCATAATTACGAGATTGTTTTTTGTATTTAACCGCTTCTGTGGACTTGTTTTGTTTGTCACTCAACATTCATCTTTTGGATAAGAAGGCTAATTAGATCATGACCTACTATTTAGAATTGACTCCGAACCACTACAAACATGCTTGCTCGAGTCGGGATTCAAACCCACTACCTGTTGAACCGAAGGCATGCGTGCTAATCATTTGACTGCAAACTCGGCGTGCTTCTGTTGGAAAAAATGTGTAGTTGATCTCTTACTGCAATAATTTAGACATAAAATTTAATATTTACTGAAATAGAAAAAAATTAACTTTCTTAAAAGTAGATGTTATTTTTATGAACACATTCAGAATTCTTTGATATTTTCCCAGATACTTCTTGGGACTGCTGGCTTTTGTTTTTTAAATGCTTTATTCTCGAAAATTCAATGTCTTTTTAGATCAGTGGAAAGATTCGGCTACAATGAAATATAAACATGATATGTGCATGCATATTTTTTATGCCTCTTCCATATCGATTACCTTTCCCAGTTAATCATGTAGATTCTAAGAACCAGTGGCTTAAAAAATCGTTCGTCTCCTTGTCTCCAGAACACATGAGGGTTTTTTTTTTTCCACATTAATCGCAGCCTCTGTACTTTTTCACGAAAGTAAAAATTTAAAAAAAATAAGCCTTTGACGCACCACTTTTAACAAGCTACGCGTCAGTGATCACGCCACCTACCCCCTATCGTTAGCGAAACATGCCCACGCCTCCCCCCTTACTCACGCTCCCTTCACTATCCCGATCTCAAGTGTTTCCATTGAGGGTGGCCGGCGTTCCGAACCGTGTAATGAAAGTCATATTTCACGCAGATCCCTTCTTTTATGAGTAATTTTTGCTTCAACCCCCCTATATGTCGGGTTGGACGAAAAGCGAGTACATCTCTCGAGAACCAACAATTTATTTTTTTTAGATACCTATATTCCACAGGTAACGCGTAAAACGCACCCCCACCTCTCATATGAAGGACGTTTCCATTTTGGGGGAAGGCAGCTCTCTTTTATAAAATCTTTCAATATTTAAGAAATTCTCCTGTTATGTACTCCACCTCCTATTCTATTCTACTTGATTTATACTTGTTTGAGAAAGGCTCGAGGGAAAAGTGCAGAAATATTTCGAGTAAACTTACATTTTGAAGTGTTTGGCACTTTAGTGGTGGCAACGAACGCCCCTGTGTTTCTTAAAAAAAGAATCATTGGCAATCCTTCTTCGTTCTTTGTGTTTCGGAATATATCGAACAAACGTAATAAGTTGGTGTAATATTAAGAAATTAGCTGCCAAAAGATGGCGTTAATATGCTCCCGGTGACTTAATAGATTTTCCTAAAATTACAAATGAAAGCCTTTTTCATATCCATTTAAATTTTTAAAAATATATAATAGCATGTCGTAGTGGGTAAGCCATGATATTTGGAAGGTATATTTACACATTTGATCCTATTATTGATAAACAATGGAATATTGCGTACATTCCTCCTTTGCTTATATTGGTTGAGATAATCACTTGGCAGTTTTCGGAGTTTCCTCCTTTGCAACATGTAAAAATAACTAACAATTTATGATACGTTGTCTTAAAAGGATATATTTGGTAATTGTTCAATCACCTTGCACTATGTGTTCAGCAATTTGACTTCAAGATCATTAATGATTTGTACATTGATATCTAATGGTGTCAATTTATTTTATAAAGGCAAAAACAATCTCAAATATGAAGCTATTGCTGTACATTTTCTGGGAGTCTATGAGAAAAATGATATATAATCCCTGTTAAAAAAGAAAGGTCTTTAACATCACCACGATGGTTGTTATTTGAAAGCTTTTAAGTTCACTTTTTTGAATAGAAATTGCTGAACATATATCACACTGCAAAATTCAACTTTGTAAGAATACGTTTAAACAAGCTTGACGAACATACACTCGTAAATGCTTCAAACAATGCTCGTAAAAGTGTTAACATACTCATAAAAATGCTTTTGGGTTGTTTCCCACTGCAACCAATATAGGCTGCAGTGGCCTGGTTCGTTATGTTGTTGTTGTTACTAATGACACTTGGACAAGCCAAGCTCGCTATGCCTTGACTATGCGAATTTAAGTCAATTGGGAGCGTCTTTCGTTTTAATCAAAGCACCATGAAGGTGAAAGTATGACTTTGCTGTACACACATGCCATAGGTACCCTTTTTATAGGGTAGGCAACCATTCACACTACATTCATACAAAGAAAGGAAAAAGACAGGATGGATAGAGAGAGAAAGTACATCCATGCCCGAACCGGGATTCAAACCCAGGACCTTTTTATCCGCAGTCAGGCACGCTGACCACTAGACAAGTTGGGTGGCCTGGTTCGTTATGCATTATTTTATTATACATACTTGAATTTTTTGCCAAATATGTACCACCTTTTCATACATTTCTTGAGCTGAAGATCCGTTGTGTTTGTTCAGGGGTTTGGATCACGTTAAATAGGTTCGTCGTAGCAATACCCTCCGTATGAAATGATACCTCTTGGGTTGGTATTCCAAGTATTGGGGGTTTTCTGCTTGGTCATTGCTTCTAAATTACGAAAAACCACTCATTTTCGGGGTCTTCAGTGGCATATTCACTGGATATACCACTTCATAAATTGCCATAACTTCCATCCATTATGGTGCTAAATATGACGTAAATAATTCCTAGCATTGGGGCATTATATTAATAATATTATGCATGTTAATTTTGTTTAACTATCGCTATCGTGTAATATTGGCTGATATAATCTACAGTTACAGATCAAGAACAATCATAGCAGTTAGCTTGTATACTTCTCCTTACAAATAGAATTAACACCCTCTAATTTTTTTCTAATTCTTGCATCTTTTTTTTCTGAAGAAATTTTTATGCTTTCCAATGTTTGAATATTGAAAATGAGTTAAAATATAAGTGAAAGGAATTAAATCAATTTGCATGATGACTAATGTGATGAGAGTCTTTGGTTTTAGTTTATAATCCTGCTATCACTTTTTCCTCCAAAAGCGCTATAATTTAAACCGGAATATACAGTTTAAATCGAACTCCAAACTATTACGCTCGAGTTATGAATCGAACTCGCGAACAGTTGATTGAAGTCCAAAGCGAAAACCATTCAGCTGCCAGCTAGGTGACGTCGCAAGGAAATATTTCAATTAGTGCTTTATGTAATACATAGTATCAATATTTAATACTACTTGGGATGAAGCAGAATAGTTGGAAGAATTTTAATATATCTATTACTCATATATATATATATATATATATATATATATATATATATATATATATATATATATATATATATATATATATGAGTAATAGATATAGGATAATTATTTACAGTTGTTTAGTGAGAACTATGATCTAATCCAGGACCTATAGCTTTAAAAGTGCATCATCACCACTAGGCTATGGTTACTCTAGATCATTGTTTCTCGTCACTTTAATTTCGTCATCGAGCATTTTTATAAGGCTTTTACAATTTGGCGGCACACAAAGGAAAAGGTAATTAAAAAGTTGTTTACTAACGTATAACACACTGTATGAAATAGTTTATGATAATAATTTTGAATGTGTATATCACAAAAGTAACATTTATTACTTGTAACTTTACTTTTATTACTTTACTCGTAATAAAAAAAAGCATTATAGTTTTTACTATATACATTTCTAAAATTTGGCGGAACAGTAATTGAGAGTCATTGCTCTATATAATAGTTTGCACAACAAATTGCACCATAAATAGTTAGAATACCTTTTCTGTAAAAAAAATTTTTTCTTTACATTTTTTGCATAATTTTGCAACATTATTTCATTAACGTTTTTAAGATGAATTTAGTATTATTCTTTTACATTAAATGGGGACTTCAAAGTTTTCCGGGTTTCTTCCTTTGCTATACATGAATACCATGTTTTTGAAAAAATCCGCTGAAAATGTGAATGAGGTGTTTCTTTAAACTGCCTTACAACGCCGTTCAGTTCTTATACTATTTATTATCCGAAAACTTGTGTAGCTGGGTTCTAACTCTTACATTATATATATATATATATATATATATATATATATATATAAATAATACATATATAGTCTGAAATATTAAATTATATAAACTGACTCTTTTAAATTTATTAAACTATTCTTTTTCAGTTTAACTGTTTTGTTGAAAAGAGTTATGATATTCTAAATCATTTTAATGTCTTTATTAACATTTTCTAACTGATTTTCTAAAACTATTAAAAATCGTGAAAAATATATTTTAATTTAAAATTCTATTTTAAAATTTTTATTTAAAATTCTATTTAAAAAAGTAAAGTATTTGCAAAGTACGACTAAAATAAATTAAAAATACTCAAAATTTTATTTGCATGTGAATAGTTTTCTTTTATTTAATATTATTTTTTTTAATTGATAAATAATCCATTCGAAGTAAAAGGAAATTTAAAATTGTATTTTAACAGTTTTGTATCTTTTGAATTAAAGAGTCTAAAAAATATCAAGGTAGAAATATAAATTTTAATAAAATCATCATTGGTACGAATTATTGTGAAATAATTTATAAAAAAAATTGGAGAATTTCAAAAATAAAAACTTTAATTTTTCTCAACCAGATAAATGCATCCTTTGGGAAATTATACTGATCTCACAAGGTTAATGAAAATATTTTTTCTAAAATTACCCGTTTTTGAATCTATAATTTTTATTTCTTCTAAAACATCATAAGTATAAGATAAAATAATAGAAAACGTGCCATTTTCATAAACTAACTTTATTTATTTTTTTAAACTCTTTCAGGTATGTAGGTAAGTACCAAACCACAAGGGATCTCTCCTTTTTGGTAAATACTTTATGGACTGTTTATAATCCGTGTTAAAGCAGAGTACAAAATGGAACGTAAGCTTTTAATTAGAATAAACTTAAAAGATCTAATTATGATAACGCGCTACTGTGTTTCAAAACAAGTGAATTCTGGAGAGCTTTCAACCGGCTTTTATTAGCTCTCTTCTTTTTATTTTATCGCCACTTTTTAGGGCGATCGGATCTGGCAACAACGGGAGTTTAATGGTTCGGAAAGGAAATTAACTCCTCGATGAGTGGCAACACCCGTGAAATCGTAGTTCGAGTGAATTCCATTTTTACGGTACGGACCTGAAGATAAGAGTTTTCCACTGAATAAAGGGAAAGAAGGGCTTTTTGAAGAAGCAAGCGTGTGCTAACACTCAAAAGTGTTGCCACTACCAAGCGGATAAAAAGTTATAAATAATTATTTAAATTCTGTATTTAACAAATCAACCATTCATAATTTAAAATTCCAGGAATTAGTGGAAATGTTCGCTTCAAATTATCGCATTTAAGATTATATTTCGAGTGACTGATTTATCCATTTGTTCATTACTGCTTATATTATTTATTTAAATAACTTAATTATGCTACTAAAACTGTCTTTTGTTTTACTTTAATGAAATTTGCTGTAACATTTTGGTAAATTTAAATACTCTATTTCTATTATTGGATTGAATTTCTATATATTTCTCTAAACTATTCATACACCCACAAATTAAAGCTGTTTAAATCAATCGATCACCCACATTTTTGAAAAATGTTAAGAGATGAAGTTGACAACTGAGTTGCTTTTATTTTCCTCCCAAATTCACATCCCCTGATAAAAGGAGAATTTTTGATCCTGAAATTGCTTATCGTAACTTTCTAAATTTACCAATTTGGGAAAATCAGTACGGCAGTCCAATTGAATCGAGTATCGAACCACTTAATATACGGAAAAACACACGTGTCTTTCGCCACTGAATTATAGTTGTCGTGTTCCAATTTTGTTCGCCAAACTTATGTACTTGAGTGTTTCAAAAAATTTCATGTCAATTTTAAAACATGCAAAATCTTCAAATAATTCATTGCTATAATATATTGTAGCGAATTATGTTCATCCCATTATATATCATTAGAATATTAATTTATACCACATTAATGGTGTACATACAGTTTGTGGTAAGTCATAATGATATGAAATACTAAACCCATTTATTTATTTATAATATTTTGAAAAATAAGCTAATAATGCTCAAACACCCCTTAATACTTATTAATTTAATTTTTATAAATACATCGTCGAAAACAATGATTTCAATGATGTGAGTTTAAAAGAATATAATAATCTATAGGCAAAAGGAAAAACCAGTAAATAAGCCTAGATATTCGTTTACTGAAATCCCACCCACATTTTACAAAAATAATTACAATGCGCAAAAAAGAAATAAAAAAAAGTCCATAAACTGATAAAAATTTTAAAAATCAATCGGGGTATAGTTATTTAGTTATTTTAATAGACGATTTGATCGATATAATGTAGGAGAGCTGTCACACTATCAATGACAATTGTAAATTTTTTCCTATTTTATGGTTCCATTCATTTTTTCTTCGGGAGTGAGTAAATAATCTCCAAATTCTTTAGATGGAGCACGGTATGAAAATTTTTAATTTCTTTTAATTTAATACCTATAATGATCAATACCTATCTCTCAATCAATTGACCAACTTATAAATCTTCATTTCATATGTTGCATTCGTTCGGAATCTGTTTATAAAATATATGTTTCTTAAAACTAGCTTTCGAATGCAATAAAATTTTCCGTATATAGGTTTACAAACTAACCCAACTGACAGATATTCCTGCTTTATAGCTACACATATAGCAAATGTATGTATATGTATACACATAATTAACAATTGTATAAAATTATTGAAAAGAATTAAAAGTTACATAGTAAAAAATAACACCTTTCACGGAATTTCAATTAATTATTAAACTTTTCATAAGTGATCATATATTTCTAATTATTCTAAATATATTTTGTAATATTTCACGAAACATATCCCAAATCATATATGCTTTATCTATTTTGAAAAAGGAATGTCATTTAGAAGTTAAAATCATATTAATTAAAATAAGCGTCTAACCCTTTACGGGTAAGTATTTAAATGGAACTGAAAAAAACAAGAACAGGTTCTAATAAAAGAAATCTGTAGGGCAATGGGCGTGGTATTCTTTCAAGAAGTGCAAAGTTTTATGTGGCCCTTTTAAGAACATTTTACTTCAGGTCAAGTACTGATAAGTCCCCCCCCCTTCTTCCTAGTATTTAATTCTGATTAATTTTTAACAGCTTGACGCAGAACACAATTTAAGACCTTGTCTGTTGGCAGCAGTGATTGAATACTGAACTAAGTGGGACATGCTTCTGTCACAATTAGTTGAACATGGATAATTACAAGTTTTCGTTTGGCTGTGGCAGATTTTTTGGTTTTTTATTTTATCCTTTCTCTTTCCAAGAGCGTAGGCGAGTATAGTTTGCCTTAATTTTTGATTAGATTTCTTTCGCAAAAGTTGTTTCTTGACGTGCGGAGAAGAAAATACGGGTTAGTAGATTTCGGAACACACAAAACCGTTGTGTAGTGTAGATTTTTTTCCTTTTAATTTTGAGAAAATGGAAGCTGAAGGACGATAGATTTTTATCCATACGATTATTTTTCTCTTCTACCACTCTACGGTGTACGCGTTTAATTAGTTACGATGTATGATACAAACAGTGCTATCTTTATTCAAGGTTATTGTAGAAAATCTTAATTTTTCATTGCTTTAAACAGAGAAAAGTTTTGAATATTGTGAGTTTTTACGCTTAGCTATTTGAATTAATGTTATAATGAATGCTATAGTTGAAAATTTTGCTGAATTTGTCCCCGGTTATTTACTTTTGTCAACAGGGAAGCTTCAAAATATAAACATTTATCAAGTTATTTTAAACCAAGTTCAAGAAACGAGGACTGTGTTTGAACTGGCATTATCTTCTAAAAGTTATCAAATAGCATCAGCGGGTAGAAATAAGGCTTTTAAAAATTCAATTTACATAAGCACTTTCAAGGCAACAAAATTTGGGGAATTGAGTCTACCTTTTTGAATATAAAGCAACAGTTTCTTTCAAAAAATTGTTGCAACATTTTCATGAAAATCTAATGGAATTGCTTAGATGTTTTATGGGTTTATTTATACCTGTTTACTTTGTCCGTCATAGCCACTGAACGCTATCAACCAATTTTAAACTTCTAATCACGATCAATTGTAGCAGGCTTATTGAGGCCATATCAGTAAAAGCCTATAGTGAGTGTACAGATCATTCAAATCTGCTTCATTTCTTTGAGACCAGGTCTCAAACCCATTGCCTTCCTCAGTGAAACTGAATTCTTGTCCTATTAGGCAACCGTAACTTTACTGATGAGAAAAGCTTCCAGTAATGGTTAAGATATGTTGTTCACTACGTTAAGTATTTCGGTTGTCTATTTCTGGCGGTCCAAGTTGTTCAAAATGAGCAACTACCTTGCATTTTGAACTTTTATCCACTGAGGAGATCAATACTTTAGTTGAAATTTTCCCTAGATGCCACGAGACATCAGATGGAAGATCTAGAACTTTTTCGTCAACAGAGTCATCAACTCTGTTTTACAATTATAAGACGTCTAAATTTTGGACGAAACAAATAGTTAAAGATTCCTTACAATAAATGAATCTGAATTATCACCAAATACAAGTCGTAGTTGACAGATGGAGAAAATATTATACTGTTAAGTAAAATGTTCAACGCCTGACACTGCGAATTCTCTATTAGAATTTGCGACAGTAATTATTATTTTTCTTTACGCTTTAGTGCTATTGTTAAACTGAGTCTTGATTTTTTAGGTGCTCATTTTTTGTTAAAAAAATAATTAGATAATTGCTTCTTTTTCTTCTTCTTCTTAGAGTTGGATTTGTATGTCATTGGGCACCTCTACTTTTATCAGCATTTTGTACTATTAACTCCAAACCCAATGTTTCCTAGTTCCAGTTGCTCGGGTCACCCACTTTATTAATAAAGTCCAAAAACCCTTTAATGGAGTCTAGGAGTAACTCTCTAGTATGGATGATGTCTAAAGAAGTAAATCTAGGGAGGGCAAGAGCCTCGCATTCGTAAATGATATGCTTTGCCGTTTCCTCTTGCGTATGACATTTCCTGCAGATAGGGTCTTGCTGAAACAGTCCCATTTTATGGAGGTGTTTTCTGAAATAGTAGTGCCCAGTTATGAAGCCTATGATTAAACGTATCTTCTGCCTAGAGCATCTTAGAATTTCAGAGGCAATCCTCGCTGATGATCCGCAGATCATATAGATAATTGCTTGGTCTCTTTTGTCTTTCATCAGTGATTTCGCTTCCGGTATAACATTGATAAACTAGAATCCAGCTTGATATCCAATGAATATTTATAAGTCAGAGTTAAAGCTCTTTAATTATTGAGAGTGTGTAATTGAAGACTTAAAAGTCTATCTGCTACAAACACCGTTGCTGTTTCCAGAAAAATTGAATATTTATCTTAAAGTCCAGCCTTCTTCAGTAGGATAGTTTTATATTTTGAAAGATATAACAACTGCTATTTTTGTTTTATCTCTCTTTCTGGATTTCTCTGTTGAGATGTTGAAGTTTGTTGGTTTTAGTAGAGACGTAGGAAATTTGATTTTAATGTTTTTGCCAGTTGATTAAAATGTTATTTGGAACTAGTAGGATACATCCCCCAATTGATGACTTTGCGACTTTTTTCATCGCCAAAATAAAAGCATGTTTTTGGATAGGTAAATTTCTTAAAGTCCACCCAATTGAAAAGCTGAACAAAAAATTCAAACGCTGTTGCCTCTTAAAAATACCATATAATACCATATATATATATATATATATATATATATATATATATATATATATATATATATATATATATATATATATGTATATGTATATGTATGTATACATATATATATATATATATATATGACGCAAACATGACGTAAGACATGAGAAAAAAGTGAATCTTTCAACAAAAAAATCCGAAAAGCAACAAAAACTCAAATTGGCGACACTATAATCAAAACAAAGGATGCTAAATTTGGCGAAAATTCCCTAGAGAGGATGTATCATACTTATACCTGTTATTTCTTTGTGTTATTAAACATTATTATTTTAAATTAAGGTGTTTAGTATGTCTTTGTTGACAATTGACTCATACTGATCAGCATTTATTTAGAGCTTGTGTTTGAATGGATTCTTGTAGAGACACTTATTTGCAACTTTATTAGCGCTTGTTCTGGGGCAGTGTGGCGTTGAAATAAAGTAGTTGGTTTGCAAAGTACTATTGAGAAGAACCTTATAGCAATGTAAGGTCAAAAGGCACCTCTAAAGTTTATTGAATTGTTGGCATTTCATAGTGTTTGTAGGTATGGAATAAAAAAATAAGCATGTTGTTACCTTATCTATCCAGTCTGAAAGATCTCTTAGGTACTGAAGAACAAGTTGCATTCATTTCTTGATAAAGATACTTATCGGGATATGTGTTGTTGTGATGTGTATGTATTTTCTATTAGTTTTTCTAAAGGTCTTTATCTATTTGTAAAGACTATATATGTAATTATCGTTTGCTTTTTAATTAAAAAATATTTATGATAAATACTCACCACACGCACAAAGAAAAGATCGATTTTCAATATATTTAAGCCATTTTGGGATATTTCAGTGAAAATATGAGATATCCTTGTATTTTTTTTATCAAAAAATTTACTTTTAATTTATAAATTTGATTCTCCATCCTTTTACTAAGGAACTACCTTCCAAATGTTGCTCCAACCAATATAACAATCCTATAACTCTCACGGGAGATTTTTTTTTTGGAAAGAAGTATTTTCGACTAAAAATTCTTGCAAGCATCCCACGGGGTTACATGCGCATCATGTAAGGATTATTGGATTCGGTTCTCTCCTTGCAGAGGTGACGCAACTTCCGTTTCCGGATATCGTGGGTGTTTGAGGGTGGGGGTGAGATTTACACGCCAGGGATGGTTTTTCTCTTTCTCCTCCAGTTTTTACCCCTCCCCACGCTAATCCATGAAACTTTCTTCGCTGCCTTGATTGCCACATGTTCTCGGCGACACATGTATCACGTGTGGCGGCGTGGTTGAAAGGGGAGAACGAACACGATGAGGGGGTGGGAAGTAGGAAATTCCGTTCGGGATTAAGAACGTGTCGACTTCAGCCAATGAGATAGCTCTACACTGAAAGATGGTTGACACACTGATTTTCAGTCTTGGAAACTGCTAATTCGACGTTGGATTTTTTTTTCTCTCGTTTGATACATGTGCTGCGAAATGCTCGCGTTCCCTAAATAAACTCCCGTCAGTCACTGGAAAGAAAAATAAAATTTTTTTTTTCAGTTCAGGAAATTTTAAAGAAAGGAAGGTGTTTTCAATAAGATGATTATTATTCCCTTATAATGAACTGGAAAACTGAACTATAATTGTAATATTGACCCTAAAGAGGATATATTGATAGAGTGAAGGGCTGCTTAAAAAATACAAATAAAATAAGTAAACTAATTTGCTAGTATTTTTTACATAGAAATTTAGTTTAACCAGGTATTTTTGCTAGCTGTAACCAGATAATCTGATCACCCATCAAATAATGGGACCACGGAGGCCTGGTTGGTTAGGACGTACCTTCTCATTATCGGAAGGTGGTGAGTTCGAATCCCGGCCGACAGAAGATCCGTCGTGTTGGATAAAAGCGGCTGGGTCGCTTTGAAACTTGGCGACGTTGCAATGTCCTCCAAGTGAAATGACACCTCTGGGGGTGGCATGCCAAGTATTGGGGGTCTTCTGCTTGGACCTGCTTCAATATCACGAAGACTCCTCTTGTCTGTTTCTATCTAACTGGTAGAATCCAACTCAGAGCTAGAAACAACGAAGCATACTGGTGCAACCACAACCACCTATCAAATAATTAATGAAAGCCTGATTGACAAATTAATCCTACTAATTGGTGTTAAGTCCAGCATTTTGTGGGTTTTGAATCCTTGTTGGGTTTAGATGTTTTTAGAAGTTTAGAATTTTTAATTACTTTTTAATAAATAAAAAGTTAATATTTTCATTAGTATTATCATTGCACCTGGGTATGAAAAAATGAACCGTTTGTGTTTATAAATGAATGGGCGGATTAATTGATCCTTACTTTGTATTAAAAATAAAGTATATGCACGTTTAGCGCTTCGCTGGGTTCAATACCCTTCCCGCAGTTAAGTGCAGTGTAAAGAAGAAAGTGCCACCTCAGGTGTTGACCTCTATAACAAGTTATCTCTTCGTCATTTAACCATTATTTAAAATGTAATCGTTGTGTTCAGAGCATTCAGAAGCAAACAATACTCTCAGAAACAGGCAGCCCAAAGCATATCGTAACAGCATACCTTTGAGAATTGGAATGACTTCAAATTGTTTTACCTATTTATCTATTAACGCGCATGGATTTATAGACAGAGATTCAGTTGCTGATGAGGCTTAATTTAATGGCTGAATTAAATCCTAAGTCATCTTACATATCAAAACAATAAGAACAAAAATAAAAATCCCAATATTGGAACAGGTGTTTCTGCCTATAAGCAGGACCACGAGGAGGAACCCCCACCGGACTGTTTCATCTAAATCATGTGGGTTCCCAAACTTTTTTTCCACTTTCAAAGTTTTACTATTTTTGGTAGACCCCCTGCTGCTACATTTCTACTGTGTTCCCAAAACTCTTAAAAAATAGCACCCTAAATTGGAGGGTGTTAAGAAGGGAAAAAAAAGTAGCACATTTTTTTGTGTCCAATTTATTAAAATAATACTTGTGTTTATACAAAATTATAAACATTTATTATTACAAATAATCAACAATGAACTCTGAAATGTAAATGAACAATAAAAAATAGTCATACTTTTAATGAGATGGCACACGGGAGGCCAACATGTGGTATACACCTGTACACCACACGCCTAATATCCAAGAAGATGTTGGTGGGCTGAGATATTTACACTAACAATCTTCAAACTTAAAAGCATATAAAGAAATTTTATTGTTAAATTCTGTGTTTGAACTGAATCTCAAATATTTTTGAGTACCTACCTAGTGAAGGATGCTACCTGCCTACGTTGATAGATAAATCTAAGCCAAAATGTTTGTTTTTTATTATGAAACCCAGAAAAGTTTTCGTGGACCTCCACTTACAACTTGTGAACCTCTGTTTTCTTTTCACATCTATGTGGACCCCCATGTGATCTCCTATGGACCCTTGGGGGTCCACCTGAACCACTTTGGGAAACTATTGATCTAAATCGTATCGATCATCTAATTTTTTTTAATATCGTAATCGATTGACGAAGTATCGATGGGGAGATATTGGGACTTATGAATGTTTAATATGTGCAGACCCGCTAAGTATATTAGTTTTTGTGATTAATTTACAATAATAGATACTGATTTCTCTACTTATCACCGCATTGTCATCTACGCTTCAAACAGCTCTAGAAGTCACTGAACCTTCTCGGGAATTTTCTACATGTATTAATGATTACATTAAGTCTAATGTAGGGCTCACATGCCTAGTGGTAGGATACCACCCTTACGATCAAAAGGTTTCGGGTTCGATCACAGCCACTATTAAACATCGGAATAGGGATGTTGCATTTTTGACTTCTACATGCACGTTTGTCAGGGTGGCTTCTTGGGAGTTTTCCTGGTTTCCTCCCTTGAGGTACATGACTTCATCCCACGTTATTTTTGAAAAATTCTCATGGAAGGCAGTAACACAGTAGACATTAAAATGCTTTACAAAACCCTTTTGGCTATTAGGTAGTCCATAAGGCATTGTCAAGTAAGTCTAATGTAGAGCTTATAGGCGCCTAATCAAATATTTCATAAGTAGATGATTAAAGCTTTAAAAAATTCCATCATATATCAAGTGAGAACAGTACAGGATTTAATAATAAGTTAAGGAAGTCATAGTGTTATCCCATCCCATTAATTTGTATTCCAAAAAGTAGTCTATATTCTAATAAAAAAATTATCATGAATAAAAAATAGCTGTATTAACGAGATCTCAATTTTTTTTTCACTGCTAAGAAATTTTGCAAATTTTTTTTCAGCGCTAACAAAAGACTTTCTCCATTTATTAAAGATCCACACTATACTCTCATGAATACAAGAACTAAATCTACATCTGTTTAAAGCATGACCTGAGCAAATGTTGAAAAATAACTAAATATTCAAGAATCATGGAATATAGGAAATCAGATCCATTGTTCAGTTTAAAGACGGTCATACTAGTCACGGCAGTTCAATCATTATATCTTCCACTAGTGTGGCCTGTAAGCTCAAGAAAGAGGTTATTTATACAGATGAATTGTATTTGGACAGCTAATATATTCAAAATAGTTGTAGGATTGGTCACCGCTTAGTGAATAGCTTAATAGCAAAGAATGATGTTAGGCATTTGTATATTTATTTATTTCTGCCATTCAAGTGAGTTCTTCATAAGTAGTTGACACTAATATTGTTCATCAAGAGAGAAAATCCGTAAAAATTTCCCAAGCATCATGTTTATCAATATAAAAAAATCATTAAAATCCCCAAATATTATGTTTACCAAGAGAGAAAATCCGTAAAATCCCCAATCATCATGATTATCAAGAGAGAAAATCCGTAAAATCCCCAATCATCGTGTTTACCAAGAGAGAAAATCCGTAAAATTTCCAATCATCATGTTTACCAAGAGAGAAAATTCGTAAAATCCCCAATCATCACGTTTACCAAGAGAGAAAATCCGTAAAATCCCCAATCATCGTGTTTACCAATAGAGAAAATCCGTAAAATCCCTAATCATCATGTTTACCAATAGAGAAAATCCGTAAAGTCCCCAATCATCACGTTTACCAAGATAGAAAGTCCTTAAAATCCCCAATCATCATGTTTACCTAAAGAGAAAATCCGTAAAATCCCCAATCATCATGATTATCAAGAGAGAAAATTCGTAAAATCCCCAATCATCACGTTTACCGAGAGAAAATCCGTAAAATCCCCAATCATCATGTTTACCAATAGAGAAAATCCGTAAAGTCCCCAATCATCATGTTTACCAAGATAGGAAGTCCTTAAAATCCCCAATCATCATGTTTATCAAGAGAGAAAATCTGTAAAATTCTTAAACATCCACTTCAGCCAATTGGCAGGAAAAAAATAGAAATTTAGCATCAATTTCCGATTCTTTAACAGTAACTGGGACCGAACATATGACTTTCTAATCCAAAAAAATTCATTCCCACCTGTAATCCACGATGAATCCCGCTGGAAGAGTTAACGAATTTGGTGGAAATGCTTCAGATCTCGTAATAAAAATCAATCTAAATTATGTGCCATTTATCTGTAAATAGATATTCACTTGTGTTAATATTCCGTGACATTTTAACAGCTGTTATATACTACCATATAACCATTTTTTGCATCCCAATATAGGTAAGAAGCCTTACCATGTCTCAATATTTATGAAAGATAAGGATTTTCAAGTAGAAATATTAGTAAACTACATTTATAAGCCCTTTCTACCATAGTCCACTCGTCTAAACTATCGAAATTCTATATTTAAATGGAAAGAACATACTTGTTTTGTGTACATTTTGGAGAATTCAGTGGACCGAACCATCCCTCAAGAATACTCTGATTTTTGATTTCTTAAAGGGAGTAGGAAACAAAACACACACAAAAAAAATCGCAATATCCCGAGAAAACCCCAAAAGCTCTTCCTCACCGACCCTGACTCTGGCAGGGCCACGAACACCCCTGGGACCATAACGACTTTTAAACTGGCGGTCGGCCGAAAGACGAACCTACAAAATTCGATTTTCTTAATGCCTTTCTTCCAAAAATTGATCTTTTGACCCCGCACTCTCCCCTTCCGATTTTACTTTAAAAGGGTGTAGGTGAGCGTGGGAGGAAGTGTCCTCTCCATACATAAATAACGATGATTCACATTATTAGTTTCCCTTCCTTTTCTTTTCCCTGGATCTTTCGGCTTCATCCAAGCGATATATATATTTGTTTTTCTTCATTTTTCTCCTTCCTTCCACCCCTTTAACTTTAACCGTATACAATGTGAGCACTCAAGTTAAAAACATTGTTAGCTAGAGGGTGTTTTACAGTGTTTTTGTTTCTGAAAGATCCGTTTTCTTCGATGTATGCGAATCTCTTGTTCGTGTAGAAAAAAGAATTTCAACTCGCTGTTGGAAGAGAGTTTATTTATTTTTTTATTTAGTTCCTGGGGGGTTTGAATTGAATCGTGCTACTTAGATTTAATGCATCGCGAGAGGAGAAATGCATCCTGGGTAAATAACTGTTCTCGGAGTTGAGATGAGTTGTTTCTTTTTTCTCACACGCGCTTCTGCTTTAGTTGGTCGCTTAAATAGAAACTAAAAATGAAAACTAGCTAAAAGGGGTTGTTTCGTTTCGTTGGGTTTTGTTAAAATAGCCAATGAATGGAAAGGTTCGGGTGTTTTGCTTTTCTTTTGTCTTCTGACTTGCGAAATCGTGCGTCACTTCACATTGTCGAGACGATGGGCCATTCAAAAAACCGGGCTATGGTCATTCAGCCAATCAGAATGCGTTTCGCAATATATTCTTTGCAACGATTGGAAAAAGAATTCCTAATTCTCATTGTTTGTCATCACGATGGACTTCATTTTTTTCATTTCATTAAAAATAAACTAAATAAAATAAGATTAATTATTAATTAAAAGGATGTCCCGTTATGAAGTAAATATTACATCATTATGGGACACAGTTTTCTCCAACATTCTCAATCCCACCTTGAGGTTGATATTTCTCTTAAAAAAATTAATGTGAAAAAGCACTCTCAACATGATATTGTTTCTAGGACCGGATATCGAACCTGTTACCTTGCGGACACAAGAACTGCGTCTTTCTCCAACAGACAATCGTCGCTTCTACATGGAAATGAAGGTTTTGTTTCATTGTATTTGCTTACATAGGGTTATCAATTTATGCAGAGTGAAATCTCTAAATGCAATCAATAACCACTTAGTTGCGAATCATATTCAAGTAAAGAGTTCGATACCTGAGATTTAAATACGAGAAATTGGTTGACCATTGTCCAGTAATAGTAGAACTGATCTCTTAGGAATGAAAAGTCCCAAGTATGATCCCACAACCACTTAGTTGCGAATCATATTCAAGTAAAGAGTTCGATACCTGAGACTTAAAATACGAGAAATTGGTTGACCATTGTCCAGTAATAGTAGAACTGATCTCTTAGGAATGAAAAGTCCCAAGTATGATCCCGACGCTGTTGAAAAAATCCAAACGCCTTTTGCATCTTTGTTTATTGCATTTTTATTTTTCCGGAGTGGGTGCTTGAGAATTTTCCTGTTTATCGCCCGAAGTGTGACAGGGGAATGTGTTCCCACTGTCTCTGAAAAGATTTCATTTAAAGTAACACGTAGCAGATTATCAGCTGCCTTCCATTGTGTTAGAATAAAATAAAGTAATTAAATATTATAGGAAAGAGTTGTAGTTTATAATAACAAAATAATTATTATTGGCTATAATTATTTTGTTATTATTAAACTACAATCATTGTTAATGTTATGCATTGGAATTATTCAAGAACCGATTTAGCTATTCGATTCAGCTTTGTTTTAATAATTTCAATCCCAGTTCAACTTATACACGCTCGGTCTTATAAATTCTCGATACAGCGAACTCAACTCAGCATCTTTTCGATGTCGCTATATGGAGAGAAGTAGTGTAAATTACGTTATTACTTACGAGAAAAACAGCAGGATAGGGAGATTTTTAAGGAAAACCAGTTTGTGTGAAAAAAAAGAAAAATAACGCATAGAGGGAAGAGTACAAGAAGGGAAAGCCTCAGAAAAGAAAGAAGTAAAAGAAAATAAAAAAGAATGCAAAGTTGGTTAACTCGCTTTTAAGAAAGGGTTATTGGCTTCCTCACTAGGATATAAATATTTTACAGATACCGCCTGGGAAGGGGGGGGATGGACAAGAGTGAGCATTCACCGGACAGCTGCCCTCCTTTCTTTCGCTAAAATTACCGTCTTCAGAGTTTTTTGTATTGAATAGAAGAAAATTTCAATGTTACTTTTCCTATGGGAAGGATCTGGTGTTAAGATCGTTTGGGATCTTTCATTCAATTGCTCTGATACAACAGGACTGAGTTAAATTAGTTTTTGATCAAACGATTTTCTTATAACTGCATAATCTAGGTTCTTTTAACTACCAATGAGATTGACATTAAATATGTAAATATGATTCATAAAATCAATTTTGAATATTGTTCGAATTTATTATAATCACAATGCACGTTTCCCAATATTTTTTATTCCAAAGAATAGTGATCGAATATTATTATATTACAGTCCTTCCTATCATATTTTTATTTTTTGAATATTATTGTATTATTATAATTATAATTAGTAACTGTTTAGGCAAAAATGAACATGTAATATAACTTAATGATATATTCATATAACGATTTCTATCTTTTTTACATGGAGGAATATTATTTGGAAATTGAAATATGATCCTCCTTAATCATGTTGCTCCCATGACACAGGTCCGAGGTTCGATCCTCGGGCTGGGCAAGGTTGACTTAGCCTTTCATCCCTTCAGTGGGTCGATTAACTGAGTACCAAGCATGCTTGGGAACTAAACACTGAGGGGTCTTACGTTGGGCTGACCACCTAACTGGGAAATATGCTTCGCACCCCAGGGCCCTCGGTCATGAAAACAGTTACGGACACTGTAGGCCTTGGCCCACATGGGCTGTCATGCCATGGAGTTTAGTTTAATCATGTTAGTAACATTTTTATTCAATTGAATATTTTTCAAATATTATACCTATATTTTTTATTTGAATGAATATTGTTCATATATTGATATGTTATGATGCCATTGTTATTCTTACGATAGCTTTTATTCAATGAATATTGTTCGAATATTTCATTATTATAATCACAATGCACATTCCAAAATATTTTTATTCCAAAGAATAGTGATCGAATATTATTATATTACAGTCCATCCTATCATATTTTTATTTTTTGAATATTATATTGTATTATTATAATTATAATTAGTAACTGTTTATGCAAAAATGAACATGTAATATAACTTAATGATATATTCAAATGAAGTATTGAATATAGGTAAGTTATAATAGCAAAATCATTTCTGTATGATATTTTTTCTTCAAAATAAATATTGATGCATTATGATAGCATAATTATTTCAGCCATATTTTTATTCAAATGAAAAATGTTAAAATATTAATACATTATATAATCATCATTTGTACGATATTTTTTTCTTATAATCTGTTAATGATCAATATTGTGCTTCTGTAATTTTCCAAAAATAATACATCAAATGATGATAAAGTTATTGATCTATTTGCAAATAAATAAATCTTATAAATAATCAAAATATGAATTATTTAACCACATAAAAACATTTTTCATTTCAAATACAGAAATTAATTTATTTTCCTTTTCAATATTTACCAAGTTAAAATGAAAAATTACAAAAATTCTTGGATATGTCCCTTTCCAAGACACGCGCTCGAATAAGCATTCCATAAATTAAAAACCCTGTATTCGAAGCTTCAAAAAATGCACATTAGAAGCGAAAGCCTTCTTAACGAGTCATCTGTTTCTATTTTTCATTTACATTTTTTTTATTTTATTCTTTCGAACATTGTCTGTCGTCAGCAGACGATAAATGTAAATATTGTATGATGGATCATGCAGTGTCTGATATCGATTGGTGTTTTCATGAAAATCGAATAAAGCTGAAGGAGACAATGAAAGGAAATTATTAGATTAAAATCGAATGCTTTAATATATTTTATTTCCATAATATGGAGAGAGTAATGTATTTATATGTTTGTAATTAGAAAATCAATTACAGACCGAAATATCTTTTTAGTGATATTTAACTTTATTTTCCGTCGTCTGTGTGGCGATTTAAGACAATATTTTGTAATAGAGTTTCGTATTTATTTACTTTTTAAATACAACTCGGTTTTTAACGAGAATATTTCTATTCTGTATTTTTCATATTTCACAACCTTTTATTGTGATTTTACTATAAAATTATTTTTTTATTAACTTTTCCATAAAATTCTTTTGTTTTTTATATTAACACTTGTTCTTTAAAATAAATTTTTCATTAATCGTTTGGGATTCAAATTCATGAATTATTGATATATCGAAAACGTTCGAGATTTGGAAAAAATGTTTGGAATTAGATTTTTTTTTGTTTAATTCGAATATTTTACACTAAAATTCTATTTAAATAGTTTTCTGAGATTCTATATTATTTATTTGGAATCTTGGGATTTAATTCTAACTATAACAACTTTTGATCAATACGCATTTGCAATTTTATGTAGCACTGATAATTTTTTACATAACCAATTTGGCAATAGTGGGCGATTTCTCTTATGACGAATGCGGAAATTATAAAGATTAAATAAAGGTTAATATAAGAGATATCTGTGATATATCTGACCATGCAAACTTTTCCCTCTCATTTATAGCCCATTTGTAATCAATTCTATTTATTTTATCATACATATACTCTGTTAACAGTGCTACTGTTGATAGAGGAATGATCTAATTCCTTATCTGCAACAAGCGGTTTACTTTTTTGACATAGTACCCATCAAAGAAGAACCAATGATATTACTTAAGATGCTGACCATCTGCGATAATTGTTATTTGGTGCAGATGATCAGTCCACAGAAAAATGTTTTCTTTCTTAATGGAATTAGAGACCATCACTCTGAGTGAACGCACACAAGTGGTCAACATAGATCAGGTGTCGACTCCATCTATTAACTATGGTTCAAAAACAGAAGGTTAGAAATATAACAATAATGAAGATCGTAATACAATAGTTTAGCCAGAAAACAAATCACACAAACTTTTTATATGTTATGAATTTATCATGCTGCAAAGTAGATATCATCACATCATATATATATATATATATATATATATATATATATATATATATATATATATATATATATATATATATATATATATATATATATATAAATTTCGTGTCACGATGTATGTTCCCGATAAACTCCGAAACTACTGAACGGATTTTGATAAGATTTTGTAACCATTTATAATATAGTCCAACTTAAAAGATAGAATAGTTTTTATCTCTTAATTATTATTTTCAATATTTATTATACGACATTAATGTTTATTTATTGTTTAGTTCTGTAACTTCCTAATAGATGGCGGTTTAGCATCTAAGTTGCACAGGTATTCGGCAGATGGCGACGTGTTTATTTTTCTAGATTATACATCTTCGAGAAAATTAACGTGCGCGCGCAATCGCGTGGTTAAATATAGAATTTACATATATTTTTATTATTATATTTTCATGATGTACATATATTTTCATGATACATATATTTTCATGATGTATAATCATACTATAACAATTTTTTGTGAATCACTTTCATAATTATACTTGGTATTGTGTTATTATTGTGCGTGTTCAGTTTGAATATTTTTAATATTATAAATAGTAAAATAAAATTTTATTTATTGCTGTTTTTCTCTACTAATTTTCATACCACCTCCAAAACATGTAAGTATTTCTTGACAGCCTTTTATTTTACAATTTGATAATTATAAATTTATTCAGTAGAACATTTTGATCTAATTTATTTATTCAAATGATAAATTCTTTTAATTTTTTTTATTTCAGTATAATATCGCGGAAAAATTTTTTAGTTTTAATAATTAAAAATTGAAAAAATAATAGTTCGATGTCAATGTTATCTACCTCATTTATAACAATTTATTTTTAGATGTTTTTAGTTTATATAGTATATTTTATAAGTAAGTCACTGATTACTAACTATAATTTAATATAAGATGAATAAAATGTAAATTCAGAAAGTATATGTTGATTTGTGCTTAATTTCAAAATTTCGATACTTTACCTATTACTTTTAAATTTTTGGGAAACGTTTTATTTTTAATCTCATATGAATGAACCTATTTTAAATTTTTTTAGAAAATATTAATTTGATTGTACCCAAGAATTTGTAAAAAATTGATTCAATGTATTATAAAAACTCAGCCACTGGCCTAACCTACAATTTAAACGAAGTTACCTATTTTAAAATAAACAAGAAGAAAGTGGAGCGTATCCGTAATTCTGAAATAAGAAAAGAAGAATGTTGAAGTCTTTATTCCTTTTAGAACCGAAAAGCAATCGATAAGAAAATCTTCTGCATCTCCTTCATTCCGGAATTGAGAAAACAGCAAAAATTTCGTCGACGAGGCTCTTCTCCTAGTACTAAATATTTCAGCTTTTGCCTCGTTTGCAGTATATTTGCATTTATTGTGAATTTCAATTCAAAACACTGATCGAAAACTGTCGGCAATAAATGGGAACATCTCTTTTGTTTCGCTTTTATTTATTTATTGAAAATTTTTGTTATGTCATTCATAGAATTATAAATTGTAAGCATTTAAATATGCGGCTCAGTTTATCGTTCATTGGGGTTTAGAAAAAGAAGTTTCAGTCATGTTTTTAATACAAGAAATAAAGCCTTAAAATCTTGAATCTTGCTAACCTTGAAAAGAATTCGAAATTGGAAAATTTGAAACATACATTTTTATTTAATGTTATTTCTTCTTATATATTTGAATGAAAGATAACTAAATGTTATTAATTACTTAATTTTTTTAAAACAATTTTAAATAAAAAACATTTTATAATTTCCATCAAAATTTATTCCTTGGAAAATTACTATTTTTTTAATTAATTTGCACTAAACTTTTTTTTTGGTTTGTCGCACAACGATCATTTTTTGCACACGAAGTTTAGTTAGAGCAGGACTTATTGTTTAAAGTAGAATCCGAAACACTACAAACATCTAAGCTGAAGGTGGGATTCAAAGTCATTAACTTTTGAACCGAGCACAAAAGCGCTAACCATTCGGCTACCAACACATGTTAAATGAAAATAATTTATGTTTGTTAGGTACATTTCTGACTTGTTATTAAGTTATTTAGGTACTCTGACTTGTTATTAAGTTATTTAAGTTATTTAGGTACATTTCTGACTACATATTTGTACCAACTGAAGATATTTAACACAGCTAACTATATCATTAATGTGAACCCTCATTAATGGACGAAGTTGACACCTAAGCTGGCATCTTCATGCCTCACCAAAAGAGAAGCTGAACTCAACGGAATATTTAACATTCATAAAGGCTCTCAGTCAGATGGGGCTTGGCTGAATCAGATACAGAACCTGTTGCTTTGCGGTCACGAGATTGATACCTTTTCTGACCAGCAAATGGCTAACGGTATTAACAGATTAATTTGTTTTATTTATTACATTACATATATTCAGACTTGTATGCTTGATTCTTGAGATCCGCTTGTAAGTCTCCGTCGATAATAGGACAAATAGCACAATGACAGATGTACAACCACAGAAGATAACACCCAGGGCCACGGTGGGAATCGAACATACACTCCTACGCTCTCAAGCGATTAGCGGAGTGATACTTTGACCACTCAGCCACGGAGCGCCCTAACAGATTAAGTTTGCTTACTGCGATGTATTTCTAACTGCCTTTTTCTACGGACCAAACCATTAAAAGAACTGTCACCCTGTACTTTTGAATGAGTTTCAATGACGAGGTCAACACCTGAGCTGATACTCTCTTCTCTACGATACACTATTAGAAATCGGGGAATATTTTAACGACAATAGACTCCCTATGGAATATTTTAATGAGAACCACCTATCAATAGTAGCCGTAAAAAATAAATGGAATATTTTATATATATGCAAATGTTAAACTAATTTATTTAAATTTTGCCCCAGTCTGTGTTAGAGAAAAACAATAATTTTATGATAAATCACTTCCATTTCTTAACATAAGAACAATATTTATAGCTTATGAATTAATTAACAGACTGTAAGCCAAATTTTGGTATCAATAGCATTAATAAACTTTTATATGTTCACACATAACAATCCATATAACAAAACTAATGAATTTTATTATCATGATTATTGGTTAAGACTCTATAATTTATCACTGTATACTATAAAATAAATTTAATAATAAAATATATCAATTCTTGCATTAAGTTTTGCAGCTGCTTTTTTCTTCCTATCGAAAGTAATAAACATAGATTCCTTGTAATTTTGATTCGATCATACTCGAATGACTAAGTCGACATCAGAGATGACATGCTTCTTTTTACGTCACACATTACATAAGTTAGAAATTTAGCTTCTACATTTGATTTTAAATTGCATAGGATGATCTGCAGTGCCAGTATTAAAGCTAACATTTTTTTCATACGAGACGCCTTTAATGCAGTTTACCCTGTCTAATGGTCAGCGTGCCTGACAGCGGCTAGAAAGGTTCTAGGTTCAAATCCCGGTTCGGGCATGTCTCCCGCCTGTCTTTGTCCTTTCCTTGTCTGAGTAGGTTGCGAATAGTTGCCAACCCTATAAACTAAATTTGATTTTACTAAAAGCTCAGAAATTATTTTATTTTCTCCAAACTTTTACTGTGTGAAATCCATTCAAAAATATTTTTTTCAATTTTCTTACAGAAAAATGGACTAACTATAATCTTATCTGCAGAAATATAAATTTTGATTTTCATTCAAACTTCTATCACAGATTTCTTATTCTTTATTCTAGCTCCCCCAAAATACTTTTAAGTTTTATAAGTTTCCTAGCAAATTAAATGGTTTAACCATTATCTTATCCCACTAAAATGTTGACTTCTATTTTTATTCAAATTTTTTTGTATTTTTATCCAAATTTTTTACCAAAATCCATTCAAATTTTCTAGATTTTTACCAAATTAGCTGACCTACCATCATGCAACACCAACAAAATAATAATTTTGATTTTTATTCAAAATTTCGTGACACATTTATTATTTTTTACCCAATGTTTTATAACAATCCTTTTTAAAATTACAACGTTTCTGCGAGCTTATTTCATAAAGACGTTATAAACCAATGCAAATTTCCCACGTACAAACCTTCGAAATAAACTTTGACTCCAAAATTCAAAATTGCAGAAAAATGATCGTAAACATCTACTCACTTTTGACCCTTAACGGCTGGTTTCAGCAGTTAAGGGGCTAAAATTCATAAGTTGCTATTCGGTAAACAAAAACGAGGAAAATATATAATTTTTAGTATAAAATATCCATGAATAATTCAGCATGCAATACTTTGAATAAAGACGGATCACTTAGCGTTTTTCTTCCCTTTGGGGTCGGCCATAATAGCACAAAAAGCTGTTATTCCTGATAAATAGTCTGAAATGAGGAACACCGAGTCTGAAGAAGAGATGCTGTGGCTCTTCAGTGGGTGGCAGACCAAGGGTCAAACGGTTTCAGCTTTCAACGCCGTCTATCAAGTAACGCCCACCACCACTATCGGAAGAGCCTTAGCTCAGGACACGTAGAAAACAAACATGGAAATGAAAACAAACATTTATCAGGATTTAAAATGGTAAAACAAAAAAAGGCTGGTGACTTAAGTTCAAATAAATGGCTCGATTAAGATAAATACTTAAAGCTCAAATTGATTTAAGCAGTTTAAACGTAATTCCAATGCAGATTATTATAAACTGATTTCTGTTGCTCCGTATATTCGGAAATCATAAATTTAGCCATACAAATGTTCGTATAAATATAAATTAAACGAGGGTTTTTAAATAAAACTTTTCGAATACAGGTGACTGTTGACAAAATTGTATTGCTTTTGATTGGTTTAATTCATATCCAAAATTTTTATAATGATTTTGTTTGCTTAAGAGATCTTAATGTTAGTAAAACAAATAGATAGTTTTTATTTCCTTGTTTGAAATAATATGCCAAACAAACGACGTCAAAGAGTTGCTTCATTTGAGGTTGGATTTAAGCAAATTCAGATTGCAAGAAAGCTGAATATCCACAAACAAATGGTATCACGTACTATAAAACGATTCTTGTAACTTGGCCATGACGATTATAGACCCAAAAGACCAAAAAAAAAAAAAAGAACTATGAAGACATATGAAATTCGCAAAATTATCAAGATTCGAATTAACCGAAATCCAAGAAACGCAATGAGAAAAATAGCTAAAGAAATCGGAGTTAATAGAGAGAGTCAGTTAGACAAATTGTAAAAGAAGAACTTGGACTTCAGACATATAAACATCGAAAAGTATAGAAACTAACTGAGCAAAATAAGCGTACACGGTTGCAAAGATGTCGAGCACTTCTTTGAAAGTCCGCGTAAGGCGCATGGAAGCATTTCATCATCACGGACGAAAAACTATTCACAATTGAACAATCCAATAATCGACAAAATGACCATTACTGGTCATCTGATCGTCCCGGAACTTCCACAAGGGTAGAACGTCTGCAAAAACCACAGTCAGTTATGGTTTTGGGAAGTATTTGTGAATCTGGAAAAACTCCTTTGGTTTTCATAGATCAAGGCGTCAAGATAAACAAGACCGTGTACTGCAATGAGATTTTACAGTGGGTTTTACTTCCGCGGGCCCAAAAACATTTAAAAAACAGCATCTGGACACTTCAACAAGATTCTGCCCCTCCTTATAGCGCAAAAGCAACGCAAGACTGGGGTCCAGCCAATCTTCCAGATTTCATACCTGTGGGAATGTGCCCCCCCCCCTGTTCACCTGACTTAAGCCCAATGGACTATAGTGTTTGGTGTATTCTGCAATCAAGAGTATGCTCTAAGCCATATCGAAGTTTGGAATGCCTAAAGGCCTTAGGAATGCCTTAAGAAGGAATAGGCTGAATTAAAGCCTGATGAACTACGGCCCATTGCAGGAAATTTTACGCGACACTTAAGACTCTGTATCGATGCCCATGGGGGCCATTTTGAAAATACTTAAATATGTTGTATCTAAATAACAAATGACTTAAGTAAAGTTAGTTTTTTGAAAATAAATTCCATGTTTTTAGTTTAACACAATATTTTTTTTGTCAATAGGATAAAGTTGTTACCCTGTAAACATGTGCTAAAAAGTTGAATTTTTTTATTATGAACAACATATTCATTGCAGCTAATAAAAGCTTAATTTTCATATTAGGTTGCGGTATAAGCTAGTAGCGTTTTTACTAAAGACTTTTATTTGAACAAAAACCACTAATTACATCAATAATATTCACCGTTGCTGTTTACAACCTTTTCCCACCTCTCGACCAATCTGTTGATGCCGTTCCGCCAAAAATCGCCTGGTCTGGCATCAAAGAAGTTGTTGAGCAAGTTTTTAAGGACCTTTTGGTGCACTGAGAAATACTCGAAAAGAATACCACGGTCAACAAGGAGCTCTACTTTGCCTAGCTACATCGCGTGAATGAGGCTATTCGACTGAAAAGACCAGATCGACAAGGTCAAACCATACTCCTTCACAACAACGCCAGGCCCCATGTTGCACAAGCCATCAAAGCCGCTCTCCGAAAGCTTGAATGGGAGGTCCTTCAGCATCTACCGTATTCTCCGGACCTTGCACGAACCGATTTACTATCTTTTCCACTCCTTGTCAAACCATATGAAGGGCGTTACCTTCCATAACAAAGAGGTGCTTAAAAACTGGCTCAAAAACTACTCTGACCCCAGACCAGGAGATTTTTGGTGGAACGGCATCAACAAATAGGTCTAGAGGTGTAAAGAGGTTGTAAACAGCAACAGCGAGTATATAATTGACTCTTATTGATATAATTATTGTTTTTTGTTTAAATAAAAGTCTTTGGTAAAAACGCCACGAACTTATTCCCCAACCAAAAAGATATTGATAGATTTAGTGAATGTGACATAGAGGTTGAATCCCACCCGATGTGTATATATACACACGCCGACTAATTAATTAAAAGACTTTGATGTTTTTACTTAAATTTTTGCAGGAGATGAAATATGCAAATTTTTTATGACGTAGGTTACACATCGCTAGAATCTAGCATAAGCTAAGTGTAAAATGCATTTCACAATGACTAAAGTAAAATGGGATAAACGCCAGATCCTTGACCACTTTTAAAAAAGGCTAATTGTCAATTCCCATTTAACAAGGACCTTGATTACGAAGACAGCAAATCATACTGGATTCTCAAAAGTAGCAAACCTTATCAAAGGTTTTCAAAAGTCAGAATCACAGAACCCACAGTCCTTGTCTAAAAGACGTAACTGCATCTTAAGGCACAGTTTTCCAAGAGCATTGTCAGTTGCATTCTCTGCCGAGTTGTATAACAGAACAAGGAGAATCTATAGTGCTTCGGAAGAAAAAATACACCAACAGAATCTTCCCAACAGATTTCAGATGGAACCTTGAGCAGATAATTGCAGATGGGAAAGAAAACCATGGACACTCAAGAATGGGAAACGTTTGATGGAGTCGGACGAATCATGCTGTTTCATTTTTACACAGATGGAAGACGTCGAATTTGGCGAGAATCTCACGAGGCATTCTTGCCTTACTAGCACTGTGCAAGTCTGGCGGGAATATCATGATATGGGTCATATTCTGTCGGCAAGGAAATGGTGCCTTGGCATTCCTCGAGAGTAAACAAACAGACATGATACACCTTGGTAAACTGACAGATCAAGCACATTCTAGATAATCCAATCTAGATCTGATTGGATTATCGTTTCTTACCCAATCTAGATAAGAAACGATAATCCAACCATATATCGTTTGAGAAAGGATCCAAAATGTAACATCAGTCTGATTTCCAATAACTTCAGTGGCAACCACAGAGTCCGGATCTTAACCCCATAAAAATGTGAGGATATATGGCAAAACCAATCCAACAGAACGTTCCTCTTGCATCTAATTTGCAAGATCTAAAAAGGCTTTCAATGTTCTAAAATGACTTATAATAGCTCTCAACAATTAGGATCTCCAATTCGAGGTATCACTTCTTCTTCTTCACTGGCCTGACAGCCCAGGGTGGGCCTTTACTTTCATCAGAAGTGCATACCAGGACCCCCAGTTTTTGGATAAAGTCATCCAGTTTGTCACTTTTAGTGTTTTTAGGTCGTTTTCAAGGCAGTCACGCCATCGGGGTTTCGGTCATCCTCTTCTTCTGGTGCCAATGTTGCGAGCCAAGAAAATATTTTTCGTCTCCAAATTGTCGTTCATCCGGCTCAAATGCCCTGCCCATTTAATCTTTGTATTGAGATAAATTTAACAATATCTGGTTCTTTATACAGTTTATAGAGCTCAGAATGAGTTCTTCTTCGCCATGTATTCTCACATTTTATTCCACCAAAGATGCTTCTTAAAGTTTTTCTTTCGAAAATGGAGATGGTTTCTTTGTCCTTCTCAGTCAATGTCCACGTTTCAAATGAGTAAGTGAGAATAGGCAGAATCAAGCATTTAAATATCAAAATTTTTGTTTTTCGACTGACGAAAGTAGATTTTAGGTACTTTTTTAAGCCGAAAAAGCATCGGTTAGCAGCTGTAACCCTGCTGCGGATCTCAGGTGGGATGTCGTTGGATGTCGAGGTATCACAGTACATCAATATATACTACCTTAACGCGGTTACAGTGTTTTTGAAATAAACATTTTAAATTCAATTGTAAAAATCACTATGTGAAAATGACTTACTCCCTGTTGAATATATCGTTGAATAATTTTGCTCTAATCTAATCTAAAATTCTAGAATAGATCTTATATGGATAGAAGTCGAATAATAAATCCTATTTATTAACCATAAAATTGTTGTTTCTTTCGCTCCATTGAGATTACTCCACTATATTACTACAGTTCTCATTGGTTTAAAATATCCATGACGTTAGATAACGTTTCATCTACGTCATATCGTATTGAGAAGGCGGCGTGAATCCTACTTGTCGACGAATCTGATGCTGCATTCTTCGAGCGGCAGCAAACAAGGCGAAGTTCACCATCGAACGTTTGAGTGTCGTCGACAATGAGAAAAAATCTATTCATGATTTTTACCAGCAATAAAAAAGTATATTTTAATTGTAATTTTCCCCGTTTGTAAAAGTTTTCAAAATCAAGTAAAATTACCTATTGTCCTAAATGATTAGTTTTCAAATTTTCATTCAAGGCTTAGCGAAATTTCTTCCAAAACTGAACACACTGACAATAGAACTGAACAAAAATCAAAATGAAATAGACAAGACAAAACATTCACTTCATGGTTAGTTTAAATAGGTAAGAATGATTTAAACTTTTTTTCTTTTTCTTATTTATTTATTTGAAAATATACTCAAATAGTGTGTGAAATGCAATAATTTTTACAGCCCTGTATTTAATAATAAAAATAAGTTAACGATTTTAACACAAGCACTTTATCAAAATATTATTCATGAATTTATTGATTTTGAAGTTGAAATTAACAGGAATAAAAGATAAGATATAAAAAAAAAACTTTTTTAAATTTAATAATTATTATTTATACATTGTTATACACAGAAGCGCAAAACCTAGATAACCACTTTTTTTGAGAATATGGAACTCAAATCACGCCAATCTGATTATTTTCACAGTTCTGTAAACCCGGCTTATTCTCACTGAAAGAACTGAAAATTATGATAATCAAATTTATTTCTAACTACACCTTTCAGTTTTTTAAATTGCAATCAAAAGGTGTGTGATGAGAAAAGTTAATCGAATTCTTTTAACATATTTTTAATATTATCAAAGAAAACTATAAAATCAATTTTTTGCAGTAATATTAATTTATTTTAATTAAATTCAAATATTTATCATAAAAAAATTGCATTTCATTTAGTGATCTCGCTATTAAATGCGTATGTGAAGCTGTTATTTTAATAAGTTTCTTCTTCACGCTGGTGAATTAATTAGTTTATCATGTTTACATATGTCTATAAATTACTTTCTCGAAATATATTATTTATGAATATTTAATTAATTTGAATTATAATTAAAATTTTGCTTTTGACGCGCAGTTTCGATAATTCCGCTTTGTTTTTATTTTAAAGAAGTTATCTCACTTTTAAAAAATCATTGCATGACTTAATTATTTTATGAAAAGACTTTTTTTAATAATGTTTATGATTACTTTAGTACACTGAAATTAAAATGTTTTATCATAATTTATAAAAATTAATTTTTTCATGTAAAAATACATGCAATTTAATAAAAATTAGAAATTCGATAATACTTTTTTTAATACCTTCGTATATTTATTTTCTATATATTTTCGGGCTTATGTTTTTATGCATTTGAAATATTTAGCTGCTTGGGGTTTGATGTAGAAGTGGGTACCCCTTGGTACTCACTTCTTCCCTTGGCGGAAATTTTGGTGATAAAATTTAATTGATCTTAGTTTAGCTTTTTGTGGTGAGGTCATATTGTTAGTCCATTTTGGCGTCAAAAAATCGCCAAAAATATAAAGATACCTTTTTGTAAGCTTCTACCAGCTGCATTCATTTAAAACTTTTAATTGTTTATTCATAATCATAAATTAAAATGACATTATACTACCCCATAAGAGAGCTACTGTCATTTTCACTATCTCGCAAGAGGGTTTTGCAGCGGGGCAAAACGTCTTTTCGATGGTTCTCTTCAACCTCATTACCAAAAAAAAAAAAAAAAAAAAGAAACAATTAACTTCTGCAAAATTAATTCATCGCCACTTGCACAAGTAAGCATCTGTTTCTGAATTCGAAAAATTCCGCTATTATTGAATGAGGAGGAAAGAAGAAGCACTGTCAAGATAACTGGACGAAAAAAAAAAGACCATCGAAAGAGACTGCACTCGAAGATGCTCATTCCTGAAAAAAAATATTTAGGAAAAAATCTGGAAGAGAAACGAAAAGGTTTTAGCAGACGAGAAGTATGTACGCACACCCCCTCTTTATAATATACCCTATACTCGGTAATTTGCTCTTGAATGCTTTTCAACGCAAACAATGGAATTTGAACTGCGAAGACTAGCGACACAGAATGTTTTATTCATAATAGCCTCCCCCCTGTCACGTCTCTACCCCCCCCGTCACCATTTTCTTCCTGGCATTTGACCTTTTTTTCATTTTTGACCTCTTTCGGTCATTTGCAAACGATTCTTCGGGTGTGCATTTATTATTATGCTTGTTTCGTTTATTTTTTAATTTGCCTAAAGTGCCTACTTGATCGTCTGCTGGAGCAGGCTTCCTGTCAAGTGTGCTGGGAGTCGAAGAATGAAAGGGAGGAGGGGGAAGTCATCCTCACTTTCACAGCGATTTTTTTTTCTTTGTTTGTCTGGTGGTCTGTTTTCGAAATTACAGAGGCATCCTCGAAAATTGACGGGCCTAAATCACAGACAACAATTTTCTACTTCCCCTGTGAAAATCCTTTCCCTGCAATCATTAATTTAAGTAGTACTGTTAGCAATAATCATTTTCCATTGAAATTTAAATTTATGGGAAGTGTTGAAATATGACTTGAATGACGTCAGTAATTCGTTTCACTTTTAATGGGAAAAAATTATTTCGCGAAGTTGTTTGTAGTTGAGTTGTTTTTAAGGATTTCAACACTTAAGTAAATGATGAAATGATTCATAATTTTGTTCATGATGTATAAACGAATATTTGTTACATAATAATGCATTATTAACCGACATTGCCATCAGAATACAATGATATTTAAAAGCTTATTCTATGCCTTTAAGAGAAGAGTAAAAGCATTGGATTATTTGCTGATCTAGTCAGATAAATTCACATCATTATTCTGCACATGATTTTATTGTCTTCGGTTCTCCTCAAAATTTGTTAAATTTTTTTCTTAAAACTACCAAAACCTTTGGAACTTTGTAAGTTCATTTTATAAAAATATAGATTTTTATTAAAATAATAGAAACATATATGACAAAAACTGTATTAGAAAACAATAGTTTATGTTCCTAGAAGAATGGCTACTTCGTACATGCATTCATGTTTAGCTTCTTTCTGACTTCAGAAAAGCTTTAAGTTTCAGCAACCAAAAAATTTCAGCAATAAGCAGATTCTTTTTTTTTGGTGATTTAACAAAGCATAAAATGTAGTCCCCTGCTTTGGATACTTAACATTACTAAGGATAAAGAGAATAATCAATTCGAAGTTTCCCTATGGCTCTAAAATGGTTCGATGAGAGAACATAAAGCTTTTATAGTTGAAATATTAATATCCTTCTATACTCAAGACAAGAAGTGATTAAAGTCTCTTTATGGTTTTACTGAATTATATCAGAGAATTAAAAAAACTTGTAAGTGTACTAACCCTTTACTTTGCACGAGCAAATCTGTAAACTGCAACTCATTCCAACAAATTATATCAGAAATAAGAACAAGTTTAAGAGAGTAAAAGTACTAGTACCTCTCATTCTAAAAAGTACTAGTACTAAAAAGTAGTAGTACGTAAAAGTACTAGTACCTCAATTCTTCAAAAAATACCTCTGATTGCACTAAATTATATTTGAAGAACAAAGCAAAACATCTGAGAATAGAAATAGTGTTACATTTCCATTTGAACAGAGAGAGAATTCTTTTAGATAGATTTTTTTATAGAGTGTTACATTTCCATTTGAACAGAGAAAGAATTCTTTTGGATAGATTTTTTTATAGAGTGTTACATTTCCATTTGAACAGAGAGAGAATTCTTTTGGATAGATTTTTTTATAGAGTGTTACATTTCCATTTGAACAGAGAGAGAATTCTTTTGGATAGATTTTTTATAGAGTGTTACATTTCCATTTGAACAGAGAGAGAATTCTTTTGGATAGATTTTTTTATAGAGTGTTACATTTCCATTTGAACAGGGAGAGAATTCTTTTGGATAGATTTTTTATAGAGTGTTACATTTCCATTTGAACAGAGAGAGAATTCTTTTGGATAGATTTTTTATAGAGTGTTACATTTCCATTTGAACAGAGAGAGAATTCTTTTGGATAGATTTTTTTATAGCTAATTTCTGTTTGAGCATCACAATAATTATTCATATTTATATTTAACTGTACTAATTTAAATACATGCATAGCGGTACAAGTGAGACACGGACTGTATGTATCTTAAGGTATGTATGTATCGGACTGTATATCTTATTTTGGAATACTCATCGTCATTTTGAACTACAGTCTAGTGACGAGGTCACACCTGAGCTGGTACCCGTCTCTTCACATTCACGCCACACCAGTGGCAGTCACAAATGAACGTGGGCACGTCCCCAACTCACGAAGCTCCAGCAATTCATTAAGGGAGAATGGGGTCACCCTCCGAATCACTGCTCGCAGTAAGCGATGCTTCACTTTGCTGCTCCTAACGGAAAGCGGCATGAAAGCTACTGAGTCGTTGGAGCTCCCTAATTTCAATAGGAAGAACAAGAAAAAATCTTTGAAGTATAGAGGCAATAATATACTTTTTTACTTGAACTCAACATTAGCGCCAAAAGTACCTATATGGCTGTATCAAATTACATCGACGAAAGATAAATGAAGTTTAGGAATAGCCATAGTGCTATCTTCCATTATATATTTCACTCTAATGTCGAGCTCCAGTGGCTCAGTAGCTTCACGCCGCTTCCCGTAAGCTCAGCAAAGTGAAGCATAATTTTGCCGCGGGCAGTGGTTGGGAGGGTGACCACGGTGTAATCCCCTTCACTGGGTTGCTGGAACTCCGTGGTTTGGGGACGTGTTCACGTTAATATGTGACGTCCAAAGTCCTTCCGCAGGTGTGGCGTGGATGTGGAGAGGAGGGTGCCAGCTCAAGTGTGGCCTGGTCACCTGACCGTGGTTCAAAATTACGAGGCACCTTAAAAGAAAGTCGTACTTTCACTTTCTTGGTGCTCTGATCCAAACGAAAGATGCTCTCTATTGACTTAATTCGCACAGCCAAAGGCATAGCGAGCTTGGCTTGTCCAAGTGTCATAAGCAACAACAACACTATAATGTCAAAAATCCTTATCTGACGCTATCAGGTTTTATTCGAAAACAAAAAATCCGTGTGGCACAAATCATCGCTTTTACACGTTCTATGGAATCAAGTCAATTCGCGTGAAAGTAGAAATATTGCTATCTTTAGACTTGCATATCACTATAGTTGTTGTTACCCCAGCATGATTCCTTGTATATAGCCCAAAGTTGAGCCTTACCAGTTAGATTGAAGCAGCAGGATAGGAGTCTTCGTAATTTAAAAGTAGAGATCAAGAAATAGTGCTCCGATACTTCACCTGCCCCCTAGAGATACCATTTCACTTGAAAGACATTTCGACTACGACAAATTTAAGTTCCCCATCTGCTTCTAATGAATGCGAATGATCTTTTGTACAGCCGGGATTTGAATCATTATAGTACTAAAATTTATCCTTATATCAATCAAGTTTATCAATAGTCTGAGAGGGAAAATAGGGTTATCATTCTATTTACGAATCAGAATAGTGGTTTTACTGATTATATGGAGGGAGATGAAAAATCTATCCAATAAAAAAAGTGCAACTCTTCCAACCGAACGCTATCATAATTTCAAGATTCTTCTTATTTCTACCAAATTATTATTATTTTTTAAAAAAGCCAAACTAAAAATTGAAGAGTTACTGATATAGATGTTTTGTTCAACGGTTCGCGTGGTTTTGATTAAATTTAATTGTAAAAAATTAACCTATGAACAATAAACAAACCAAACTTTATAAAAAAATATGTGTCAGGTTTTCATTCATTGTCGTGTGCCAGCTAGGCTGGCAACATTGGGTGCGCTGCTCCATTTTTCCAACTGAACCATATTTTGGTGTGGAGTCCGACTTCCTCAGTACACACATGCCATAGGGACCCGTTTATGTGGTAGTCAACCATTCACACCTCATTCATACAAGGAAAAGGACAAAGACAGGATAGATAGAGAGAGAAAGTACATCCATGCCCGAACCGGGATTCGAACCCAGGACCTCCTTATCCGTAGTCAAGCACACTGACCATTAGACAAGTTGGTGGCATGTATCTGATTTGAAAGCTTTATATGTACTAAAACCAAGATTTATGAGAATTCCACATCAAATGTCAATGAATACATTTTAATTTAAATATTTGTATATTTTTGATGAATTTAAGGTAACAAACTTTTATAAAAGAAAGCAGTTTGATAGCGAAACTCTAGAATAATGATATCGTAGTAGTATCAAATTGCAATGAAAGATGTGAAAGCTGCAAATAAAATATGAAACAGAAATTTAATAAAATACATCAGGAAATGATATTTTAATAATTTCCATATCTGATCACGTGCTTTTCTGCTTCAAGATATCGATTTTAACAAAACTAATGTATCAACGCCTATTTTATGTCACTTATTTGAATGGAATTTTCTGTCTCGCTTAATTTATTCGAAGTGAAGAATTTTGCATGCCAATTGTATAAAAGCAACTATATATCCCCGCAATTTATATTATTTATATCCAGGAGTGAATCATTAAATACTATAATTCACCAGTTGATGTCAGTTTATAAATAATAATCCATGACTTTATCATCAATCAGTGTCAGTATTACTAATTCATCAGTATTCTAAGAATAAGAACTACGGCATAGTTTGATCTACCTTCTAAAAGACCAGATATTTTTGATGGGAAAATCTTTTCTCGTTTTGATTGTAAAACTGCAATTTTTGAAACATTTTCCAAAGATGATTTAGAGAGAAGATGTTTTTTCTCATTTTGAGTGTTAGATCAACAATGCGAAGATACAAGAATTTTCAGAAATTTTAATATTGTATCTTTATCAGCATAATAACTTTTAGATTTTCATTTCAAAATTGCTATTAGAGGGCTGTTTGTAAATAAGGTTTGTGTATGAAATCTAAGTTAGACATGCATGTTATAAGATATGGAAAGATTCAAAAGTCTCTGACATGTATTTTATAAGACATGGAAAGATTCACAGGTTTCTGACATAGAGCCTTTCACGCTCCATTTTCACAGCCAATTTTAGAAGTTTGACTGGAGATGACTTTCCCCAGGGACACTTAAGTCGTATCGGCGTGGTCAACACGCCCTACTGTACTATGTGTCCTTCAGGAGCTTTTATGGACTTTATTCATTTGACAAGCTGTCCTGCGCTTTCTCTTTTGAACTGTTTACCCGACAACTTTCACAATAAGGCTAATTTTTATTGGGCTGCCAGAGGACTCATGGCCGATAAGGCCGCTGTCTCGACGTAGGATAAAAGAAAAAGGTTTCTGACATGCATGTTATAAGATATGGAAATATTCAAAGGTCTCTGACATGCATGTTATAAGATATAGAAAGATTTAAAGGTCTCTGAAATGCATATTATAAGATATGGAAATATTCAAAGGTCTCTGACATGCATGTTATAAGATATGGAAAGATTCAAAGGTCTTTGACATGCTTCTTTTAAACAATCATCTTCTAGATTTGCAGTTGACAAATGTGGTTTTATCCATCTAAGAAATCTTTAAATCTAGGGGTGACGTTGCAAAGAAATGTCTATGATTACTACATAGATATTAGCTATACCATTTAATTTGTATCGATTTACTAATAAAAGTTTTATATATATTTGTTTTATACATATTTATAAAGGTTTGGAACCTATATCTTAATACAGGTTCCAAACCTTTACAAATATGTATACCAGAGAAATCAGAATGTTACTCAAATTGAAGAATGAAGCACCAGCTATTCATTCTTATTGATAATCTAAATTTAAATTATGTAATGAGTAAACATATTTTGATTTAGGGTATTTTATACTTCAAGAGGTTCACATTTTAAGGGGAAACCCAATGGTGTTATGGTAGCGTTTCGCGCTCCCTAGGAACAAGTCCGAGCTTTCATCTTCACGTTGTGCAATTACGACTCAGCTTTTCATTCCCTCAGTGTGACTAGAAAACTGAGTATCGAGCATGATTGGGAGCTAAACACTGGGGGTTTTCGCGTTAGGCTGACCACCTACCAGGATATAAGCTTCGCAGCCCAGGGCTCTCGGTCTTGAAAACAGGTATAGGCATTGTAAAAACTTGTCCCCCTGTGGACGCCACTGTGTTTAGTTTTTAATTTAGCTTAATTTTAAGGAAAATACGAATAATTAAAAGAAAATAATTATTCGAAAAATTTCATAAAAAAAAGATATATTTAAGTAAATCTAAGTAAAATTACTGAAATTCCACACAAGCCTTCTTAATAACTATAAAATAGTTTACTAAGAAAATCATTATATCTTAAAGTTAGGATATATCTAATGAATAAACTTAAAAGATCCAACAATACAGAAAAATCAGATAAAAAGCTTTTAAACAGAAAAATTAATTGATAGTTTCGGCTAAAAAAGTTTATTAAAAGTTACACATCGCTAAAAGGGAACCTGCTACATCGAAAAACATTTAATATTCATCATTTCAAACATTTAACGTCAAAAATTTCTGAAATATCAAAATTACTTAATGAAAATTGCCATATTTAGAAATATTATTATATTTACAATAAGATGTATATTAAGATGTTTTTAAACATTACAGTTAATAATAAAAAGGTCATTAAAATGTTTAATGATCCCTTTACTTTTACTTTAATCATTAAAAATTCAAAGTTTATATAAATATAAAAAAAATAGTTAAAAAGAAAAACCCTTGTCCCAGTAAAAATAATTCATAAAAATTTGAATATAATTGTGAAATAGCTAAAATATGTTGATTAACTTTATATATATATATATATATATATATATATATATATATATATATATATATATATATATATATATCATTTTTTCTAAAGATTGAGATTAAATTATAAAATTGATAAAATTATTAAATTAAAAAGTCCTTTGTGATACACTCTTATTTGAAAAGATTGTAAAACTCAATAGGAATTTTACAATCTTTTCAAATAAGAGTGTATCACAAAGTCTATTTTACACAGAATTAATTGCAACTGACACTATGAACTTAGCAGAAATGATCAAGGCATTCGAGTAACACAATGACTTTGTGTCAAGGTGGAAGACTAACTCCCTGATTGGCTGTCGTCCAACAGATGGAATAAAAGAGTAAAAATGCACATTGTTGCGGCTGTCTCATTGGATGAAAACAGTTGTGGTTGTCATTCAAAGCACTGTCTCTAACGAACTAGTAGCTAATTTCCATCGCGTAACTTTATCTTTTAAAGGATTCAATTGTGTCAAACAGTAAGGATTCCTTGAGGTTTAGTGAACTGGTATAAAAAAATAGCAATTAGCATTTTAGAATGTGAATTAAAATTTTTGTTTTTGTAACACTGTGCCAACAACATTTTTTTATCTCAGCATTACACTACTAAAGATTATAAAATATTTCTTAATGTCAAAGCTCTTTAAGATGATTATATTACTTTCAGTGCTTCATAAACAATTATGATGGTGTCATGGCTGAGTTGGTATTTGTATTACAAGTGACATTATGGAAAAAATGCTTTCGTTTGTAAGAAAAATTTCCGGTTTTTGATATTTTAATTTCAAATTTAGCTTAAATCATTAATTTTTGATATCAGACATTGTGTGTGACCTCTAACGGTTAAAGTGAAGATATTTTTACTCATTTAAAAAGAAGATAATTAACCATTCACATTGAAACTTTTATTCCAAGTAACAATTATAAGAAAAGAGAAAAAAACATAAGAAATTTTTGAACTTTAACAATGTATAATTTTAAGAAATGATTGCATCCCTAATGATAAAAATTGAGATGATTCTCAGTCTTATAACATTAGAGGTAGTTTAAATAGTTATAAGCTCAGTAACGTTTCCTTTAATTGCCAGAATTGGAGATAGGACTTAAGAAAATTTCCCCATTATCAATACATAAAATTACTCATTTCCTTGGAGAACTTCCGATTCCAATTTAAATGATCTATAAGCTTATAATAATTACATGATAAAATAGCTAATTATTCAGATTGTAAAAGAATGCAAATATATTTTCTTTTGAACTGAGAAACGTTCCACTGGACTTCCAATAAGACTCGAGCATATCTGGGATGGTGTCAGTTATTTGGCTTAACCTATAATACAGATGTCAACAGTTCAGATTATTAATAAGTAAAGAGAAGACGGACCAGCTGCTACAGACAACAGCAGCAACATTTATTTAAGAAATCACACAAGTAGAAAACAATTAAACATTAATACAGGAATTTTAATATAATATTGTGGGTTTCGCGCGTTTTACCAGAATTACTTACCCACCTCCTTCCTGCTAGACAAACAAGTGCTGTCTGGCGTTTGATCGCTGAGCTCTGGCGCAGTTGACGCGCATGCGCCAGCAACAGATAATCGCAATTTTTTTTTTTTTTATCAAATATAAATTATTTGGAATATTAAGACCTCAGTATGGCATTTAGATTCTATGTGTTTTTCATTACAAATAATAATAAAGCACTTTTCCATTTGCAATAATAGTAAAGCTAGTATTTGTCTCAGTGTGAGTGGCAGCATTACAAGGAAAGCTATTTTTTTTATCAGTTTTGGCTATTTTAATCGTCTGTTTCATTTCCTATGAGTAATTAGTTAGAGAAAACTATTTCAATTCCGCGGATATGAGATTTTTCTCTTTTTTGTTGGGGATGGTAATTTTCATGAAATGTACGATTATTTCGCTTGCTGCTTTTCTCCGCATATAATGTGTAATTGTTTTAATCGAACGTACTTTATAATTAATTTGATTGATTTAAATTCTAATAATAACATTTGAATATGAGGAGTCTTAATTGTAACTAATAAAAAAAAGCCCAAAATAAGCATTAAAAAAGCACTAATTTACATTCACTGACGATTTATCGTTTGATATTTGGAACACTTCCTACTGCTTATTCCAACTCGTTAAATGCTGCCAACCACACAGTAATTTTGATCCATGAGGCTGACATCTGGGATGACAAATTCTGAAATTTCTACATCAGCTGTGAAACTTCAATCCTGCAAAATAAAATATCATACGTTTTCTCAAAACATTTATCTGTATAGGTCAAATATCGAATCCACTACATTCCAAATACGCACAAAACTGCACCTTCCCTCATCCGGTTACATCAGTCACCCCTCCGAATGGTGAGTTAAATTTAATGAAAAAAAATTTCTATTTATTCAGAAATATTCTTTCGCGTGGAACCAACTCTAACATATGTTTAATTTGATATTATACTATGTTTATATAGTAATAAATTAGTCGATATTTGAAAATGCAATGGAATTGTTTTCAAATTTATAACGAAATAGATTAATTTTCTTACAAATAATGATCCTTAAAAGGCAGATAGTAAGATCTAAATTCATCTATTTTTGAATTTACAGACACACACACACAATTTATCTATCTATCTATCTATCTATCTATATATATATATATATATATATATATATATATATATATATATATATATATATATATATATATATATATATATATATATATATATATATATAAAGATGGTAGTTAATTTAACGTTAGGTACAGGCACTCATATCAATTATCGTGACAGTAATCATTAGGTTATAATGATTGACACTTTTCTTTCTGTAAATAATGAACTTGACAAATTTTTGAAGGAAAAGTCTGGTGGTGATACCTTAGAAGATTTCGGTTATAAAGAATAAAGTCTAATCTATGTTCTTATAAAATCTTCATTCAGACTACTAAAAAAATTTATTTACACTGAAAAGGATTTTTTTAAAATTAATAACTCACAAAGACGAGATATTCATAAAAAAAGCTACTCAGATGATAAAAAGAATTTATACATTAAAATTTATGAACAGTAAAAAATATGTTTTTTATATTAAATTTTATAACTTTCTTAATATCAAAATGGATTCGTTATTTTAATTACATCTTGAATATTATTGAAGTTTTATTTCTGAACAAATTTGATTATATAGTAATTGCAACAAAAATATATTTCTCAAATTATGCCACACGAAGATGTAAATTGTTTTAAATTTTTAATTCGTCTTGGGGAGAAAATGTAAAAAAAAGGAGAAAAAAATCAGACGATTTTTTTTAAGCTTAAAAATTACAAAATAAGAAAAAAAATGATTTTTAATGTCAAAAAATGAAAAAGCATGAAGCAAACGTAGTCATCACAGGTTTAGTGAAATTAATCTCGCACTCTAAATTCGATACTCTCGATTCAATTCGTATCAAAGGTAAGGAAGCGGTTAAAAAATGGGGGTGGGGGTCAGCACAAAAACCGTCACGTTTTGAAATCATTTAACTTCGAGAGTTGACTGTCATTGTTCGCCGAATTGCTACCTTTCGACGATCACGTTTTATGAAGAATCCTCCACCCTCATTGCCTTTACTTACCCCCTTCCACACCCCTTTTTTCAGTTCAGTATTATATTCTTCATTTTTTGTTTATCAATTTCTTTGTGGTTGATTTAATTACAACCCGCGGGAAGAACGATTACTGCTCCGGCCCTCACAGCGGTGGAAAATACATTTTTATCGTTTTCTTTTTCATTTCTTTTTGCCGTGTCGCTCATAAATTATTATTCGTGACGATTTTTAATAACCCAGTAATTAACCATACCGACCCGCTGGTAGCACAGCAAAGGGCAAAAACTAACGCTACTTTCAATTATACTTTGTTTTCTCCTGTCTCCCCTCCCCTGCTGCTGTTCGAAAAGGTAATTTATTTTTTTTTTTAGATTTATTTTATTTTTATCTGTTACTTGTGTTTTTTTTTTCCTGCTGTTTAAAATTCTGATAGTTTCCCGGAAAAATATGCCACGATATTCTTCATCGCATGTTACGTTTTTCAGTTATGCATCATTGTGTTTGGGAAATTATTCATTTATTTTTTCTATAATCTCTCTAAATAATATTTGTCCTTCTTTCTAGATTCAATTAGTTATAATTGAAATACATTTTTGCGCTGCATTAACCACCTTATGTTCGTAAATACTTTGACGCAGAAGAAGAGGACATTTTATAACAATCAGAATTTAAAGCACATCTCAGTTAACTCGTCTGTTTTCGTATGATCACATAAAGCTGTTACTTAGTTGTTTTTTTCATGCACATCGTCGGCTTATTGTACTTTACGTAAATATGAACTTCATTTATTTATGTCACAATAGCAGGATATCAACTTTTTAAGAGATATATTTTCTTGCATTTTGATGCCAGTGATTAGTGACGAAGCGAAGTTGACTTTGATATTCTCAAGTTTCTCAAACTTTCATATCACGTAAGTGGAGCGCAATTGTTGTTCCAGGACTTTTTTATTTTAATAAAATTATTGATTAGATAACATTCATAATGGAATTTGTATATAGTAAAAACATTGTAACATTCTTATCTTAAAAAGTGCCGAAATTAGAGGGCTAAGTATTGACTCAAATAATTTACAATCCATTCCCATCTAGAAAACGTTATATAAACATGAATCGAGGTTGACATCTGAGCTGGCAATATCCTTACTCAGTGTCTCCAGCCGAAATTTCGTAGCCACAGCTAAATGTTCGGAAACATTTTAGATTAAAAATTTAAGTACTTTATAATTTAAGTTCTTTTCCACTTAACCAATTGTTAAAACTTGATGAATTTCCGCGTCTTTATTTGAAATGAAATTTTGGTGAGACAGCTGGAGTGTCTGCCTCGTCACTTGAATATAATAACAATTTATGAATTATTTGGTTTTTTATGGTTTCAGTTTACTAAAGAAATCAGCAGGAACTAAAGGCAATTAAAAGATCAAATAAAACACCTGAACTTTGTTAATAGCGTTAAAAGTTTCAATGTACAACTATCAATCAATCAATCAATATGGAATTTGGAGGACTGGAATATTAAATTAATAAAACAGTGCTGTTTGGATAACTGAATAGGGATTTTATACACTTTGGCATCAAAATAAAACGAATTTTTAAAAAATATTTTAAGCGTAAACATAATTCGTATCAATATTATTTCAGCTTGCAAATTTACCTAAGCGTAAAATGTGAATAAAATGTCTATTGTACAGATCAAATTTTAAAAAAAAAAGAAGATAGAATTCCTGAAAATCAATAAAAATAAATTCAATGGAATCTCACCACTTGAGTTCTTACTTCTAAAGTATTTCTAAGGTGGAACCCAGAAACGAAACTTTTAAATGTTATACTTACATTTTGTGTAATTTTATTAAACCGAAGAATTCATAGTCTTTGTGCAATGTTTAATTTTCTTATGGGTTCGTGTATTGGACCATGTTTTGTGTGTATGGGCCATTATTTCGAGAGTAAGATGTTGAGTATGACATGCAAAACCTTATGAAATTACAACAGTTCAGATATTTGCTATATGATCCTAAAATTGGTTTGACTTGTCACTTGCTCGACATACTCATTTTGCATACTAGGATTAATTCATCCGGGATTTACCGTTTGATGCGAGATCAGATTCACTATCATTATCCAATCCTGAAGTGAAAATCGAACATATGAACTTAAAAACATAACACAAACCATTCAGCTACTAACATAGTTATGTCAAAATTGGTATGAGTAACGACAAAGATGGGTTTAAAATATTTATGTGTTTTGATTATTAAAGATGTTAAAGTTTTGGTTTGGTTTGTGTATCGCCCAAGAGTCATTTTGTGCACAGCAGGGCTAATAAATTAAAAATTACGCTTTAATGGAGATTTTGAATTACAAACATTGAAGCTGGTTTCGAACCCATGAACTGTCATATCGAAAGTCAGAGCGTTAATTATCAGTTTGCCAGTTTGCTTAATCAAAACTCTCAGATAAGGAAATATACGAAAAATCTATGAAATTGAAATGCCATCCATTCAAAATTCATCTTACAAATACCACCTTATATTCCTAAATATTCTTGGTTGTCCAAAAAATTATCCTTCTATACTTAAAATCTCCCAACTGAAAAAAAGTAGATGCCGGGAAAAGTGGGATAGGTTCACTGAAGAATCTTTTGATCGTCAGCAGCAAAAGAATGCCGATGATCTGCCCTTACAAAGGGAGGGGGAGGGTTGGTCTCATTTGCATACTCAATTAAGTCGTCGTTATCGACGCCATTCATTAAAGGTAGCGCCGCTGTTCGACCATTGTAGAGGGTCCTCCATTACCATCTGCATGTAGCTGTTAATTAGATGACAGTTAAACAGGTATGCCCGCAGTCTATGGAAGAAATTAATTTGAAGAGGCCTGGTCGAGAGGGGGGAGGGGAGAGATAAAAGGTTGCTATCGTCTCGAGGACCCTAGGCTGAAGTTGCCATGAAAAGTGCAGTGAATTTTTCACTGTTGTTAAAAGGCTCTTCATTTCATTGCAAAAATAATTACTCAAGAAATTAAAAATATTTATTTTCACGGCATTCTTGAAGACGTATTGTTTTAGTTAATGTCTCCAACAGATTTTAAGACTCTTGTAAAGTGTATATCGATTTTTTTTTGTTACTGGACTTAGTCCTAGTTTCGTAGGACTTAGTCCTAGTATACATTTTAAAATGTAAGGCGCAAATTACAAATTTTTCATCAAATATTTGTTTAATTTAAAGTATTTAAATTAGCTTGCGTGAAAATCGGTAGTTAAAATTATATTTTTTGCTGAAATATTTCGCAAGAACAAAATTGGAGGTCCTACATGATTAATACTTCCATAGCTGCCAAGGATTTTCTATTCATCAAGAATATCCAAATTGTTCGTGAACCATTCATCGATTTACCATAGAGCTTTTGATGAAAACGATTAATTTATTCTGATAAAATTAAATTAAAAAAAGATGTATAATTTCTTAGTAAATTTATTAAAATTATTTTAGTAAATTTATTAAAACTTCTACGTACTTATAGTCTTGCATATAAATCAGTTCTTTTCATTTTTGTTTATGGGGGCATTAAAGAATATGTCCAATGTCGATAGCTCTTTTCTATCTATTTTTTAAGACTTTCAGGAAATGATTAATAGCATTTATTGTTATAAAGATTCCTAACCTTACTGATATCAGTTTTGTTTGGGAACCATTTTTCAGACTATAACTCTGACATCTTCCCACTTTTTCAAAAGATCTTTAATGGCGCATGTTAGAACTGGTCCGAATTCGGATTTGAATGAAATCAGAAGCAATCAGTTTCAATAAGGAAGTCAGTTTCGCTTTTGAATAAAATCAAAACCGAAACTGATAGCTTTCTTTGATTATAAGCATGTTGTTGTTGTTGTCGTGTGCCAGCTAGGCTGGCAATATGGGGTGCGCTGCTCCACTTTTTCAACTGAACCCTATTTTGGTGTGGAGTCCGACTTCTTCAGTACACACATGCCATAGGGACCCGTTTATAGGGTATAGGCAACCATTTACAACACATTCATACACAGAAAAGACAAAGACAGGATAGATAGAGAGAGATAGTACATCCATGCCCGAACTGAGATTCGAACCCAGGACCTCCTTATCCGCAGTCAGGCACACTGACCATTAGACAAGATGGGCGTTGATTATAAACAAACTATAGGAAAAAAATTCCAATTTAGAACTTGGAAGTTTAATTGACAAGCAAGATAATTCAAGAGAGATGAAAAACGATTTTAGGTCCATTAGGTTTGGCAATCCTGCACGTCATGCTCCGAGAGCCTAAGAAGTGTTAATTGGAATACATTTTTGTTCATTAACGGAATGTGTTCGTTGTCCGATCGCCCGTTGTATGTATATATATATATATATATCATACACATACATATATGTGTGATGTGTGTATGTGTGTGTGTGTGTGTACACATATGTGTATGTATATGTGTGTATGTGTGTGTGTGTGTGTGTGTGTGTGTGTATATATATATATATGGACTGTGTCATCGTAGCCCTGAAAATGGATCTTCATAATGTAGAAGCAAATACTAATCAGAAGACCTCAAATCTTGTGTGTGAAATATCACACCCAGATGTATCATTTCACATGGAAGACATTGCAACCACAGAATATTTAATGTGCTCCAGCCACCATGAACGAACACGACGGATCTTCGATTGTGTCGGAATTCGAATTCACTACCTTCCAATGACGAGAACGAACACCCCCCAAGCAAATAGGCCATTACGGTCAACATACTTATATATCTGTATCAAAAAATTTTCCTAGGCCAACAGATGTGCATATAAGTCATAGTACGTTTCCCTGGTTGTTTAATAATTGCTAGATTTCAATCTGTAACCTCTCAGATCAGTGCTATCAAGCGTTTGTTAAATCCATACCACCTCGTAATCCAGAAGGTTCTTCTATGTACACAGTAAAATTTACCTAAATAAATTGGTGTAATATATATATATATATATATATATATATATATATATATATATATATATATATATATATATATATATATATATATATATATATATATATATATATATATATATATATATATATATATATATATACACTAAGTACGAATATACAAAATAATATGAAAATAAATGGTTGAAAAATATTTAAAGACAGAAAAAATATCTGTATATAAGTCCGATTGTTTTAAAAAGCTTTACTTAAATAAGAAAAAAAATTTCATTTATTTATTTTACCAGACCACACGCTTTTTCTCACAGATGCTTGCACGAAACAAAACAATTTATAGGATAAGAAAGAATATAAAAATGGTGATCTGCCTGTATATAGAAATAAAATCCATTGATTTTTCAATTTTTCTTCCTTTCCTAAAGTAATAGAAAATCGTCTGCTTTTTTTTCTCAATTTGTACTCTCCATTTTTTTAATGTTTTCATGGATTTTTTTTCCTTGTAATCTTTTCTAATGAAAAGTCGTTACAGACCTTCTCTTTTTAAAAATCCAGAAATTACAGAAAATCAAAAAAAAAAAATCGCATTTTATCCATCCTGAAATATATGCAAATGAAATTTTTGGTTCTCCTTTTAATGTTCTTAATTTGCATTCAAAACACAGTAAGTGGCACATCGGATATATTTTTTCTTTGTTTATTCATTTTTTTACTGAATGCACAAATACATATTTAAGGAAAGTACATATAAGCTAAAATTTACTTTCATTGTTTTTTATTCTTTATTTTTTAGAGAATATATAAGTGGGTGGAATAAAATCCTTTCTAGGAATTATAAAAACTGAATACTTAAAAAAGTATTTTAACATAAAACTGTACAATGCACTTAATGAGATGTATAGATCAAAATGCTCCTTACATGCAAATATCCTTAATATCTTCCTTCTTCTGTGTGTATGCTTACAGATTTTAATAATTTTCTCCCACTTTATTTGAGTAGTGTTGAAAAGAGAATGGGGTTTCACACTGCAAAATCAGTTTACACATGCGCGCTTAAAAATTGCTCGTTTCTTTAAAATTTTCATACTGATAACGTAATTATGCTATTTAAATTTTAAAATTTAAGCTATGGTTATAATAAATTATAAATAGAGAGAAAGAAACAATCTGCTTTGTTTTTTGGAAAATTTTGGAGTTTATATAGTAATATTTATATTTAAAATAAAGACGAAACTTTATTTTTTTAAAAATAATTATTGGAAATAAAATTATTAAATTAAATAAAAAATTAAAGAGAATAATTACATATGATTTGAGGGTCAAAGAAAATTAAGGAACTTTAATGCAATAAATTGAATTATAATAAAGCTTTTTGAGCCTTCATCGCTTATTCTTTTTAGAAAATATTTTTTACAAATAGTGGGTCAAATTCAAGTATTGCAAAGAAGAAAACCAGGAAAACTCAAAAACACTCACTCAAACAGATGTACATGAAAATTCAAAAACACGTATCATCCATTTTCTTGTTCAGTAATTGCTAGGATTAAACATGGCCCATTTTTTAATGAATTGTACCATTGTAACATTAAGCCCATATGCATCCATTAAACATATTGTACCAGAAAAACTTTGAGCTCCAATATAATTAGTATTCAACACATCAAATCTACAAATAATTCGCACGATTCTATTTGCAGTTTGTATTCTTCTTCTACTTCATTGGCCTGACAGCCCAGGGCCTTTGACTTCCTCAGAAGTGCATACCAGGACCCCTATTTTTGGATAAGGTCATCCAGTTTGTCACTTTTAGTGTTTTTAGGTCGTTTTCAAGGCAGTCACGCCATCGGAGTTTCGGTCGTCCTCTTCTTCTGGTGCCAATGGGGCGAGCCAAGAAAATTTTTTCGTCACCCGATTGTCGTTCATCCGGCTCAAATGCCCTGCCCATTTTAATCTCTGTATTGAGATAAATTTAACAATATATGGTTCTTTATACAGTTTATATAGCTCAGAATGAGTTCTTCGCCATGTATTCTCACATTTTATTCCACCAAAGATGCTTCTTAAAGTTTTCATTTCGAAAATGTGGAGATGGATTCTTTGTCCTTCTCAGTCAATGTCCACGTTTCAGATGAGTAAGTGAGAATAGGCCGAATCAAGCATTTGTATATCAAAATTTTTGTTTTTCGACTGACGAAAATAGATTTTAGGTACTTTTTTAAGCCGAAAAGGCATTGGTTACCAGCTGTAACTCTGCTGCGGATCTCAGGTAGTTCATATTCTTGCTAAAGCTAAATTACACTTATATTCTTTATTAAAAAGAAAGATTTATCTTGAAAATGGGTTGCTTTGAGTTCTAAATTTTTTTCGTTTCAGAAAGAGAAATTATTACACAAGTACATTTTTTCTTTTTCCGGAACGTTGAAACGAATAATTTGCGACTGAATAAAAACAATATTTTAGAAACATTGATTCACAATGTTCAATAATCGTGCATTTTGGCTTGCAGATAAAAATTGAAAAATTGGAAATAGTCAAAATAAAAAATTAATCACATTTCAATTAAATTGATTTCTTTTATTAACTTGTTAGATAATTCTCTATAGAAAAAATTTCTACTGTTTTTCACGTGTGATATAGTAATCTTTAAAGAATGTCTCATAAGTCTAGAATTAATTTGAGATTGACTAAAATTTAAAAAATAATATTTGGAAAAAAGCACTTTTAGAGCAATCAACTTATGCTATGCTAAACTTTAATGAATTTCTCATAAGTTTAAAAATAATTTAGAGTAATTAAATTTTTATATTTACCTGAACAAAAATGATACTTTTTACTTTAATAAACTTGTTTTTAAGCTAATTTTAATAAATTTCTCGTAACTTTGAAAATAATTTGAAACGGACTTAAATTTTAAATAATCTTTTTAGTAAGAAGGGTTCGTTTTTATAACAATTAACTTGTTTCATCTCTAAAAATTTCATGATAACTTTGTAAAATATTTGAAGTTGACTATCGATGAACACTGGCAAGAACATTACACATAATAGCAATGTTTCTTAAATGACATAATTATCTACACTGGCCTCGAAAAGTTAAGGAATAACCGGCTTTTTTACAGCTCAGTTTGCAAATGAATGAATGTAGAAACACGCAATTTGGATGGAATGTACACGAAACAGGTATGTATTGACAGTAATATAGAAATTTACATATATGAGAAACGCATAAATAGTTAACCATTAAAAAGCAATCTCGTTGAAAAATTCTATTTTTGGAAAAAAAAAAGAATATTTACAGTTTTATGTTGTAATTTATCATAGGAACATAACAAAAATTTGCCGACCAACTTGTCTAGTGGTCGGCGTGGCTGACTACGGATAAGGAGGTTTTGGTTTCGAATCCCGGTTCGGGCATAGATGTACTTTATTTATTTGTATTTTTACCAAGGTTACTTGGAGTGTTAGGATAATCTATTTTCACACAATTTTATTGCAATATTTAACTCGTGTCATCTTCCATAGTGAAAATTTTGTAGTTGTTTTGTTGTTGATGTTATATTTCTGTCAAATTATTAATTTCAAATATTAGAGACCGGTAAAACTGAGTAATACGGCCGAAGTTTTTACAAGTACATAAAAATCAAAATAAGAATGAATATCAAATCAAATTTTGAGTTAATAATGCAGTAATAAGTTCTTAATTCATGATTCATCACTATTCATAACAAAAACAGTTATTGATTTGAAGTCGCTCTGCGAGGTCTGTCCGTAATACTCAGTTTAGCCTTAGAGACCTATTGAAATTCAATTTTTTTATCAAATTTTGTGACAATTCTGTCACACCAGATGTATTACGTGATGGAGCTATACCTGATAACCTAAGATACAGACCAGGTGTTCCATTGCGTATGTCTATGTCTCTCTATCTATCCTGTCTTTGTCCTTTCCTTGTATGAATGAGGCGTGAATGGTTGCCTACCCTATAAACGGGTACCTATGGCATGTGTGTAGAGCAAAGTCGTACTTTCACCTTCATGGTGCTCTGATTAAAACGAAAAACACTCCCAATTGACTTAAATTCGCATAGCATAGCTTGGCTTGTCCAAGTGTCATTAGTAAACAACAACAACCAACAAAACAACAAAAATAATTTTTAATGAGGGATATGCCCACCTCTAGCATGAATGCATTAGCAGTACATATTTTCGATGCTGTCAATTAAGTTCTCAATCACCGAAATTGGAATTGGGAAATTGGAAATTATTGAAAGCGAAGACCAGACACGAAGTAAGTAGGTTTCCAGCCCACCTACAGACCATACAGGAAGACTTAAAGCAACAACCTGTCTACCTAAATAGTCCCACAGATGCTCTGTGGAATTCAAGTCTGAAGACTGAGCTGGCAATTCCATTTTCTCCAAATTAAGAACCTCAAGATATTCCTCAACAACTACAGTTCGATGAGAACGTGTTCTATCATCCATATGAATAAAACCATTGTCAATAGCATCGGCATATGGGAGTACACTTGGACCAAGGATCTCATCCCGATATCTCACGCCGCTCAGTTGCTTCTGGAACATATGCAAACTAGTGTAACCACTGAGTGAAATCCCTATAAAAGCCATTTTTCCATCAAAGTAACTGTGTCTTCCCTATGTTGGATTGATGACATCTGGTGCTTTGTTCTCCCCAGATCAACGCTCGTCTTGAATCACTCTTCGATGGGTATTTGGACTCGTCTGTAAAAAGTACATAAGTCCATCGATATCTGGCCCAGGAAACATATTCTAATACCCAAAATAAGCAGGTCGTTCTTTGTCACACGGTGAGGGGGACATTTATAGCTGGTCATCTTGCATAGAGATCTTCATGGTGAAGACGCATTAACTCCGTACTAGCTGATATTCTTCTCTCTGATGACACAGAGTGGTCCGCAACAATTTGCGTCACAGCAATGTTTCTTCGCCTATGAGCAGAAAGAGGTATAGAATGGTCTTCTATAGGCTTCGTTGCTCATGATTGGTCTGAAAATGTCTTGTAGACTTTAGAGAAATGTCGAAGGTCTAAATGTCTTCTAGACCCTTCTAGACACATGAAGCTTCGGTTTGATATTGATTCCAGAGACGGTGAACCACAGTGTAAGGCACCAAGCTTGTGTGATGTCTCCATTTTTGTCCATTAGACCTACCACCACCTTAACGGATCGGACCAACGGCTTCTCTCAAACACTGAAGAACCACACTGACTATTGTCAACGAATCTGCTAACAAAAGCTGGAAATCAACAAAAGTAACACGCGTAATTGTGAAAACCTCATATTTTGATGTTTGCATATTTTTCTCTAATTCTTTATACCTGTTTTTCTATACCTGTTCTTTTTTTCTTAAAAAAAACAGATAGCTTGCTTTTTTCCATAAATTTGCATAAGTTTGTTGGGTTGTTGTCGTGTGACAAGTGCAAAGAGAAGAAAAAAAAAAAAGAAAGGGTAAAAAAAAAAAATACAAGTCATATGGGACTAAAGGCAAAGTTTGTTTTTATCATTTATATAAACTACAAATTTTATGGTTTGTGTCGTTTTTTTGTGGTGTGCTTCGATAAACATGTTGTTTCTTAACTTTTGGAAGCCAGTGTAATAGCACAATCCAAAGTTGTCATTTCTTTGAAGTAATCAGTAGTCATACTACAAGTTCTCTCTGTGGAAGATAAAATTACATTATCAGTGATCTCTTAATTTTATAATTTCCTCTGTCTAAATCATAACAACTATGGGTGCCAGGGCATATCGAAGGTAATGAAAGGGCTGATGAACTTGCTAAACAAAGATCGCCTTTTGCTCCCATCGGGGCAGAATCTTTTTGTGGGATCCATTTGAAGACCGCAAAAACCAATGTTCTTAGATGGGAAGAACGGAAGATGTATGAAGCTTGGCTCAACACTCCTGGTCAAACCCACGCTAAAAGTATGATCTGTGGATCATCAGTGAGGATTGAAAATGAAATTCTAAGATGCTCCACGCAGAAGATACGTTTAATCGTAGGCTTCATATCTGAGCACTACTATTTCAGAAAACACCTCCATAAAATGGGACTGTTTCAGCAAGACCCTATCTGCAGGAAATGTCATATGCAAGAGGAAACGGTAAAGCATATCATTTACGAATACGAGGCTCTTGCCCTCCCTAGATTAACTTCTTTAGGCATCATCCATACTAGAGAGTTACACCTAGATTCCATTAAAGGGTTATATCGGACTTTATTAATAAAGTGGTTGACCCGAGCAACTGGAACTAGGAAACATTGGGTTTGGAGTTAATGGTATAAAATGCTGATGAAAGCAGAGGTGCCCAATGACATACAAACCCAACTTTAAGAAGAAGAAGAAGAAATCATAACAACCATACATACATCGAGTTCGTTTCAATTTAGCTTCAGAGGTTCAAAATCCAAATCCTTAGCTTTTTATTTATTTATAAGTCGATATATTCTCAATATTATTAGCTAGGATACAAGCTAATTTAAAAAATAACTAACTAAATTAAAAAACTAAAAAACTTTAGTGTATAAGAAATTAAAAAGTTAATTTTGTGTGACATCAATTACAAAACAGCATACTAAGCAGCTCAACGCATTTTTGTCTTGTAATAGAAGTCTGTTGACTATGTACGCTGAAGCTAGAAAAAAGTAAAGCTGAAACTTCCAATGAAAAAAATGAAAAAAATATCACGAGATGAATCATTTATTCGTCACTGCATTCGTTATGATTTTTACCGAGGAAAAAGTGTTTCAAAACTATTCAATCAATTTGCTCTGTTCTTGGCGGGAAAAATCTATTCCAAAATCAAATGTGTGGAATTTGGCACTGAAGTTGTAAAGTTGGCGACTTTAATGTAATTAATAAAGAATGAGAATGGGTAAATTACTTATTTTACAAGGGAAAACTCTCCCCTCCAAATTTCCTGACCAACCCAAATGGAATAAAATTTGAATCTACGAAAGTTTAGTATACTTTAGTTCTCTCACTGTGAAGGTCTTTGATGAAATAGGTATTAAACCCGTTGCTTTTCGAACAGGACAGTGGTACTTTTCTCACTCTCATATCATGGTCTCATGTATAATATTACACATGGGGTTCGCTCCTGGCACAAGTCCACCTCTGGTGCTCGACTTTGCTATGTCTTACGGTGTCATGGATCTGATCTAGTTGCTGCTAGATCTCTGAAGGATTGTAAACAACAATATTATATTACAAACCCTGTCTTCTCACCACGGCCTATTTTTAAAGTATGTTTAAATGACGAAATCAGAACCAGAACGACGATTATGTGTCAGACGGATGACAGCGCTCTGGCCTTCTGTTCAATAGTTTATGGGTTTGAATCCCTCATTTCATGGATGTTTTAGTGGTTTGGAATATAATTAAAAATGTAGATCTCGTAAAGAATAACTGACCATTGGACATCAAATAAACCAACCATATCAATAAACTAAATAAACGTTTAGCAAGGATCTCTCGGCACGATGGTTTTCAGATGGATCTGGTATCGAACCTGTTCCTTTCCCAACATAAAAGCAATGCCTTTTTTTATGGATAAAACTAACATGGTGTCACAAACGGGTGAAAAAAACTGGATTATTAATTGTCTTTAATACGTTAATTTTAACTATATAGTAAGTAAAAATGTTTTAACAGTAAGATTTCAACATAAAAATACAAAATGTGATTCGTAATACTATGTGTTCTAAGTGAACATATTATTTAAGTTGGATAATAAATTACAAAACTTATATTTAAATAAGTGACATTTTACTAGCATTCTATTATTATGTCTAAACTTTGTACTAAGTTCTTACAGAATGAACATCAAAAAGACAACAAACTGCGTCTATTGTAAGAAGATAAAAAATGTCCCAATTTAATCCTTTAGACAAATAGTTTTCCCGCTACTTATACCTGTTTTCTTGGCTGCTGTAACCGTAACCCTTTTCTCTTCGCTTAAAAGCGGGTCTGGAGAGTTATCTCAAAATATTGACTCCTCCAACATGCCTGACCCGGCAAGCTCCCCAGATTTGCTTATTTTGTTTGTTGTCGTCGCCGTTGTTCTGGGGGCTGTTAAATGCTTACGTCACCTTAACTCTATTTTGATGCGTCCCCCGTTCCCCATTCGTCATCATCCATCAATCACGTGACAGATTTTTGACTACCCGTCGTGCTCCGCAGCAAAATTCTGCGTCGTTTACCCTAATCGCGACACTCGTCTGCAGGTATGGTTCCAGAAAAGAACAAAGCGACCCTCCCTCCCCGACCCCCTGACTGATTTTGGCTCACGGCCAATTACGGAAAATTAAACACCTTTACAATGCTGAAAGAGATTCCAGGAATGAAATAAAACGATAAAAAAGAAGAAGAAATCGTTCTTTTTTAACAACGAAAAATTCATCACATCTTTGGAAGGGATGTTATCCATCTTGTTCCTTTTTATGGATGTCGTCGAATTGTTGAGGAGCTGTTCTTCCCTGTGACCGTACCTCCGTTATTCCTTTTTTTCGATATTATTATTATTAACTGGAGAGGAAATATGTGAGCGGGATTTATTGGGAATGAAAGAGTTATCTGCGAGGAATGATGTCTTACATTTTTTTTCCATCTGGCACTGGGTCATCAATATCGTCTGCGTTGCGTCACTACATAATTTGCAACTCTAGATGTTTCCTCTTTTTCTCTCTCTCTTTTATAGAAGTGTCTCGAATTACCGACAATTGACCATTCGTCCGTGTTTTTATTCTCATCCAATTTTCATTTTTCACAACTGATGAATGGTTACTCTCAATCTTGACTCAATGATTCCTGCGTTTATTCAATTAGACACGCTCTTCTCTTTAGCATATTTGATGAATAACCCTTTCTATCTGAAAATTTATTTTCAGCTTAGTCAAATGAAGAAATAAAATATCTGACATACCGTGCAAAAATTATTGCAGAAAATACACCAATGAGTGAATAAAATAAGGGCCGTTGTAGCCTAGTGGTTAGGGTATCGGCCTTCCATCTGGAAGGATGGTGTTCGATTCCCAATGCCGCCAAAGACCCACCGAGTACATGCGATATACGTGCTCGTTAAATCTGTGGAATCGAAAGTCCTGTGGTCGGTCGTTGAGCAGTTACCATGGGTGGGATGGTCTGGAGAAGTTTACTCCCCCTTCAGATCAATGCCAAAATTGAGGGAGTAGATCCTCTGCTGCTGCCATCTATCGGAGAATTTGAAGAGCAAAAGTCGTACTTTCACCTTCATGGTGCTCTGATTAAATGAAAGACGCTCCCAATTGACTTAAATTCGCATAGCCAAGGCATAGCGAGCTTGGCTTGTCCAAGTGTCATTAGTAACAACAACATAAAATAAGTAGATGTTTACAAAAATATGAAAATCTTTCGAAAACTATGTTTTGAAGATTAAAGTCATACTTACTGTACCTTAAATCTTACACTCAGTCAGATGTTCATCCAGTTATTAGCAGAGATAACTATAGTTTTTTTGTGAATTATGAATTTCCTTGTGACCATGACAATGGGTTCTTCAAAACCTGTGGTTATGTTGTTACATATGGCCACATACAGCATATCTATGTGCATTGATGCTAAGTACTAAACTGTAGTAAGATACTTAAAAAATCGCTACATATTGCCTTCGGAGAAGAATTCTTATTAATAGTGGGTCATTATCACTTACCGCAGTGGGTGACTACGGTGGTCTGGTTGGTTAGGGCGTCGTTCACCTTATCGTAAGATAGTGAGCTCGAATCCCGGCTTAAGCAAAGATCCGTCGTGTTTGCTAAGGCAATCCGCAAATTCGTAGATGATCGCATGAGACTTGTCTCGCGAGATGCTCAGAGCGTCTCGCGAGAATCGCATCAGATCAAATGACGTCATTGTGGTCTTAGTTACGTCAGAAAAGGGGTGGAGCGCGAGACGTTTCTAGATTTCGAGCAGGTTCGAAATATCTGGCAACTTTCCGAGAGACAGCGCTCTCATTGGTTTAAAATTTCATGATGTCACATACAACGTTTTAGCTACGTCACACTAAGACATCGAGGAGATCACATGCCAGTAAAAGATATTAAACATCCATGATATAAATTTAAAAGATATCATATTTAAGACTTGAAAGATAAAAAAAATTGAAATCAATTATTATTAATTAGTTAAAATTAATGATTTATGAATTTTTTGCCAATTATCCGATTGTTTCCAATAATGGTCACATGACGAATTCGATCCATAAGCATCTTGCTGTTCAAACATCTATACCATCTAGATCATGGGTTCCCAAACTTTTTTTTTCTCTTGGACCACTTTCTTTTACTATTTTCGGTAGACCCTCTGCTACTGCATTTCTACTGTATTCCCAAAACTCCTAAAAAATATCACTCTAAATTGGTGGTATTAATAAGGAAAAAATGTAGCACATTTTCTTGTGTTCTATTTATTAAAATAATACTTATGGTTATACAAAATTATAAACATTTAGTATTATAAACAATAAACAAAAATCAACAATGAATTCTGAAATGTAAACCAACAATAAAAAATAGTCATACTTTTAATGAGCCGGCGCACGGGCGGTACTTTGCAAGTCTCGACATGTGGTGTACACTTGTACTATTATCTATTGTTCTATTCAATTTTGTGTTTGGACTGAGTCTCGAATATTTTTGAGTATCTACCTAGTGAATGATGCTACCTGCCTACGTTGATAGGTAAATCCAAGGCAAAATTTTTGTTCCTTATTATGAAAAGCAAAATATTTTTCGTGGACCCCCATTTACAACTTATGAACCCCTGTTTTCTTTTCACATCTACGTGAACCCCCATGTGGTCACCGATGAACCCCTGGTGGTCCACCTGGACCACTTTGGTAACCTATGATCTAGATCTTAAATACATTTAACTGTTTATAGACCAGACCGTAATGGTTTGTTTGGTTAGGGAGTCAATCTCATATCTGAAAGGTAGTGAGTTCAAATCCCTATCCAACTGAAGATCTGTCGTGTTCGCTGAAGGAGGCTGGTGCACGTTAAATGAATAGGTGTTCTCAATGTCATCCAAGTGAAATGATAAGTGGCAAATCAAGTATAGAGGGGTCTTCTCTGCTTCATAGAGACGAAGACTCCCGGCTGTTCTCAGTACAGGTTTGGTTTGGTTTGTTTGTCGCTCAACGGTCATTTTTTGCACACGAGGGCTAATTAGACCGGGACTTACGGTTTAAAGTGGAATCCGAACCACTACAAACATCCATGCCCAAGGTGGGATTCGAACCCACGAATTGTTGAACCAAAGGCAAGAGCGCTAACCATTCGGCTGCCAGCTCGGCGTTCTCAGTACAGAGAAATACCACAACTGTTCTTAGACACATATGAAATAGGATAAATGTTTTTCATAAAAGGTGCAATTACTTCCAAAAGAAATTAAACGAAAACTTGCTTCCCGATTAAAATTTTGCTGCTTTCTTATGTTTTTGGTAATTAATAATCGCTAAGCAGTTACCTTTAAAAATATGCTTAAGTTATCTATGGTCATTTAAAAGGTGAATCTAAATACAAGTTTGGTAAATGAGTGATGCTTTAATAACTGCATCAAAACTATGCTTTGACTAATGAGCGGTAATTTTGTAGCTACATATTAAAGTGTTTTAATTAATTAATCATTTAACAATTTCATCTAAATGAAAGTTTTTATACTATATTCGAAGAACCAAGTTTCATTCATTAATGATCATTTAAGAGTTATATGTCTGAAAGACAAATTTTGATTATCAATAATCCTTTAAGATCGGAGATAATTATATGCCTACTTTTGTTATTTTGAAACATTTAAATTCAAATCAATGTATCCTAATTTGGACACGATCAAATGACGAAGTCGAAGCATGAGCTGATATCAACTTCTTCACATAACAAAAGAACAATTTAAGGATATTTCAGCTTAGGAGCATTTAATTTGAATAATAATTTTTGACACTTTATTCTTTGGTCCCTCTACTTTTGGGACATGAGAATTACTTAATTTTCCACAATAAGTTATTTTATATCTCTAGAAAGACAAATTTTGATTGTCCAGTATTCATTAAAAAATGCATTATTAAAACAAATATTTTTGCTTTTTTAGTAACAATAAGTAAAAATGCATTATTGTTTTATTATAATATTCTTTTTAACATTTAAAAATATTTTTAGACGACGAATTTATGTCAAAGGATTGGTGATAAAAAATAAAAGGTTACAAAATAGTTTCATCATATTATTTTAGTAATGGGCCCTGGTAGCCTAGTGGTTAGGGCATCAGCCTTTCATCCGGGAGGGGAGGGTTCGATTCCCAATGCCACCAAAAACCTACCTAGTACATGCAATATAAGTGCTCGTTAAATCTGGTGAATCAAAAGTCCTGTGGTCGGTCATTGAGCAGTTACCATGGGTACAATGGTCTAGAGAAAATTCCCCCCCTTCAGATCAATGTCAAAATTGGGGGAGTGGATCCTCTGGTGGTGCCATCTATCGGAGGATTTAAAGAGCAAAGACGTACTTTCACCTTCGTGGTGCTCTGATTAAAACGAAAGACGCTCCCTGGTGACTTAAATTCGCATAGCCAAGGCATAGCGAGCTTGGCTTGTCTACAAGTGTCATAAGTAACAACAATAACATTTTAGTAATAAAAAATGTTTAAATCATTCTTATTGAAGGATATATTGGCATTTATTTAAGAAGCTTGCCGACCGATGGCTGAGTGGTTAGCGCTCTTGAATCCTTAGCTGTGGGTCCTGGGTTCGAATCCCGGTTCGGTGATGGATGTTACTTTCTTTCTCTGTTCTCTCTGAGTTTCTCTATCCTTTCTTCCGTGATGTATGAATGTGGCCTCCGTGACTTGGTTCACAGGTGCCCGCTGGGTAATGACAAATGAGTAGCAGTTTCTGGCCTTGTTGTGGGTTCTTATAGGGTTCAACCCTCAGGTGCCCACCGTTTGGAAAAAAAAATTAAGAAGCTCTTTAATATTATTCATTCACTGTAGAATACTAAAAATATTTTATCTATACAAAAAAAAGATGGAATATAAGTTACACTACAGTCATATACAGTAAAACATCCTTTTTAGAAGAGAAAAAAAAAACAGAATCAAATTATGTATTATCAATTTAACTTATCAGCAAAAGAAAACGTCAGCTAGATTCAAATATCATATTTCTCAATAAATTTTGTATATCGCACTTTTTTTTAAAAATTTAATAATACCAGGAATATCTTTGTCAAGAATCAGATAACAAATCTTGTACTACACTGACTATGAAAAAAAAAAAATCTAACGAAATTCGCGTGAGAGATACAAGCATTTAAAATTCCTTGGAATTCGAGAAACAAGCTAGGGTACTACAAGCGCCTATTCCAGTGACAACTAAATTGAAAACCTAATAACTTCATCTTGTTGAAGGAAGCGCTGCCATTTCTAAGAAAAACGGGAAAAATTTTCCTACGAGGTATTCGGGAAAAAGGAAAGAATTGATACATCTCATTGAAGTCCATGTTATCTTCAATAAACGTCAGCCATCTTATAAGACACGTTTCACTTCTTTTATATCTCATATATATAGCATCATGTATTCTTCAACCAGATGCAAAGTCAGGATTTGCCGAAAGTCGGGAAAAAATAAAATCCGAAACGGGAAAAACCGGAGAGGGGGATGGTGAAGAGATGGAAATTTATCACGTATAAATATATAACCCTATTTTCCTCAGTTCTAAGTTCGAATGGTGATTTTTCAATCTCTTTTTCTGCGTATGTAAAAGGGGGATGGTGAATAAAAAAAAATGGAGTAAAATTTCGCCAAATGTCGTTACAGGGAAGAGCAAGAAGACGTGAGAAATAAAATAACATCGCTTGATAAATAAGAGAAGTTAGAGAGTATGAAGATTATCTTTTCTAGAGGGGGGGGGGAGAGCAAGCAAAAAGAATTGTAAAAAGAAAAAAAACATCGAAATGTATATCGCAAAGGTGAGTCAATAGAGAACCATCGTGAAGAAAAAAATCAGAAAAGATCGCCAAAAAATGGAAGAAAAAAAGAGAAAGAAATAAACAAAGCGAAAATGTAATATAATGTAAGATTAGTATAGCATATGCGCATCTTTTTTTCAAATTTTTTTTATGAGAAAGAAAAAAATCTCTCACTTTTTTTCCTGCCTGGCTTACGATTATCCCCTAAATTTATCTAAGCGTTTCTTTCATCTGTATCTTTCCAGTTTTTTTTTCTTACCTAAATACACTGAAGTAATTTTTAGTTTCTTTCTTTCAAAAAAAAAAAAAATATCATGGTTTGCTCAAATGAATCGTTTTTTCTTTTTACTTTCTTTTCTGTATAAAGCCATTCTAAGTGTTCCGTCACTTTTCTGAAGAAAAATAAATTTTAAAAAAAAACTTTGCTCATTTGCATATTTAGCCCTCCGAGAACAAATGACGAATGGAAATTTGGTGAGCAGTAGTGAGAAAAGGAATCACTAGTGATTTATTTGCACTTGAAATTAATTTCGATTACCAAGTAACATGCGATGTTTGAATAAAGATGAGGAGAACGTGGAATTTATCCAAGAAAATGTTGAATTTTCCTATTTTATTAAAAAAAAAAATAGTAAATTTTTTATAACCTGTCTGAAATTTTCGGTTGCTATCAGTTTATAAGTTAATTACAGGAAAAACGAAAGAATAATGAAGAATAAAATGCTTTTAGTTATTTGGAGCTATAAAAAAACTTCAATAATATATAAAAAAATATTTTTTTAATTACTACTTTTATATTTGCTTCTCTATTTCAATATATAAATTTATATATATATATATATATATATATATATATATATATATATATATATATATATATATATATATATATATATATATATATATATACATACATATGTATGTATATATATATATATATATATACATACATATGTATGTATGTATATATATATATATATATATATATATATATATATATATATATATATATATATATATATATATATATATATATATATATATATATATATATATATATATATATATACATACATACATACATATGTATATATATATATATATGTATACATATATATATATATATATATATATATATATATATATATATATATATATATATATATATATATATATATATATATATATATATATATATATATATATATATATTATATTGTATGTATGTATAATGTATGTATGTATAATATATGTACCTCATCACAGGATTTTCCACAATTTTAGCATATGGATCTAAATTTATTGTCTACTATTGAAGGAAGGAATTAGATTTTTTTCAGGATGCTGGTTAGTTAGAATACAAAAAAAATTTTCGTTTTGAAATTTCGACTAGAATGATTCCAATTGATTTAAAATACACACAACGCAAAGACCCTGTAAAGCTGCTATGGTCATGATGTAATTAATCTTAGTTATTTAACATTTCTTGAACTATTTTTGCTTCAAGAAAGAAGTATTTTTCATCTTCCTTTCAAAATTATTATGTAAGTATAATTACTGGGATACTGGGAGTTGAGAAAAAATATATATTTATGGTAGTTCTATTCATAGTCTCATTATATAAAATTTCATAACTTTTTTTTTCCAAAATAAAATTAAATAATCATTAATTAGATTTTTGTGTTATTAAAATATGTGGCTTAATGTGTGTTTGCATCATTTTATTTTCTAATAGTATCCAATGTTATGGAAATTTTTCAATTGTTTTGAATGTTTCGAAATCAGATTTTATAAGGATCAACGGTATAAATATTTAAAATTTCCTGTAATAGTGTATCTTTTTCTTTATTGAATTTATGACCAAATCCGGTTTCCTTGTCTGGCTGTCAATCTTTTAAAAGTGTGCCATTTCATGTTCACTTGAAATCAACCATCTTTACACATGTGATGGTAAATAGAGAATACAATCATAGTTAGACTCAAGTTAACGCTGACCGATGACGGAGAGATTAGCGTCCCTAACTTCCAGGCAGTAGGCCCTGGGTTCGAATCCTGGTTCGGACATGGATGTTTCTGTCTGTCTTTCTTTATTACTTCATTTTCGGGGCGAAGATGGCACACCCACTGGATGCCCCACTGTAATGAGATGTCATCACTTCGCCCATTATAGAGATGAATAGTGCAAAGGTCTAAGGGCAGCCCTATTCAGCACTCTAATGGGTTTTTCCTAAAAAATTTTTTAGAAAAAGCTCTAAATTTTTTTATTTTGAAAATAAAAAAACTCCATTATGAAGTTAAAGTTAATCGAAGAAATAACGGCAAGAGTTGATGAGAGAAAATCAGCTATCTTAGTGTTCTAATCCACTGTGCTGTCAGTCCTTAGTGTTCTAATCCACTGTGCTGTTAGTCCTTAGTGTTTTAATCCACTGTGCTGTCAGTCCTTAGTGTTCTAATCCTTCTGTGCTGTTAGTCCTTAGCGTTCTAATCCTTCTGTGCTGTTAGTCCTTAGTGTTCTAATCCACTGTGCTGTCAGTCCTTAGTGTTCTAATCCACTGTGCTGTTAGTCCTTAGTGTTCTAATCAACTGTGCTGTTAATCCTTAGTGTTCTAATCCACTGTGCCGTCAGTCTTTAGTGTTCTAATCCACTGTGCTGTTAGTCCTTAGTGTTCTAATCCTTCTGTGCTGTTAGTCCTTAGTGTTCTAATCCACTGTGCTGTCAGTCCTTAGTGTTCTAATCCTTCTGTGCTGTCAGTCCTTAGTGTTCTAATCCACTATGCTGTCAGTCCTTAGTGTTCTAATCCACTGTGCTGTCAGTCCTTAGTGTTCTAATCCTTCTGTGCTGTCAGTCCTTAGTGTTCTAATCCACTGTGCTGTCAGTTCTTAGTGTTCTAATCAACTGTACGCAAAACAGCACTGTAAATGTCGCAGAAAGATAATGAATCGGATAATAAAGCTGAATTTACTAGTTCCAAAAGATCATGATGTACCAGTCAATCAACCTATAATCAGGAGGAGCCTTTAGCTAAGACTAGAGATTCATCAACGTGCATGCTTAATTTTAGACCATCTATCCCAAACTCTACTGCTTACGAAAAAGTTCAGTATAAATTCCGAGTCAATAAAGATGGTTCGATTCATCGCAGTGCTTGCTGCTATATATGGTTCAAGTCTCTTTCAAACAAATCATATCACTTTCAAAGATTAGTCAACATATACCAAGTAACAACGAGCAACAAATATTTTCAGAAGAAATTATCCCCAACTCAATGTTTTGCAAGGTTATAAACTTCAATAGTCATTGAAGATCTCATTCCTACATTCATTAGCTATGAATTTAAATATCCGTCTTAAACAGAATGTCTTGCAAACTTGAATGGTTTGGAAGAAATCGTATCTCTTTGCATATCATTGATGCGAATCCGAGATTTTGGACGTGATCCACAGAATGATCATAAATCATCCATAACCAACGCTCTAAGCAATTCTAGATAAAAACGTATAATAAATTTGATTTTTCAAAAAAAAAAAAATAAATTCTAATGATTATTGCACGATGCACTCCTACTCCCCTAATTTTGGTATATAATCCCGGTGGTTTAATGGTAGCGTCTCCCACTCCAAAGACTCAGGTCCGAGGTTCGATCCTTGGGTTGGGTAAGGTCGATTCAGCTTTTCATATCTTTAGTGGATCAATAAATTGAGAGCCAATCATGCTTGGGAACTAAACACGGGGGGTTTCGCGTTATGCTGAACACCTAATCGGTACATATGCTTTGCATCGCAGGACTTCTCGGTCAAGAAAACAGAGATGGGCAGTGTAGGCCCACATGGGTGGTCGTACCAAAAAGTTTAGTTTTAGAATTTTGGTATAGCCAAAATCCAAACATCCATTCAAAAAGCTTGTTTAAAATTGCTAAATATCTTCAAGATATGACAATATTTGTATCAAAGTGAAAATTTGGATTTGAATTGATTGAAAAAATTTGAAACGGATTTGTTTCCCAAAGTTTTCAAATTATATTTGTGTACTTGAAAGGAAAGCTTCATTTTGATTACGCCAAAAAAAGATCTACGGTCGTGATTATTTTATAGGTTGTTGGATGAAGTATGAATCAAAAACATTTTTGTGGGCATAAAGATCAATGTTGGGTCAGTCATTTTTGTTAGCAATGATGGATTAAAACTTTTTGGCTGGCGAGTTTAAATAGGTAATGAATTCGCTAATAGGATTATCCTTACGAGAAACAATGTTGTTGTTGTTGTGTGCCAGTTAGACTGGCAACATGGGGTGCGCTGCTCCACTTTTCCAACTGAACCATATTTTAGTGTGAAGTCCGACTTCCTCAGTACACACATGCCATAGGGACCCGTTTATAGGGTAGGCAACCATTCACAACCCATTCATACTAGGAAAGGACAAAGACAGGATAGATAGAGAGAGAAAGTACATCCATGCCCAAACCGGGATTCGAACCCAGGACCTCCTTATCCGCTGTCAGACTCGCTGACCACTAGACAAGGTGGGCGGCACGAGAAACAATGTCTGATATATATGCAATGGAAATTCGTAAGAATCCAGAACAACACACTGCAAGAGAATGTGATACTGAATTATTTTTAGAGTATAATTCCTATTGGTGTGTAAACACACATTATTTCACCTTTTCCAGAATTCAATGCAAATTATTAGAATTCAGTAGTTTTCAAGTATTCCACACCAAAATTGATGTGCTTTCAGATTAAAATTCTTGATCCGAAGCTCGATTTTAAAATGCTTTTAATCAATCTATTTGTTTATGTATAGTTTTAAATTCTAAATCGACGAACTTTTCTTGTTTAAACTAAAATTTCAATCAAAAGTGAATTGTTTAAACTTCACTACGATTTTGTTTACTTCAGTATGTCGGTTTGAAAAAAAAAGAAATAATATAAATAATTCTTTTTTCATTGCATTTATTTAATGTTTCAGTTTATAGCTTGAATAGAGCTTAAAATATGCTCGCTAACGTTTAAGGTAATAGGAAATTGAAAGTAAAATTAGAACAAATACTTATTTGATATGTATTGATGTGAACCAAATTAGTAATGATTCAAAATGATTGGAAGTTCGAAATAAAATTAAAAGTAATATAAAACTGAGGATTCGAATTTTATTATTATGAATATTTTTATTTTCATATTATCTAAATTTATAATTCAAATCATAAATTTAGGTAAAACTTGACTCAAAAATGGAAGAAATTGGAAAAATTATATAGGAACAAACACTAATTCATAAATTTTCATATAAATAGAAGTGATCATGATACAAAATGGCGGGAATTACAAAAATAATTGTATAGCTAATACCAATTCATGTAAAGCAAAATGGCTTAAAATGGCCGACAACGTGGCAAATAAAATCACGTTGGTTCTGCTATTCAGAGTTTACTAAGGGTAGTTGAAAATTTACTTAGCAGAGAACAAAAATTCTATAAATGCTCATTTTATGAAGCCATGAAAAATTAATCGATGGAAAGTAATGTTTTTTTCTGAAAATTATTTATACTTTGTATCGAATTTTTGTAATTCTCTTTGCTCATGGACCTTTACATTCATTAGCTCTATTAACCTCAATTAATTTTCCAATACATTGTCGCCAATCAATTGGAATTACAAAAATTAATAGTTGCTGGCATTTTGGAAACTATTAATTCATTATTTCTATCCCCGCTTATGTTAATTAACGGTCGAAGAATTAATGAAAAGAGATGTGTTGTTCGCTAATTAAATTCTGATAAGAATTATTTCTCTTTTAAACCATCAAAAAAAATTTTTTTAATTGAAATTTTACATGTCTGCCATTTTTTTTTTGAATAATAAAGGAACCATTTTTCATTAAAAATAGTGGAGAGTAATATTTTCGGTTTCTTCAAAAACGGCGTGGACTCTTAAAAAGTGGAAACATTCTCTAAATTAATTAGGGTCATTAAAACAGTTTTTTTCCATTTTTGTTCATTAAAGTGAGTAATTAAAAAGATTTTAGCAAGTTAACATTTAAATTTATCCGAGAAAGCTAAATGTGAATTTTGAGAAAAAAAAAAAAAGAATAACTACCATAATGGCCCATTATTCCGTGAATACAATTTAGATAAACATTTTTTTATTGTATGAAGTGAATTGTAGAAATTAAAGTAAATTATTTTATAAAATAAAAAAAAATCTTAAGCTTTAAAAAAATTCAATTTTATTTATAATTTTGATTACTTTTCAAAGAATTTCAGTAACTGGGATGAAAACGATTTGTTATTTTAAAGCCAAGGCAAAGAGGATCTTAAAAAAGTCGTTTGCTTCGCGCTTTACGTTCGAAATTACTCATTTAATTAATACAAATTAATTCTTCCCCTTGATTTATTTTCAGTTTCTGCGCTCGAGGGAGAAATAATTAACAACAGCTTAACTAAGTTCTCATTTAAAATTAATAGATTATTAACAAGACGTGCGAGATTTTTTTTACTGATCGTTCACAACAGTTTCTGCCGGAAAAACAAGAGAGGTAGAGAAGAGGTTTCTCGTTTTATTAATCTTCTTAGTGAAGATTATAAATATTTTCGAATCCCCTTACACCCCCCCAATAAGCTCGGGGTTTTGATACAAAGCGTGAAAGTAGTCTTCTAATATGATTAAGAGATTGCAGATTACTTTTGCTTTCTTAATTTTGTTTTATTTTTAAGCCGTTTGTAAATTTTTCTTCCACTTCCACTGCACTGGAAGTGGAAAAATGGAAAAACAAGTAAAAATACCCATTTGCATGGTTAATAATCTTCTCCTAGCTGTTTAAAGCTAACCATGAAATTTATTTCCCGTAATTTATGTTTATTATAGATATATTTTTAAAGAAAATTCGAATTTTAAAAAAATCATCTTTTAAATCAATATGTGTTTTGTTAAACAAAAAATTATCATGGGATTAAATAAAACATAATTAAATCCCAAACTTAAAATACAAAGAGACGATATACCGACAATTGATATCGTTAACAGAAAACGACATTTTTAAATATATCGCCTGATGATATCTGTTAGAAAGAGTGTAAATTGAATGTGAAATACTTCAAAGGCATTAGATTGAGTGACTATCCAATCAAATTCATCTTTACATTTTATTGTAGCGAATAGCTTTTATTTTAGTTGAATTTTAAAACAAGTGAATAGGTTTTCTTACTTCTTATAAAATTGCTATTATGCAATTTAATGAAAAAAATATAAAGCTAGTATATATACTAGAATTAAAATTATATTTAATGTTGAAATTAATGATACGAGAGATATTTTACGATTATTTATTTTTTAAATATTATCGTAAGCTGCATTGGAAACTAATTCATTAAATTTGTGCCACCTCAGGTGTCTACTGCTTCGCTCGATAAGAATATCAAAGAAACACTTCGTGCTGTGCTAAGTATACATTCGAAAACAACTCTGCACACGAAATAGAAATCGCCTGAAATTAAACTAGTCTAATGATAATATCGATATTTGAGAAGTATTTGTTTTATTTTTCATTTTTCTCTTTCAATATGAGCTATAAGCATTAACAGTATAGTGCTTTAAGGCAGTTTGCTAAAATCTATCCCAACCTACTTGTAGAACAAAACAATTATATTATCCATTTTTTTTATTATATGATATTTGGAGACCGAAATCATTTCATCTACGTTCTCATAGATTTCTTAGTAGCTGCTTATATGGAAAAGGGTAAACATGTAATAAAATAAGTTAAGACAATACTTTTTAAATAGGAAAAAATTACAAATTTTTTAAAATTTACATTGTGGGAACGAAAAAAAAAATAGGGTATCATATGCCATACATATTTTTGCTGAGTGGGCAGTAGACCGATTGTGGCCTTCGGTTCAAAAGCTCGTGGGTTCAAATCCAACCTTACGCAAGAGTGCTTGTTCAGATTCTACTTTAAACTGTAGGCTCCAATCTAACCAGCCCTCGTGAGCAAAAATGGCCGTTAAGGGACCAACTTACCAACCGTTCATATCTTTTTCCCTCCACTAAACTGTTATGTATGGATATCAAATTTAAAAAGGTTACAATAATGACACACCTCCCTTTCTGTGGAGAGCAAAATTCTAGAAGGGAATGTTGAGTTGTTTAAATTTATATTATGACGTAAGCAACTTTAAGGGAAATTCAAATCAGTATTAGCTATAATTATAAATACAATTATTGCAATTAAAATCTCGAAATAAAATTGCAGATGTTGTCAAAAATTAACCAGAAGCTAACATTCTAATATGTATATATCTGATGTATCATGATACATCTAATGTATAATCATGATATATCTGATGTATCATCATGATGTTATGATACATTTCATTACGCATATCCATTCTCAATTCAACCTTAGACAAAAATTTATCCAACAATAAAATAAGGATTCCATTTATAAAGATAATTAGAATTTGATTAAAAAAATATACAATTCGGGTATGTTTTGTGAGAGTGGTTTTTTCTTTTGAAGAAAAATTGAGTATATTATGGATGGAAATTTGATTTTAATTTTCCAGATTTCTATACTTTTTTTTGTAAAGAATGTATAACGTAAACAGCGGAAGATATCTCTGCGGACTGTATTTTACACACGTTCTTTTAACTGACTCATCGTTCCATGTTTTCACTCACTTTCTTTTTTTCATTTGCAGAAGAAATCTGAAAAAAAAGGAGACCATTCTGAGAGGAGAAGGCATCCACAAAAGAGGAGAGCAACGATCTCTGCAGAGCCCCGAGCCGCCGTCGTAAACACTCCCTTGTCTTCTGCTGTTGAGCCAACAAAGGAGAGAATTCTTCGACTCCCGATTCAAGACAGACGGAAAAGTGGACGCGGACTTTGAGTGTAAGCAGAGCCTCGCGCGCATCCCCTACTGCGCACCCCACCACGGCGTCCCTTTCGAAAAATCCACCTCTCTCTTCGAGCGAGAAGGGAGAAATTCCAGTTGGCCGACAATCCCACTAGAGAGCAGACGATAGTATAAGCGTATCTCTGTGAATAGTCGGCGGAGGAACCACAGTGAGTTCCGCGTGTATGTGCTCCCATTTGGAAATGGTTACTGTAACGCTATGCCGCTGGATTCATCCCATTTGGCTCTTCTGTAAAAATATCGTCTGAAAAAAAATAGTTGTTAAAAGTAGAATAGATCCGAACATAATCTGATGGATTGCGATTTTTTCGAATCTTTTGGATTGAACGTCGATCTTATTGTGTGTTTTGTAGTCTTGTCAATATAGTTACGAATCACCTGAATTTGCTCAGAAATCTCTGTACAGTTTTGCACGTTTGCTTGTGTTTTCATAATCGTCTGCTTTACTTGATCACACTTTTTGGATTTTCACCGAAGCGAAGTAAGAAAATGACTTCGCCAACAAGTTGTAAACACTCGTCTGTCGTCGTATTGGTACTCGTCTGTTGGGCGGTGCTGTGCGCTTTGTCGCCGGCGGTTACGGCGGTCAACCCCCATCATGACAGAACCATCAGAAAAGGTAAGAAGCTTTTTTTATCCCCCTCCCTATTTGTACCAGATTGAGAAGGGGGGGATTTCTCCCAAGATTTGTACTTTCCAAACAGCTTATATTCAATATGAACATCTGAATCATTTTCGTAGAATCATTTTTATAAGAATTTTTTATGCGCAATTTTTTGTCAAAATAATTTATATATTTATATAATATATTCACGATATAATGCTTTAAATTTTGTCATTATGGTTAAAGCCTACAAATTACAGGTACAGAATTACTGAATGATTCTAATTTGAATCCATGTACCCATTCAGTAATGGGGATTCTAAACAACGCAAAGCATAAAAAAAATTTAAAAATTTTAATTTAAACAATTTTTATATTCCAAGTACCAATACTCTCGCTTACTCACGTAGTTAATATATATGTATATATTGCAACTACTTACTTATGAAGATCAATACTCCATTACCTTTGTAAATTCTTTAATTACATGTTTTTAATCAAAAAATAAAAATATATCAATCTATAAATAATTATAAAAATTAATAAGTTAAACTTATACAAAATATTTTTATAAAACTATATCTTAAATTTTTATATTTAGCTATTACCTGTTTAAATAGTTAATTTATATTAAAATATAATTTTATAGATACATTTATGAATGATAATCATGTATTTTACTATTTTTTTCATAATTATTTTAAAATATTGACTTAACTGTATCTTTTGTAAAAATATTTTCCTTTATTTAACTATAATTGAAAATTAAAATAATTATTTTCGTAGAACTTTTAAATTATTTTGCAGCATCATTATGTTTTTGAGTAATTACGAATTCACAAATACTCTTTGATATCGATGGCATTCTTAATTACATTTAATACGTCACTAATATTAATGTTAGTTTAAAGTCACAAGCGTTTTCAAAATTTTTTTTCAGTATTAAATTTTTAAAGCCAATAAATATATTATCTATTTAAGGACATTTAAACTTCTGTAATTATTATTATTATTTTAGACTACAATTTTATATATATATATATATATATATATATATATATATATATATATATATATATATATATATATATATATATATATATATATTGTAATTATAATTACTTATAATTATAATTTTTATGACATTAAATAATTATAATTACAATACTTAATACAATACCGATTAATTAAGATTAAAATATCTTTTGGAAATCAATTTTTAATTTTTTTTATAAAAAAGCATTTTTTGATATTTTCCCGAAAATTAAATTTAATTATTCATACGTATATACTTTCGTAAATCTTTAAAATACGTCATAGAGTTATATTAATTTAAACTTAGTCACAATTATGTAGATTAATATTACTAATCGTAATTTAATTATTTAATCAATTAAATTATGTTATTTTATTTTAAAGTGTATGCATTAAAATGCTCCGGTAATCTTATACGCTTTAGGTATGCTTATTAGTTTTACTTTAAATTTACACATCAATACATTTCCTTGCATATATTCCAACTTTGCCATAAATAATTCGAATAATTAGAAGCGAATTACTTAGTGACGAAGACAAAATGCTTCATTTATTCATATATATTGCGTAAAATTTTTTTACGGATGTAAACAATATCTTAGCTGAACGAAATTTCCTTTAACGAAATTTTCCCTTAATTTAAGTTTGAATAGCACCAGTAAATTTGCATTAATTCAAGGACATAGTTTATTCGAATTTTTCCTTAGACCTTTGTATTTAAAAAAAATAACTTCAAAATAATGTTATTTAAATTATCAGTTACTTATTTCTCATTTTTAAATTTTAGTAGGTATTATAACTATGTAAACAATTAAAATATTAAAATGGTAATTTGATGTCAGCTATATATACAATTATAAATGTGAAGTTTATTTTATGCAATTTTATCTCACCATAAATTAATGTTTAAGTAATTAAATAGCTGTAAAAATTCTATTTTTAACTAAAAAATTTTGTAATTTCAAAATATTGCTGCAAAATATTTTTCAATATTTATTCTTAAAACTTAAAATGATAGAAAGTAGTTAATATATTTTTAAAAAAATATATTATTAATACATTATTTTTATTATTAAATGTATAAATTATATTACACATTTTTTAATTGATTAATCTTACTGATTTTTAATTATTTGCTTAAAATTTTCAACAATCGCTATATCAGACGATATAACAGGGTTATTACAACACTATCGTCTGTCGAATAGAAAAATATATTTTTCTAAAACATGACTTTTTCATGTACCAGTCTTGGACGTTGGCGTAGACATGCAGAGGATGAGCCTTTCGAGAGATAAAGATCATCCCCCAACCGGATTCCAGAATGCTGGGAATCTCCTCCCCAATCCAGGTGTGCGCCAGGGGTAGTAATCCCGACAAACACTCCCATACGTTATTCAGTTAGATATAAATAAAGATAACGCCTAATATTGAAAAATATTGATTGCAGAAGATTAACTGCGTTAATATCTCCAAATTTACCTACAGATAAATAAATTATGTGAATTAGTTTGCTTGCTTTTATCTTAAGAAATATAAAAAATGGAATTTTCTAAGGAAATATTTCTCTTTGAAATAAGTAATACAAGTCACGTTTCTCAACAAATTTGAATAAACATATGATGAAAAAATTTAAAATTAATATCGATTATTACAAGATTGATGCTACAAATTTTCCAATTTTAAAAATAATATTTTTAATTATTTTAAAACTATTAAATTATGTAATTTTTTCGATAAAATTAAATGCTTATATTTATTTCTCGTAAATATTTTTTTTCTTAAATTTTCATGCATTGCAAATTAATTTTACTGAGAAGCATTTTAATTAAACAAATTAACTCCTAGAATTTGAACTTACTGTTTCTGTTACACGATAATTTTGTGATTTTTATTCCCTTTTAATTTTCCATATGAATTGCAGATTTTAATAAGTTCAAATTTCCGAAAAACTATCCGCTTGTAAATTAGAAAACGCGACAAAATATTTCGTGAAAACGATTTATGAAAGAAACTTTTACAAATCAAACGATATTATAGTAAAATAACAAACAGGGAGAAATGAATTGCAAAAATACATTAAACTGTACATGCAAATATAAACAATGCACAAATTAAAGTTATAAAATCGGGGACTAAACTGTAACTTTTTTTTATTGAATATTGGATCGAATTATTGCGAACTTTTATCCTATCAGTTATTTAATAAATTTATAGGAACTTAAATACGTAAAATGTTGTCTTGGATTTAATTATATGAAATTCAAAAGAGCCTATACTAAAATTTATGCATATACTTTAGTATACGAAGATTTGATTTGCTATGACATTTACTTTTTGCTCATGTTTTTATGGATAAGAATATTTATAAAACGAAAAATAAATTTAGCTTAATTTTCTTGTAACCGTTTGGCAAGAAAATAATGGCGTTGCTTTCACAAATTAAGTGCATTTTTGATACATAGTTTTATAAAAATAAACATTATGTAAAACATATAGCAGACAAATAGTCTGAGAAGACAATTGTTTTTTTTTTAAAGTTTATATTTAATTTTATCTTGCGAAAGAATAACTTTTTCTGTAACATATGAATTAAATTGTCATTTAAAGTCTTTTAATATTTTATTTTAAATAGAAAATTACTCGGGTCTTTAATACTTAATTCCAAATTTAAGAAAAAAAATTATTTTCCTATTATTTTTTTACTTTAATTTCATACTGTTTATTTTAACTTCATTAAAAATGAGCAAGTGTTCAAAAAAATTCGTTTCTTTGTTTTACACCTTTACAACAAAAAGTTGTATGGTTTTTAACAAAATTCAATACGTTTTTTAATAAAATTTCAATACGACTTTATAGTGGAAAAATGAATTAATCCACCATTGCAATATAAAAACAATCCCTTAACTTAGGTTTAAATTGTCATTTATAAAGAAGATTTCGTTTTGTGATTAATATATTAATAAAATGAGATGCATTTAATTTTATATTCGAACTAAATACATTTTCTCAAATAATATACAATATTTACTAATACTCTATAGTATCAAAAATAGTTGCAAATATCAGATGTTTTAACTTTTTGAAATATTTAATAAACGAATACATTATTACAATTTGATATACTCATTCACAAATCCAAATACATATTCTGCAATCAGCCAAAATTCAAGTACATATTCAGGAATTAAATATTAAAGCTGTTACATCAAGTATCTAAACTTACACACCAGTTAAGCGCATATCGATATAAAATTTTAATCGAAATTTTAGCAATTAACAACATAAACGCGGAAGTTACCAAAACCAAATGGTAGTGCCATGTTCTTCGAATTGAAAACGCTGCGTTGCTGTTTTCGGCATGAACAACTGTTAAGGTGAGTGCTTGAGAATTTTCTCCCTGACTACAATACCCAGAGGAAGCTCAAAATCAGAGAACATCTTTCGCTGTAATATTATTCGTTCTATGGTGTCAAAACATACAATCCGAAGTAGGAATTGAATCTGTAAACAGTTTAATTAATAGCCAAAGTTTATTTCAGTTCTAACAATCAAATGGCCCTTTCATTGTAAAATTAAAGTATGCATAATGTTTGTTTTCGTTATGGTAAGCACTTATTGATACCATTATGATGTTATCTATTATTATTTTTAGTTAAACTATGAATTAATAATTAATATCGTATATATTTCATAAATTAAAATTAATAATTAAAATCATAGAAATTATGGTCAAAATAGGAATGGAATTATTTTGCTAGATTATGCTCCGTGCACATGGGAATACTTCAATGGTTCTATTTTATATTTCGCTAATGCTTTGTAATTTAACATGATTTTAATTGATGAATATTTTTTTCACTTCGGATATTAAAAATTGTTTGTTAAGTAAAATAAATTTGTACATTATAAATTTTAATAAAACTACAATAATATTTCACTATAAAAACAAACAAAACATTGTTCGCGTCTTCTCTGACGGACGTATATATAGAAATTACAAACGCACCTGCCATCTCCTATTGGCAAGTATCGAACCTATGATCTTTTATTTTACATTTTATTATATAATTAGACTGTGTGGTGAGAGGTACATAATATGAAGTAACCTGAGAGCAATAAACGCAATATAAATTCCTAATATTTTTATTGTTTGTGAATTAGAGCTCATATTTTACAAAATTGTAATATAATCAAAGCATAATCATAGAATTTTTAAATTTATTTTATATATTTTTATAGCCTTTATTTTTATGATAGTATTTTTAAACAGTTATTGTTCAAAAACTAATTTTCAAAAATTAATTTTATAATAAAACACAATTTACATCATGGTGACGCGCTTTATAATTTCCTTTTATCAATGACGCAAATTAATAAACAATTTCATCTAAATTCATACTGTTCTCACAAAATTACATTTTCGTGAAAAACTGACGCAAAAATTTTAAAATATATAATTACCATTTAACATGGGAAATAGAGCTCTAAAATATCATAATTTAAAATTAATGAACTGCATAATTCTATTCAATTACGTCGATTTTCATGTAATAGCATTTTATGTAGATAAGACATTGTGTTATCCTATTTTTGGTGTATTATTTTATCGTAATAACAGCTTTGTAATTCAAATACAATAGAATATTAGAAATACACCTCGAAAGGGTGCACGCGCAGTGTCAGCAGTTGCTAATTATAAAGGAAATTATGTTGCCATTCGGCGAATGGCAAATTTATTCCACATTCACGTGCGATCGTCCGCATGTTTATTAAAATAAATCTCGCATCGCTGCATCTACTCCACTCTCTATGATCAATGGTGACAATTTCGAAACAACCAGACCAAATGGGGTTGCGTTTTGGGGAGGAGGGGGGTGGACTCTAAAATCGATATTCATCTCGAATTGTCCACTGCCGTCTTTGCCGATTTGTAGCATAATCTTGTGAAATGTCTACCAGTTGGAGTCCTTACAGAACGTACTCTATAACCGATAAACTCCCCCCAGCCAACCTCCGGGGTGCAATCATTTTCAGAGCTGCTTGCTTCGACGACGGTTCGATCTGGAAGACCCTCTCTCCAATTAAAGGCTTGCCCAAAATCGAAATCGAGTCCCGGCGCGATTCTGATTTGCGACATCTGGCGAAAAATCTATGAGGACGTCTTCCGTACCTCGTCCAGGAAAGGAGTAAGTTACGACGGGGATTAAGAATTCGGAATCAGATCGAACCGTATAGTGGGGATGAGAAAAATGTGGAATATATTAAGTCAACGTACTCTTTGAATCGTTGATGGAATTATTTTATGTGGAGGGAGGAAAGCTGTAATTTTAATACAGCCTTTAATTAAATAACTTTGTCTCGTCGATTTAATAAGCTGGATCAAGATACAAACTTAGAAGACACACTGAAATAGAATTTGATTTGATTATCGTTTGTATATGTTAGTTATCGTTTCCAATAGGAATAATGATTTTGATTTATAAAACAATTCTTCACATTCAATTTGATGAAATAAAACTCTCAAAGTAGCAAAATACCATTTATATGATTCACAACGTCAAAATATTCATCTTGACACATTCTCACGATTCAAAATTAAAATCGTTTAGTTTGGTTTTATAATATTAATTGATATAAGAAATCGTTTGCTTTGGTTCTATAATATTAATGTTCACACGAAATTATTTGATTTGGTTCTTTATATGAGAAATCGTTTGAGTGTTGGTTTTATAATTATAATATTTATAAAAAATTGTTTGTGGTTTGGTTCTATAATACTAATGTTTATAAGAAATCGTTTGCTTTGGTTTTATAATATTACTGTTCATAAGAGATTATTTGATTTTGCTCTATAATATTAATATTTATGAGAAATCGTTTGTTTTGGTTCTATAATATTAATTTTTATAAGGAAACGTTTGGTTTGGTTCTATTATCGAACTATTGTGTTATGTTGGTTTTGTGTTCAAACTAATAAGTCATTTGGTTTGGCTCTGTTATCAAACTAAACGATTTTATAAAACAATAAAAAATAAAAAGGTGGATTATTGATTATATACTTTAATTATTACTTGCAATATAGAAATATAGTTAGTAATATCAAAAGCAATCAGTCCCAATAAAGCAGAATTTTATAAAATAAATATTTCAATGTAGCTAAATATACTATTCGTACGCTTTATAATCTAATTATATTTATTTCATCAACTGATATCGATTCACAATCACGAAATGATGTGAATCGCAATCGTTTTATTTTTTATATTATTAATATTAGCTGTCTCACGTGGGTAGAAATTAGAATCTGAGTACCTATTATTTTAATAAAAATAAATGAAAGGAATATTATTAAAAAAATTATCATAATTAAAATAATTATTTTATTAAATTTGACAAATTTTAATATTATACAATAATAAGGAAACATTCAACAAGATATTATATTAAAGTATTTATAATTATAACGCTTCAAAACATTTCAATATATAAACAAACATGCAATTAAAAAGAAAAACATAGATTTTTTATATTTTTAACGCAAAAAATTGTAAGCGCGCATTAAAAACAATATTTTGATAGGATTTTTTTATTTTCTTCGTGTGGTGGAAAATCAATAAGAGTTTGTGGATGGGGGATTAAAAACGCTTAGAAACAACATTTATTAAACAGTAATCAGTATATATGTGAAAATTTTCCCTTTTAATCATAATTTCCAAATAACTGGAAAGAATAAAAAAGAGTGAAACCGAAATTTTAGAAAGATTTCTCAACGAAATCCCTGCGCTAACCTGGTGAAAAATCTGTGGAAGTGACATAAAATAAAATATTTTATCATTAAATTATTTAGAAAAGATTAAATAAATGTAAAATGAGTGTGCTATTTCTTTTTATTTTATACATTATAATAATACATTTAGTATAATGAAAGCCAGTTTCATTTATAAGAAAATATTTCATTCGTAGAAATATCTAGAAAGATATTTTTAATGTATTTAATAACATTCTTTCTTTAATAAACAATAATAAATAAGACGTAAAACAACTAATTGAAACATTTTCCAAAATACACTTATAAAAAAATTTCACTTATAAATTACTTTTAATAAATGCAACAAAATTTAATTTAAGTAAGGCATTTTTTTATTCTATGATTTAATGGGGTTATAAAGTATTTAATTAATTTAATATGTGCTTATGTGTGTGTGTGTACATAAATTTACAAATATAAGAATAATGACATTTCTATAGAAAGAAAATATCAGTGATATAAATTTCGATCATTAATTAGAAAACGATGTTTTAATTCGTTTTTAATTCCTATCTCGCTGATTTTCTCTTTTGTATCTCTTTCTCTTTTTCAATAAGGAAGAAAGTATACAAGAGATATATCACTTGCATTCAAATTTAATTTTACATTTTATTATTTCCATCAGACTACAAAGCAGACGATTACTTCAATTCATATTTAATTTTCAGAATGAATGCTTTATAAAGATTAAATTTAGCCTTCCAAATATCAGTTTTTTTTCCAGCAATCATTTATTTCTGAATCATTAAAAGAATTTAGAAATTAGAGAAATCGTTGGGTTGAATTTTTATTTGCATATTGAATAAAATTATCATTTGATAAAGAATAAATTTATTGAATAGAATAAAATCATATTATAATGTATTAGTGCCTCTTTAAACATTGTCTGAAAGGTTTCATATGCATATATGTATTCATATCTGTGATATATATATATATTAGATTTTACCACCTCAAAGGTATGAATTAAATATTTTAGGACATTATGATAAACATTTATTTAGAGTGTCTCAGCTCCCTTTAGTAAATACGATTGATCTTCCAATAAGTCAGGATTCGAACTCACTATCTCCTGGTAGTGAGAACATCTTAACCAGCCCACCACGTCTAAATACTTGGTATTTAAGACGCGAAGAAGATCTCACCATTTTAAGAGTGATTGATTGAAATACCATGGCCGAAATGGAGAAGTTTGGAGGAAAATTCTTGTGAAGGCCTGGGACCACCCTGTACTGTCATGTCACCGAGAAAGGAAGGAAGATGCTAAGAAAAAAATTATGATCTATTTATCATTTTCTGAACATTTTCTTTGATGTTAAAACTAAAATAGCTGTAAAAACACATCAAATTAATCTGTAAAATTTTTCTCATAAACATACTCCGTAAGTTTATCAGCCGAATATTATATTAATGTATAATGGTAATATTCAAAAAATGCATTAGTATTATTTGTACAAAATTTATTTTTTATCATTTTCATATAGGGATAGAGGTTAATTCACTCATCACTTAAGTTTAAACGTAGATTAACTAAATAATGCTTAAAATAAACCCTCTCCTAAATCATCATAACGATTATTATCTAAAGGAACGTATTGTATTATAACCAACACCATACTGCTTTGAATAGCGAGAACTAGATATGAGTTAGTTTATTTCTCAGCATTACATAAACAAATATCATGTTATGTTGTTGTTGTCGTGTATCAGCTTAGGCTGGCAACATGGGGTGCGCTGCTCCACTTTTCCAAATGAACCATATTTTGGTGTGGAGTCCGACTTCCTCAGTACACACATGCCATAGGAACCCGTTTATAGGATAGGCAACCATTCACACCTCTTTCATACAAGGAAAGGACAAAGACAGAATAGATAGAGAGAGAAAGTACATCCATGCTCGAACCGGGATTCAAACCCAGGACCTCCTTATACGCAGTCAGGTACGCTGACCACTAGACAAGTTGGGCGGCATATCTAGTAACGTTGATACAAATATTAGAAATTAATATTAGCATTTTTTCAAATCATTTTTATCGAAATTGGTAGCAATATATTATTAAAGTTTTACTTTAATGAAAGTTTATTTATTTTTCATTCATTGCTCAGAACGGTTAAATAAATACGACTATGCCCTTTGACGTGAAAAGTCACAAGTTCGATCCTAGCAGTTATGATAAAGAATAGATGGTTATTGATTTTATTCATTTTTGTATGCGTATCTCTCAAACTACATCTTTACATTTGGCAAATTAAAGTACCCATTTTCTAAAGAAACTATTCAGGAAAATAAATATGCTATATTTATATTTAAATGTCTTATAACAGCTTTTAACTATTAAATTGTCTGACATGCAGTAATTAATTCTTCATAAAAATTTAATAAAATCAAGATTCACTACAGGATTGAATTTCAACAAGAACTATTACCATGACCAATGATTTCAAGGTGTAAAAAACAATTCATTTTGAAATAATAAAAATCGCTTTTTTATTGTCTACTACTTATTTTAAGTCATTGTCTACTACAGGTGTACTTTGTGATGCTCTAAGCTTGTTTTGCATAAGATTCTTTTGCATAACTATTACACATAATTTTCTTTTGTATAACACTTCAATTTAAAAATCTGTTTCTGTGAAAAATGACTCAGATCGTTTGCATCGCTTGAGTCAAATCGTTTGAAACTTCTTTTTCAGTTCTAATTTAGCTATGTGATCTATTTCATTTTCCACCTCACCTTTGTTCAGATAGTCTTCCGAGGGGTAGAAAAGTGTGTTCACGATCTTCAGACCACACACTGCGCGGAGATCTTAAGATCTTCGCGAAAGATCACCCCGCGACTATATAAATAGATAAAATATAGAAAGATGATTCAGAAGAAGAGAGCGAGTTATAAAAAAAAATTGAGAAGGGAAGATATGATGAAAATTCCGAAAGCGGGCTCTTTTCTTCCTTCTCTGATGAAACACCGCAGCCGACCACCCCTCGTAAATTGCGGACCCGGGCATTTCATTAGGACCTAAATGAGTCTTAATCGCGTGATCAGGAGGGGGTTGTCATCCCCCTTTCCTGGAAGAAAAATAAAGGACTCCAAGAAAGAGGGGGTGGTCTTGATGAAAAGCGGCGTGTTCTTTGCCGTAATTAGACAGCGTACGAATTTGTTCTCGTCTTAAGGTATGGCGTGAGCATATCTTACGCCCGCACTTTACGACCTTCGTTAAGAAGCTCAAGATAATGAAACACTTCTAAAGTATGGAAGGATAGATTGTGGAGGGATGGTGTTCATTAAGAAGTCGTTATGCAGACGACTTTTTACATATTTCTCACCCCTCATTCGTATGTATATCTGTGTAATACCTTACGTCGATGCTCATAAAACGAGTAAGTTCTTTTTCTGCGAAGGGATGCGTGTCGTTTGCTTTATAACAGGAAGTCATTTTACCTGACCCTTTACTCGTGATTTATGGTCCTCTTCACATATGAACGGCAAATGAAAACGATGTCTTTGAAGATAATTTTTAAAATATGACCTATCTCCTTTCATATTCCTGGATTTAAATGATATATTTTATTTTAAAATTGTTCTTTCAAGATGAAAAAAGTTATAAATCTATATATTTCAAGAAGAAAGTTATAATAAATTAATTAAAACTAAAAAAGTATATATTTTTACGTATAGCGAAACGTATAATTTAATTAATTAAAAAATTTTGTATTTTACTACCTGTATTTATTAAGCAGAGGGATTTAAAATTTTAATTGATCTGCCCAAAATTTTCAGCCTCAGTACTGTACATCTCTGCTAGTACATATTCATCTTTGCTGAAAATAATATAACGGATAAAATATTTAAAGATAAATTTTTTTGAAACCATAAATATTATTTTATTTTTAATATTTGTTATTATTTGTTTCATAGATTATATAAGATGAATAATATTAATTTAATTTTACTTATATTTTATTTTACAAAATATAATAATCAAATTAGTATTTAGATTATTTTTAGTCTATAACCAAATTGAAATTTTGTTGTTTTTAACACTGAAATATACTTTCATTATATTTGCTGATAAGTTCTTGGTTTTAATCAGAATTTAAAATTATAGATGCTTATTTATTTTCAGTTCTTATTTGTCAGTTGTTGAACACATCAGTTATTATATGCTAATTGTATACATTCTTACAATTTGTTTGGACCCGAAAATCACCAAGTTTGACAACTGACAAATCTGAAGAAAATGTGTTGTTATTTTATATAAATTTCCTTTTTTAAAATAAAAATTTAGTATGAATTTTTTTAAAAAAGCTAAATTTTTATCACTTTATTTTTGTTATTTTATAGTTGAATCTTCTGATCCTTTGTTAGCAAATGCATTATTCTAAAGTAATTGTTTTTTAAGATGAATGAAATATTCGCATTTTTATTTTTGGAAAATGAATGCATTATATATATATATATATATAATTTCAAAATGTTTTTGATACTAACTACATACAATGGAATATTGGAATATACACTTTTTTAGAAGGCTCCACTGCGTAGATTAGATATTGGACAACAATCTCCCGGTTGTAGGGTCCTGAGTTCGATCCCAGTCGTGGTTGAATAATGAGGGGTGAATGTTACATTTTCGTTTTATGCAAACACATTGTTGGTGTAGGTGCTGAAGTTTGCTTCTTTCTTTGTTATTGCACATATAAATATGAAATTCAATCTATAAAATCCTCTTAAAAAGGTAACTTCCGGAGGAGTACTGTGGATAATGAAATGCCTGCAACAGGTGTCAAGCTATGCTTGATATGTTGCTAAACAACTTAAAGAGACAATATATAAGCAAAAGTTGTAGAAAAATTTCTTTTGCTGATAAATCACTGAAAGCCATCCTGTGCTGAATTGTTCTAAATGTATGAAATAATTATGATTAGAGAAATTTCATGGGGATCGATTTTTCTGACGAGTCGTTATGGAAAAATAAGTACCATCTACCCCTGATTAATGTTTTATTATTTAAATTGATATTGCTGTAGAAACTAATCCTATGACTTTAATTACAAACTTATGAATTGTTAAATATTTCAAAAATATTCCCTAATTCATTAATTTACCGCCATAACGAATATTTTCTGGTATTTTTAATGAAAATTAATGAGATCTGCATAGTTACAAAAGTTGTTGTCCCCAATTGTCACAGTTTAAAGTTCCATCTTATTCAAAGGAACTAATTTTATACATGGAGGGGGTACTTGACGTCCTAAAAAAGACAGACCGGGTCCTCCAATCAGCAAACAATGCAGCCCACAATGCGCTTTCGTATTATATATTCATATTCACATATCACCGGTAATTAAACCATTGTAACTCCCAAGCATTTGGCAGATGTATATGACATAGTATAAATTGTACAACAGTGGCTGGAATTGAACTTGGAGCCTTTCACTCTGAAGAATAGAATTCTACTATTAGACGACGATGAATCCCTATTTTGTGTGTGTTGCTAAAGACAGTTCTTTTTACACATCAACTCTGCAGATGAACTTGTTAAACTCTATTAAAAGCCAATTTTTGTTGTTCACCTTGTATATTATAATATTTTATTTTAAAAAACGACAAAATCTAACTTGCGACAAAATTTGGTTACCTAAAAAAATGTAGAATATAATTCTGAAAGGTGATTCGTCAGGAAATTGACCATGTTTTATTCGTTTTACATGCCGCGTTCCATAGTAAGGTTATATCCTAGGCTGTACATCAAACTTTGGCATGAATATTGCTTGCAAAATTTCTGATTGATGCGAAAATATAAGTAAACAAATTTTATATTAGTTTCCTTTTCGATTAATTTTCCTTCCCATTTCCTTAACATTGAACATAATAGGTTTTCTTACATTTCCAAACTCTGCAAAATTGGTTTTTAATCAACTAAAAGCAGCATTTGGAATTTTTTTTTAAAAATTTGTTTTCTTTTTCTTGACAGAAAACAAAAACAGCTATTAGTTCTTGTTTGGAAGAAGTTGCCTTTTCTTTTTAGCGATTTAATGAGAGTAAATAACCGGTCTTTATTTACAGCCTCTGCCTTAAACGCGACTTGAGAAAATGAAAGGTGCGGCCTTCTCTTCCTCGTCCAGCTGAACACTTCTTCCGACAAGATTCGGAAAGATGGATAGTTCCGAACATTTAAATAGAGATAATGCCTGACTACCATGAAACAGGTAAAATATACACCTCCCTGTTAGATATCGTCTGCGCAATAAAATAAATGATCGCCACGAACAGTTGGATTTGACCTCAGACCCACCCTTTAGTACAGCACACTTAATATTGTTCGTTTAAAATATATGTGCTCCGTCGGTTAAAATAAAAAAAATGATTGGAAGATCGTCTGCTATTTAATTTTTTGTGGACACATTTAGTAAGCTGTTCAGAATGTTGGAATTTAAATTTAAAACACCCCTTTAACATCCATTTGTCAAACAAGGACATATTGACTGCACGTATTCCATTAATAATAAATTCTTATACGCAGACGATTTATTTAGGATTATCGTCTGCATATAAAGTCAACTGCCGATTCACAACCCTTATTTAAAGGGAAATTATATATATATATATATATATATATATATATATATATATATATATATATATATATATATATATATATATATATATATATATATATATATATATATATATATATATATAGTGTGTGTGTGTGTGTGAGTGAGTGTGTATATGCATATAAACATTTTAATATTATAAAATTCGAAAACGCTCGTTTAACACCTATTTGTCAAATAAGGACATGTTGAATACATATATTCCATTGCAAGTCAATTCTTATACGCACACGATTTATTTAGGATTATCGTTTGCATATAAACTAACTGTCTATTCTCAATATCTCAACCTTATATTTAAGTGAAAGAATATATATAAATAAATAAATAAATAAATATATATATGTATATATATATATATATATATATATATATATATATATATATATATACATATATATATATATATATATATATATATATATATATATATATATATATATATATATGCGTGTGTGTGTGTGTGTATGTGTGTGTGTGTGTGTTTGTGTGTGTGTGTGAATGAGTGTGTATATGCATATAAACATTTTAATATTATAATAAAATTCGAAAACGCTCGTTTAACACCTATTTGTCAAATAAGGACATGTTGAATACACATATTCCATTGCAAGTCAATTCTTATACGCACACAATTTATTTAGGATTATCGTTTGCATATAAACTAACTGTCTATTCTCAATATTTCAACCTTATATTTAAGTGAAAGATTATATATATATATATATATATATATATATATATATATATATATATATATATATATATATGTATATATATTCTTTCACTTAAATATAATATATATATATATATATATATATATATATATATATATATATATATATATATAGATATAGATAGATAGATAACACAATAAATAATGAAATGAATACGTAAAATAATTTCCTTTCAAGTTCTTATATTGAGCATGAAGCTTATGTTTATGTTCAGTACAAGCACATGATTATGTGCGCATAGTAAACTATATTCTTACCCAATATTTGGAAAATTATTTTAATATCGAAGTTAATAGTAATTAAATTAAAAATTTTAATCAATATTAAATTTTTCAATTTTAATCAGTAATTATGATACTCTTTGGATGCTTATAAATATTGTCACAGATCATAAATATTATCACAGATTGTATATATGATCACAGATATTTCTCGTTTTAAATATTTTATAACTTTTTTTTGATAATTATCCCTTATTATTAAAAGGTATTAGTTTTTAGAGAAATTTTTAAATGTGAAAATAACGGTTATCGTTTGTTCATTCTCCCAATTTACTTCCAATTGTGAAAATGAAAACGATATAATATAATCATCTGAAATTGAAAGATGAAAGCTAAAATTATACTAGCTTAATATGAGCTAAAAATTTTTTCACAAAATTCAATTTGGTGTACGAATAAAAAATTTATATATATTTCGATCAACGAATTTCTTACTTATAAAGGTAATATATTATTTAGTTTTTATATATTAAGTTGATATTATCAAACAAAAGAATGCAAAGTCAACAAAATTTTTTGTGAATAAACTAAATATTAAATTTTTTCATCCAAAATATTATATTAATAATAAAAATGAAGTAAAATATGTTCTACATGATCAACATTTTGAAAAGAACATATTGTGGAATACTAATTTCAACGCATTACATAGTTAAATTTCTTTATTATGATTTAAGATAATGTTAAAACAGGTGGTTGGTGGTTGAGTTGTTAGTGTTTCTGACTCCTAAGCTGCTGGTCGCGGGTTCAAATCCCGCTTCGGGTATGAACGGTCATTTCTCTATTTCCATGTCGTTTCTACTGAGATGATGAACGAATGTGCCCCAACATCTGTTGGGACATTTGGTGGTGTGACGTGAGTAATGCGTTCCTTCTCCGTAACTTTGTTCACAGGTGTCCACCGATAACAATAAATAAGTAGAATTTTTTCCGTCTTTGTTGTGGCGATGGGTTTGTCCTTTCTAGAAATATCATGAATACATTAAAAAAAAGTAATGAATTACGATCTTTAAATATTCTGCTTTAAATTATTATTTGCAAATTTAAACTTTATTTTAAACAATATTTCAAATTATTTAAAAAAAATTATTATTTTTCTATTAAATACTGCTTACATATTTTAGTAAAATTTCCAGTTTAAATGGTTATCATTGAAACATATCCTTCTTAAAGTATAGCTAGAGCATTTCTTTAGAAAAAAAATCATCATTTACTTTTTCCATTATCCAATCTTATGAGTGCTTCGAAGAGTAAACTGTAAAAGAGACCATTTCGTACAAAAATGTAATGTCAACAATTCTATTGGAAAACAATCTCGTTGATGAAATATATTTTTTTATAACTATTCTTTACCCTTTTGCTCTAAACTAAATGTTTCCGCATCGTTAATTTCTTTTACCTTCTGAGACGGTTGCAGTTATCAAATGCTCCGAATAAAATTTCTTTCATCGAGAGATGTTTGTAAAACAATAACACTTTTTTCGAGGAATTAGCTTTTTAAGCCCGATACCTTTTGAACGCACAAACATCTATTATTTATATTTCATACCTGTTGCTTTCCAAAATATGCGCTTATTTTGTTTCGCTCATTTGAAATTTTTATAAGTAATTTATAAAGTAAACTTCTGTAATCGATTTTGTTTTTTTTTCTCTGTGAATTTTCGAGTCTCGCTTCAGTTGGAAATATTTTTCTCAGTATTGGTTTAATAAGCGTTAACATCGTCAAATTGTGTGTGTATTATGAATTTATTACATATTTTATTCCAATGCATTTAGTACGTTGTTTTAAAACGAGCTTGTATTTTTTGAAGTGGAATTTAGGGAATTAGCCAATAAAAATCCCTATTTCTCTTCCCTAATCAAAATTTTCGTAATCTATTCCCTACACAAAATTCTTTAGATCTTTACCATGCTCAAAAAATTCCTAAATTTATTCACTACTCATAATTTCCTAAATTTATTACTTTCTCAAAATTTTCTAAATCTATTCTCTACTCAAAATTTCCTAAATCTATTCTCTATTCAAAATTTCCTAAATTTATTCCCGACTCAAAATTCCCAAAATTTATTACCTTCTCAAAATTTCCTAAATTTATTCCCTACTCAAAAATTTTTAGATCTATTCTTTCTCAAAATTTTCCATTTTTATTCCCGAGTCAAAATTCCCTAAATCTATTCCTTGCTTAAAATTCCCTAAATCTATTCCTTGCTTAAAATTCCCTAAATTTATTTCCTGCTTAAAATTTTCCAAATTTATTTCTTAGTCAAATATACCTAAATTCAATTTATTACTCAAAATTACCTAAATTTATTCCCTACTCAAAATTTTCTAAATTTATTTCTTATTCAAAATTTTTTTGATCTATTCTTTTGCAAATTTTTTCAAATTTATTCCCTAGTCAAAATTCCCTAAATATATTCCCTACTCCAATTTCCCTATATCAGTTTATGCAGTCAATGCCTGAGTCAGTTAAATTCCACTTTAACTATTCCTGTGATTGATTAATAAACCCTATGAAAACTTTAATTCTGTTGGCGTTCTGAGAATGAAATCTTTGACAAGTGATCTCGTTCGAACTGATTTCTTTTCGCACGTGGTAATCAAGTTTTCGTTGACTTGGGTATGGAATATATATTTTAAAGCAATATATATTAAAATGCCGTAGTGGCCTGGTTGGTTAGGGTATTCGTTATCAAAATATAGTGAGCTCGAATCTCTAACTAATCAATTATCTATCGTGTTCGCAAATGGCATCTGGAATACCTGTTACAATTGATCGTGTTCACAATGTCTTCTGTGTCAAATGACTCCTTTGGGGGTGGCTTTCAACTTCTGGGGCTCATTTGCTTGGTCTCTGCTTCTAAATGACAAAGACTCACTACTATGGCACACTCACTGGGTGCCCCACTATATGAGGTGCAATTCCTTTCACGCCTTTTAGTGTTTAAAGGTGGAAATCCTAGCAGCAGGACTTTATACAACAACAACATATTATATTAAATAAAATAGAGAGACAGATTTACAAAATCTGTGCATTTGCTTTCGTGAAAATTTTAAATGTGGTAATATTTTTTTTATCCTACGTCAAGACAGCGGCCTTATTGGCCATGAGTCCAATAAAAATTAGCCTTATTGTGGAAGTTGTCGGGTAAACAGTTCAAAAGAGAAAGCGCAGGACAGCTTGTCAAATCAATAAAGTCCATAAAGGCTCCTGAAGGACACAGGGTACAGTAGGGCATGTTGACCACGCCGATACGGCTTAAGTGTCCCTGGATAAAGTCATGTCCAGTCAAAATTCTGAAATTGGCTGTGAAAATGGAGCGTGGAAGGCACATGGGGAGTGGAGAGTTCAACAGGGAACCCCAAGCCTTGTCTTTAGTAATTTCGCTATATGAATTATGAAGGTCTTTGAGGAGTTTGTTTTTGATTAAGTTGCAGATTTGTTGGTATGATGGAATAAAATCAGGCTGTTGCAGTTTACATCCATTCTTTGCAAGGTCATCTGCTTTTTCGTTCCCATAGATATTACAATGGCTAGGTATCCCCTGAAGAACAATTTCCCACCAGATGGAAATGGCATGATTGAAGAGTGACTTTACTTCGTCCACGTGAAATGAATCGCTTATTGAGTGTGAAGTGATGTCCACAATAGCAGACTGGGAGTCAACAAAAAAGACAACTTTCTTTAGTAGAGTGCTCAGCCCAAGAAGATTCACAGAGGCACACTTTATGGCCTCAATTTCAGCAGAATGGGGCAATATTACAAATTAAAACCAATATTGTTATAATCGCGGATAATTTCCGATTATCCGCAAGCAGATTATCTGCTTTGTGGTCAACTCTCATTATATTTAAATATAGAAAAACAACTATCCCTAATGAAGAAAATGAATTTCAATTCAAAGAAATCGAATGAATAGAAAGAGGGAATTTCTAGTCATTCGATTTCTTTGAATTGTGAAGTTCTTTTCTTCATTAGGGAAAGTTGTCTTTTTGAAATCGGAAATTTCTAGTTATCAAGCAATTTCAAAACCATCCTGTAAACTCTGTATTCGAGCATCATCAATAACACACACTCAAAACGAACACATTTCTGATTCAATCTTGTGTTAACATATCTGGTTAAACATTACGGGTTAACCTTCTTATGTAGCCTATGTAAATTGCATTATCCTTTATTAAAACATGGCAATGTATCATTTATTAGGAGGGGGAAAAACTCTGCTTTAATATATATATCGTTAGAAATGCAGCATATCTTTCAAAATTTAATTATATCAGGTTACGAACTTCTTAACTTACGTTTTGAAGCAACAAACTTTAAGATTTTATTGAGTAAGTGACATGCGACATAATTTTTTCTAAAAAGTTAATTTCATATTATTTACTAATTTTGTAATGTACATTGTAAATTTTATAAAATTAATAAATACTTTATATAGCTAATAATTTGATTTTATATTTTTATTTTTACATGCCGTATATGCCAACTTTTACCGGTTGGCGTAATTTTTAGTGATATTATTATCTGTCTACATTATTATTCGTTATGTACATTACCTGAATATTATAGTTTTTATTTTATTTTTTTATATTAATTTCCTACTTAAAATATTGAAATTTTAACACCTTTCGCATTGAAATATTTCCAAATTTTATGCTATTATTAAATTAAAATACTTAAATTATATTCTATTATTGTATTTAAATATTCAAATTTTAGGCTATTATTTTATTATTAAAACTCTTAATAGTACTTCCATCTGTGCATTAGTATTTTATTTATTTCATTGGAAAGCTCCAGTCGACTAGACTGGAAAAATAACTTAATTTGGAAAGAATTATTTATGTTTAGAAGAAATGGTTATAAGTGATATAGAGAATATTTAAATTCTATTATTTGTATAATAAATTAATTAATTAAATTTCCAATAAATACAGCAAGAGCAGTGGTGTAATTAAGGTTTCAACTACTTTTTATTATCAGCCAAATGTTCCCATATATGTATTATTATCTTTATTATATTTTATTAATATTATTTTTAATATTACGATATAACACAATTTATAAAAAATTATAATAAATTATAATATATATTGCGTTAATTAAAGTAGTGTGTGCGTAAAAAGATATATAGTAGCAAAGCATTCAATTTTCTTAAATTTAATACTTTTAACAGTACTTTATTACTTAACTGATAATTCATTCATTTTATTATCAATCCCAGAATGGAAATTTAACCATATTTTTTCTGGAAATCATTTTGTAAACCTTTCTTTTTACTATAGCATATAAAAACAATTTTTTTGCAAAGTATATGTTATAAAAATAGTTTTCAATTTATGTGTGTCTTTGTGTGTGTGATAATTCTACATAAACACTGAAATTATCACAAAAGGTTTTGTATAAATAACAATGTACATTTTTTTAAAATCATTTTTAATTATACTTAATCATATTAATACGATTATTTCATTTCATTAAAACTACCACATGCTTAATATGCAAATTTTGAACACGTTTTTCTGAATAAACAGTAAAAATTTCTTATATTATGTACTGTGCTAACGTCTCAAAAAGTGTTTTGTTAAGTTTGCGTAGTATTAGATAAAACAAAAGTAAAGCATGCTGGATTTTTTCAATTAATATAATTTTTGTGTAATTAATTTATCACATATTACAATCATTCGTACATTATATTATTATTTTCACGCTTTCTATATATGTTTCCTAACAAAAAAGAATAATGAGAATATGGTGCATTATAATAGAATATTCTTGTGCATTTCAAAAAAGTATTTTTTAATAATGTATGACATTTGATCATTTTTTATAAAATATTTTGTCATGAATGAAAATAGTATTAAGTTTTATTTTATCCTTTCAATATGCATAAGATGTTATACATTAAGAAAAAACGAGTATATAGATATTTTTGTTAATGTAACAGAGTTATCATTATCGCGTTATTTTAAATAATTCGTTATATTTAAGTATATGTATATATAATTCGTTATATGTTATATACTAATACACTACGTAAAGATAATAACATAATATAATACAATATATACATTATATAGAAGCCCGGTGGCTTAGTGGCAGCATTTCACGCTCCCATGACACAGGTCCGAGGTTCGATCCTCGGGCTGGGCAAGGTTGACTCAGCCTTTCATCCCTTCAGTGGGTCGATTAACTGAGTACCAAGCATGCTTGGGAACTAAACACTGGGGGTCTTACGTTAGGCTGACCACCTAACTGGGACATATGCTTCGCACCCCAGGGCCCTCGGTCATGAAAACTGTTATGGGCACTGTAGGCCTTGGCCCATATGGGCTGTCGTGCCATGGAGTTTAGTTTAGTATATATATTATATATACAATATAATAAGGTATTGTTTAATGTGTATATGTATATACATATACACACACATATATATATATATATATATATATATATATATTAAGATATTGTATACTAAGGAAAAAAAGGGGAATAAATTTTTGTTGATGTTACATTTCCGCTTTATTGTATATAATTTGTTTTTTTTATGAACTTTGTACTAATATAGTATTATATAATAATATATATAAACTAAGAAAATAGGCCTACAGATTTTCTGTTAATGTAGCATTTATAACATTATTGCGAAATCATATTTAATTCGTTATATATTATATACTTATATACTATCTAAAAATATAATAATATATTATATATAATATGGTAAAATATAATACGTTAAGATATATGCCAAGAAAAAACGCATACAGTTTTTTTTTGTTAATGTAACATTTAACATAATCGCATTATTGTAATTCATTTACTTCGTTACAGTTGTCACAGTTGTTCCTAAATATATTTTTTTCTCTTTCTTCTCAGAAGTCGCTTCATAAGAATTCCCCGTGTTTTATTTTACTTTCTATCCCTCTCTCCCTGAAAAAAAGTCCCTTCCTTGTCATACATTCTAGAATGTAATCCTTTACCCACAAAGCACCCTCTTCGCAGGCAATTCCGAAACCTTACTTTAATTATGAGGAAGGGGGGCGATATGGTTATAAGAGAAGCCATCAAACTGTTTCCGCGACGCAGTGAAAGGCGAAACCCACTCATTAATGCACAGTCGCTGCCGACTTTTATGATTGCTTGCGACACGTCACTTCAAATGAGTGAGGCTTCTTTGCATAAAGTCTTCCTTTTTTATGAGCTAAAAAAACAAACATTCTGTTACTGGGCGACGATTTTTTATGAGAATATTCGGAGAAGAAGTATTTGAAGGATTAATTTACACTGGATTCTTCAGAAATTGTTAAATGTCTTATTTAACTTCACCGTGGCATTGTGATAAGGTAAGTCTCTTCGGATCATAAGATCCTAGGTTTGATCCTAGCCATTGTTGAACATCGGGAGACTCTTTTTTCCATCGAAGTGGGTGCTGGAGAATCTTCCGGATATATACCACTATCTTTAAAAATTCCTTTCTGAAGCTAATTTTCGCCGTGGATATCAAAATGCCTTCTTAAGTCTTCGACATTTAGGCTGAAAATCTTCCGGATGTATACCACTATCTGTAAAAATTCCTTTCTGAAGCTAATTTACGCCGTGGATATCAAAATGCTTTCTTAAGTCTTCAACATTTAGGCTGAGAATCTTCCGGATATATACCACGATCTGTAAAAATTCCTTTCTGAAGCTAATTTACGCCGTGGATATCAAAATGCCTTCTTAAGTCTTCAACATTTAGGCTGAGAATCTTCCGGATGTATACCACTATCTTTAAAAATTCCTTTCTGAAGCTAATTTACGCCGTGGATATCAAAATGCCTTCTTAAGTCTTCAACATTTAGGCTGAGAATCTTCCGGATGTATACCACTATCTGTAAAAATTCCTTTCTGAAGCTAATTTACGCCGTGGATATCAAAATGCCTTCTTAAGTCTTCAACATTTAGGCTGAGAATCTTCCGGATGTATACCACTATCTGTAAAAATTCCTTTCTGAAGCTAATTTACGCCGTGGATATCAAAATGCCTTCTTAAGTCTTCAACATTTAGGCTGAGAATCTTCCGGATGTATACCACTATCTGTAAAAATTCCTTTCTGAAGCTAATTTACGCCGTGGATATCAAAATGCCTTCTTAAGTCTTCAACATTTAGGCTGAGAATCTTCCGGATGTATACCACTATCTGTAAAAATTCCTTTCTGAAGCTAATTTACGCCGTGGATATCAAAATGCCTTCTTAAGTCTTCAACATTTAGGCTGAGAATCTTCCGGATGTATACCACTATCTGTAAAAATTCCTTTCTGAAGCTAATTTACGCCGTGGATATCAAAATGCCTTCTTAAGTCTTCAACATTTAGGCTGAGAATCTTCCGGATGTATACCACTATCTGTAAAAATTCCTTTCTGAAGCTAATTTACCCCGTTGATATCAAAATGCTTTCTTAAGTCTTCAACATTTAGGCTGTCTGCGATGCGGCGAAGAAAAATATATATTGTTTGCTTACCAATGCCTGTTTATGTGAAGTTGCTTACAAGGGCCAGCCTAACTGACCGCTTCAATTATATTCTGTACTATTGCAAACATGTATACCCATAGAATTTACAAATGAACCCAAAAATACTATGATTGATACAATTGTAATTTAATTGAGACTAATAACGTAGTAAGATTAGTTTCTTTTTCTAGCCCACTGGTGACTGAGTTGTTAACGTAAAAGCTGGGTTCGAATCCTGGTTTGGGCATGGATGTTTCTTTCTTTCGCTGTTCTTTTTTTTTTCTGAGATGATGTATGAATGCAGCTCATCCTATAAACGGGTTTGTGGTGATATGGCTTGGGTAATGCTTCTCGTCACCGTGACTTAGTTCACAGTTGCCCAATGGATAACGATAAATGATTTGCAGTTTCCTGCCTTGATGTGGTGAAGAGTTAGTTACCCAATACCCGCCATTATTACAAAAAAAAAGTTCTTTTCTAGTTCTATTTCTGGTTACAGTTAAATTGTCTGTTTACAATTAGGAATATTTCTGTTTACTGAGATTGATAAGCAAATTAACTGCCTCGTAATTTTGAGTCCCAGATATGCGATGAGGTCGACTTTTGAGCAATATGCTATGACATTTCCTCGTATCTTACGAAATTTCTAATGTATCATAGGACATGACGGTCTTATTACTGGTTCAGGTATTGTGAAACCACCTGATGACGAGAAAGACTACATTTTTCCTTAGCTCACATTAACTCCAATGGTAACAACAATATCATTATTAACTATAACACTTTAATGATACGATAAATTCAATGTTTCGTTCTTTCATTCGGTGTATCTGGGTTCAGTTCCGGGTCTTTGACGTCTAGACGAGAGTCTTTGACGTTACATAGTAGATATCATAACAGTCTAAGACTGTTTTAAGTCATTTTAACGGCTACCGAGTAACTGAATAGATGTCTTTTCGTAGATTCATGTTCATATATTGCAAGGGAGGAAACCCGGAAAACTTTCCAGCAATGGCCCATACAGATGTATAGGCATATGGCAGAAACGCAACAACATTTACCTCCCGTTGATCAACTAAGGCTGGAAACAAACCCAAAATACTTCTCTCTATCCGAATCGTTAGTAATAATTGTTGCCTATGTCTGTTGTCAGCAATCTATATAAAGCAACAATATAGCCCAAAGATAACATATAACATTTTCTAAATCTCATAAAAACTATAATGGTTAGTTTTAAATAGATTTAATTATTTTTCCTTTAACTATTACATTTGAATATGAAATTCATGTTAATGAGGACAGAAATTTTGAGTTTCATAAAAAAAAAACCTCATTAGGTTTTTATCAAAACTCAGTAATAATGAATAATTTTTTTTTTTTTTTAAGTAACTACTCTGGCATCCGCATAATCAGTCGCTTACAAAATCGCTCGCAGCTTTTAATGGCATTTCGATAATAGAAATTGCTTCAAAACCAATTTTCATTCAAGCAGTCGGAGATTTATTTCCATTTGAGTTGTTTCAAAGCGCATTAGCAAGAGGCAGCCGATGATAATAAATAGCAGCCGCATTATTTTTCCCCGGCTAACTTTCCGACCGAGATCGCGCCTTAAATTAATTTTACGACATCGATTTTCACTTTCATCGAGTCGGCTATTAACTGCAACCGATACATCACTCGATCCCCGCTTTTCTTTCGGGTCAATTAAAGATTAGTGCAACAGGTTATCATCTGCGCTTTGCGGGTAACGCGACATGTCCACTCGCGATCGGTTTACAGTTAACTGTGCGTTTAGTGGAAAAGAGTTTTTACTCGAAAATTTTCTTGCTGTATTTTTTTGTTAATCTTGAATTGATTATTTCCTTAATGGCAAATAATTCTACTCATTAATTTTTGGAATTTGATTTAATAAAATTTGAAGAGTGGACAACATGTCAACGATAGCTGAACTGCTAAACGCTGTTAAAAGGCATTTGAACATGCCCCCCTTGAAGAGATTGAGCTGGCAGCCGAATGGTTAGCGCTCTTGCCTTCTGTTCAACAGTTCGTGGGTTCGAATCCCACCTTGAGCATGGATGTTTGTAGTGGTTCGAAATCCACTTTAAACCGTAAGTCCCGGTCTAATTAGCCCTCGTGTTCAAAAAATGACCGTTGAGCGACAAACAAACCAAACTTTGAAGACGTTATTGATGATGAATTAAATTTGTGAGTTACAAAGGAGAAAACCTGGAAAACTTCCAAACACCAAACAAACTGATGTCCACATACATACATAGCTGTGCAGGCAAGCCACAGACTTTACCTTTAGCTTAACGAGTTCGGAATACTCGCCCATCAACAAGTGAATCGTAATTTTGAATCACTGTCAAATGACGAGGTCACAACTGAATTGGCACCCTCCTCGATGTGCATATAGAATGCAGAAATGCATCATACATTTCTCGTGCAGTCATGGCTAAGATCGAAAACGTTTCCCTCTGCCGCAAATAAAGCATTCCTACCTGTTGATCACAACAAACTCAAAGTACAAGTTTAAAAAAATAGAATTTTTTTTATTGAAAATAATACTATTATGCGTTATATACTTGATTATCTAATAGCTCTATTTATTAGCAATAATCTGTTTTACGAAAAAAAAAGAGCTATTCTCATATTCTAAGAACAGAATCTTGGAAATCTCTCAAGTACATATAATCCCATTTTGTTTTTGGAGCTTAAGTTTAGAAGTTCGAACGCCCCAATTACTGATAAATATAATAAAAAAAGAATCAAGATAAAATTGTTAGTGGTTATCAACAACAATTGTACAATGTTATATGATTCTACAAGTTTCCTTTACGTTCCGCAATTTTTTAAATAAATTCTTTGTAATTTTCCGAGTTTTCTTCTTTGAAAATCATGATTCATAGTTTTAATTTTTTTTTCATAATATTTTAAATCGTTAATGTGCCTTCAAAATCGTTTGAACCTTACTGTTGTGAATTATTCATTAATTGATAATTGTTGGATTAGTCATAAAAATAATTGTTTTGGTTTTTTTTATACTAATGTTTCTTATAAAATTATTACAGCAGGCAGATAACCAATCGAGTATATTGAGATTCATTTAGCAAAATCTATTAAAACCTATGTATATATACACATCAAGCATATCAATATATCTAAAATGTGTTAGAATTTCTAATAAAAGTAAATGTAAATTGTTACTGACATTTTTATTAAGAATATAGATGAAATTTGCAATCGGTTTTTCATTTTCTATAATTCTCTGAATCACACCCGACGTATTAACCTCTATATTTTTCCGAAATTCTCTTTCAACTTTTGAAGTTTCAAAAAGGGAATGAAAAGGGGGGTGGGGGAAAGCCATCGCCATCACATTTATTTTCATTTTAAGAAGAAAATCGCGTTTCAAAATCCATTTATAACTTTTTTTTTCTCAATCCATTTCTTTCAAATCCTTAGAGCTGACTTTACTTAATATTCTTGCTTTAGGGACCAAATACAAGATCACAACAAAATTCAAAAAACAAGAATGGGAGAGAAAAAACAAATTTCCACTTTTCTTAATAAATTGGGAGCTATTGTTTACAATTCGAAAACAAAAACTTTTTTTGTTTTTGTTTTAATACTTTCTCCAAAATGCACAGTCTACAAGTCAATAAGGTGATATAACAATACACTTTCGGAAGAAAATGCTATCAGCGTTCTGGAGTGGATATTTTCACTCATATCTTTTTATTATCTTTCGAATTATTATTTTCTACATTTTTCAAACGAAGAGTTCTTTTACCTGAATGAAAGGAGGCATTACTTTTCTAAGAAAATTTAATCACATCATAGGTGTGGGGAACGTGGTGGCTAAGGGGGGTCGGCGACGAGAGATTCTCTCCTTGATCCATTTTTAATTAATGTTTGATGGCATATAGCTCGGTTCTTGAAAGAAGTTTTTTCTTTTGTTCTTTATTATTTCGGTTTTGTTAGTTTTCGGTGTGTTTGCCTCTCCTTTTTAAACGAAAAGATTTTCTCAAAAAAGTTTTTTTTTTTCCCACTAGTGTTTTATTTTTAAGTTTCATCCCTTAGTTCAATCTTCATATTTTTGATCGAGTATCCCTTTTTTTTTATTTTATTTTTTTTAAAGAAAATTCATTATTTTGTTGTTTTTTTTTTCATTCGGATTACATTTTCTCAAAACATTATTATTATTATTTTTTTTAAAACTTAGTTTGTTGGGTTGTTGTAATCTTTTTAAGGAGATAAGTTTCAATTATTCATCAATAATAATTTATTATAAAGATTCGCGTTTTAAAATTCTATACGAACTAAAGTTTTAATTCTGGAAAACGTGTAGCTTTCATTAAGTATTTCATATGGTAATTTTGGGATTTATGATGGTCGGGTTCTTAAAATTTTCATTACATTTTTTTTATTGTTTAATAAATTAACCTTTGGAGTTTGTAAAAAAAGAAAGTTATTTTGTTGTTTATCATGAAAAATTGTTTTACCAGTTTAACTCACCAAAAAATGAATATAAAAATGGCCTGCAAGTTATTTTCAGGAAAAATGAGGAATTTTAATACTTTTCGTGTAATTTAATTTGAATTTACGATAAAAGTTTTAGACGAAAAAAAAAGAGAGGATAAACAAGAAAATTTTCACATCAAAATAATGAAGAAAATTTGTTCCTTTCTCAGTAAAATTAGTTCGTTAACTCTTCTAATAATAATTTGTGTTGAACCCAAAAGGGTTAAAAATGTTACCTTAAAATAAATTAAATACCAAAAGTTATGTTTGAATTTTAGTTTGAAGTATGAAAAGTAAGGATGACGAGAAATAATTATTATCACAGTTTAATTTTGACTGTGTACTGTTCTGAATTTCTTGCATAGGAGTACTTGATTAGTCTACTGGAACTGACAAGAAAAATGAAATCTTAGCTGTTACATAATATATATATATATATATATATATATATATATATATATATATATATATATATATATATATATATATATATATATATATATATATATATATATAAACAATCTACGGAGATTTTAAAGGATTGAAGTGGATTTCTAATCACAACTTAAATCTACATCCGGTACGGGAATCGAACTCACGAACTATTTAAGTGAAGACCAGAACGTTAATTATTTAGCTACCTGCTCGGCAAGCTAAAAAGTAAGAGGAAACTGAAACTACAAATTGTTGAATAGAAGTTCTTTTAACGCGCGCGTGTGTGTTATAAACACTGAGAAAAATTTTCAAAACTCTAAAACAGGTTATTGGTTGATATCAAAATTTTGAAACATGTTATTGGTTGATATCAAAATTTTGAAAGAGATTGTAGGTTGATAACCAAATTTAAAGGAGGTTTTTGGTTAATATCACAATTTTGAAGGGTGTTATTTTTGACATTATAAAAATTTCAAAGAAGGATTGGTTGATAATATTAAAATTTTAAAGGTAAATTGGTTGAAATTATCAAAATTTTAATATAAGTTATTGGTTGACCTTATTAAAATTTTGAAGGAGGTTGTTTCTTGACTTAAGTACACTGTTATATATAATAAAATGAAGGAATATTAGTTAATTATTAAAAGTTTAATATAGGTTAAATAAATGAAAAAGTAATTAGAAATGGCTTAAGAAGAATATGGTACTTAGATATCTATTACTTCATAATAATTGGTGCATACGTTATATTCCATCGAATTCCGTGTAAATTCACAGCGAATTTGTTTCGTTGAACATAAAGCTCCATACTTAACATTCAAATACCCAATTAATATTTATGAGGTTTTTCGCCATTCAAGTGAAATAATAGATTTTTCATATTAAAAATTATGAGTTTAATTAATTTCACACGTGGCTGTTGAAAAAGACAAACAAATTATTCATCTTTATTATTCTGTTAAAAGAAATGAAAAATAATTTACCATAACATTTATTGTTATCAAATTTCTAGCATTTCATACGAAGAAATTCATCAACACAACGAACATTATTACAATGTTTAAAGTATGTGCCTTACGTGTATTTTTTCCTAAAGGAAAATTCAAACAGCAGTTCAAATTAACGATTTTAAATTTGTACATTCTCAATAAATGCAAATAAGGCTGTCTGTACTCAAGAGAAAACTAGTATTTATTGTTAGAGCAAATTTGCTTAGATAAAAAATAAACAGCATATAATTATGAAGCTTTGATTCAAGAAAATAAAAACTGAATAATAGCAAGATATACGCATCTGTAACAATAAATCTCTAAACAGGAAAAGCGTTATAATATCAAGCCATAAATAAAACAAAGCTATTGTAGTAAGAAAAACAGGGAGGCTGAAAACGAGAACCTGTTTAAAAACAGGATTTCTCAATTTTGTTTTTTTTACCTTCTTCTCTTTGGCGTTGGGCGATCAACGCCAAGTTGTCTAATTTGGCGCCATATTTGAGAAGAAATAAAATCGCAGATTAGACCATGGTGACGAGTTTATCTCTGATCCAGCTGAGAGTTTATAGATTTATTTTTTGTTTTCTGTAGAGCTGGTATACTTGAATGGTTTTTAATGGTAACTTTTGCTTTGTGTAAAAAAAATAAGAAAAAGAAAAAAAAAAGTAGAAAAGAAAAACACGAGCGATAAGAGCTTTTTGGAGCCTATTTATTGAATGAAAATGCTGAAGGAGAAAGGGTTAAGGGAGATCTGTATTCAATCATAAAAAGGTCACGTGATATTAAGAACAGGAGAAAGCGGCTTTTGTCTCTTTGAGTTTGTAAAATTTCGATTATTTCATGAGCGCTGCTCGATTTTTTTATTTTTATTTTGCGGCAAATTCTTTTTTTAAATATTGTCAGACCTGTTTATTTTTGCTGCTTGCCTCGATGAATTTTGGTGTGAGAATAAATGAAGTAGTCGATACCTGTGTTGGCATCTTTCACTCAAATTTTCTACACAACATCAACGAAAAGAGATTCAGTTAACAGTTTATCATTACAGTGCATTTTGTTTTGTCGGTGATCCTTCAAAAGAGGCAATTTTTACTACTTTATATTGTGGTCTTGATGATTGGATAATGTGATTAATATGATACTTCAGCAGTTGGAATTGTGAGACTTAAAAGAGATATAAAAATAAAATAATTTAATGATTAGATGCTTCTTATTGTATTTTTCCACTTTGAATTCAAAGATTTTACCAAAAATTATTCATGCTATATCATGATTAGTAGCCCGTTTATTAACTTTTGTTTAAATCAGTAGTATAAAATTATACATACATGCATGCATACATACATACATACATACATACATACATACATACATACATACATACATACATATATATATATATATATATATATGGTCTGGTGTCAAAGAGGTTGTTGAGCCAGTTTTTAAGGACCTCTTGGTGCACTGCTAAATGCTCGAGAAGAATGCCAAATCTCAACAAGAAGCTCTACATTGCCCAGCTACACCACGTGAATGAAGGCTATTCGACTGAAAAGACCTGATCGACATGATCAAACCATACTCCTTCACGACAACGCAAGGCCCATCTTGCACAAGTCGTCAAAGCCGCACTCCAAGAGCTCGAATGGGAGGCCCACAGCATCCGTCGTATTCACCGGACTTTGCACCGACCGATTACCAGCTTTTCCGCTCCTTGTTAACCCATATGAAGGGCGTTACCTTCGATAACAAAGACGTCATTAAAAACTGGCTCAACAACTTCTTTGACACCAGACCATGCAATTTTTGGCGGAACGGCATGAACAAATGGGTCGAGAGGTGGGAAAAGGTTGTAAACAGCAGCGGCAAATATAATTATTGTTTTTTTTGTTTAAATGAAAGTCTTTGGTAAAAACGCTATGAACATATATGTATATATATATATATATATATATATATATATATATATATATATATATATATATATATATATATATATATATATATATATATATATTAGGTTTGTCCAGAAAATATGAATAGAAGTTGAATAATAACTTTATTTTACAGTTTGCAATCACCGCCAGGTGGCACAACTGCTGTAACCAATCCCATCAACGCTCAGTTCGAGTCAGAGCACTCTGCGTGTAAGTAGGTGTGTGTGGCTGCTTGTTGAAAGTTTTTTTGTTGTTGAAAGCCTTTTTTTTCACCTGCCGTCGGCATGGAGCTCTCTCTGATTGAGGAACAGCGAATCAACATCAAGTTTCTTGCAAAGCTGGGCAAGAATGGCCGTGAGATTTTTGAGTGTTTGAAACAAGTTTACGGAGACAATTCTATGAAGGAACCAACCGTGAACAAGTGGTTAAAAAGTTTCCGGGAAGGACGAGAAGACATGAAAGATGACCCTCGCTCAGGACGCCCCCGTCGACATCGAGTTCCTATGAAAATGTTGAACGAGTTCGGGCTTGTGTTCCTAAAGACCGTAGATTGACAGTCAGAATGGTTGCTGACGAGCTGTCAATCCCCAAAACAATTGTTCACGAAATTCTGACACAAAAACTTGAAACGAAGAAATTGTGTACGAAAATCCTACCGAAGCTCTTGACGCCAGAACAGAAAGCAAAGAGGGTTGAGTGCTGTGAGGAATGGTTGGAAGCAGAGGGAAGAGGGGTCTTTCTTAACACAGTCATCACTGGAGACGAGTCCTGGTTTTTCTAATTCGATGTAAAGCTCAAATCTCAAAACAAGAAATAGAAGCTAGCGGGAGAACCGAGAACAAAAAAGTCGCGAAAATCGAGGTCCAATGTGAAGATAATGTTGATTGTCTTCTTTGATTCTGGGGGCATTGTTCACAACGAATTGGTCCATCCCGGCCAGAGAGTGAACAGAAATTTTTACATTGAAGTTTTGTCACGTCTCAGAGCTCGTGTGTTCCGAGTTCGACCACAAGCATAGGACAATTTATGGCAAAAAAATTGGCCGTACCATACAATCATTTTGAACTCATTGAAAGTAATAACATACTTGCCCGAGTTACTTTTCACAAGTAGTTGTTCTTGATGATAGTTATATAATTTCAAATCTCAAAAAGTGCTTATTAATTGTTAGATGAAGTACTGAAAATTTCATTTTGTAACACTGTCGAGAGGTATGCTATGTACTTTATATATATGTACTTTTTGAGTATTGTATGTTATCCATCTTTATAGGTTCAGTACTATTTAAAAGTACTTTAACTATTCGTTTCATGTTATATTTGCTAGAATTTAATTTCCTGTAATAATGCTAAGCTGATGAGAATAGAAGTTGCTTTCGAAAGGTTCACGGTTGGAATCAGGATCGACCGAAGAACAGTTAAATGATACAATGTTTGTCAAACTTTGAAAAAATCGTTATGTTGTTATAAGACGAAATTATGGATCTCTGTAGCCAATCAAACTATTTAATCGTGATTACATATTAGGAACTGACCTTCCTATGAACCTTGTATTAATGCCACAAGCCTAATTACGTAGCTTCAGTGTGATGTAAGTCCACAGAATTTTATAGCGTGACTATTGTTGCTTGAAGAATGATGAAGTATTCGCTTATTTAAATCTCACAAGTTTTACTATAAACTTCTAAATTGCATTGGATTATACGTAAACCCCATTGTATATTTCTTTGATATCTCTGCGATTTAACTAAAATATACAACTGGAAAAGCATTAAAAGTGAAACTCTGTAATCTTATTGGTCGTTACTATGGTAACCCACTGAATAAACAGGATTTTGAGTAGTTAATTTTTAATAAATAACCAAAATCTTGGTATACAAAGGGGCAAGAGATAATCTGTAATTATCTTACAAATCTAAAGAACATTGTTATGCATGTGTATATATATATATACACACACAGGGTCCATATATACGATGATCTTTTGTATTTGATATATAATTGACAAATCGTGGTCTAATAGCTATCTGTTGGATTTATGTGTAAGCTTACTGATAAGCGTGTCAGCTTAGGTGTTGACTTCGTCACTCAACAGCTTAGTTTTGTTTGGTCGCCCAATGGTCATTTTTTGCACACGAGGGCTGATTAGACTGAGTGGATTTCGAAAATCTATGCTCAAGGTGGGATTCGAATCCACGAACTGTTGAATCGAAGGCAAAAGCGTTAATCATTCGACTAGTAGCTTGGCGTCACTTGATAACAGTTTGAAACGGCCAGGGCCTTTATGTTCATTGAACATTAAATCTCATTTAAAGATAAAATACTATAAATATACGACATCTAATCAAATAGAAAAAGAAATTAACAATATACTTTGCACTAAACAATACAGCATATAATCCAAAGTAAGTACTCGACATTAAATTAAAAAAAAAATGTTCCTTGCTACTTTGACATTTGTGAATTAGAGAGAGGAATTAACTATGGATTATATTACAAATATACATGCAAGTTAACAACAGCTAAAATGTCTTTGTTTTCAATATCATTCTCTTCTCTTAAACCAATCCAAACAAACTATTGTTCCATTTAATTAGTGCGCATTATATGAAATACAAGCCATGCAAACTAAATATTGTGGAGAACAGTAGATACTAATTCCATTATCATAGCTAAACATTATTCTATTGTTTGAAATGGCAGCAAGCATTACTTATTTAGATAATCAGTTCATTAATTTAAATACAACGGCTAAATAATAAAGTTGGAAAAATTGAATAGTTTTTGTTTAGAGCGCATATCTTAATCCTGATTGTTAGTAAATATTCATTATCCTATTTCTTATTTACTGCCGATTATGATTCTATTTTAATCTGTCAAAGAAGAAATGTCTTATGCTTGGTTTTGCGCATAAAGTTTATTGAATTTATTTAACTAAATTTAAGTTAATATTAGAGAAGCATTACTTTTAATTAATATAGTAGACTTATTGTTCCATTAGGTAGTTAGTCAGACTTTTTGTAAATATTCCTTATAATAGATAATCCCTTGGTTTCTATTAATTTATAATTTATAGTGTAAATAAATAATTAAGTAGTAGTTAAATATTATTTTTAGAAAATCATACATATGAAAGTTTAGTGCATAGAATCCAAAATTACATTTTGGATAAAGATAATTTCATAACATTCGAATTATTTTTTGTGTAGATAAAATTTTTGTATTTGAAGAACAGCGTAAAAATTGTAATTTAAATTACTGGATTTTAATCTGAGAAAACATCATAGTTTTCAACCAGGGGAAAGTAACCTGGTTGATCTGATATTTGTATCATCAGGGAAACTGGTGAAAATCTACGCTTATTGCTCCCTTTTGATAGAGACAGTTTTATGAGCGAGCATGTATCAAACTTGCTGCCTTTCACACAAAAAAATTATATCTTTTTTTATTAAACTGACCTATTACCTAATTTTCTAAGTTATCGTGATTAGTCCAAGTATATATTAATAGTAAGATTAGTTCTTTGGAGTGAAAGTAATGAGTTCGATACCGGTTACTCTAGAACAATTTGCGAAGGATATTACGTTTTGTTTTCTGTATACGGGCCCATCAAAATAGGTATTTTGACACTACACATGAAGACCTAAATTTGTAAGTATGACTTCAAGTATCTAGTTGACTTTCGGAAGGAGGTTTATTACATGTATACATAGCGGTGCAGGTGAGCCTTTGACTATAACTTTAAGTTAACGGGTTTTGGAATACTCGAACATCACCAAGTGCTTCGTCATTTTGAACCACGGTCAGATGATGAGGTCACACCTGAGCTGGCACCCTCCTCTCCAAATCCACGCCACACCAGCGGAAGGACTTTGGAAGTCACGTATTAACGTAAACTCGTCCGCAGCCCATGACGCTCCAGAAATCCAGTGAGGGCGAGAACGTGGTCACCTACGCAACCACTGACCGGGGCAAATGATGCTTCACTTAACTGATCTTACTGGGAAGCGGCGTGAAGCTACTGAGCCACTGGAACTCTAATTTATGTTATAACAGCGAAGGGACATTAAACCACCAAAATTTCAACTTGCATAGCCTTTCTCTGCACTATGGTCTGTGATTAGGTTATGTGTCAAACCCTGGTCACCCAACCAATCACTGCCCGCGGTAAAAGATGCTTCATGGGAAGCGGTCTGAAGCTACTGAACCACTGGAGTTCAAGACATTTCTTATCTAGCAATATTCACGAGTTCAAAAGGAGGAAATCCGGAAAATTCCCAAGTACGCAGTCAGACTGGCGTGTATGGAGAAGGAAGGAGCGAAACAGACATCTCTCTTTTTAGAACGAATCTGGGATGTTTCGTTATGGAGAACTGTATCCAATCATAAGGCTACGATAAGTCCGATGTGGGTGCTTGAAAGTCTTCCAGATTTCCTGTATGGTGAATCATAAACATCTTATAGTATGGGTGCTGGGGATGTTTGATTATGTCATTCGGTTACGACATAAGTCATCTCAGATTATTTGCGATTGTATGTACTATCTATCATTTCTGTGGGGGTCGTGGTAGCCTAGTGGTTAGGGTATCAGGCCTTCCATCCGGAAGGCCGGGGTTCGATTCCCAATGCCGCTTAAAGACCCACTTAGTACATGCGATATACATGCTCAGTAAATCTGTGGAATCGAAAGTCCTGTGGTCGGTCATTGAGAAGTTACCATGAATGAAATGGTCTGGAAAAAATTTTCTCCCCCTTCAGATCAATGTCAAAATTGAGGGAGTGGATCTTCTGGTGGTGCCATCTATTGGCGGATTTAAAAAAGAGCAAAGACGTACTTTCACCTTCGTGTTGCTCTGATTAAAATGAAAGACGCTCCTTAATGACTTAAATTCGCATTGCTAAGGCATAGCGAACTTGATTTGTCCAAGTGTCATTAGTTACAACATCAACCATCTCTGTAAATAATAAAAATAATTAGTTACTTATTCCAAACCTTCAAGGATAATGGTTATCAACAGTGCCTTTTGAAAAGGAAAATTTTTAAAAAATTCAAAAGATATAAGCTTAAATTTTAAAAACAATAAGAATAAGAGAGAGAATAACTCTAAATAATTTAAAAACAACTACTAATTTAAGATTTTGATTTCAAGTAATGTATTTCAGTAGTTTTCAGATAATATTTGTCACGGTATAAATGGCTATAAATTTTTTAAATTTTAATTTTTTTTTTGTTTTGTAATACGTGAATACGTGGCTCGTAGTTTATGAAAAATTTCTTCCGGAAAATTGTATGTAGAGGTGTGTATGTGTTGATAACAATTCATATTTTTGTGCATTCATTTTCTCCGAAAAATGTATATTTAATTTGTGTAATTAAATTTACATTGAATCAAATGTTATGTTCTATAGAAATTTTTGCATTTATTTCTTGAAGAAAATGTTGAAAATTTGTTAAAATATTTTCAAAAACTCCTAAGAAAATATTATTTTAATGTATATCACTTCATTCAATATATTCCGTTCTCTTTAAAAAGAATATTTTTAAATATTAATGCCCTGCGCGCTCAAATATAGAAATATGTCGAAAAAAGTGTTTTTTATGTAAATAAATTCCATATTCCTTTTAAAATTACTTCCCCACACACATCAAAATCTCATCATAATGATATTTCGTTCTCCCCTCCAAATAATTCCTATTTACGCATGTGTTTGCTCGGAAAAAATCTTAATCCATTAAAAATATAAACTGAAGTGAAGAGAAAATGGCGTAGGATTTTTCACTAAATAATTCTCACAAACGTGTGCATACTCATTTTATGTTATATATAAACCTTGATTCTCTCTCTTCTCTCTCTCTACCCTATTATAAAAACAGCAAAAAAAATCAAGCACGTAATATTTAACTGATATAGTTAAGGATAGTGTAGATTCATAAAATTAATGATGTGAACTTAAAATCGAACAATTTTATCGCCAGTAATTGACGCTCGAACGTTATTGGCGATAGGAAAGGTATGCTTACATTTTTTTCTCGATACTCAATTTGTATGTTTCCAATTAATTTTTTTTTTTTGAAGAAGCCTTAATTCTATCGCTTAAACCACTGAAGAGAAAATTTCTTTAATAGTGGGTGGACTTATCGTGCATGAAAAATACTGTCAATATCCAAAATATTGATTCGGTGACTAGGAACTAAATGAAAAGATTCTCATAAAAAACGAAGGAGATTTTCGGGAAGGCAGTTTGTTGAAAGCCCACCCACACACTGCAAATGACTTACGTTATTAGCTTATGTCTCAGCTTAGAAATTACAATTTTCATTCAGATTAAGCTTACTGTATATAATAAAAAGTTAAGAAAAAATATTTTCTAACACTCTCTCAACTATTTTTTTTCAAATATGCCAGCATGTTTTTTTAAGATAAAAAAATTTTCATTTGGTAAAAATCACAAAGTTATTACCAAAATTTATCTTTAACACTCTAATGGTACAAAAAAAAATTAATAGTAAACATAAAATCGAATTATGGTTAGTTTTATGACAAAATGGCAATTTTATTTAATTTGATTTGCATTATATTCATAAATTATATATTGTAAAACTCGCCAGGAAAAAGTCGTTCAATCGAGCTCTTCGGAATATAAGGTCATGAGTTGGATTCCAGTCAGTATTAAATAGAAACAGATGAGTGATACTTCTCTATATATATATATATATGTATATATATATACATACATACATACATATATATATATATATATATATATATATATATATATATATATATATATATATATATATATGCAGTTGAATTGAGTACTTGGGAATTTCCTGGTTTTCTCTCTTGTAATACTATCCATTAAAAGCTCACCTGGAAGATGAGATGTGATGGCCGTTCTAATACATAACAATTGCTAAACAGTGTAATATTGCCCATAACACGCTGTTAATGAAAGGGCCTTTGCCTGTAAGTCACACTGAATCTAACTACTTATATTTAATGGACTACGCATTCGTAAAGTGTAACAAGTGCTAAACATTTAAGCATCCTTAGCTAGTACCACCCTTGAAGTTGTTACATTTCTGCGTACGCCTCTCTTGAGATGAATGAGTGAACACTAGTACACTTCCCTGTACTTAGCCATGATCATCCCTCAAGGATAGTGCTTGGGAGTTTTCCCGATCCATCGCTAGCGACACTTGAATATGGATAATTATCTTTTAAAAGTCCACCTGGAAAGTATTATGCGATGGCTTTTAAATACATTCATGTCCATCAATTAGATGAATGCCTTCAATCGAAGGATATCATCCGCATGGACAGGTCAGCATACTCACCTGATTTGAATCCAATAGAGCATGTGTGGGACATGCTTGGCCGATGAATTGCTGCGCGGCAACCCCTCCCAACTGTCTACCGGAACTTTGGGGAGCACTGCTTAATGTGTGAGTGGTGTAATATTCCCCAAAATCAGATCGATAATTTGATACTCAGTATGCCTAGGCGTTGTACATATTACATCGTCTGGAGGACATACAATGTATTAACCATCATACCAACCATGTTATATTGGTTTTTGTTAATAGGTTCTTTATTATAAATTGTTCCAGGGAGTAAAAATCGCAATTTTTATTAATGATGTCAAACAGCATCGTTTTTCCTCTTTACTTTTTGTTTAATAAACACTTTACAAATAAGACACATTTGTTTTGCTTCTGTCTCTTTCTTTCCATGAACTTGTATTATCTTTAATATATGGATAGGAGTGCAGTTACAATAACTTAGATCTGTTATCACATTGTGTCTTAAGAAGATGAAATAATAAAATATGAAAATGAGACTTTGTAAAGACTTAGTCCTAGTTACCTTCTAGTACAAAAATGTACTTTGAGCGACAAACAAACCAAACATAAGTTGGGAAATTTTACCAATTGGATAAAAATATTTGGAATGTAAAAGATTAATTTGCTGAGAAACATATTTGAGGTCTTATATATTAATCTGATGTGAGATACACATATTTGAAATCTTATATATTAATCTATTGAGATACATTCTTGAAATCTTAAAGATTAACCCGGTGAAATACATATGTGGAATCTTATAGAATAATCCGGTGAGATACATATTTGGAATTTTATAGAATAATTCTGAGATACATATTTGGAATCTTATAGATTATAATCAGGTGAGATACATACTTGGAATCTCAAAAATATTTCTGGTGAGATACATAATTGGAATCTTATAGTATAATCCGGTGACATACATATTTGGAATTTTATAGAATAATCTTTTGAGATGCTGATAGGAAGTACATAATACCTTGTAATTTCTAGTAATTTTATTCACTAATGCTATCAAAGAGTACTACTGCCCTCACATCAACTTCAGTCAAATAATACTGAAAATAATTTGGCTGATAGAAGAATAATTTTGCGTGCTTCTTAAATCTTTTTTGACGAAATTTCATTTTTTTTAAAAATTTATCAGAAGAGAAAAGATTGTGCTGTCAGTTGTACGATTTACTTGCTGGACAATAGTTGTAGAGTTCATAAGTTCGATTCCTAATTCAAGTGGGATTTTTTTGTGATTTGAAATCATTTTTAACAGTAGTTACCATTCGAATAAGCACCGAACTGCAGTCGATTAGATAGCGCACTAGTCTTCGTTTAAAAAAATTCTTGGGTTCGGAACCCCCCTTGGTAATCTCGATCTGGTAATCCCGATCTAATTAGCCTCCCTGCATCATAAATGACCGTTGGACTGCAAACGAGCGAAGTACCGTTAGAATAACCTCGTATGTATAATTTACATGAGTATACAATAATACGAAAAAAATCTTTTTATTTACCCAACAAAATTATATTTATAATCTCTCAGCAATTAATATCTAATGTAGAACTATATTCAAATATAATAAAATAAACCTTAGAAGTCAATCTTTATTCATCAAAAGTAATTCCGTTAAATGCTGGGCAATCTGTAAGGGACATTCCGGGCGGAAATATTCCAATATGTCACTTGTGGCTCCAAAAAGTTTACCCACTCGTGGCCTAGCAGAGTTAAGCAGATGCAGTCGTCGAAACGAAAATATCCGAAGCTGCCCGAAAAGTTTAAATTGTATATCAAAGAGACCTTAAAAGAGGGTGGCGGGCATTTTCATTTGAATTTTCCGGACGGTTGGCTTCCGTCCTTTGCCCGGGCGCAGAAAATTCCGGAAGATTTCGAGCGAAACTATCGCGATGTTGGCTCTCCAACTTTTGCAACTCTTACGGGAAAAAGCACGTATGTTCCCAAGTATTTGAATTTATTCCCCTTATTTGGATAGCTGCTGCAGCAGGTTTTCAAATGTTTCCTTGAGTATTTATTGCCTTGTTAGAATAATATTAATGTAAAATAAATCATCGCGTGTGATATGTAAAATTACGCAAAGATGTTAATGATTCTTTGATTATAGAGAAGAATCACACCACAGAAATTGTTAATCAGAAATTTTATTAAAATATTTTTATTGGTCTCGTGGTTCACGATCTTAGAAATAATTATATATGTTTTTTTTCAACTTGTGCAGAAATATTTTAACAGATAGGAAAATAACCGTACACCCTTCTTCCTTAAAGTGGGAAAAATTATGGAACAGTGTGCTTGACGATATAAACGTTGAATTCCAATCAACTTTAATATGGTTTAAATCAATTACAGATGGAGTAATCAAAATTTCTTATTTTTAAAATTAACAAGAGAGCAACATTCTAATTTAAGTCATTCCATTCTGCCCAGATGTTCCAAATTCAATTCCGAATGGAAACTCAGCATAAATACAAAAAGAAAATTTACATATATGCATTCAAATAGCATTTGACGTTCGAATAATTCTTACTATTTGATTCCTTCGTATTTTCATGTACATATACTGTTAAATTACTACTAGATTAACCACCGTGATCAGAAACACTTACAAATTAACAAATTTAATGATGTTTTCTTTGTGCATATGTTGATGACATTGCGATCATCTCAAGAAATGAAAGGACTTTAAAGGAATGTTATAGAGAGCTGGAAAATAGAGCCAACAATGTTGGTTTACAAATCAACGAAAGCAAGACCAAATATTTGATAATATCGCCCAACGAATCTAGAAGGAAACCAAGAAGTATTGAAATCGAGGGTAAAAATTTTGAAGGAGTGTCACAATTCAAGTATCTTGGAACTTTTATTTGCAACGACAACAGCCTACAAAATGAAATATGCGAGAGAGTGCAAGCTGGTAATAGAGCTTTCTACGCAAATATAAAAAGTTATTCAATAATAGATTGATATCACGAAAAACAAAACTGCAAATCTATAAAACCCTCATTAGACCAATATGCCGGAGAAACATGGACATTGAATATAAGGGACTCGGAATATATTAGAATTTTAGAACGTAAAATTTTAAGGAAAATCTATGAACCAAGGCTTGAAAATCATGGATCAGAAGAAATAATAAAGAATTAATGCACCTAGTGAGAAACAAAGACATAGTGAGATTCATTAAAGCACAAAGAATACGGTGGCTTGGCCACGTACACAGCAGAGATGATAAAAATATCATTAAAAGGATAACAAAGGGTAAATTATTCAATAGCAAGAAGGGAGACCCAGAGAAACTTGGATTGATAATGTGGAAAAGGATCTGGAGACCATGAATATAAAGAATTGGAAAAATTTGGCTCTGAAGCGGGAAAAGTGGAAGGAGGTTGTATTGGAGGCTAAGGCCTGCATAGGGCTGTAACGCCAGTTAAGAAGAAGAATGATGTTTTCTTTTAATGTCCGGCTGAACTTTAGATTTTAATCAGATTCAACGTTTTAAGGAATGAAAGTGAGGGCAATTTTAACAGTAGTGCATCCAGTGGGTATGCCATCTTTGTTCCGAAAATGAAAGGATGAAGAAACGCACACACACAGAGAGAGAAAGGATCACCCATGCCCAAACCAGGTTTCGAACCCAGGAACTACTGCTTTGAAGTCAGGGACTCTAAACATTCCGTCATCAGGTGGCGTTTAAAGATATAATATGTAAGATTTATATAAAGAATGTTCATTACATATGAACATATTAATAATGTGAGGGTGGCGAGAAAAAAATTACATTAAATCTCCTCAACTTCTGTCACTGTGACTGTTAGATCTCATAACGGTAAATTTCACGCGACCATGTGAAAATAAAGTTGGTGTGTCATTGCCATATTCCTACGTCCTTATAAAAAATGAAATCGGCAAACGATGGGAAAAGGCAAAAGAGAAATAACTGCGGATGTAGAGAGAAAAGGGGATTAAAAGAGGGGGAAGTTGAGCAACAGAAAACACACGTGTTTTCTTGAAGACGGAAGATGAAAGAGATATGTTATCCAAATATGTCTCCACCCTTTGCACAAATCCACTCCTTCTTCCCTCATAAGACATCATTAAATGGAGAATACATGTTTTCCTTGACGACAGCTTCCTAAAAAAAGTTATTTTTTGATATATTATGCTCTTGGATCTAAAAAGAGGGAGAATGTTTACTTAATCGCTACATTCAAAGGTAGGGGAAAAAAGATGAAACATTTAAGACTTTGATACATTTTCCCATTTGTTCGTTCCCATCTGCGACTTTTGTGTTCGGTTACTCGTTAGGTTCTTTAGGCCTTCTGTTTGTACAACATATTGGTGTACAATTTTCACATGGTAATGAATGGATTGATTGAAACGAATGATATTGATTGAAATTTTACCAGTTGAGCTGTTTCATTTTTATGATATTTTGATTTCCAAATCATACACTAATTCACATGGAAACCTTCATGAATACCAAAGTCAAGCATTTCTGGTTGCAGCATTCGGCAGTGACTGCTGGAGAGAATTATTAACATATGATTCTTGTTCAGCACTAAAGTCTAGCAGATGATTGGTTAAAAATGAATTCTTACCACAGAAACGTATCCAGTAATGGTAATCGAACCTAAATACCTTAATTTCAGAGTCAAAGTTCTAAATGATTGGACTTTATATATTTACCATATTTCTGCGATGATTAGAGGAGAGGAGCCGAGCTGGTAACCGAAAGGTTAGCGCTCTGGTCTTTAATTCAACAGTTCGTTTGTTCGAATCCCACCTCGAGTTTTGATATTTGCAGTAGATTCGAGTCCCCTTTCGAATCCATTTTAAACAGACGATGCCGTTCTAATTAGCCCTCGTGTGCAAAAAATGATCATAGATTAACAACAAACATTGTTGGTCAGCGTGCCTGACTACGGATAAGTAGTCAGCCGGATAAGGATAGTCGGATAGAAGGAAGCCGGATAGTCAGCGGATAAGGAGGTCCTGGGTTCGAATCCCGGTTCGGACATGGATGTACTTTCTCTCTCTATCTATCCCGTCTTTGTCCTTTCCTTGTATGAATGAGGTGTGAATGGTTGCCTACCCTATAAACGGGTACCTATGGCATGTGTGTAGAGCAAAGTCGTACTTTCACCTTCATGGTGCTCTGATTAAAACGAAAGACGCTCCCAATCGACTTAATTCGCATAGCATAGCGAGCTTGGCTTGTCCAAGTGTCATTAGTAAACAACAAACAACAACAACAACAAACATTGAGAAGAGTGTTTCACATTAGGTAGTTTAGTGGATGTTGACCTCGTCACCTTATCACGATTTAATCGAAAAATTTGGTTATACCTAGCGGCTTCGATTAATAAAAGTTCGAGAAACGTTTCACAATAAGTTTCTAAACTATTCTGAGTGCTAGCGTTTCAGATTTCATTTTTTAACACTTCACCATTTCAGTCTTTCCAATTCAGATATAAAAGTCAACTGTGGAATTCCGCCTTCAGCGTGCATTGCAAATTTGTTGACCGGTCTGAAATTCAGCTACAAAGGCCCGGTCATCTCTGTTTGCTTAATGAATCTGAAAGCCAGAGTCTGGATTATTTACTGTTTCCCTCTCAAATTATTCCCAATTAACTGCGACCGGCAGCGTTTGTTTCTAACCGGACCCTGCCGAAGTGGACGTCCTCACAAAGCACTTCCGCCTGTAATGTCTTTCCCGTGTTCTCCCCATCTAGCTAGTAGACGCTCGCAAATAGGGTCTACAGTGAAAGTGCGAATTGTTGTCGCTCCGTTTAATCTTGATGGCATCGAGAATTAGCTGATATCTCGACGAAGTTATCGAAATGCGATATGTGCTCGCGAATTTCGCTAATAATGCCCCATGTACCTCTTTATATTTTAGATTTTTATCTTCGCTAATGTATCCGTACCTCTATTATTTGCTAATTACCCTATCTCGTGTCATTACCGGCTTAGGTTATCGATGAAATTTAAAATACGGTAACTATGTCGGGTAATGAACCAGTGAACAGATTTTAATTTTGAGATTTTTATTGGTGTGTTATTCACATTTGCTTGCTTTATATTAATTAAAAAAATATTTTAAATAAAAAATGAAATTTTAAAATTTAATCTCAAATTTTTAACAAGGTGTTTCGTTATAAACTTATACCAGTAGAATTATAAAAAATAGTATACACTGACACCATTCATTCTTGTTTGGCTTTATATTTGTTTAGGTTAGACTATTAGGTTTTTGTGTGATTCCAGCTTCCTATTTCTGCCGTTTAACAGAGCCAATTACTTATTAATTTTGTATCGTTGCGAAGCCACAAGTAGAAAGACAGTGAACCCGACCCTGCATAGATTACCTCACCATGACGATTTTCGGTCGTGTCAAGTATCAAACACTCTATCTGACTCACTGAAACGATATTTTAAAAACTAGGCTACTATACTCCCTAACTTTTTATTGCTGTATATATTTCACTGCCCATTATTGCCCCAAAACTTGGTATCCGCAACAATCGGATTTGAAATTTTGAGCCCAGTCAAATGACGAGAAAGACACCTGAGCTGGTATTTTTCTCCCCGTGTCATACAACGTAGAAAATAAACTTCCAGCGTAAATCAAGACTAAATGAGATGGCCTTCGTCATGGTCATTCATAAAACCCATTACTTCCAGGATTCTTTGAGGGAAAAAATTTTAATAATATAAAACGACAATGACTATGGTAAAAACTAGGGATTTTAATTTCTTGGAATGTTAAATAACACATTTTAAACCACCTTCAAGCGACGATAATGACACTTGTGTTAGCACCTTACAACACAAATGTTACACGGTACTGTGGAACGCGTCGTTATATTAAGCAGGATGCACGGTTGGATATAACACCTTAATTACTTATTTACTTGCAATTTAAATAAGTGATTTTTAAGTAAACTGAGTACTATGTTGCTGCTGCTCCAGCATGCTTCCCTGTATCCCTGAGTTAGGTTGTACTAGTTAGATCAAAACTGCCGGATAGTTTCTTCATGATTTTTATGTAAGGACCGTGTAGAAGACCCCCAATACTTGAACTGCCTCCCCCAGACGTATCATTTCACTTGGAGGACATTGCGACCACGACCTAAATAACGTGCCTCCAGCCGCTTTTAGTTCCGGCTTAGCCACGATTTGATCTCACTATCTTCGGTTAAGAGGATAAACACCACGCCCTAACCAAGCTAGCCAACGTGACTAATTACTAAGTACTATGTTGCTACTCCAGCATGCTTCCCTGTTAGACATTAGCAGCCGGGTGGAATCTTCGTAATTTTGAAGCAGGAACCAGGCAGAAGACCCCCAATACTTGGCCTGCCACCCCCAGAGGTATCATTTCAATTAGAGGACATTGCGACCACCATCTAATTAACGTACCTCCAGCGAAACACGATGGTTCTTCTGTTAGAGGACATAGCGACCACTATCTAATTAACGTACCTCCAGCGAAACACGATGGTTCTTCGGTTAGAGGACATTGCGACCACCATCTAATTAACGTACCTCCAGCGAAACACGACGGTTCTTCGGTTAGAGGACATTGCAACCACCATCTAATTAACGTACCTCCAGCGAAACACGATGGTTCTTCGGTTAGAGGACATTGCGACCACCATCTAATTAACGTACCTCCAGCGAAACACGACGGTTCTTCGGTTTAGCCGCGATTTGAATTCACTACCATCTGATAAGGAGATGAATACTACGTCATAACCAAGTTAGCCAACGTAACTAATTACTGAGTACTATGTTAAAAATCAGCAAAAATATCACAACCTGCACTGATTAATCATTTTTGTAGGTTTGATATTTCTTGTTAAAAACAACATATACATAAGCAGGTTAAGACTTCATATCAAATGCAGCTTTTATATATATATCTAATCCAATCAAAGACCAATAAGGTGAAAGCACTTATACAAAGTGGAAATTCCGTTCGTTTTTCTGGGGTGACCTGGATTTTGACATTGTGATGGGGGCCGACTTACGACATAAGTCTGTTGTAACGTTCATCGAGCTATTGTTTTACGGGAAAATTTTTAATTAATAGTGGTTCATATTAACATTTCTTAATGGAAGAGACCAGGAATACCCCCAAACACTCATTCCGACAGACATGATGACAAAAGACTGAAACATCCATCTCCCCATATCCAACAATTACTAGTATCGAACCTGTGACCTTCCGTTATGAAGGCTGGTGTTTACCACTTGCTCATTGTTCTATGATGCCTGTATAGCTGGCTCTGGTGTAAAATTCGTCATAAGGTTGCAAAACAATTTCTTTGTGTTCAGCAAATTCGAGTTATAGAAATAAACAGTTGAACATATTTTGTAACAGCTGATATAATTAATTAAAAGTTCGGTTTTGATAAAAGTTATGATGTTGAAAACTGGGAAATAGGTATATGATTATAAATAAACACATCGATGGCTGAGTGCTTAGCGTTCCTGACTCCTGAACTGTGGGTCCCGGGTTCGAATCCTTGCTCGGGCCTGGATGTTACTTTCCCTCTGTGTTTCTCTGTCCTTTCTTCTGAGATGATGCCTGTATGTGGCCCACCCTTTAAAGGGGTTTGTGATTGTATGGTGGGATAATGTTTCTCGCCTCCGTGACTTGGTTCACAGGTGCCCGCTGGGTCTGCGAACCAAGTCACGAAGTCTAAATGAGTAACAGTTTCTGGCGTTGTTGTGGCAAAGGGTTAGTTACCCAGTACCCGCAGTTATTTAAAAAAAATTATTATAAATAATAAAATGCCACTCCTAAATACCAATGTAATTGTGAAAAGTAAAAAATGCTTAAAGTATATATAATTATAAAGGCTTCGAATTTATAGGTTACTCAAATTTATAAGTAATTTGCTTAGATTGCTTAATAATCGTGGGAATTTTTGTTTCTTTTTTAATAAAAGAACTTTTATCGAAATATTTCTAAATAACAAGATTTTTCCCCCTTCAATTTTTCATTAATAAATCATATCTTCTTTGATTTGGTCTTCGATGATTCGGTTTCTAACACAATATACTCACCTGTTAATATCTATTGGTTTTTCCCTTATTCTATCTTATGCTTTTTTCAAAAAATATATTTTAAATGAATAATTACTACGAAAATCGTGGAAGATAATCATTTTAAAAGTCACTTTTCTTAAATTAATTCAATTATTTAAGAAAAAAAGAAAGGCATGAATATTTTAAAAGAGCCAATAGATTTGAAGTACATCCAATGCACACAATGGCTTCTACGTTACAAAAAAGAGATAACATACAATAAAGAGCAACAACTAGAAGGAAAACTAAAGCACGCACATCTTTCAGGGTGATGGCGCTGTCACTGTTGAATGTTGCATGATGTTGATGTTTTCCGTGCTATACAGTTTATCGTCCGCCATGAAATCAGGACGTGCTTTCGCTACTACTCCTTCTCTTCTTACGAGGTAGGAGGGTGGTTCTCGTTTTTCCAATCGTCTGCATTTTAGCTTGATAGGCGCAGTTGAAAGGTTTTTTTATCCTAACCACTTCTATGTAACCCTTTCGGAAAATTTCTTGTTGTTTTCAATACATTACAAAGGGAAACAGAGTTTTGAAGAGAAAAAAAATAATATATAGCATTCTGATTTTTTGGTTGAAGTAAAAGTATTTCAATCATTTTAAAGGGTGGTCAACTCAGGATTTTTATAGTTTTACATTTTTTTTTAAGTTCTCAACAAATGAATATTAGTAAACGTTATTTCTGTATAGTTTAGGGGTAGTTATTTTTTTATTTGTAATATAAATTACTAGGCTATTTTTTGTAGTATAATTATATGTGTATGTATCTATATAGATATTATTTTTATGAAGATGGACCATTGATTATTTTAATTTTCGTAATATGGTAACTAAATGAAAATATTAAGCTGTAGACGCTAATAAAAGGATAGAACTTTTAAAGTTTTTATAATATTCATGTGTTGGATGTTAAAAGATATTCTTAAGATTCTTGTTATAGCAGTGTCCAAATGAAAATTAAAATATTATTAGAATGTTGTCGTTAGAATATCCTTAGAGTGATGTGTTAATTTCTTATTTTAACTTTGGAAAATACGAAAATATATTTCATATATCAAACACGCATATTCTTGATATCCCAAGAATATCTGTTGGATGACATTTGTTATTATCGAGCAACACACACGGAAATAACGTGTGAATATCCTAATGAAAACTTAAAAATATCCTTAAAATATCATTGTTAGAATATCCTTAAAATGTCATTGTTAGAGAATCCTTAAAATTTAATCATTTGAATATCCTTAAAATGTCATCTTTAGAATACCCTTAAAATGTCATCCTTAGAATACCCTTAAAATGTCATCCTTGGAATATCCTTAAATCCTTTAAACTTCATCAAATAAAACGCGTATCCTTAAAATATCATCTTTAGAATATCCTTAAAATATTTTCGTTAGAATATCCTTAAAATATCATCGTTAAAATATCCTTAAAATGATGTTCTGTTCATTTCCTATTCAAAATATTCAAATTCTGAAAAATACAACCTATTTGTCCATATATCTAATATAAATATTCTTGATATTCCAAGCAGATCCGTTGAATGACATTTACTACCTGGAAAATATTTGTATGTTCTTTAAATCTCATGAAATAATACTCGTGTAAATATCCTTCCAAATATGAGTGTGTCGTGCAAAAAGACTCTATAAAAATCAATAAATTGAATTCTTAAACTTTTCATAATTTCACCAACTTCAATGAGCTAATTAAAATATATGAGTAAGCATATTTCATCTCACTAGTTTAAAAATTAATAAAATTTGTAATTAATGTATAAAAAATAGTCATGAAAATAATCATAAACTACTGCAGTTTATTGGAAATTTTATGACTTTTATAAATTTCATGCAATAACAATATTCGAAAATGCTTCAACATTGTTTGGTTTTTAATTAATGTATGTTAAGTAAATAATTTTTGCTTAGTTCCTGTGAGATAAATATAAGAATTTATATATAATATTGTAAAGTGCTTTAATATTGCTTGGTTTTTAATTAATGTTTGTGTATTTAGTAAACAATATTTGTAAAGTTTCTGGGATGAATGGAAGAATTTAAATATAATGTTGTAAAATACTTTAGTATTACTTGGTTTTTAATTAATGTATATTAAGTATAAACAATTTTTATGAAGATTCTGAGATAAATGGAATAATTTAAATTTGAGAAATAATCATAGTTAAATATGCAGAGAAATTAATTTCTCGAATTATAGATATTTACTATGTAATTCTTATAATTTTTTTTAGTAAACAATTTTGGAAAATTAACAGGAGAAATTAACCGAAATTCAGTGAATAAGGATTTGAATATTACTAAAAACTTATAAATTATTTCAATAATTTTTATAATTGTTTTTAAAAATATTGAAATAAGAAAAATTGAGGATTAGTTAAAAAAATTTTTTTGTATAACAAAGTTGAGTGCAATAGTTTTATCTACAAAATAAAACAAGTTTAGGAGATAATCACATTACTTAATGCTATATATAAAGCTCTATAAATAGTATGAAATATACTTCTTTCCAAAAGAGAAAAAAATGGAATTTGTCAGATTTACTTAAAGTATTTCTAACTTGTCATTACTACACACATTAGGGAATCAAAAACTAAAATTATTCAATCAAATTTCAAGATTTATGAAAGATTTCTTTCAAAAAATATTTCTAAATTCAAACTCGATTTTCAGAGAAAATTAATAAATTCCTTAAAATAATTTGTTGCCATTTACTTCCATAAATATTTTGCATATAAATTAAAACACTTACGGGGTTTACGCTTCCTCTGAATTACTAAAATCAAAAGTTTTTTATTTTATTTATTTTTTAAAGCAAGAAACATTAACAAAAAAAATAAATAAATAAAACAAATTTTAAAAAAATCTGAAGTATATCGGCGTTAACACTCACGCGCAAAAAATCTCGTAATTTAATTTGAGCTTTATTTATTTCACTCTCGCTAAGACAACAAGAAGTGCTGCCAGATATGGTAAAAAAAATCGTTTAACGATAGAAAAATATTTTTTTTATTCCCTTTTCCAAGGAATTCACTTTATAGGAAAAGAATATTGTAGGGAGAAAAGTTGAAAAATAACGGGGTTATCTATATTCTAGCGTTTTTGAGGAGCGGCAGAGTCAGGTGGGAAAAGGAGGGATTTTTAGGGAATTTTTTACCCTCTTCCATCCAAAATAAATAAACAAGGCTATCGAATTTGCATCGCATTTCCATAACGACATAGCAATGCGCCATCATGATAATGTTCGGAGGTTTTTCTTCCTTCTTTTATGCATGATCCGAAGAGATGTCCCTAAAATAGGACGCACTCTCCCCTATTCGGCATTTCATCACTTCTTAAACTTAGAAAAACTTCGAGAAAAAGGGAAAAAAATTCCCCTTTTCCCCCGTGTTTCGTACTTTTACCAGTCTCTGTCTTATTTTGGTATATTTTGGTTTAAGTTTTTCACTGGTTATTTATATACATATATTATAATATAAAATATATTTCTGTATAGGTTTATGGTAAAGTTATTTTTCGTTTATTTGTGAATTTCAAAACTAATTTTCAAAGCGATGACTTTTGAGGATATGCAAGAAGAAATTGGGAATATATGTTCAGGCAATATATTGGTTCATAAATTTTTGTTTATATGCATTTTTATGCTTCAGTTAAAATGTGATTTTTTTAAAGATATTTATTATCATTCTTCCAGTACATAAGCTTCAAAAATGATATTCTTTGCAATATCAGTGAATGCACTCCAATTTAAGTCAAATTATACCCATGTTAACAAGCTTATTATACCTCCTAGTATTTTAACATATTTTTGGTTTTGGTAAATACACTCAATGTGCACCGACAGTATTCCTCATTAAACAATATGGTTGTTGAGCTTAAATCATATAGAAGGCTTCAACCAATCCCCCTTGATCACATATCATAATGAGATAAAAAACAGAATTATCATTTTTCTTAGCCGTCTTGGTAGCTAAACAGTTATGTGTATGTATGATTCCAATCTTTAGCTTAGTATTTTTTTCCTAACATGGATGTTTTTAACATTTTAAAACTCACTTCAAACAATAGGTCCCAATGAAGTTCTTAAAGTAAACCTTTTGTTCACGACACTTTACAATGAAATAAAAGACTAAATTCTTGATTATACTTTGGCCACCCTGGAAGCTAGACAGCTATGATTCTGGTTTAATAATCCTTTTTCCCATCATGAACGTCTTTAGCAGTTAAAGACCGACTTAAAACAATATGTCCCAATGAAGTTCTTAAAGTAAACCTTGTAGATAACATATTACAATGAGGTAAAAGGCCGAATTCTTGATTTCATTAGTCGTTCTCGTCACTAAATAACTTTGATTCTGGTCTTCACTTCATCAGATCTTTTTCTCAACATGGATGTTTTTAGATAACTTAAGACCCACTTTAAGTAATAGGTCCCACAAGAAAGTGCTTTAAGTTAATTTTGTTGATCACATATTACAATGAGATAAAAGACCATTTTCTTCATTCTTTTTGCCATCCATTTAAATAAATAACTTGGATTCTGTTGTTTTTGCCATCATGGATGATTTTAGCAGTTTAAGAACCACTTTTGAACAATTGGCTCCAGTGAAGTAATCAAAGTAATCCTTGATGATCATACGTTACGGTGAGATGAAATTCCGAATTATAGATTCCATTAACTGTCCTCTAAATTAAGCAACTATGATCCTAGTCTTCACTTCAATAGTTCTTTTTCCTAACATGGATGGTTTTGGCAACTTAAGGCCCACTTTAAACAATAGGTTCCCCAATGAAGTTCTTTAAGTTATCCTTGTTGACCGCATATTATAATGGGATACAAGACCGAGTTCTTGATTCCCTTAACCATCCTGGTAGCTAAACAACTATGTTTCTGGTCTTCAGGCCGATTGTTCTTTTCCCCATCATGGTGGTTTCCAGCAGTTTAAGACCCACTTTTAAACAATTGGTCTCCAGTGAAGTATTCAAAGTAATCCTTGATGATCATACGTTACAGTGAGATGAAAGTCCGAATTATTGATTCCATTAACAGTCCTCTAAATTAAGCAACTATGATACTAGTCTTCACTTCAATAGTTCTTTTTCCTAACATGGATGGTTTTGACAGCTTGAGGCCCACTTTAAACATTAGGTTCCCCAATGAAGTTCTTTAAGTTATCCTTGTTGACCGCATATTATAATGGGATACAAGACCGAGTTCTTGATTCCCTTAACCATCCTGGTAGCTAAACAACTATGTTTCTGGTCTTCAGGCCGATTGTTCTTTTCCCCATCATGGTCGTTTCCAGCAGTTTAAGACCCACTTTTAACCATAAGTCCCAAAATGAAGTTCTTAAAGTAAGCTTTGTTAATCATATATTATAATACGATAAAATACTGAATTCTTGATTCCTTTTAGATTTCCTGGTAGCTAAGAAATTATGATCCTAGTTTCCACAGTTCAATAGTTATTTTGCTCATTATAAACGCTTTTAGCAGTTATTGTTTAAAATTGGTTTCAGGTAATCAATTTTTAGCAATCAGAAAAAAACTCTTATAGTAATCCTTGTTTGTAGTGTGCCACGATGTGATAGGGAACTGATTTATCAGGCCCTAAGGCGCTTGTTGGCTGATGAATGTTGCATGTTTCTACTTTTATATCAATATTTATTAATGTAAAAGTTGAAACATACAACATTCATCAGCCAATAAGGTCCTTAGGGTCTGATAAATCAATATCAATATTATATTATTTGGATACAATTCCAACGTCCAGGTTTTATGTTAAAACTGTTTTGGAATCCATTTCATGCCGAAACTCCTAATCAAATTGTCACTCGTGAGTGATTGTAACGTTAAAGAAAAATCCAAACCAAAATCTTGGTTCACGGTGATGAACTCAATTTAATCTTTTGAAAACACTAAGCATAAAATGTAGATTTATTTCATTTCAATTACTAGGAAGAAAGTTTTTACCTTTTGTGATAAGTGAAGACTCTGGTAGAGGTATTTCGTCACAATATCACATCTGATACAAATGGAAATGTTAGGCTTTTATGAAAGATCACGATCTATACGAAAAGTTCAAGAAAAGCGAGTTTATGAATTATCACTTTCATCTAGTTCTTTTAGGAATATATAGATACAAAAATATATTACCTATTTGTGTGTATATTATATAAATGCATTAAAAATAATTTAAATAATAAAGCTATTTTAAGTAATTCCTCAGAAATTAAAAATATAATAAAAAAGTAGTGTTTTCTATTTATGGTACTTAAAAAGAGTAAAAAAAAGAAGAAATAAAGATTTATTTTAATTAAGCTTTATAATATTTATCGTCAATAAAAACAATAAAATGCCTTTGAAATTGGTGAACTCTGATTTACTTCCATTACTTTGTCAGTATGTAAAGATTGACTCATGAATATTAAATACTTTTTTGGCTGAAAATTTGCTTTCTCACAAAATTAGTGCGCCCACAATGAGATTTATCTTCGCCAAGCTTGAGTTTAAGTTAATCTTCGATTAATAACATTTTAGCCAATCTTTAATCAATAAGTGTTTTCCATAATTAATTAGAGGGCAAATGGAATTATAGCACCAGCCAGGCCTTGGTGAAACTGGTCTTAAAAGTTATAATTTCTATTCTTTAGTCCATCACATGTTTAACCATTTTGCTTTCAACCATATTTTGCTGCCGATTAAATATGTAAATTCATTCCATGCTACAAATTGAGCTAAATATGGTTTTTATACATTTCTTGTAAAAATGACTCTTGATAAATATGTAAACACATTTTAATTGTGTAAATAAAATGTTACTTTTAATACAGAATGAATATTGACGGCATAATAAATCGCCAAATGAGTGCCTTTTAGCCAACAAGCTGCACATTTTGGTATACTCCTATATTCTTTGCATTGGCTTATTCGTTCATAAATTGATAAAAAAAATTCAAAAAAATTAGTTATTTTATAAATAAACTGAGTTTTGCTTAAATATCCGTTAATCTTTTAATCAATAGTTAAAAAAAAACTTGTTTCTTATTATCTTCCGATGAATGCGAAAAATGTTGCCATCGCTTTGTTTATAATAAATGCCAGTTTATTTTATGGGGAATCCTTTTACAGCTTTTCAATTTTTCACATCAAAACGGCAAGAATTTACATATAAAAAAGCATTTTTTTCACCGCGTTTTAATAATACACCATTAACGGAAATTTAATTGGAAGCTAATGCCTTAAAATAACTCATTGATTTTTCGCCAGTCCTTCGTACCAAATTAATTTATAATACTTTTCCGGCACAAAATCCCTCTTCGAAATTAAGATTTTTTTTTTATTCAGTGAAAAATGTGACGTTATAAAAGACAGTTTTCGCTGAAACAATCTTTCATCATAAAGTCCCTTAATAGGCTTTATGAAAGGATGCTTATCAAAAATAATAAACGTAAAGTGAAACTTTAAGTCGAGAAATAAAATCAGCGTTTTTCTCCACAGTGGAAGCAAACGATTTCTTTTTCTGTGTCATCGAAATTTTAAAGAACGAAATTGAATGTCCTTGTTGTCTAATTAGTGGGGGTGGGTGAATTGGGATTTTTTTTATTTCTTTTTATAAAATGCGAGGTCATTTTGTTACTATGTGAATAAGGATGTTATTATTATTATTACAAATTTCTTGCCAACATCTGCTATTTTCACTGATATTGATACTTTAATTTACGCCAAGGATGGAAAATTATTTTATTTTGCTGTCATCAAAAGATATTAAAATTTTTATTAAAGCACATGTTTTGAAATTGCTGTCATAATATAAAGAGTTCTCAATTTCTTCATATTTTTTTTTAGTTTTGTGCAAGTTTAATTTAATTATGTAAACACTCTCGTTTTGTTTTGAAGGCTAACTTCGTTAAATTGCGTTTTGAAGTATTTTGCTCAAGTTTTATATTCTTATAGAAATTTATTATAATGTGTCATTTGCTCATATTCTACAAATGCTAAGATAATATTGTAAAATTTTAATAATTATTCCTCGGAGCATATTTCAAAACCTATTAAATAACTGTATATGAATGCTTAGTGAATAAAATTTTTTATTTTGTACATTGATGATATTATTTTAAGAATTATATTAAATTAGATAATAAATTATTATTTTCATAGTGGTTCTCCATAAACTGAGCCAAACTTAATTTCTCATTTTGTTTCAAGATGTTTTTTTCAAGCTTGAGAACCTCTGATATTTTTAAGTTGAAAATCCTAAAGTCTTTATTTCTTAATTTAATAATTTTATTTGGTATCAAAAAACTTTATCAAAGCTGAAGTAAAAGCTAAATGTTGGTCTTCAATCTGACAGCTTATGAGTTCGATTATGTTTTGGGGCAACGATGTTTGGACCGACTTAATGGATAGACAAATCATAATAGATGACAAGCAAACCAATGAAATTTTTGTAAAATAAATGATAGTATTCGTTTATAAAAGTAAAAGTGTATTCATGGTCAACTATTTTTATTAGAATCTAGAGTTTGTTATTTTTTTAAGTTAAATGAATTTTTTTTTCATTTTGGTATTATAGTAAACTTTCGATTATCAAAGGAATTCAATAGAATGACTATGACTTAGAAATTTGGAAAAAGTGTGAACAAATTAACACAAATGCGCATTTGAAGAATTTATTTACACAATATGTAGCATAATCATACTCATTATTTGGGGAATAATAAATTAATTCTCATTTTTCAAATTCGCTTTTTTAGAGAAAAATCATTGAAAAAATTTTTTCCTCTATTTTTTAATATTAAAACACTCTTTTATTAGCAGTAAATTAAAAAGAATTTTTTTCTTTGGATAATCATTAAAACGAATAAACAAGCTCGCCTAAAATGGAGATTTTATTTAATTAGTTTTATAATATTAGTTAAATATCACTGGAGTTAGATTTATTTTCCGCTTAAATGCTAAAAAAAGTTGTATTCGTTGTAACCACAAAAAGCTAAACAATTATTACCTTAAGCGTACATTTTTCCTTTGAAGTACATTAAAAGAAATAGATAATAAAGTATTCAATGCAAGAAATATTTCTATTTTTAAATATTGGATGTATTCCTATTTATTAAGCTCAGTTTTTTTTAAATATAAGTATAATTTTTCTCCCTCAGAATTATATCAGTAAATATCAAATATTTTTTATATTTAGAAAATGGTTTAATATCAATTTATAGACATTGTTGTAGCTTAAATTACAATTTAATTTAATTTAAAAAAAGTTTGTAATATAAATTCACAAACATGGCTACTTATTCCATTTATTTTTATATTAAGAACGTAAAAATGAAAAATTCGAGAGAAATAATATTCATAAGCTTTTCAATTTGATAAAATGTGTTTTTCATATCAATCATTTTATATTAGATTATATTACTTTCATTCGACACACACACAAGAATTAAACTCAATTTATGGGCGAACTAAGGTAATATATTATGTAAGGTCACATTTCTTTCAAGTACATTATTTGTCGCCAAATTCATTCAACCACTTGGCTATGAGTCACTGTGTAGTTTACTAGTTACAAAAGCATGCATGCGCATTTATACATTTGCATTTTTCACGCCTAGTACTTAAAACTGGTGACTCATGACCCCTCAACTATCGAGTGATGGATAATTTTCATTAACTGTCGCCAGGCACTTTTCGGAATTTAGCGAGGGGTTGAGAATAATGTGTCATTGAAGAGAAATTCGAACGTTTCGAATACCCCATCGGAAAATTCTTGGACACTGAGAATGGTATATTATGCTTGGAAGAGGATTAGAGCGCGAAGAATTTGATAAACGGACACTGCCTACGGATAATGATACTATGTATTCATATGCATTGTTTCCACATTTTGGCGACAAATTAATGTAATAAATATGTGGGAAATGACAAATTATAAATGTTTTGAAAACCTTGATATTTTTTTGTGAAAAATATCGTTAGTGGTGCCAATTATATTTTAAAATTGTTTACTCTTTTATTTTCTTTGAATTTTATCAAATGACAGAAATTTCTTTCTAAGATTTCAAAAGAAAGTATTAGTTCATTGTAAGACACATATTCATTTTCTGACTTAAAGTTTTACTTTGATGGCAAACAATAGAAACTTAACGAATTGATAAACGATCGATCACTTCTCTAGTCTGCCAGTTAATGAATTCGATTCTCGCCTAGAGTATAAATGATTATAGTGATTTGGAAGCCGAGCTATATCGCTGATTTAGTAGGTTTTTGGTTTGGTTTGTCGCTCAACGGTCATTTTTTGCACACGAGGGCTAATTAGACCGGGACATACGGTTAAAATGAATTCAGAACCACTACAAACATCCATGCCCAAGGTGGGATTCGAACCCACGAACTGTTGAACCGAAGGCAAGAGCGCTAACCATTCAACTGCCAGCTCGGCGCTGATTTAGTAGAGTAATCTTCATTTATAAAAAAAAATTAGGCTCTGTTAGTAGAAGCAGCTAGGTGGGAATCTTCAGAATTTAAAGCAGAAATCATGCCAACGAACCTCTAATATTTCATATTCCATCCCCAGATGTATCATTTCGCTTGGAGGACATTGCGACCAAGACTTATTTTATTAGTAAACCCGACGAATCTTCGGTTCAGCCGGGACTCAAATTCACTACTTACTGATAATGAGAATAGGACATCGTGGCCATAATTGTAAAATGAAGATTTAATGAATGCAATTTTGTGAATAGATAATTTAATATTTCAATGTTGCTGTGTAAGTGTTTAACATCCACAGCGTGTTTCCTTTATGATAAAATTTTCAGAGACAGTTAGCTGCATCACAGTTCTCAAAGTCAGAAACCCGGATGTTTAACAAGAAAATATCCTTTTCTTTCGATGAGAAAGGATAAAATTTCTTTTTTGAACTCCATTTTTCTTAAGTTTATTTCCCTTTATGCCATTATTAACTTTATTATTTAAATTTAATAACTTATCATTAAAAGTAATTATTTCAAATAATATATATACATATATATATATATATATATCTTGTCTAGTGGTCAGTATGCCTGACTGCGGATAAGAGGTCCTGCGTTTGAATCCCGGTTTGGGCATGGATGTACTTTCTCACTCTATCTATCCTGTTTCTGCCCCTTTTGTATGAATGAGGTGTGAATGGTTGCCTACCCTATAAATGGGTGCCTATGGCATGTGTGTACTGAAGAAGTCAGTCTCCACACCAAATATGGTTCAGTTGGAAAAGTGGTGCAGCGCACCCCATATTGCCATCCTAGCTGGCACACTACAACAACAATAGGGAATACTTAGAAAATTTCGCAAAACATCCACATTGCTACTATTTTATCTATTTCTTATCACTCAATGTGTTTATATATATATATATATATATATATATATATATATATATATATATATATATATATATATATATATATATATATATATATATATGTATATATATATATATATATCATATGCTGATTTTATTTATAATATTTCAGTTTTTCTTTCTTTATATAAATTTATGTGTAAACCATTGTTCCTTTGTTTTCATATTCTTGAAACATAAATTAAAAGCAAAATAATATTTTTCACTGAAATAAAATGGAAATATGAGCAAAAAACGAGTTTTTTACCACTTAATATATGTATGTACCTGTATATGTATTTATATTTTTGTGGTAATAATTCTTAAGAAATTTTTCGTAAACATTCCCTCTTTAACTTTTTGATTATATTATATTCTCTTAATTGCAAATTTAATTTCCTTCCAGTGTCTCCTTGCGAAGTTTTAATTTCATCTCTTGACGCAGAATTGGCGCTTATACTTTTGGCGCAAAAACAAAAACGAAACCTCTCAGCGAAATGTTCAATCATCCGCGAAAAGGAAAACGAGCTTTCCAAAAGTGCTCTCTCAAAACCTGCTATTTCGCAGGTTATAACCAAATTTTTTTTTATTCGAAGTGAAAGTTGAAGTTCTTCATTCCGCTTTCGTAAGTTTATCGTCCCGAGAGGGAAAATAACTGAAGACGTGAAGATGCTCGATTCAAACTTTTGATCTGTCGATTTCCAAAAGTCTGAAGTAATTAACTCTCCAACAAAGGGAAATTAATCTTGTCTCTAAATGCCATTTGAAGTGGTTCTCATTCCCTTTCTGAAATGGCGTTGAATTCAGGCTGGCCTTTTCGTTTGTCTCTAGATTTGAAGTTTGGATGCTACTTAAATTGTATTAATATGCACCCTTTTCCATATTCATTAAAAGTATGGAAATGGTTTTATTAATAAAATGCATTGTAACATCGCTTATGTATTTTTATGCTCGGTTTATGAAATTTTTTAATATTTATATGTCATTTCTTCGAGTTCTTGATAGAATTTTCACAATGAAATGCGAAATATTACATTTGAAATTTTCGGTCAATGTATCCTTTATATATAACAAACGAGCTCCAGTGGCTCAGTAGCTTCCCGTAAGCTCAGCAAAGTGAAGCATCATTTGCCGTGGACAGTGGTTTGGAGGATGACCACGGTGTACTCTCCTTCACTGGGTTGCTGGAGCTTCCTGGGCTGGAGACGTGTCCACGTTAATCTGTGACATCCAAAGTCCTTCCGCTGGTATGGCGTGGATGTGGAGAGGAGGGTGCCAGCTCAGGCGTGGCCTCGTCACCTGACCGTGGTTCAAAATTACGAGGCACCTTCAAAAGAGCAAAGTCGTACTTTCACCTTCGTGGTGCTCTGATCCAAACGAAAGACGCTCCCTGTTGACTTAATTTGCACTGCCAAAGGCAAAAGCGAGCTTGGCTTGTCCAAGTGTCATAGGAAAACAACAACAACAATATATAACGAGCTGATATTGGGCCGTGGTGATCTGGTTGGTTGTTCTCATTATCAGAAGGTAGTGAGTGCGAATCCCTGCTTATAGCCGAAGATCAGTTGTGTTCGCTAAAGTCGGCTGGGGCATGTTAAATAGATCATGGTCGCATTGTCCTCCAAGTGAAATGATATCTCTGGAGGTGGCAGGCCAAGTATTGGTTGTCTTCTGCTTCAAAATCACGAATACTCCACCCGGCTGCTGTCATTAACTGGTAGAACCCAACTCAAACTAGGTACAAGGAAGCATGCTGGTGGAACGACTAGCTGATTTTCATTGGTTTCTTTAAATGACTTTCATATATTTTTCAATATCCATATACTTTCAGAAATGCAACACTGATTTCAAACTCTACAACTTTCAGTCCTTTGATTTTGCTACTCTTCATCTGTTTTGAAGTAAATTTGATACCACGCATCTGACAGACTAAAAGAAGAAGGCCGATGCTTTGACATTTGAATATTCGACGAGTTCTTGACTTACGAAAGAATTTTCTTAGACAGAAAAATTCTGAAAATTCCGAATTTTCCACCCCTGCAGACATAAAATGTCAATTTTATAAATAGCGAGTTTAATGAAATCATAAGAATGGATTGAATTCAAGGGTAAATAATTTTATACCCTCTAATCATGCAAAGAATAAATTCATTTTGGAAAAGGCGTTACTTAAATATTCAGAAGATAGTAAGTTCAATACCCGTCTCCAGTGAAGAGCATGATGGTAAAACGGCGAATGCACGTTATAAACTTTAAAGGCTTTAAAATTCTTCCTTTGATGTTTTGTGAAACATTGAATTGAAAGCTTCCAGTTTATATCTTAACAATTTTACTAAACCACAGTTAAGCACTAAAATCAAGTTGGCTACGATTGCCAGATAAAAGGAGCTTAAAACGCACCCAGTAGATAAAATGACCAGTTTCGGTTTCGTGGAAAATGTTTTTTTATCAGTGCAAAATTCTCTTTCTGGGCAGTTTTAAGTCTATGGCTTAACAAAATAGAACAATGCAATCATTTTGAAATGCAATTCCTAAGTAATTTACCGTTGTTGTCTTGTGCCAGCTAGGCCAGCATTATGGGGTGCGCTGCTACACTATTTCAACTGAACCCTATTTTGGTGTAAAGTCCAACTTCCTCAGGACACACATGTCATAGGTACCCATTTATAGGGTAGGCAACCATTCACAACCCATTCCTCATAACAACACACAACATTCTATTCACAACACAACAAAGAAAGGCCAAAGATAGGATAGACACAGAGAGAAAGTAAAAGTAAACCATGCCCGAACCAACCGGGATTCGAACCCAGGACCTCCCTATCCGCAGTCAGGCACTATGACTACTTGACAGGGTGGGCAGCCGTAATTTACCGTGAAGCTACTATAAATGATTTTTAATGTCAATGAAATGAAATTAATAAAAACACATTTTATATTCTTCTGGGTTAAAATAATGAGATTTGTAAATGTATTTGTGCTTCTATAGTACAAGTCCAATTGCAAATCTCTTAAATATCATACAACTGCTCATTAAATAGTATCCAGATAGCTGCGTACTTTAATCCTTTTAGTCGAAACTTCATTAAAATAGATCTCGAAATGCATTCATCGACAAAACACTCTCCAACCATGCATCGGTGGCAAACACCCTCTGCCTAACCCTTATAATATACAAAGGAATGGGCCGAAGTTATCGCTTATTTAACAAATGCAAACGACTCCATCATAGGCAGTTCCAGTTGAGATTCGTACCTATCAAATGACTCAAGGTACATTTATCCTTTTCCGAAGCTTCGAATACCGCAAAGTGTCGATGCAAATTCTCGGTCCCACACGCCAGGCTAGGTCTGCTCCTGGAGCTTGTTAGCATATTACGTGCCCCCATCGGCATTTGGCGATGAAGATTCGCATCCCCGGAATTTTCTGTCGGGCTATTTTCCTTGCTAAACGAGACGATTTCGTGAGAGGGGGTCGTGGAAAGATATTAGAAGACGATCCGCGCCACCACCCTCACCGCAAGCGTCCCGCGTGGGTGTTTGTCAATGGCAGGTGCTGCGGAATGAAAGGGTAATTTTCTGAGAGTCGCCAACACTTGCAGGGTGGAGGTGGGAACATAAAGGGGTGGAGGAATCTGACGGAATAATTTCCTAAGATTGCATTATCCTGGGAGAACTGCCCTCGGATTGGTCATTGTTAACTAATGTCTCTCAAGATTTGGAGTTGAGTTGTCACTTAGCGCTGCTGTTTGTATGAGCTGAGATTAAGTAAAGGAAAATCTTTCGTTTGAAAATTATGATCCGCCTTGCCACTAGGAAAACTGACCTCGCATTAAACAGATGAATATATTCTGTCCTTCACAGTAAAATACCAAAAGGAATTTTGCTAATTTATCAATTGCAATTTCTTATGTTTGTAAGGAAATCCTTTTGGTTCCCAAGACCTTTACATTCCCAGTTCCCACTAGTAACCAGGAAAACAGTTATCTGATAAATTTAAATGTTAAGTTAAATTTAAAATTCAAATTTGAATCGCATAATCTCTTTTATTGGAATTTTGTCAGTGAAGTCTTTAAGTAAAGACTTGTCAATGTTGTTGTTGTTGTCGTGTGCCAGCTAGGTTGGTAATATAGGGTGCGCTGCTCCACTTTTCCTACTGAACCATATTTGGTGTGGAGTCCGACTTCCTCAGTACACACATGCCATAGGAACCCGTTTATAGGATAGGCAACCATTCACACCTCATTCATACAAGAAAGGGACAAAGACAGGATAGATAGAGAGAGAAAGTACATCCATGTCCGAACCGGGATTCGAACCCAGGACCTCCTTATCCGCAAACAGGCACACTGACCACTAGACAAATTGGGCGGCAGACTTGTCAATTTAGTTCCAAATTCACTCAAATTGGCTGTCTTTAAAGAAGTTTTCTTTTTAATTATAAACTGGTTGGTTCTTTCGATCATGACTTGGCACTTAATGACGATTCTCATTGGTTTAAAATATCCATGACGTCAAATAACGTTTCATCTACGTCACATCATACTGAGATGGCGATGAAAATCCCATTTATCGACAAGTTGGCTTCTTGCCTTCAAATCGCATTCTTCGAGCGGCAGCAAACAAGGCGAAGTTCACCATCTAATACCCGAGAATAGTGACGAAATTCATTTTATTAATAAAATTCTTTCTTATATGAAAACCAAAGCCAGTTTGAGATGCTGTTTTCCATTGATTCAGGCTTATTAACGCATGGACAATATAACAACAGGAAAAGGAAAATGAAAAAGACAAAACATCCGCTTTATGATTAGTTTAAATCGACAAGAACGATTTAAATTTTTAAAATTTAATTAATAGAATTTTAAATAAATAATAGCGATATTTTAATTTATGACCATTGTAACTCTTCTCTGCGGATAGCGTAAGGTCTGAAAATTGTTGTTAAACATTTGAATGTCTATCACTGTATATTTTTAGTGAGGATTTTTCATGTATAATTGGCAGCATATTCATATGTTCTTGCAGAAGAAGATATCTGGGGAATAGACAAACACCCACTTCAACAGAATGCAGAAACGCAACATTCATCTACCGTTGTTTTACAGTGCCTGTATCGAACTCAACATCTACTTCTATTTCAAAGGGCATGATCCTATTAAATCTTTGATAAAATCCCTGAATAAAATAATGAGACAGATATGAACATAATAAAGTTATATATCGAGAACTGTAAATTAAAAAATATTTTGATAGTTAATATTATATTGCAAAATCTACAAATGTAATACAAAATAAAGAAAAGTAAAAAAAAAATTCAAGATCAATATTATTGTGCAAAAGATTGCTGCTGCCTTTTTCATTTTGGCGTATCAAGGTCATAAAACTATTGTAAATTACTCTTAGTTGTCATGGTAACAATATAAGATATACAGCACTTACTTTAATAATCAAATTATAAAAGCAATCAGTTATCATAATTACAATAATTAGATAGTTGATAGCAATATAAATTTTAAAAAAATAATAACGAAAATAACATTTGGGAGTTCAGAACTAAATAAATATTATTCTAACTTACTGGATTATTTATATAATCCATTTTTCTTTAAAAAACTCTCTCTTTCTGTTGCATTTAATGTCGCATATACAAGTATTTTAAAAAATGTTTTACATTCAACATACTTTACCCTATAGAAATTTTTGTAGATTTTGGGTTGTATTTACACCTTATTAAAAGAGGGAGAAACTTGGAAGCTCTCAAATACCAAACTTGGTTTATTTCATGCATAAATGCCTCCTCTATTGTCCATTGTTCAATAATAAGTACATTCGAAATTCGGACCTTTAGCTTTCAACAATTTCTTCTGAATTGCTAGTTAACCGATAATTTTTTGGTCTTCAGTTTAAAAATACACGGGTTCAATTCCCACATCAGGTTTGTATTTTATGTTTAATGATTCGAGATCCATTTTAAGTAATTGTTATTGATTGATTTAGCCCTCCTTTACAAAGTGTGACATTAAAGTTACAAACCAACCCAAAAATGCCAAGTCCTTGTATTAACATGTTATCAGAATGATGGTTGTGTTAGTCAATCAACATAATAAAGCATTATTATGATAATGTTTGTATGTAATTTAATTGGTCACAGATGCCGTATAAACCAGGATGCTAAATTCTGAGATTGGTGATTTTTTGGCGGATTTTCTTATGTATCTAGCAAACTGGTTTTGATTACGTCATAGATATGGAGACCAATAAAAATTATGCAGAAAATTCTATTTTGGTAACCCTAGTATTTACGTCATCGCGCATGTCACAATACGTCATTTTGGCAACTTTTCTTAATCGCCAAAATATTTCAGAATTTGTAATCCTGGATTATACGGCATCTGTGTCTTTAATTGTTATGTATTACTTTAGTTAACATTCAATTACTGCAATTAACAATACACGAGGCCACCCATAACACTAGCACACTTTTTCGAACTTTGCTTTAAACAATGTATTTTGGTAAATAACTCTGAATATGAAGAAGAATGTTTAAAAATATCACTCTGTAAAATTTGTGGTGCAACTTATTGCTCTGAATTTCAACCACTTCTTCTTTATCGAGAAAGAATGCCGTTGTTTCAGTGAAAACGGAGGGGTGGTATGGCTTCTCCTTTCTAAATGGGGGCGAACACACGCACATCTGCCAAGCGATATCATCATCATCTTTCCTATATCTAATAATACTTTCTGGACACTTCTGCTGGGGCATCAGAAAATGCCCCGTGGTTTAATTCTCCCACCAGATGTATAATTGAGTTTTGGAAAGAGTGTGCAATTTTCAGTTCCAAATAGAATTGCTCGCTGATGGCCTTCTGTTCACACAGAACATTCCAGAGTTACTTTATTCCCTCCCGCAGTAATTTCCAGTTGTGTTGGAAAAGTTTGTTTTCAGTACACCTTCCCACCCCCGCATATGTTGCAGCGATTATCTCTCTATTTCATTTCGAGTTTTCCAGGCAGAGGGGGTGCTTGGACGGCTGGTTTAAAAATTTGATTGGTTGTTGAGGAAGAACACTGTACCATTTTGCAGGGATCTCCCACGGTTATGATTAAATGCAGCCAGGATAACCGCGGAAGTGCTGCTGGTAGAAATTACCAGGTAATTTTCGCAACTTGTAGACAGGGTGGCGCAGATTCAGAGTTATCCTCGTCCCGGCCAGTGGTAATGAGGAATCTTTTAAAATAGATTACCTTGATGATTCAGATAGCTCCTGAAGTGTCTAACTGTGTGTAGATTATGGACATAAACAACAGATTCGAGTACAAGTTCTTAAGAAGTAATTTGTTCTAAGAATCTGTGTGGCTGCATCTAAGAATTTATGAATTTATTTATTCAGTGGCACTTCACACACACACAGTTTTAGAGAGAATATAAATCATCTCTAGATATTCAAGTAATTATTTATTAAAATTGTCCGTTGAAGTTTTGATGAATGCTAAATATAACTTTTATTTGTGCAGTTTAAAAATGCTGTAGATTTCAAAGTGAATGCTAAAAATTCCAGCGTGTATCTATACAAATGAAAACATATGAAGCCAATAACATATTTAACAATTGCATGCCGACCAACTTGTCTAGTGGTCAGCGTGCCTGACTACGGATTAGGAGGTCCTGGGTTCGAATCCCGGTTCAGGCATGGATGTACTTTCTCTCTATCTATCCTGTCTTTGTCCTTTCCTAGTATGAACAAGGTGTGAATGGTTGCCTATCCTATAAACGGGTAACTATGGCATGAAGGTGAAAGTCGTACTTTCACCTTCATGTTGTTCTGATTAAAATCGAAAGACGCTCCCAATTGACTTAAATTCGCATAGCCAAGGCATAGCGAGCTTGGCTTGTCCAAGTATCATTAGTAACAACAACAACAACAATTGCATTTTTATTTGATTAATAGAATAGCAATAGCTCGTAAACCTGCTTACCCTAAGTAGAGAAGGATGTCACTCTTTTATTTGTAAAGTAGCGGGTTTGATACCAGGCAGAGGCAAAAAGAATTTATGAATGTTAAATGTAAAACAGATCTAACCTTTCTTTTGAGGTGTCTTGGCAGCTTGAGAAAGGCTCTGAAGAATCGATTATCGATTTCGAATCAGTTTCATCGTTTGATAATTTATGTTACGTTTGCATCCACTTATTTCTCTCTTAAGCTGCTAAATACTGTCAATCATTTGATCATTTTGATATACAATCAAATGATGAAATCGACGTCGTATTGATGTATCATCTTGAAATTTCAACATTATAACAAGGGGGCCGCGGTGGTCTGGTTGGTTCGTTCTCGTTATAGGAAGTTAGAGTTCGAAGAGCCATCGTGTTCGTTAATGGCGACTGAGGCTTGTTAAATATGTAATGGTCTCAATGTCCTCCGGGTGAAATGATAACTTCTGAGGGTGACAGGCGAGGTCTGGGGGTCTTCTGCTTGATTCCTAATTCTAAATTAAGAAGAACACGGTGACACCTACTGGGTGTTCGATTTTTTTTCCAACGGTGGGCACTTGGGTGACGAACCCTATGCCACAAGAAAACCAGAAACTGCTACTCATGTGTCGTTACTCAGAGGGCACCTGCGAATCGAGTCACGGAGGCGAGTAGCGTTGCCCGTGCCATACCACCACAAACCCGTTTATAGGGTGGGCCACATTCATACGTCATCACAGAACAAAGGACAGAGAAACACAAAGAGAGCAGGAAAAGAAAGTAATATCCATGCCCGAACCTGGATTCAAACCCGCGATTGGGTGTTCGATTATCCATAAGGTACTATCCATTCCCTGTAGTGCTGAAAGGTGGAAATCCTAGTAGCTGAGCATTATGCAAGAATATTATAACAATGAAAGCATGCTAGCCTAACACTTATTCTTTACTGGCCTAACCCACACAATGTACATCGGTTGATTCTAGACATAAACACTTGCTTCACTATCCGTGATGAATTCATATTTTCACAATCCATGAGGAATTCATATTTTCTCAATCCATGAGGAATTCATATTTTCACAATCCACGAGGAATTCATGTTATCACCATTCATGATTTAATCATGAAGAATTCATATTTTAAGCAGGGATAAAAAATTTTATTCATATTTAACACATGCTTGTTTTAGCCTTTACTCAATATTTTATTCTGATAACACGGATATAAAGGTAAAAGTAATATAATAAACCGTTGCCACAATTGATTAAATCTTAAAATGTCTAGTAATGGCATCCTTATTATTATTACGATTGTCCTGAGAAAAATTGATTGCGTTATAATTCACATCAAAATCAATAATTACGAAAACATATATTTCATGCGCATAATCGCATTTCATTCTTATAATTACAACCTGACACATAATATTAAAAAAAAATATTCAATCAGAAACATCCCCCTTTCAATACAAACAATCGTTTTTAATTATGACTATTTATCTTTTTCATATTAATATCGAACAATGGTTCCGCTCATCCCCAAATATATAATCACCACTTCCCATTTTCAATGGAAAGAAATGAAAGAAAAACCGAGGAACATAATAAGGGGTGAGTTCTGAAAAAAAAAGGGTTAAACGAAGTTGTCTTTTTCTTGTTTCTACAAATAGAAGAATTTGAAAAGATGATTCAAACGCAGCCAAACCACAATGAAAAGTGGAGAGCAAGGGAATCTTTATGAATAAAAAAATGTTTGAAATTATAATCCACAATTAGAGGCGAAACTCACCATTCCAGTAACGAAGGGGTTAAGAGTAGAGATGGTAGATAAGGTGAAGAGGCACTCATCTCCGACTCTACCTACCCCTCACCTGTTTTGTTTCGGCTTCGTCCACCCCAGAGCTTTTTGATGGCTATCTGCTGATTGCCCGATGCGAACGGCTGCTTTCTTTACGCTGCTGGACACTGAATAAAAGGGGGATGGCCTGGTCGATAGATAAGGGAGGAAAAAATTGGGAAATCTGTTTGCTTCCATGAATGGGAAGTAATCTAGAAAGAAATCGCGTGTGGTCCGAGGAAATTAGAGATTTTTTTTTAATTTTCTGCTCATGATTCACAGGTGCAATTACATGTTTTAAGGTCAAAGTACTATTTAATAATGACTTCAGCTCAGATAAGTGTTAATTCATAGAAATATTAACTTTTTAAAGAATTGCTATCGATGGGACCATATTTTCCAATGAGAAAAAACTTGAGTGTGATATAAGCTACTTTTGAGCTGAATTTGATTTCTTTTTATTTGTTGCTTTATTTTCCATACTTAAATATGAGAGCTGTTGTTGTTGTTGTTACTTATCACACTTGGACAAGCCAAGCTTGTTGGCCAATGGCTACGAAGTTAAGCCAGAAGGTTACTTCTTTCATTTAATCAGAGCACCACGAAGTGTGAAAGGACGACTTTGCCCTAAAACTCCTCCAATAGATGGCAACACTAGAGGATTTACTCCCTATATTTTGACTTTACTCTGTAGAGGGGAGGAAATTTTCTCCACGCCATTATATCCAAGGTAATTGCTCAACGACCAACGACAGGACGTTTGATTCCACAGATTTTACGAGCATATATATAGCATCTACTCGGAGGCTCTTTTGCGACCATCGGAATTGAACTTAGCCCTTCTGGATGGAAGGCCTATGCCCTAACCACTAGGCTACCACGACCGTTGAGAGCTAACTAGAATAGGATTTATGCTTTAAAAATGACTTTCTGTTAATACATTTATCCTGAAGTAAGAATCGAACCCTTGAATTAGTAAGCTCAAGGCCTTTAAGAAATATCCATGCATCCACCAGTATGATAAGGAAAAATGGAAGTTATGAGTTGTGGTAGCTGTTTCTTGCATATACTCCATAGTTAAATCTGAGTTACTTTTGAGGCAATAATTTGACTTGTTTATCACTCCATGTTCATTTTTTGACACCGCTTAGTAGCCAATGGCTATTTTAAAGAATTTTAGCATTCTAATTTGAACAACTCCTTTTACATAGTTGACCGTATTTACGTGTTAAAAGGGAGGAAACCCAGAATACTGCCAATCATTCATCACCTGTTGTTCAAAAGTAGTTAAGATCGAATCTAGGACCTTGAACAGTGCTATACTACTACTTGGACACAGTAAGCATTCTGTTCATTTTTGTTCATAATTGTTATGCGACTCTGATCTACAATTTGAAGAGAATTTTAAAACGCTGAAAACATCTATATACGAGGTGGGATTTGAGTCAACAAATTGTTGAATTGCAGACCAAACATTTATCTGTCAGCTCGGCAAAGGAAGTTAATGAAAGAAGTATGCTCTACTTCTATTTACCACATTTGCTACCATGGAAGCATTCGGAAATTTTCCTCCCACACATATATATCGTTCGTTACGCATGAAAATTTATTCCGAGATATAAAATGCTATAGATTGCAATAGCATTTTATATCTCGATTTTGTGCCGCAGATTTTATGTTAGGTTTTCTATTATGCAGTATTAAACTACTGATGTTTGAGTTCATGTTAACTAGTGATATGATTTCTTGTTTCCAGGTTCGATCTTAGCAATTTAGGTTCCTTTAAAGGAGAGCAATTAGTAATCCGTTTCTGGTTAGTTCTATCGAGACGTTGTTGTTGTCGTGTGACAAGTGCAAAAAAAAAGTCATATTTGACTAAAGGCATGGAACACTGCCCTGTCCACATCTTCAGCTTTTTTGGTATAGAGGGTATCATGGCAGCAGTTGGGGTCGAAGCTGAAGAGGGTCGAGGCAACAGAGATGCCTCGGATCCAGCGGAACTCATGAGCAGTGATTACATTCTGCGTAGGTTCTAGATCCATCGGGCATGGTTTTCATACCCCTCATGTGCCCAGTCCGCATTCTGCTGATGGTAGAGGTGATACCACGGTCAGGATTAAGCTTCGGTAGGCACCATTTTTTCCGTACTCCCCCGCACTGACGCCTTGCGACGGCGTTTGCATCAAAGCAAGTGGTGCTCGTGGGAGGGGGATTCACATTCCTAGCCTCCTTGGAGAGGGAGTCTGCCTGTTCATTTCCCTCGATGTTAACATGTGCAGACGTTATTTGTTCTAAGTGTGGCTGGCCAAGTCTAGAGGGTCTTCTAATTGGTACTTACATCTAAATTCTGAAGAGCCTCTTTCGGGCCTACACTGGGTGTTCCACTATATAAGGCGCCACCACTTCCACACCTAGCAGTGTTAAAAGGTGCCAATCTTAGTTGCCGGGTGTAATATAACAACGACTGACCTCAGTCCATTAAAATTTCTATGAAGGCAATATTTATCCACAGATATTTTCATAATGCAAAAATTCAAAATAAGGAATTGTTCATTAAATTTGCTTTAATTTGATTTCATTAATTCTTTTTCTTTAAAGTAAGGTTAAAGAAAAGAAGAAATTGAAAAGGAAAATTTCTGACTAAATGTGATTAGTACTCCTATCTTATAATGAAAATATTTCCTGAACTCAAAATATATTGAAACTTGCCTCTATTTCCTCGCAGCCATCATATTTAATGTCTAGCACCCAACCCTCTGCAAAAGTCATCTAAGGTAGCAATTTACCATCCGCCTACGCCGGGACAGGTGTAACGACCCGCTCCACTTCCAGCCAAACAAACATTTTTAAGTTAAATCTGAACTTACCTCATCTAATCCTCATACAAAGTTACAACTCACTCATCTGTGAGGCCTGAGCTCATTTCTGGAGCTCAGAGCGCTTAATTTATTCCGAAAACTTTCGGCTCTTTTTGATAAAAATATCCCCATCTTCCATCTAAATTTTTCTTCCTCCGTCCAAAAAGAGGAGTTGGCCACACCCCCACTGGTAACTCCCCCCTTCATTAGAAAGGCTTTTTCGCGTGGATTTGCTCATTAAGATTAAGTTTGCTTACCGACCCTAAGCACGCAGAGGCAGCTTAAAAATTTTGCAGTGGGACACACCTAAGAAGTGCTTACCAACCCGTGCAGGCGCATGGTGGTAGTCCATTGTTTTTTAGGAGTTGTACGATAATTAAGCTGCTAATGGCCACTGGCATCTTTCCACCGATGTGTTCATCTGAGATGGTGAGGAGGAATCTGCCGTGAGAAGATGGTAATGGAGTTGGATGGGGTAATGCCCATTTTGGATTGATATGTGCTTCGATGCTAAGTGGTAATGGGTAAAGGAAATGTCATCTCATCAAAAACTTGCGAGGAAAAATACCTTAATGAAAAATTATCGAATTAGTTGGATTTAGTTTCGATTTGTCCCTAAATGAGTTTTGATATCAATGAACGTTTTAGCAAAATCGTTTTCCAGATATTTGGTAATATTTTTAAGAATTCATGATGTTTTCTGATTTATAATTCAGTAATATATATATAATGTACATATATATGATATAACAGTATTTATATATATATGTATATATAAATTTGTGTATGTGCGGAAAAATTATATAGTCTATGAGATAATATAACATATATACTATATGTTCCTGACAAAACTCATGTATACAGTTCATATTTTTGTAATTGCTACGATGCAAGACATATATATAATCCCATGCTTTCGATCTGTGATTTTTTTCTGAGTACTGAATTTTCTGTATTCTAAGATTAATAGATCACGAGTTCGATACCCACTTCAAGCATACGGGTATAGAAACTTTAATTCTACCTTGCTTCCTTTTTTTGATTCATGTCTCCATACAAATAAATCTCGCAAATACAAAGAAATCTTTACAAATAAATCGCGCTAATGTAATCAGCATATTTGATATTCTAATATTAGTTTGAGTTCAATTCCCACATCTATGGCAAATCCTTATTGTGTGGGGATCAAATTAAAGTTTTATTCCTTGTGATTTCGCATGAACAATGGTTATGCCACTGGTTCAGTCTATATTTTGTCCAAGTGGGACATAGATAAATGATCACCGCGTGAGTTTTCCGTTTAAAAAATTCTTGAGTTCAATTACTAGAAAATTTTTATGTGTTTGCAATTTTATATATATATATATATATATATATATATATATATATATATATATATATATATATATATATATATATATATATATATATATATATATATATATATTCACAATGTTCATGGGAGACTATAAAAAAGGGATTTTTCTGGCTGCACAGTGCTTATAAAATATTATTATTTTTTATATTTCCATAATTCATTCTATCATTATTGACACTATGTGTTGTAATGTATGATAATTTCTATTTCTAAAATAAATCACCATTACTTAAGAAATACAGTAGAACATCAATTATGTGAATCTGTTTGTTCTGGACTGTCCACCTAAACACCACACGTTAGGCTGACCACCTAAGCGGGACATATGCTTCGTACCCCAGGGCCTTCGATCATAGATACAGATATGAACGCTGCAGGACTTGGCTTCCGTATGGGCTGTCGCTCCATTGGATTAGTTTAAGTACTCAAAGGTTAAAGGTTCGATACCAGGTTATTAAAACAATAAGATGTTTATTATGATTCTGCTTGCTATAAAGTTACTGGTGCTTTTGCGTATGTGAACATAACTTTACACCTATATCATATATAAATATCTTAAATATCTCCAACATCTTTTAAAAAGGGCTAATGGAATGACGACGATATTTTTTGCGCTATGATAATAATAATTTTAAATTACAGCATTTGATTTTAATGCTGTAAAATAATGGCATTATTCTATTATCCAAGCCTTTATATTTACTTTTTTAAAAAATCAGACGGTTTAAAGAAATTAAAAGATTTTAGTTTTAGTTTTCATATGATTATATATTGTTATAGTATTATTATACTGAAAGAAGTGTATTAAAAACATTTGAAATTATTGCATTACCTTTTTTTACAGTAGAATATTATTTGATTTGATAACAAGATAACAATTATTGGGTTAAGGCGTTTGACTTTTCGGCACCATTTTTTATTCCTAATACAATTCTTTCTTAAAATGAGAACATTGTCACGTGATAAATTGATAGCACACGGTATCAGATGAAGCTGAATTTTATTAGTTTTGACGAAGAAAACTTGCGAAAAATGATTTTATAAGCTTTTTCTGAATGGACAAAAAGATTGATTGACACAAACTCAACTATAATTGCTACTTCAATATCTAAATTTTAAAAAAAGTTTTTTTGATAAAAAAAAATACGATTGTATTCCTTTCTTTTATGTGAAATGATTCTAAGTGACTGAACCTATTTTCTTACATATATGACAACAGTATGAGCAAATTTCACATTGTTTTCATGTTATATAATAGCAGAAATATCATATATTTATTAATAAAAAAATATTATATCTCTGTATATAATAACACTGTTGCCATAACAATGCAAGCAATTTCTGTATTATTTTCATATTATATAAGAACAGTTATATCTTATCAGATGTTAACAGTATATTATTGAATTATGTTATAACGCGCTAGAATGTGATAACAAAATTAATTTTATTTTATTTTCTTAGTATATGAAAACATACTTATCAATATTCTACGATAACAATATATCACTCCATTATGTAATAATACTATTATGATATCAATTCAAGTATTGGTTACAAAATTTTTATTCTATAATTCCATAAATAGAATATACTAGCTATTCTTTCTTCTTCAGCACGACAGCCCGGGGTGGGCCAATGTTTTTCCTCAGAACACTCCTCCTTTTTGTTCTCCGGGAGGCGATAGTTCTCTAATTATTCAGTACTTTAAAGTTCTTCTCTACACAATCAGTCCATCTAAGTTTGGGCCAACCCCTAGATCTGTTTGCAATGGGCCTATAATTAAAAATTCTTAAAGTCAAAGACGAGGGTTCCATTCGACAGGTACGGTCCGCAAATCTCAAGCGACATATTTTAATAGAATTGACGATGTCAGCTTCCTTAAAAAGTCTGTAGAGTTCGAAATTGTATCTGTGCCTCCAAACTCCATTCCCATTTACAGCACCAAAAATCTTTCTTAGGGCTTTTCGTTCAAATATTACAATTTGATTTGACTGAGAAATTTTCTTTACAAATGTATATTTTCACACAGAATTGATGTTCTATTTTATGTCTGTTTACATAATATTCACAGTATATAATTCTTTAATATTTTTAGTTATTTTCATTCAAAATTTTCAAATAACTAATATGGTATTTTTCTTCTCTTTTTCAGGTAAGACAAAAAATTACTCTTGCAGTGTTATCAACAGTAAATGATTCGCGTGAGAAAGATATATTACCAATTTATGTTTCACCCTAAAATGACGGTAAAAAGACATAAAGGAAACTGAGGTAATTTCATTTTTTTCGTCAATGAAAGTTAATTTTGTAACTTTTTTGTTTTTTTCCATGTCTAAATATTACTTTTCCTTTCACCATATGTCGACAGGATAGGTAATATAAAAATTATTTACGGCCCAATCTTAGATGAAATCGAACAAAAATGATTCAAAGCCTATATCCAATGTCATTCTTCTAGCTTTAACGAGACAAGATAATACTCTTTCGTGGGGTTATTTATTCTCTGGCAACTCTTGGAATTGGCGACCAAAAAGTTCGACTTTGTTTCTAGTTTTGCAATTAAATCCAGATGCTACAGCAGCAATTACATTTGTACGAAACAATTAGGAAGCTGTAATTTTTTTTCTTAATAAATATATCATATTTCCTTTGTTGCACCTGCCGCCTCTTATTATATTCCAATTATCGTTTGGCTCCTGTCAGCACCCCGTTTTTGATTGGCTTATCTTTTTTCTTCTCAATGGCCGGATGGGGGTGGGAGGATGTGAAATCCATTACGATTGTCCGGCAGCGTGGAAGAATTAAACCCTCCCCCAAATCGAAAGTCTTCCATCATTTATTCCGTCCATTGTTCCCAGTTTTCGCTCAGACGATAATTCATTTGTTGAAGAGAGGGCCTCCCCAGTTCTTTTTGATGAGTTCGGTGTCAAGGTATTACTGGGGGCTGTGTTCAAAAAGGCCTGAATAGTCCATATTTAGGACACTCAAGTACTATAATTTATCATAAAATTATGTACTAAAGAGTACTTGCTAAGCTATAATTTATACTAAAATGTACACATTATATTTTAGTAGAAATTAAGTTATTATTACATCTTAATATACGAATTTAGTATATCTAGTTAAAAGGGATTAGAGTTAACTATAATTCCTTACCAAAACAGAGTTATGTCTATACTAAAATCTTCTATATTTATTCAATAAACATGGATTTAAGATTAAAATATAAAATTTTAGAATGAATTTAATGCTTATTTATCATAAAATTTCTAAATCATGGAACATTGTTTGTGACTTACTCTTTAGTTTATTCTAATTACATTTACTCTGTAATTCTCAAATTAACTCATATTTATTCAAAACTCTAATTTTCAATTTCTGGGAATGATAGATCTGCTTGTTACAAAAATTAATGAATCAAGAAAAAAACACTTTTTTTGTTAATTGATAATATGAGTATTATGAACAAATATTGATATTATATAATCAACCCAATGAATATTTAACATAAAAAAATCATTGGTTTACGGATCAGTTGTTTAACAATCTGTTTTAAATCTAAGGTTTTTTATGCTACACGTTTATCAAAATTAGTGCAAACGATATTTTAAACAGTGTCCAAATAATAAATGAGAAATCGATTTTTTGCGAATTAAAATAATAACTGAGAGATCTCACTTTTAAATTCCTTTTTTAATAATAAATCCTTTCGATACAGCAGTTAGTCCTTGTAAATAGGTTAATTGATTCAAAAGGAATTTGTAATGCTTTGATGATTTACAGATGGCATTACACTTGTATTTCCATATACCTACCATGCTTCCATCAGTAAATAAAATACTCTAAATAAAAAAAGAGTTTCGTACTGGATCATAGGAATTTTTTATGCTGAGAATTTTCCTTTTATAAGTTAAGAATCTTACATTCATTTATAACTGAAAATTGTCCTTAATTGTATCAAATTAATTTAGATTTAAAAAGAAACGGTGACATTTTTATTGTACTGGACTTCCGAATTAACATTCAAATTTTTGCCAGGAAGAAACTGTAATTCAATTCCTGATTGGCGTGATAGACAGTCATCTTCAGTCCAACGGCTGATATGATTCTAACAATTTTTTGCCATAGCTATCATCGCCAAGTATGAGGCATTTTACGATGCAAAGTAGAATATCGCAAAATAATCGCCAATGAAGTAAGTTTTTATTCAAGAATATCTGATTTGCTTTCAGAAAAGAATGGTAATATATTCCTTATAAAGAGTAATGACTGATAAAGATATGAGAATTAAAACTGGGTGTAATAATTCACGAAAAGTAACAGAAAATAAGCGAATATAACACAAAAATTACATTGTTTCCTTAGATTTTAATATTTGTGTGATTTGGTTACTTGTTCTACTTGTTTAAACGTAAATTAAATTTTGATTGTAAGATTATTTTGGTATATAGTTCAGTATTATTCTATAACAGTACAACTTGACAATTAGTTATTAATGCATAATGTGGCCCAATGAAGACTGGTGGCCTTATGGTAGCGCTTGAAGACTCTGTGGTTCAATCCTCGAGCTGGGCAAGGTCAATTTTCAGTCTTTTATATCTTCAGTGAAATCATAAGCTAAGTACCAAGCTTGCTTGGGAATTAAACACTGGAACTATTGCGTTAGGCTGACCACCTAACCGGGACATATGCTTTGCAACTTAAGGCGTCAAAAAAATAAATATGAGCACTGTAGGCCTTGGCCTACAGTGCTCATATTTATTTTTTGACTGTCATATCATGGCTGGCATATCATATATATTTGACTGTCAAATCATAGGTTTAGTTTTTTTATAGTTAACATGACTCAATAATTTACTCGCGTCCTACAGTGTACAGAGTCATTTATATTGCGAAACTATTGAACAATTTGAAATGTATGTTGCGTTTCTTCATTCGCATTTATCGAGTTGGATACTCTCAATTTTTCCCAGTTTCCTCCTTTGCAGCACGAGAAAAATGTTTTCATTTGCTAGAAAAAACACATTCAGAAGGGACAGCATAGGGTATGATAAAAAAGATTTAAAAACAAGTGTCGGGTTGTCCTATATCAAATAACTGCAAGTAATATATTTTTACATTTGTGTAATTCTATCTGCGATGACATTCGAAATTTTTCTATTACTCTATTTTTGAATATCATTGCTACCAAATAGCAGTAGCTTAGCTTACCAAATAGCATAGCTACAAAAAGTCGGAACGTAGCACTAATCGTTCGATTCCCTGACGATAGAAAATCGCTGCCTGGTCCTTAAGCCAGCTTAGAACAGCTGTCTGAACTTGGTCATCCTTGGAAAATTGTCTTCCACCAAAATGTTCTATGAGATTGGCGAACACATGAAAGTCACAGGGCCCCAGATCGGGACTGTACGGTGGATGATTGCAGACCTACCATCCAAAACTCTGAAGCAAATCGTATGATGTGCGCGCCTTGTGACGTCTTGCATTGTCGTGGACGAGGACAACTCCTTTATTTGACTTTCCTCGTCGCTTACTTTTCACAGCTCTGCGAAACCTCTTTGTGTTTCTTAGTAGGATTTAGCATTAATGGTTGTGCCCCCTTCCACTTAAAAGTTGCTGTAGAAAACTTCTTCACAATCGAAAAAAAAGTTGTCATAACTTTATCCGCTGATGGGGAAACTTTGGATCTTGTTCTCACTGTTGATATGTGCATCGACACTCACTTCATTGTGAAGAGATGCAGCCATGTCTCATCACTCGTAAAGATGGGACGCAAGAAATCATTGCTTTCTTCGGAATAACGTTGAATTAATTCCAAGTAAGCTGTGCAAACCTTTATCCTTTGCGTTTGGAAATCAAAGAATGAGGAACCCATCGTGAACCCAAATGGCGATAACCCATTTGGTAACGGATGATCACTACCAACGTATATTTCCAATTGCTGCGCAATGTCTGTGACATTCACTCTGAGATTGGGGAGAATAATGCCAACCACTCGCTCCACCCTGTCCAGTGTGCTCACCGTTGTCGGCTTTCGTTGTCTTTCCGCATCTGTTAGATCTATGCGATCGTCATCGAGTTGCTGGCACCATTTCACAATGACTAGACGTGACATTGTATGTGATCCATGCTCTGGAGATATTTCATAATGAATATCCGCATTCATTATAATTTTTGGCAGCATAAACCGTATTGTTCCGCGGATTTCGATGTTGGATTATGTTTCTAGCTGACATGACATTTTTTGTCGTCCTACGTGGCAACGGTTCAAACAATCCGAATGCAATTGCTACAATTGGAAGCCGTGGAACTCAGTTATTATTTACACAAGCTTCGTTCTTCTTTCGCAATGATGCCATCTCTGTCTGGACAAGTGTAACTTTCTTTCTTCTAAATGCTCTGTATACATTATAATACTTGTTTCCCACGAATACTGCAAAATTCATCTGACTATCAAAAAATCAATATGCCATAAAATGTATGTAATTATTTTATTGACTCAATATATTTACTTTTAAATTTAAATTTGATGGAAACGCAAGTAATGTGATTAGAAAAGTTTAGAAGAAATCGTTTTAAAAATTATACAACAGGAAACCTCTCTTTAGAAAATATTACATATATTTCAAACAAAAATATGATAATTCACAATTTTTTTGCTGAAGATATTGTAAAGGCGAGATATAATTGATGACATTGACGAAAAAATAAAATAAATCAATTTAAAAAAATATGTCTAAAAGCTAAATAGTAGTATTGTAATTCTAAAATTTAATTAAATGATTTATGTCGGTTTTATAAAGAATTCCATCATGTGAGTATAAAAAATCGTTTTCTCAATATAGCATTGCATCGATCGTTTTTTTTTCCTTTATATTTTTCTTTGGAATGTTTTAGACAATCGATTTCAATATCAAATAAGCTACGGGTTATAATCATTACTAAATGCAGTCAATGGATTAAACGCGAAAACAATATCAGACTACTACCTGAGTTTATCGCACAGTTCACCTGCCCACCCCTTACTTAGGGTAATGAAAACGATAGAACACCCTTAGTCCTTCCGAAAACTAAAATAATATCGATTCTCTTGCATGGTATAATCGATTCGGGACGTTAATGCGATTATTGCATGTTCGATTGTATACGCTAGCGGTCTTTTATATCTTCAGCAACCCTAATTCGCCCCGGTGTAAGACATCACGTGAGCCAAGATTTCTAAATTAATTTTCGTCTGCTTCTGTTCCTGTTGCCATTTTTTTATATTAAAATTAATTCACTTTCCCCCACCATCACAATATGAATATTTAAGCACATTTCTCCCCAATCTGTTGTTGGACCATTTTTGTGATGAACATATTTAAAATGAAGCAAACGATTTTTGTTCCATTATGAGTCTTTACTTTTAAAGTTGTGTTGTTTCTGTGCTGGGAAATTACCAATTTTGTTTTCAAAATGCGTACATCTTTGGGTGTTTGTTAAATATTTATATTCAAAGTACATATTCAGATTTACCTGCCAATTATTTAGCGACTAAATTGCAGTTTATTCGTTTAAATATTAATCTTTAATATAGATGCGTGTGTTTTATAAAGTTCTATTTCATCATTGAAATAAAAAGAAAATATATGGTTGGTGTAAATTCTTAAAAAAGATATATTACAATGAATCAAAATATATTAACATGAACAAATGTAAAACGGGAAAATATTTTATCTGCACTTTTATTAGCTATTAAAAGCAAGAAAAATTATAATTAATGCCTGATTTACTCTCGAAAACTTACTTAGTGCTTAACATGAGGAATTGTGCTAATTTATATTTATCATTCAATGTGATGTTTTTTTTTTTGCCTTAAAATTTTAAACAAAGGTCAAATAACCAGTCGACGTATGAGTTGGCTTTATTTTGAGTCTAAGACAGGGGTAAAGCATTTGGATATCTTCTACATATAGCATTCCGGGTAAATTTTCTATAATTAGGGACCATATTCTTGTAGTGCAAGGGATAAAACCAAGAAAACTCTAAGCACCAATTATGACAGGTGTGCTTACCAAAAACAGAAACTCGGCACATATTTCTCGTTGTTCTCAACAGTAATGTTTTGACCATGGAAACCGCTTAAATCTTTAAAAAGAAAAAGACGTGTTGAAAACATTAGTTCTAAACTTCGAACAAAAGTGTTCTTGTTAAAGGGACTGTATGCAAATTAAATCTTTTCAGGAACATTACAGACTTGAAAGGAGACGCTGTAGTTTAGTAGATAAAACGCATTATTGTATCCAGAAGATTGCGGATTTTATTCTTAATCTAGATTAAAGTCGTGTTGAAAGCATCAGTTCTAAACTTCGAACAAAAGTGTTTTTGTTAAAGGGACTGTATGCAAATTAAATCTCTTCAGGAATATTTCAAAGATTTGAAAGGAGACGCTGTAGTTTAGTAGATAAAACGCATTATTGTATGCACAAAATCGCGGATTTTATTCTTAATCTAGATTAAGATAATCATGCTAAAAGTGTTACATATCCTAATCATACAGTGGTCTTGGAAACCAAAAGTGCTGGGACTACAGAACAACGGAAAACTGTCCCGCTTTTGAAGAGTGAGTGCTTGAGAATTTTCCTTGTTTCTTCCCTTGCGATACATGAATATGAATCATTATTTATGAAAGGACCATCCAGAAAGCAATTTACGCACGTGATGATAAAATGGTGTTCAAAAATCGCATATTTAATAGCCTTGTATGTTTACTCTATCCAATAATCGGTAACAAAATACACATATCAATCGCACCATTTTAATATCCTTATTAAAATTCTTCATTTTTTTGAAGTTCTTAATTATTAAATATAATTAATTTGTGGATAATATATAGTCAAAAACTAATTTAATAACATTGCAATGAATTATAAATAATACGAATTTAAATTCTTCCTCGTTAGATAACATTTTTGGGAAAGTTCCTTGATTATTTCATGAACGTTAACTGCCAAGTGTTTTCTCAGAAACTAAAGTTTCTCTCGGAAAGATGAATTTCTCTGCTCATCATTCCGTTTTAAGTGAAACCAAAAAGTATTCCTGTGCTCACTTTTCTCGAGTAAAATATTCTTTGATCAACTCTCAAACGGAATAAAGGCGAGTTTCTTTCAAAATTGTCGCCCGAGAAAGGCAGAAACTCATTAAATTGCTCTTCAAAAGGTTTCCCCATTTATCAGACGATGTCTCCCCGCCAAAATGGATTAAATTTTTAAAACGGAAGTGTAGGGGAGTGGAGTAACGGTAGAAAAGTTTTCATCTGGAACGATGGCTGGGAAAAAAAGAGATTATACTTATATCTGAAACCCTTTTATGATCAACTGAGCACTACTTTACGGCTACGCTATCTTGTTTCCGAATCATTATGGTGTCGCCAAATAGCGCGAGATTGGCGAAATTCTCTTTTAAAGAGCTTGCATCTGAGATGCGATTTTCATTTGTCTTTATACATAGGATGAAAAAAAAATCGCGGTAAAAATATTAATATTAATTTTAAATCGACATAAATGAAATACTTTTTAAATAAATTAGAAATATGTTATTACTAATAATTTAGTATTTATCAGGAATTTGTCATTTTTATATCGTGTTATATAAAATAATTTTAACCATATTTACTCTTTCGTTATTTCGAAATGGCTTACTATTGCTAGTTTTTTGAATTGCATTCATTAGTTTGCGAGTTCCTTGGTTCGATCCCAGTTGTTGAACAGGGAAAGATAGATGTTGCGTTTTTGTTTTAAACTTGGTCGTTCTTATTATCTTAAGTTTAAATCTTTAACAGAAGAACCATCGTGTTCTTTAGAAGTTGATGAAGTACACTAAATAAATCGTGTTCGCAATGTCTTCCAAGTGAAATGATATCCCTGGGGAGGCCGGGTCAAGTATTGGATTATCTTCTACATAGTCCCTGCATGTAAATTACGAAGATTCCCGTAAAGCAGCTTACCCTTAACTAGTAGATCCCAAATATAGGCTAGATACAGGGAAGTTTGCCGATACACAATATATATCTTAGAGAGTGCAGGAAAAATTTCAGATTTTGTCCTTTGAAGCGCATGTTATGGATCATAATCTATGAAGTTTTCCAGAAGACAAATAAAAATTGACGGATATTCAAATGCTTTACAACAGATAGAGCATCCCGTTCGTGCTGCCAAATTTACTTTGAAATAGGTTAACACTGTTTTAGTTATTTAACTCCTGTCTTCAACGTGGAAAACCATGGATTCGATACCAGAATTTTTAAAAAAGGATCAATATTTCGCTTTTGCAAACATTAACTTTAAAGAAAAATCAGAGTATTCCTAATTGTATTTAAAATTGCTTTTGAATTATTTCTTCGCATTTTGCGTATGGTATTATTAATAAACGACTGTAACGTTAAAAACAGAAAAAAAATTTATTTTAATGCCAAATATGATTTTTGGATTCCAAACTATAATTTAATTAAAAATGTGCATTCATGCAACATCGTTATAAAAGCTGTATGTAAAAAAAATAAATTTCTTGAATATTCACTTTATTTTAATTCTTATTCAAGTTTAATTCACTTGATTATTATTTGAGTTTAGTTTTAAATTTAAAGCATTTTTGAATATCGAATTGTTAATAGCCACTTATAAAAGCAATTTATTCCTACTACTTTTAAATAAGCATGCTTGTTAATAAAATAATTTTCTCTCACAAGTTGAATAAACTCTTTTATTTTAATTCTACATTAATTTTGAGATATTTTTCAATTTTTTACGCTCAATTCACTTCAGTTCATACATATTTGCCTTGTATTTTAAAGATATTTTATTAATAAGAAACATGTTCACGGACTTTGTGTTTTTATGCACGCAATTGGATAGATATGTATAGTTACCAAATAAAAACGAAATGAAAGTAAAAATTTCTTCAGAGCAAATAAGATTAAAATGGAATTAAAAATCATTGAGTGAACAATATATTTCAAATTTAATTAGATTTTGTTCTATTTCAAAGTGCTGCTGTATTTCACATTTTTCAATCAGCACGAATTATCGTTTGGAGAAATATATTACTCTCATTGGATAGGGAGGGAAAACAAATATAAAAGATCGAAAGTATATATTAAAAATAGGGGGGACGAAAATATTGGCTGACGATAAAAGCATTCAAGCGATTGGCAGCCACTCAAAGCCCACTTTCTCCTCTAATTAAAAATGTAAAAAAATTGGGGAGTTTGTACGTTGAACAAGCCAGGTGTAACCATTTCAACGTTTTCAGAAGCACCAACTTTTGCCTGCCTCATCTGCGCGGATTTATTTTTCAATTAAAAATTCGTAGTGAAGGACACGTGGGATGGTGATCGGGGAGTAAGTGAATTGGAAGATTGATCCCGAAGCAAACGATAAGTATTTGTTCCGTTAATATAGCTGAGGAATTGTTGGATTGGTATATAAATAACTGTCCCTTTTAGAATCGACAGCTGATGCCGTTTATTTTAAAATAACAAATATAATATTTTTATAAAATTCTTGAAAATGTCACCAAGTTGTGTATGAAATCTTAGTAATTAATTGTGCTGGTTAACCGTCTACAAAGATGTATTTCTGATCAAACATATCAAGGAATTAATTATTAAATGGTTCTATTTAAAATTCCGATTTATAAATTATCAATGAGATTAAATCTAGAATGTCCATTAATAATTACGAAAACAACTTTAGAAATTCTATCTTGTCTTAAAATTTTTTAAAAATAATTCGTAATTTATATGTTTTTGGGATTTTATTGTGTTCTTTTTATTGTATACTTCATCCAGCTACATATTTCCGTTGAGCTGAACTCTCTCAATAGCTTCACGCTGCTTCCCGTCAAGATCAGCTAACTGAGGTATTATTTGCCGCGGGCGTAGATTGGGAGGATGACCACATTCTCCCTCACTGGTCTGCTTTAGCTCCGTGGGTAGTGACGTGTCCACGTACATCTGTGACGACCCAAAATTCTTCCATTGGTGTGGCGTGGATGTGGAGAGGAGGTTGCCAGCTCAGGTGTGACTGATCATCACCTTATCACTGTTCAAAATGATGAGATCGCTTGGTAATAGGAAATTATTCCCAAGCCATTAAACTCTAGGCACTATGCAGGGGCTCACCTGTACCGCTGGACATGTATCTACCGATCTATTTCTGTTGACTGTTGCCACAGAACCTAAGTTCAACAGATCATGGGTTCGATTCCCATCTTTGATCTTTTTTTGAAAAAGTTTGGAATCCAGTTTAAACTGTAGATTCTGTATGAATAATTCCTGACGTGGAAAGAGTGATCATAAAAGTTATATAAATCACGCCACTGAATTCCTCCAGTCCTCTTATAAATATGAAACATGGTTAAGTGACGTAGGTGACCACCGCAGTCATACTCCACTAAAATTCTACGCCACGCCAACATTAGTGATTTGCGATAGTTCAATGTGTATTAGTCCTCTTAAAGTAATTTCTTCATTATCGTGAAGTATCGAACCTACAATCTTCCAGACGGGAGAAAAATCATTCATCATCAGGCTATGATGTCCAATAATACAATCATCAAATACTGGAAATAGTTTTCTATTCTTATATTTGCTGAAAATAAAAATATAAGAATTTTAATTTAAGCTAACAATCTTAAATTTAAATTATTTAAAAAAACATAGATTTCGGAAAATTTTTTAAATTTCTACATTATTTTATAAATGTTTATGTTTTGATATATTATTGGTACATCATTATATAATGTAATAAATTTTAAATTATTCAGCTATTACGAAATTTTTGAATTTTTTCTTTTGGTTTCTACTCAGAAGCAAGAATTTTTTTATTTACTTATTTACGGAAAAATTCATTCAATCTAAAATCTTAGGGAAATTTTATTACATTTTCCATTTCTTCTAATGAATTTTTATAAAAATTATTAAAATATACCAAATTATGCAAAACAACATTGTTGTGATTGAAAATCAACATTAATGTTAAGAAATTTCAATTCTCGTTATTTTATTTATTTATTTTCAAAAAATTTAAAAACTGTGATAAAAATTAAAATGCAAACGGAAGACTTTAATAACAATTATTAAAAAGCGCTGTTGTTCCAATAATTTACGTAAACATTATTTGAAAAATTCCCTAATATTTCTATGAAACATTTTATTTTCATTTCTATATAATGTGTTTAATACACTTGTCTAACGATATTACAAATCGGAACCATTTAATGTATATAGGGTGAAAAGTTTCAAATTTATGATCTCCCTTTTTTAAATATATATATGACAAATGATGTATATAATTTTTGATGACTCGCTGCGTAACTCTTACATATCTTACATATATGAACATTACATATTTCATATTTAATATTCTTATATTACTATGATATAATATATTATATATATACTATATATATATATATATATATATATATATATATATATATATATATATATATATATATATATATATATATATATATACTTTATTATTGTTATTATTGTTATTTTTGAAAAAAAATATTTATTCATATTTTTGTAGGGGAAAAAATTCCTTTAAAATATTATTTAATTCTTAATACACAATTTGTCAACATATTTTCAAATTGATCAACATATTTAATTACATAGAATTTTACTATTTAAAATAATAAATCAGAAAATATAGCATTTGCCTGGTAAAATAACCCCACTCTATAAAGCACTGTCCTACACAGAGAATTCATATAAATTATGCAAATGACTTTCCTCTAAAAAATGTAGAGGGACGTAATATGCCTTAAAATTTAGGGAGTTTTTAAATTTTGAATATAAATTATATTAGATTTAGTTAAAACATTTTATTTCTCTTAAATAATTTGTTCTTTTTCTTTAAATGCACTGATTGTCATTTTCTTCTTTTAATAAAGAATTTTCATTATTTCTTTACTGAAATCTAAGGTATCAATAATTTTTATAAGTCAATATTTAACATATTAAATTATTTCTAATCATTTTTGTTTCTGTTTATTTCTGATATTCTTTTTGTTGAGAAGTAAAAGAAAAGAAATTAAATCAGATACCGTGAAAGGGTTGACTGTATTATCAGGCGTGACTTGAATTTCTTAGGTGTTGACCAGATCAGTTGTGAAAATATTAAATATTGAGAGTTTTTTTTTCTGCGAAGAAACTAAACGTGATTACTTCAGTTTATCCAATTACAGTGCTAGAAGAAAATTTAAAAATATACTCAATGAAATGTGCTAATTTAATATTTTACGTTTGAGCTGATTTCAAATAATAGCCAAATACATGATTCAGTACGTGACCATTGGTCAAAAACTTTCTTGACGCAATAACTGGTAAAATTCAAGTTACATTACTTACGAGTTTTAATCGGTTTCCTCTAGTACTGATAGTTCCAATTATCTAATCTATTTGTTATATTCAGAGTCGCGCTTTAGTTTAATGATAGAATCATCTTCGAGCCTAGTGGTTAGGGTATAGGCCTTCCATCCGGAAGGACGGGGTTCGATTCCCAATGCCACCCAAGACCCACCGAGTACATGCGATATACGTGCTCGTTAAATCTGTGGAACCGAAAGTCCTATGGTCGGTCGTTGAGCAGTTACCATGGGTATAATGGTCTGGAGAAAATTTCTCCCCCTTCAGATCAATGTCAAAATTGAGGGAATGGATCCTCTGGTGGTGCCATCTATCGGAGGATTTAAAAAGAGCAAAGACGTGCTTTCAACCTCATGGTGCTCTGATTAAAACGAAAGACGCTCCCTATTGACTCAAATTCGCATTGCCAAGGCATAGCGAGCTTGGCTTGTCCAAGTGTCATAAGTAACAACAACATCATCTTCGAAATTAAAGGTCTCAGGTTCTGCTGGACAGTGGAAGATGGGTGATGCATCTGCATTCACATTTGTTGGAGGATTTCTTTTGATTAAGCGTAGAGGACTGCTTAAGTAAAGGATATTTAAATCCTCCGCTCAAGTAACTTTCCATAATGATTTCTTTTTAGAAAGTGGGTCATGTTCATCATTCAAAGGAGGAAACCGGGAAATGTTCCACGCACTCCCCTCAACATGCATGCATGCAAAAGGCAGAAGTGAAACATCCATCTCCGTAGTTCAACAGTGGCTGGGATAGAGCCCGGAACTTTTCACTGTTAAGAGGGTTATCCTGCTGCTCGGTCACGTTAAACCTTGGGTGAGTGTGTACGAGTTTTCCTGGTTTTTTCTATTGCAATGGGCAAATACGGCCACTACCTATTACAATCCGACTAAAAAGCAGTATTGTTCGCCGGATGAATAAAAAGGACTGGAAAACAGTTTTCATCTATTAATTGTTATTCGAAAGGCCAAATTCTATATGATTCCCAACAAAAACATTTCATGCTCGAAAAGAAGCGTCATCTCTCATTCAGTTACAACTCTGTCAAGATTGACATTTCAGTTAAGGGGACTTCACTCTGCCAAATCTTAAACATTCCCTTTTCCACCAGCGAAAACTCCCTTCGAGTCAATGAATTTTTCCCCAAAAGTCCCTAAGATGTCCTGGTCTGGTATTGTTATTGATTTTGCTACCGACCACAGCAGGGAGGCAAGTGAACACGAAGAAAAGAAAAATAAGAAAGAAAAAAAAGAAAAGTTTTCTTAATTGCCACTGAAGTAATAAGAGACCCTTCCCCCTTAATGGCCGTTTAAGTGCATAATTCATTTAACTCTGCCCAGATGGCTAAGCATTGGAATTTCATTTTTCAGGAATCTTCCGCCCATCTTCCGGGGCAGCCGGGAAGGGGGACGCTAAGAAGTAAAAGAGGGGAGGACTAATGGACAAGAATCCGAACTCAAAAGCTATTTTTCGGTTTCAGATATTTGTTTCTGCTCGGGTTTATTTCGTTTTTATCTTTAGTCTAATATCGTTGAATTTAATGGAAATGAAAGCGAACGCTCTCCCCCCCCCCAAGAATCGTTTGCGTTATGGATGCAAGTTGATGCCTTTGGTTCGAACACAGCGATTACTTAATTAGATCAAGGGGCTTAATGGTAAAATTTATTGCCATTTATTTTTATTGGATAGAGAAATCTATCAATATGAATTTCTGATTTGGGGAAAGTAAAATAATTCATAAAACCAAATGAACTTGCTTGGAAATTTTTGTTTTAAGGCGGTTATTTCACTGGTGAAAAATTGTCTTTTGTTTGTCAGACCAATCGCAGCGTGAGATACAAGCTGATAGGGAGGGTTGAATCCACCGATATATTTAAATAAATAGCTTATATAGTATATAGGAATATTTAGAATGAAAATTTTAGCTTTGAAAATAAAATTAATTTAAAAAAATCAGGATCAACTTATTAAAATGATTTTTCATTTGGATGGAAAAAAATTATTATGGCTTTTTGGAAAATTACAGATTTAGGTTGAGGTTTAAGTAAAAAGATATAAAATTCATAAATGTCATTGAACAATTTAGTGGTTATAATGAAAGAGTAGTTTGTATCGCATAATATGACGTAGTTCGGCAGAGGGGATTATGAATTTCAAAATTGAAATGTAAATCTATGGAAGGAACCATATTTTCTCTTAAGAGGAATAAAACTATCTTTTTAAAATTAAAATCAGGCGGGATTAGAAATATCGATTGAGTTTTTCTATAGTTACAGTTTGAGATATTGTGATAAATAACATTCATCCTTCTCAAGTTAAATATTTGTCTCGCTGATGTGGATAAATAAATTTACTGCGTCTTTTCTCCTGAATTTTTTAATAATGTTTTAACTTAACCCTTTGGATGCACATTTATTCGAATAATTTTTTGCATTTGGAGCACATTTAATTTTTTGGGGTAGAGTAATTTGTAAGAACAGCATATTTTATGCAATTATTAGAATTTATTGGCTCCCACCTTTTGTTTCTTTTTTTCTAAAAAAACCTTTTTCTATCATTTGTCTGGTATATCTATTTGTCACTTCCACCATTCAAAACATCCAAAGGTTTAGGATTAGCACCTAGCCTTAGCAGACACAAAGGATTTATTCCAGGCACTTCACGAAACCGTTTTACATTATGTACATTGTCTTTTTCTTCCTAGATCCATTGATCTAATTTCTCAGGAGAAGATTCACTATCACTGCTCGATAAGTATCTTGTACGTCTTTTGCATCTTGGTTTTATCTCACTATCATTGTTACTTTGAAATAAACAAGAATGAACACGTTAAATATTGTCTCATTTTCAACGACGTATCAGAACGTCATGTGCGAGTTTGGTCAAATTAACGCATGGCGTTCTGATACGTCGAATGCGGTCGAAGTGTTAAAGTGTGTGCGTGTGTGTGGTTTTACCACATATCGCGACAATCTTGTACTCTTTTCGTCTGATTAATTATAATTCTTGTTGCAGCAGTATGCGTCCCTCCATCTAGTCCAGAACTGGGCTCTACCAGTTAGATAGAAGCAGGTGGGTGGGAATCTTCGTAATTTAAAAACAGGAACCAAGCAGAAGACCCCAAATTTCATTATTTATACCCCAATTTTATTAAATACCCGGCTACATGACCAATTTTATTTCCAGTGCCCGAGCTCCAGTGGCTCAGTAGCTTCCCATAAGCTCAGCAAAGTGAAGCATCATTTGCCGCGGGCAGTGGTTGGGAGGGTGACCACGGTGTACTCTCCTTCACTGGGTTGCTGGAGCTCCGTGGGTTGGGGACGTGTCCACGTTAATCTGTGACGTCCAAAGTCCTTCCGCTGCTGTGGCCCCGTCACCTGAGCGTAGTTCAAAATTACGAGGCAACTTAAAAAAAGAGCAAAGTCGTACTTTCACCTTCGTGGTGCTCTGATCCAAACGAAAGACGCTCCCTATTGACTTAATTTGCACTGCCAAAGGCAAAAGCGAGCTTGGCTTGTCCAAGTGTCATAGGAAAATAACAACATTTCCAATGCCCAGCTACAAGGCCATTTCACCTTTTCAGCCCTGCAAGGGGTAGAAATGGTGGCACCTTATGTAGTGGGTGTGCCATAGTAGCTCTGCAAGTGGGTCTGAAGCAAGGACCATCCAGATAATTTCAATTTTATTACTTATTTTCCAATGTTATTAATTACTCTGCTGCAATCCCCCTTTTATTTTCGATTCCCGGCTTTCAAGAACATTTCACCTTTTCAGCATTACAAGGGGTGGATGCGTTGGCACCTTATAAATTGGGAAACCCAGTCGATGTGTTGTGGCAGCCCTGAAAGTTGCGCTTCTTAAATTAAAGAAGACCCCCAGACTTGGACTGCCATCCCCTTTTGAATCACTTAACATGGGAGGTCATTACGACGACGGCCTATTTAGCGTGTCCCAGCAGCCCTGAATAAACACGACGGAACTTCGATTGGTCGGAGATTTGAACTTATTACCTTTCGATATTTAGAACGAACCTATTAACCATGGATGGCCCTTATTAATCATAGCGAGACATTCAACCGCATTAGTAAAATAGAATTAGCAATTTCTTTCACTGTTATGTTATTGACTTGAAGAAAGCTTCATATTAATGAGCAGTCATAGTAATAATTCTCATAATTCATAAAAAAATACTTAAAAATAGATATCAAAAACATTTTAAGGATTTAGTTAACATAAGATAACACGATTTGTTGTTGTTTACTAATGACACTTAGACATGCTAAGCCCGCTATGCCTTGGCTATGCGAATTTAAGTCAATTGGGAGCGTCTTTCGTTTTAATCAGAGCACCATGAAGGTGAAAGTACGACTTTGCTCTACACACATGCCATAGGTATCCGTTTATAGGGTAGGCAACCATTCATACAATAAAAGGACAAAGATAGGATAGATAGAGAGAGAAAGTACATCCAAGCCCGAACCTGGATTCGAACCCAGGACCTCCATGTCCGTAGTCAGGCACGCTGACCACTAGACAAGTTGGTCGGCTATATAACACGATTTAAAATATTCTAATTCACGATTTGTTTGATATTCTCTGAGAAATCAGTTTTTAGGATTTTTTATTACAAAAAATAGAGTTTGCCCATTAGATATTGGGATTTCAGTCTGTTGAATCTGTGTTCAAATCCCTATCAAAAAACGAATATTAATTAACAATTACCATTAAATAATAACAGTTAAAACTATTAATATATGCTTTTTTTACACGTTGTTATTTAAATTAAAATTATTTATCAATAAAGCAAATTCTGTGTAGTTGAAGGATTAGATAGAGCTCATATGAGATAAAAAAATAAATCTTATAATAAACCATTTAAAAATGAATTAGTAGAAAAAGAAAATTATATATAAAAAAAAGATATACTTCGCTAAAATATTGACTAAAACTAGGAAATTTAATGTTATCTCTCAGAATAAAATGAAAGTGGTGACTATAATTTGATTTTATGTTTCTTTTTCAATATTAATTCATAAGTTTTATTTTCCCTTAATTTATTAAACCTGCCGAGAAGGTTTATTTAAAACATTTCTTGCATGTTTATTGATGCATTAAAAAATTCTTTTTTTTTTCCACTTCCAAATTTGCATTAAAAACGATATAATCTGCTTTTAATTTTAAAAAATGAAAACCTTTTTGAATGTATCTATTTTTATTTGATTCCATAAAAATACACGCGTTTGAAATGGGAAACATTTTTTTTTTTTTTGCAAGTGATACTAAAGAAATTTTATTATTCCGCGAAATAAGAAAAAAAAAGGCGTGAAATTTCTGCTGAAGTCAAGACTGAAGTAAAACAAATAAATTCACAAGTATTGGAATCAAAGAAATTTTTTTTTTGTTTTCCTGTATTTTATCGTAAAAAATATAATAAATATCGAAATACCAACAAATATTTCTCCCACGCTTTCTAACAGGAAGGAGAAGAAATCTTTATTTTATTTCAAAAATGGCAGTATGCGACGGAACATCCGCGAACGAATACAAAAGGACAAAAAAAAGTAAGGGATTATTTTATTACGCCGATGCCACCTTCCAAAGCCATGCACAACTTCGGTTTAGGGTGCGATAAATTCCTGAATTCCCGGTGACAATGTCTCGGGGAAGGGATATATAACGAAATTATCCGACAGACGCGTTTCCTTGGAATAAGGAAAATCGAATCCTGTTTTACGTTTTTCCGGATTTTTAGTCCGATATTGGTGTGGGGGTGTGTGTTAAGTGGCTGTTTCTTTTGTTTTGAAGGATTTTTATGAATGTCGAGTAATATTGCTGTTAAAGGTCTTGGTGCAAGGACTTATCGAACCATTTTAGCACCCCAACTTTGAAATTCCCTTCATTTTTCGCAGTTATTTCGCTCTTTGAAATTGGCAACATTTGCTTTTAGTTCATTGAATTGTGCATGTTTACTGGGTGTGTAAAAAAGCTTTTAACGAAAGCTTCTCTGCATTTTTTTTCCATTCTTAATGTTTCGAATGAAATTGAAAAGAATATAGAACAGCAATTTTGTTCTTCATTTTTTTTTCTCCTGAAAATCGGTTTATGTCCTGAAATAGGGGAAATAGTTTTCTCTTTTGAAGAATTATTTTTAAGTATGTTTTTTATAGAGCATGTTTTCCCTTCGTAGATAATTCACTTGGATGAGGTCTCGGATGTATGTAGAAATGTCCCTACGGACAATGAGCCTCCTAATCATTTCAGAAAATGTGCCTATTAAGGGAAAATCCTATTTTGTTTGTCCACCGATTTTTTTTTTGTTGTTCAGAACTGAAATTATAGCAGCTGCACGAAATAAAATGAGTGTGTTTGTCCCTCAACAGTCATGAATACGAGGGCTAATGAAGTAGGGAGCTACATTTTAAAGTGGATTCTTAACCACTATAAAGGTGGGAATCAAACCCACGAACTTTTGAACCAAAGGCAAGGAAATAGAAGGAGATTTGTAATAAGATATTGATCTGGATAAAAATAAATCATATGCGATGTTTCATCTTGTAATTTTCCCTTATGTATATTTTTAATTAATTTAACACTAATTTGCATTTACCTTTAAGTTGCTTACGCCATAAAGGACACTATACCTTAGTTCCTCTCATATTGAGAAGAAATTCTGTTTTTTCTTTTGTGCGATGCTGTTTAGCTGGCAGTTTAACAGCATTAGTTTGTTACATAGCATTGTAATGTCCACTGCGCTAATTTGCCTTTCGCAAGAAATTTTAATATATTATCAGCCGTGTTTACGTGTTACAAGGCAGAAAACCCGGAAAACTCCCAAGCACTCACCCCAACTGACGTGCATACATACATAGCGGTGCAGGTGAGCCCCTGGCTGTACCTTTAGTTTAACGTGTTTGGAATACTTACCCATCACCAAGTGCCTCGTAATTTTGAACAGCGGTCACGTGACGAGGTCACACCTGAACTGGCACCCTCTTCTCCACATCTACGCCACACCAGCGGAAGGACATCACATATTAACGTGGACACGTCCCCAACGGAACTCCATCAACCCAGTGAAGGAGAGAACGGCATGGTCACCCTCTCAACCACTACCCGCGGCAAATGATGCTTCACTTTGATCTTAACGGGAAGCAGCATGAATCTACTGAGCCACTGGAGCTCGACTGACATCTCGTTCTTCAGCAGCGGCTGGTAAAGAACCTGGAACCTTGTACTTTGAAGAACGTGTTCTACCACTTGGTCACGATAAGTCCTTTTTTGGTTTGTTTCAAAATTGTCATCAAGGAGCCAACCTGGGAGTAGAGAAAATAAGCACGGCATTGTATCCCCCTATTTTCTCCCAAGCTGGAAGCAACTATGAGAAAAATAACCATAGCTTCTTATATGCTTAACAACCGAAAATGTTGCTTGAATAACTTTAGAGACAATTAATTTGCTAATTAGCATAGCACGGTGATTGATTAGTTGTTTTCAATAGAATTCACAAGCTCAGAGTCTTATATTCTTCCACCAGAAGCTCTCATAGGATTTTAATGCCATTCCCACATTTTTTCCCCTTGGAATACTAAGCAGTAAGATTACTTTTTCCCAAGTGAGAGGTTTCATGTTCGATACCAGAAGATGAATTTCATGAGATGGAAACTGCGTTTGTACCATTAATATTCCTATTTCTGGAAATGAATACTGAACACTGTCAATAAGAAAATATTCTTTAAAGGCAATATGTTGCAAATATTTTTTAAAAAAATCACTTTGAGTTATTAGCACTTTAAATCAAGATATCATAAATACAATGCGATATTGCGAAAGCAATAAATTTTAAATTAAAAATCTTCATAAATCCTAGTATGAGTACTTTAATTGTGTGCTGCATAAACCACATGTACTATTATATTTGAATGGCGTAACGTGTTTTCTTGGACCTTATAAGAGACAATGCCACAACAGGTGTCATCCTCGTCATTTGATCGTATTTTAAAATTTCTAAAAGAAAAGCACTAATTATTTGATTATCCACTGGAGCCCTGAATGTGACAAAAAAGAAATAAATCAGTAAATCTTGAACTTACTTCTCAGCTAATACTGGAACATATCCATATTTTCGCGCCCTGTTTCCACATTATACTTTAATTATTAAATTACAGAATTAAAAAATAAAACAATAAATTTGCCAGATGATTTCGTAAATTTCTCCGCGAAGAAACGAATGCTTTCGTTAAAGTCATCCCCTTTCATGAGAAACAGGGGTCTTGTTGCCAACTCCATAAATCGTCACTGCAACCACATTATTTAAAGCGCTTCCATAAACAGCGCATCGTGCCTTCGCGTTGCAGACTCCGCTTCTGTTTGGAATTTTTCCCTGGTCGTAAAAGTGAAATGAAATTTTTACAAATCTTCCACCCCAACCTGTTCGAAGGCATTTCTCCCGCTCCATTAGCACAGCTTTCCTTTTGAATCAATTCGCAATAAAAAAAAATATCGTTTGCATGCGGGTCATCTGAATACGATATTTTATTGCAAGCCATGCGCGCAGAAATGGGAAGTAACGTTCGTATCGTAATGCAGGACGTATCGGTGTTTACGCGTGAAAAATGTTCGAGATTGAGATACGCGGGGAATAGTGGTATCAGTTCAAGAATGCCAATTCGTGAATCGCTTATAAAGATTTTTAATCGAAAAAGATATTATCAGCTTAAAATGAATAAAATACATTATTAAATTTAAGAAAAAATTTAATACTCACTAACCAATCAAATGTTATTTAAATAAAAATCTATGAACTAATTTCAAATAACTTTTCTTTATTTATTAAAATTTATTAATAAATACTAAATCTTATGCATAGAATAAACTTGCTCCAAAAGTTCGGGAAAATATAAATATTCTGGAATGTAGATGATAAACCAAATTCTCTCTCTTATAATCTTTTTCTTATGTTCAACAGGTCATGGTTTCGATACTATCTTGGGGAATCATAGTTCGTAATTAGATTAACATTGTGTGCATAAAAAATGATTATCCATTCTAAAAGTATTTTAATGTTTAATATTAAACTGTGTAGATTAATTGTTCCCTTTCGTAAATTTAAAGGAATCAAATTTTAGGAATGATTTGAATTTTGCATAATATATATATAATGGTGCATTGTCTTATTACATGCAATGTATTTAAGAAATCAAAATACGCAATATGATATTTGTATGTTCTAAACACATTCCGGTAACCTACTTTTAAAATATAATCTCATGTGTACTATAATTCTGAGCTATTATCTAAATATCTCAAAAAATTTAGAAAATCTAAATATGTCCAATAGGAAATGAACACTGCGTAGTATCCGGTTTTTTTGCCATAGTCAAATGCCGATAGATTAGTGATCGTATTGTACTTTTTAACTAATCTGATTATATATATATATATATATATATATATATATATATATATATATATATGAGCTCCAGTGGCTCAGTAGCTTCACGCCGCATCCCGTAAGCTCAGCAAAGTGAAGCATCATTTGCCGCGGGCAAATGGTAGGGAGGGTTGCTGGAACTCCGTGGGTTGGGGACGTGTCCACGTTAATCAGTGACGTCCAAAGTCCTTCCGCTGGTGTGGCGTGGATGTGGAGAGGAGGGTGCCAGTTCAGGTGTGGCCTCGTCACCTGACCGTGGTTCAAAATTACGAGGCACCTTAGTAGAGCAAAGTCGTACTTTCACCTTCATGGTGCTCTGATCCAAAAGGAAAGACGCTCTCTATTGACTTAAATTCGCATAGCCAACGGCAGGTGAGCTTGACTTGTCCAAGTGTCACACACACACACAAGCAACAACAACATATATATATATATATGTATGTATATATATATGTATGCATATATATATATATATATATATATATATATATATATATATATATATATATATATATATATATATATATATATATATATATATATATATATGGTAAGACTACCATTGAGGGTTACAGAATATTTTTATTGGTTGATAATTACTTGACAGAGCTCCAGTAGCTTCATGCCGCGTACGCCACTTGGGAGGGTGACCACCTTCTCCCTCAGTGGGCTGCTGGAGCTGCGTGGAATGGAGATGATTCTAGGTTCATCTGTGACGTCCAAAGTCCTTCCACTGGTCTGGCGTGGATGAGGAAAGAAGAGTGCCAGCTCAGGTGTGACCTCGTCACCCGACCGCGACTAAAAATACTAGATGCTTTTGGATGAGCGTTTCATATTCGTTAACCTTTGGGAACAATCCGCTGCTCGCCTGCACCGCTACGTATGTAATTACTTAACTGTATAACCACATAAAATGATCTTCCTAGCTGCTTGTTTACCTAGACCTGTGCATTCAAAAATTAATTTTTCATACATAATATCAGGTAATTAATAGAACCAATCTAATCCTTAACAATGCAGAGTATGATTTAATTGTACGTACTGCCCTACAGAAAGCGATAAAAAGGGTGTTCTTTTTTGTGGATTGAGGGTCTTTTATTCATTACACATATATGACGTTAAAAAAATGCAAGTATTCTTTCCAGGGATTTTAATAATAATTCCCAAATATATAATTCATATAATTGTGGTGTAGATGTTGTGTTATGTTTATAATTTAATGAAACTAATAGCATGATGGCAATCTCTGAGTTTTGTGTGACAATACCAAAAGCATGATCTTTTGTAAACAAAATCTATTGAATTTAATGGTAAACTTTAAAAACAAAATCAAATAATTCATTGATGAATTCGGTTCACGGCATAAACGAGTTTAATACTGAGTGAATTGTAATTTGCGATTCACTGGAATGTAACTAATAATTTTTAGTTTTAATAGAAACATCTGATATTAATCCATTAATTCTGTCACGAAGAATTTCTGTTGTATATTTATCAAGAAAATTAACACAATTTCTGTTATTAATACCCCCAAAGCAATACAGCTTCTAATTTTTCTTACAAAACTTCATATAAAGTTCGTAAATAAAATGTATAAGAAATGAAACTTTGATTCAAATAATAGTTTAAATAGATTCGTAAGAAAATCTCATTCTCTTCTTTAAGGTGTCTATCACTTTCACAGTAAATAAATCACAAGTCATCATCACTTGCGACCTGTGGGTGACACATCCCACTTTACCCCCAAAAGGGATGGGCATTCCGATGTCATTATGTAACATTTCTTTTACGGGCAAAGGGATATTTGATGGAATGTGTTTTCACATCCGTCCCCTATTTGCAGGAAGAGGCATTTTTACACGCAATTAAAGAGGGAGATACGGGCAATAAAAAAATCCCTTTAGGGAAAAAAGCGGCGGGGGTTTGCAGTCAACTCACAGTTCGTCACTCGTGTATTTTTATAACGACTATCACACTACTTTTCGAAGGCACGGAACACCAGTATAACGACTGCGCATTAAGGGGGCACCTATCGAGTACCAGACCCCGAAAAAAGAAAAAAAGAAAAAGATACTCCTTGGCGCATCTCCAAAATAATCAAAGTTTTCCAAAGGGGGTAGCGTAAGATGGATAATGTTACGGATCATTATGGTCAGTAGATTTTAACAGCTTCTTATACTGCTCTTGTGTGTGCTCTGTTTATGATCTAACCGTAAAAATACAATCTTCTGACCTGTGTTCATCCCCTTCTTCTTCTTTTTTTTATACACCCGCGTTATGCTTTAAATTAGGATTAGGACGTTTGCTTTGTATAACAGAGAATAAATCATAAAAGTTTTATATCCATGCGTTGAAAGACGGAAACAAAAATGTTCTGTACTAAATATGTCCTTAATATTAGAATTTTTCAGTATTCCAGGTTTTTTGGAGATAAAAATCGAATGGAATGATGTAATCGAAAAAAAGAATTTTGAAATGAAAACTCGAACTTGTGTGTCAAAACTTTGTTTTTTTGTGACCACATTAGTAACGCATGCGCAATTTCAATTATAAATTACGTAGCTCGAAAAGTATTCAAAGATGAGCTTTCGTTAATTAAATTGGGCTTATAAAATGAAGTATACATCCGAGTTGAAGACCACGGTGGCCTGATTGGTCAGAATATCGTTCTTGTTATCGGAAGGTAGTGAGTTCGAATCCCAACTTAATCGCGGTGGTCGGACTAATCCCCATCTGGTCTAGTGGAACTAGACCAGATCCATGAGATCAAAGACAGCCAAAAAGTCCATAAGCAGATGTGGACTTTTCACAGCTTCCTCACGAGAAAACCCCAAGCACTTCAAGATGTATTGCGGGCAAAACGGAGCATTGTCGCACTTGGGGCATGTTGGGTATTTTCTTTCACCGTCCTCAAAGATCATACACTTCAAGTGGCCAGTAGAAAGTCGAGACAGTGTCGTCTGATGTACTCTGGAGCCCTTAAATGTTGTGGCGGCTCCAGGATGTCTTTGGAAGTACCAAGGGTGAGCAGGAGGGTCAGCCCAGGTTTTAGAAGTAAGTTGTTTAGTAATGGAAGAGATCTCTGATGGTGTTGTTAGTGCCATGCGATCTTCCGGGTTCAAAGGATTACTGGCGGCAGCCTTTGCAAGGTCGTCGGCTACTTCATTCCCAGGCAGACCAACATGCGGGGACCCACTGGAGGTGGATTGAATGTTGAAACTGAAAGGTTTTTCAACAAGAGTAGAACACTTCTACTAGTACTGTCGCCGATGGATTGCCAGTTGAAAAGGTGCTGGATCTAGGATCGACTGTCTTGCTTAATCGCAGATCCATCTTGTTCACTAAAAATGCGGCTAGGGTCCGTTAAATAGGTTTTGGTCGCAATGTCTTCCGAGTGAAATGATACCTCTGGAGGTGGCATTTCAAATATCATGAGGTCTACTGCTTGCTCCCTGCTTCTAAATGATGAACACTACCACCTGCCTAACTGATAGAGTTCAATTCAGAGCTAGGTACAGAGGAAAGCATGTTGGCGCAACAGCATCCAAGATGCATGTTACTTCTTATGATGCGATTCTATTCACAGGAATAGCACGCTGCGTTTCCACCTCATGTATACTATGTTTGTTTGGTGGGTGCTCGGGAATTTTCCTGTTACCTTCTTTTGCTATATAAATCCGTCCCATTATTTATGGTAAATCTATACGCACTTGATGATCAAAAATGAATATAACAGATTTCCCTTATTAGAACAACATTCATAACATGGTATAAGTTTTGTATTTTATATTTCTACAACAACCAGTAGAAGAACTGATTTTTTTTGAGGGGGAGGGGTAGTTAATTGTTTTTGTTTTTTATTCATGGAGCAAGATGGTTAGTTGATTATTATGAAACGGTTTCAACAGCTTATTTTGCTTGATCGAAGCTGCTCAACACAGCCAACTTATCATAATCTTAAATCACGGTCAAGCAACGGAGTTGACACCTGAGATCGTTCTCATATCTTCATGCTACAAGAGCGGAAAGATATTAGACTACGCGAAACTTATAGGGCTTCTTAGCATGAGTCTTCGACTTGATTGTGTATCGAACCTGCTGCCTCCAAGCAATGAGAACGCCTCGTTACCCCACTAGCTTTTACTTTTCACTCATGAGTTACTTAATTATTAAGGTAAATTTATAACTGCAAAGAGAAATTGTTATTACAACTAATCTTGTAATTTTAAAGTGAGATCAAAGAACGAGGTCGACACTTGATCCGGCACTCTCATTTTCACGCCACACATTAGTAGGACATTTAATCTCTCAGATCTTTTAATGTGCCTACCCTCTCAGCAAGACTATCTTCGACAACATCTACTTTATATTAAAGACTCTTCATTTGCTTTACTCAAAAGAACTTTTTAATAACACTGCAAATATGAAAAAGTCATAAGGAATTAAAGAATTAATAACAATATTAATTGATTAATAAGTCTTATATTAAATATTTAAATTTCTTAATTCTGCATATCGCTATTAGTATATATGTACACCAAAGCTTGAAATGGAGGAATGATTTCCTCTTATAGGCATATTTTAATTTCTGAAATTAGATGGATGTTATATCAGCTGAGATACCATATTTTCATCTATGCATATCCTTGAGAAGGCGTCCTTATTACAAGTTAAGTTGACCAATCAGGATATTCCTTGGAGATAAGTGACGTAAGATGGGCGGGAATGAAATAATCTCCATCTCAATATGGTTACCTTGGAATAGGGTTGCAGAATTATGTTGTGGGTAAAGGTAAGGGTGTTGATCTGTCTCACTTTACTGCGTTTCGCCAAATATATAAAAATTGTAAAAGCTTGAATCGTGCACTTTGTCGAAGTGTTTCAATAAGAAAACAAATGCAACAAGTGGATGAGGTGCAATAATCAAATCCGGTTGACCAAAGCTTAGGTTTTCAATTTAACAGATTTCTCATTTCGAGCTTAGTTATTGGAAATTAATTTAAAAAATCATAAACTGCTATCATAGTAAATATGCTGATTAAAAATTGTCAATAAATGATTAATAAAATTAAATTACATCGACAGATGGCGCCATTAACTTTAACTAAGCAATTATAAGTATCCGATGTTAACTATACCTTTATGAATATATAATAATTAATTTATTATCGTTTAAATAATAATAATGCATAATATATATATTTACATTTTGTATTAGTTTTTATATTGTAAGAAATTGCTATACGAATAAGATAAATCAAATTAAGCATTTTTTTCTCTGACAGAAGGTGATGAATTCATAACGTATTAATTATATTGCAAATTGACACGATAGACTATATTTCAAATTAAAAATATTATCAGCTGTGATAAAAAAAAGTGTAAGATGAATTTCAATTCCTTTTTCTGTTAAGTACTAAGTTGGATACAAATAATATAAATACTCGAATCTTTTCAATCTAAAACTTGGTAGCCGTAAAAATTCAAATTGTTATTTTATATTATTTCAAAATTTTGTAATTTGAGGTAGATTACGAAAATTGTTTCAAATAAACATGGAACAAATGAATGAAATTTTAAAGATAATGGGGTATATTTATTAAATCTGAACTTTTATTGAAACGCAATTTTGTATTCAAACGTAAATATCGTTATTGTTTGTGTACTGTAAGAAAGTTTTTAAAATAATTTGAAAAAACTTTGAGTATATTTATTAAAATTATCATTATTTGTCTTATGACATTATATTTAAAAGATATTTAAGTAGAAAATTATTTTTAAAAAAATATAAATAAATAATTTCATCAAAGATTCATCGATATTCACTTTTACAGTCTAACATAAAAGTATTTAAAAATTATTAATTAAAAAATTAATTAAAATGTAAAAATCTTTGTATATATTTATTATAAGAAAATTCTTGTTAAAAAAACATAAACATGCTTCAAAATTATTGAAAATAAAAATAAAATTCTGTCAAAAAATATAAATAAATTTCACAGATTAATGTAAGTATATCATTAACACAACTAACTCATTAAATTATTAATTTTTAAAAAGGTTAATAGTTTCGCTCTTTAAAAATTCCTAGGTTTATATTATGTTACAGTGAAAAGAGAGAGAGAGAGAGAAATAAATTATTTTTTACAGTCAAATTAAATATGGCTTCTCAAATTATTCATTAAAAACTATAAGTTATTCATTCAAAATTATTAAAAATAAAAACAAAATTCTGTTAAAAAATGTAAATATATCTCACGGGATGGTGAAAATATCTAATTTAATACGTTATTTATTAAATTTATCACTATTAAAATAATAATAATATCACTGTTTAATAATTCGCTGGTTAACATTATGGTTACAGTGAAAAAAAATTGATTTTTTAAAGTCAAATCTAAATATTTGAGTTCGCAAATTATTCGTTAAAAATTAATCTTTAAATTATTGTAAATTAATTTCATACCGAAACGTAAGTAATAAAATTGATCATTAAAACACAATTTATTAAAAACCATTAATATTTTAAAAACGTGTTCCTAATTAATCAAACCAACGATCAGAAATGTAAATATAAATAGAAATTATTCCTGAAAATAATTTCTTAAGAATGTGAAAATTCATCGAAAAATATATGTATTAAAACCAAAAGCAAATATCACCTTTGTTTAGCAAATTTTGATAAATTGATATGCAAATAATTTCCTAAGATCTGTATTTTATGATGATAATATTAGATCGATATTCTGTATAACAATTAATATGTGTAATTTTTTATGAAATGAATTATAAATTAACTAAAAATTAAATATTATAATATTCAGTGAACATAATTCGATTAATGCTTTGCAAAATTTATATTAAAAATTTTAATATATTTTTAAAATTCATAGTTTGGTTACTTCAATGACGCAATTTTACTACGTTCCCTCAAAACCCTTACGTCCGCTGGAATTAGACTCTTCATAGGGAGAGGGGAAAAAGGAATAGCTGTCTTCGGGAAACACGAAGCATCTGTTCCCAAATCCGGGAAAAAAGTAGAAAGGGGTGTTGGAAAAACGGTTTCCGATTTCAGCTAACCGGACATCGATCGCAATTCGGGAATTTCATCCATTCCAACCCCCTTTTCCAATCAGAGGGGCTTAAAAATGTCCCTCCATATATACTTCCGGTCCTATTTGATTATACTCGTTTGTTTCTCGCATTGTCCCTTTCCTGTCTTTGCATTTTCCCTTTCCGCCTTGCCTTTATTCCCTTCATAAATCTAGGCCTTCAGCGATGCAGTCTCTGTATATTCACGTTTTGGCAGGCCTTTTCTATATTTGCTGCACCAGAAGATAAAGCTTTACTTTACGGCGAACAGGTTTCAATAATTTTTAGGAACTGGCGATATTTTGGAGTATTGGTCTCGGGATTGGCAACAAATTATCAGAAGGAATTGCCTAGTGCCGCGGATGATTTAAAATTATTAGATTCTTTTCAAGTTTTTACTACATCTCTTTTGTGCTTGTCTTAGGACATTTCTCAATATTTATTTGCAGTTTTTTAAAATAGTATTGTGGATAAAGTAAAATAATATAAATACTCGTTTCTATTTCTTGAACTAACTATGAAACATACTTTAAAGAGATATGTATTTATCAACAGTGAATTTTATTTTGTCATAAATATTTCCCAATGTATTTTTCTCTTGGTTAGATTATTTTTTTTCTAATTGCGGGCACACTTAGGTGACGAACCCTATGCCACAACAAGGCCAGAAACTGCTACTCATTTATCGTTACCCAGCGGGCACCTGTGAACCAAGTCACGGAGGCGAGTAGCGTTACCCGCGCCATACTACCACAAACCCGTTTATAGGGTGGGCCACATTCATACATAGACATAGACATACGCAATGGAACACCTGGTCTGTACCTTAGGCTATCAGGTATAGCGCCATCTTGTAATACATCTGGTATGACAGAATTGTCACGAAATTCGAAAACAAAATTGAATTTCAGCCACATTCATACATCATCACAGAAGAAAGGACAGAGAAACAGAGAAGGAAAAGAGACACCCATGCCCGAACCGGGATTTGAACCCGGGACCCACAGCTCAGGAGTCAGGAACGCTAACCACTCAGCCATCGGTCAGCCTTGGGTATATTATATATATCAGTATTTTCCCTACACCTTGGACAAATCTATTGACTATAACCCTCTTTCCCTAGTCCAGACAGCATAGTTAATTCACTTCAGCTCCATTTTGAGAGGTGCTAAGAAAAAAATAGCACATATTCTTGTGTCTATTTATTAAAATAATACTTGTGGTTATACAAAATTGTAAACATTTATTATTACAAACAATCAACAATTGACAAAAATCAACAATGAGCTCTGAAATGTAAATCAGCAATAAAAAATAGTCACTGTAAAATTTTTTTTTGTTTTTTGAGGTGATTTTGCCAGAATATAGCTATTATAACACAACAGAATAGAACTTGTGAATCCCTGTTTTCTTTTCACGTCAACGTGGACCCCGTGTGGTCTCCTATGAACCCCTGGGGGTCCACCTTGACCACTTTGGGAACCTATGGACTAGACCCTACATAAGGTCAGATTCTCTTTGAAAATCAAGTATCACCTCTTAGAAATAGTATTTAAGCAGAGTGTTGGTCAATTTCCCGTACTACGCAACAAGTGGCAGTTGAATTTACGTGATCTCGTGTTACAGACTTTGATTCATAAATGACCACATCCGGCTGAGTGATATAATTTCAATTTTTATTTAATATTATCAGTTAACTTATTTAAAGTTTTTCTTATGGATGGTATTCATCTATTGCAAGAGAGAAAACTCAGAAAACTCTCAAGCACCCACCTTGATGAACGTACTAGATTCAAGCCCGGAAACTTTTTAAAAGTGAGGTACAACTGTAAAATTTTAATGAACCCAAATTTAACTCTTTATACAGATTTTAGATTTTATTCCTGTAACCAATACAGGAAATCCTTCATATTTTTAGATTACTGAAGCAAGACTAGTAAAAACTCAAATTCAATTCTTCAGATATATTAGATTTTGACGCGATGACTTTGATCTTATTTTAATTTATCAAGTATCCCAAAGTGTATAGGTTACGCTGTATTCAAGTTAACGTGGAGTAATGTTGCGTTACATACGTGTAAGTACTGTACATATTTATCTTATTCAAAATTTTTGTGTTTTTAAAAACACACTGTGATTAAAACAATCTCAAGATTTCTGTTTACGTAGCCAGCTCTTCAGTTGAGTATTTGTTTAAGACTCGTGGGAATTTCCCCTGAGAGTTGATTTCTGCGCGCCACTTAACACTTTCCCCCTCACCCCTCAACTCTTAGCAGAAACCTATCCCTACAAATGACGACTGGACTTTACTTTGACGACCCAACAGAATCCCAAGTTCGTCCGAGCGGAACCCGATTTTCGATTAAGTGATCTTTCTTTCTCATTTCGCCTTCTCTCCACCCCCAAGTTTTTCTACTCTTTTTTTTTCTGGTCTTCGAGTCTTTTCAAAGACTTTTTTTCTTTTTTTATCGTTTGATATCTCTGTCTGCGTCGGAAAAAAGAAATAGTTACGTGGTGTCTTTTCTTCAGACGATTTTTTTTGTCAAGTTCTTTCTTTAACTCACGCCGACGTCTTCAGATTGTCACATGTTCGCGTCCAAAGGAACAATAGTTTCTCATGGATATCATCAAGACGTAAAGTTTTCTCCTTCGAGAAAACTTTGTCTTGATGAAATTTTACGTCTTCCTTCTGCTTATCCAGCTTTTTCGGTTCATTCACTTAAAGCTATTAGTTTTTTGGCGACAAATTTGTCATTATTATTACTTAGGTACCCATGAGAAAGATATAATAGAAATATTGATTGCGAGGTTGATTTATAGAATGTCCTTTAAAGAACTGTTCTGACAATGAGCGTGTTTTTTGTCAACAAAATATGTGTTGTTTTATGTAATACAATATCATTATATTATAAAACAGAGAAATTATATAAATAATTTAATTAGTTATAAAAAGAACATGCAACACCGAAAAATAATTGAACATTAAAAAGTATTAAATGTTAGAAATCTCCTCACACATTTTTTTAATACAAAGTTGATTTTTTAAAGTATTGGATGTTTAAATTGAAACAAATGCTAAAATGTTTTTTGAGATTGTAACAACATTGACAGTATAAAGCATTTACATTAGCAAAACTCGGCTTCATCCATCGTCAAATTCGACACCAAATTTGGCGATACCATTCATCGCCACATCAAAATTTAGTGATATATTTCATCGCCTAGAGCCGACCGATGGCTGAGTGGTTAGCGTTCCTGACTCCTGAGCTGTGGGTCTCGGGTTCGAATCCCGGTTCGAGCATGGATGTTACTTATTTTTTCTGTTCTCTCTGTGTTTCTTTGTTCTTTCATCTGTGATGATGTATGAATGCAGCCCACCCAATAAACGGGTTTAGGGTGGTATGTCGTGAGCAACGCTACCCACTCCCTGACTTGGTTCACATGTGCCCGCTGGGTAACGACAAATGAATAGCAGTTTCTGGCCTTGTTGTGGCATAGGGTTCGTCACCCAAGTGCCCACCGTTGGAAAAAATTTTCATCACCTAAGATATTACAAGATATATTCGACTTGGGCGATGACACAAACGGATATATGTGATTGCCAAATAAGCGAATTGTTATTGTCACTAACTCTTAATTTTGAACCATCTATAAAGTCACGAGTTCGATGCCTGAGTTGGCGTTCTCCTTTCTACATCACACTAGCTGAAAAATATTGAATCATATTGGATATTTACAATAAGGGTCAATAAAAGCTGATTAAGCTTGTGGAAAATGATAAAACTTTCATGCAATTGAATAGAATTTTTATTTATCCACTTATTTAGCAAATTTAACCAATTTAGTTTTACATGATAAGCTTTTGATAGTTCTTTGTATTTGAAATTATATTTTACTCTAAGAAGTCGCCATCAAATAGTTCTTAAATTAAAAAAGAAGGCAAACATTTAATTTTTCCTTTAGAAGGAGGAAAAAAAGAGAAAAGAAAGAAAAGAAAAGATAGAAGAGTAGGAAGATTATTAAGCAGGATAACTGAATTGTTATGGGATATATATTTATTTATATAAGAAAAAGAAAATGTATCATTTTTATTCGAACAAACTACTCCGAAAGTTTTCGAACAATATTACATTTTTTTATAACAAAGATATTTAACAGAAATAGGATAGGATCTACACTGAAACTGAATTTTCGTCCCTAACGAACATAGACGACGACTCGACTAGAATGAGAAAGGAAAAAAAAGGAATCCGGTGAGAAAACAGGAGAATCCGGATTAGGATGAAGGAAAAAAATGGAAGCGAAAACAACTTCCATTGCTTTCCAGTCGCAAAGTGGGGAAAAAACTCCCAATGCCTATAAAAAAAAGTAATAAAAAAGAAGAGTCCGGCAGAACATCCGGGTCTGTTATATCTGTCAGAACCGGAAGTGACGAGTGAAGGATAATACGAAAGAAAGGAAGGAAGACTTCCGGAATCGGAACTCCTAAACGTAATGATGGCGACATTTTTTTTATTGTTGTGTCTTCTTTTCTCTTTTTCTTTCTATTTGGCGAGTTATTGCAGCAAGAGGGGGTGATGAGAGTATATTGCCTCTTTTGGGTGGCGGACTAAATGAGAGTTATTACTAGATAAGAAGAGTGCGCTTGGCGATTCTTCATTAATTACAAGTCAAACTGTCACCACACTCAGAGAGTGTTCGATAAGGAGTTTTGGCTGAATGATGCGATAACTTCGACAAAAAGCAATCAAGTTGCTTCGCTGTATATACATCTTCATGTCCAAGTTTTTGTCGCTGCTATTATTTTTAGAGGTTATGATCTTGTCGGAAGAAAAATGTAGCTATTTGTTGTGATAATTACACACCACGGAGGTTTTCGCGCGTCGCCAAATCGCTGGCCGGACGCCAAAGTGTCGCGATTTTGGCGAGGTGATGTATCTTGGGGTGTGAAAAGGTAGTTTTTGCAACGCGATTTTTCTTTTAGGGCTGCACGCCTACCCTGTCAATGTGACACTGATATTAGTGTCAGAAATTAAAGTACACACCCATACTAATGGATAGTTTAGTTAAAAAAAATTTTAGTTTTTTAATATTAATTTCTTTAGAGGCGTTTCAAATTTCGCTTTCTAAATTACATAGTTTATAATCCTTTCTCGTATATCTTGGCTTCGAATTTAGGTTTTATTTTAGATAAACAACATTTGTTCGAATTCGTATGTTTTCTGGGTACAAAAATAAAGTGTTTATATATATGCCTACTTTTATGTTGAGGAATTAATCAATTTGCAATTTTTGATCCCATACAGTGAAAAATAACTGTAAAGCTTTTTAACATCTTAAACTATGTATTCTCTTATTTTCATTCAACTTTATAGATTGTCTGTTATTGGTCCTTATATGGAGAATTTAGTGAGTTATATTTATGTGTCGTGCCAGCCGATGGTTGAGTGGTTAGCGTTCGTGACTCCTAAGCTGTAGGTCCCGGGTTCGAATCCCGGTTCGGGCATGGCTGTTACTTTCTTTCTCTGTTCTCTGTGTTTCTCTGTCCTTTCTTCTGCGATGATGTATAAATGTTGCCCACCCTATAAACGGGTTTGTTGTGGGTATGACGCGGGCAACGCTACTCGCTCCCTGACTTGGTTCACAGGTGCCCGTTGGGTAATGACAAATGAGTAGCAGTTTTTGGCCTTGTTGTGGCATAGGATTCGATGCCCAAGTGTCCACCGTTGGGAAAAAATATTCATGTGCCGTTAGTGAAAAAATCAAAAAATTCCTAAACAGCCAGGGTGGCAGATGTTCATACAAAAATCAATACTTATCTCCATAATTCAGGATCGAACAGCAGACATTCCATCCCAAAGAACTTTTATTTATTGTTAAGCTACGCAGAGCCCATTTAAATACATTGGCAAGTACTTATATTCTTAGTTAAAAACAAGAAAGTTCTGCTAAGTTTTATTGATTTTCTCTGATTGTTGCTGGGGTTGACCATATAGGTTCCCTTGTTCCAAATCCACCTCTACATGGACACATATTCCCATTTATCTTCGAGTAAATAAAAGTCTGAAATGAGAGAAAAAATATAATGGACAGTGGTAGAAAAAAGTATTTGAAGTTTTAATTTTTATATTATGCATCAATTTGCAACTTATAAATTAAAAGAATAACACGGTTATATTCAAACTTTGAACAGACATAGAAAATTTATGTTCCACTCTACAAGGTTCAATTACTGGAAAGGAAATGCTTTATTTCAATTTGAAACATGAATGGACTTTCTCATTCTAAATATTGCTACTGTCACACATGGTGGCCTTCAGCAGATCCATACATCGTACCAGCATGTCCATTGAGATTTGTGCTCACGCCACTTAAATCTCATTCCAAGGTTTGAAAGTGTGTCTAGGTTACGTGGTTTTATGTTTGTACTCCTCATCTTTTATTGTGTACCTATAAGAAAACCAAACATGTAAGATCTGGGGAGGTTGGAGGAAATTGGAGGGACTCTCTGGGTCTTGTTTATTCGACCTATCAAATTATGAATGCTTATACATTGCGTATAATGCCAATAATCAATGTATCATTACCGTATAATGCTTAAATGTCAGAGAGTATGGAGTCAACAAAAACTGTTAGATATTTTTCTCCAGTTGCATTTCCTCGAAGGCGGTGAGGCCCAAAAAGTCCCCTTGCAGACAAACCACATTGCTTTATTTGTTATACATATTATATTATCTTCTCCCAAGAACTGAACTTTGAAACAGGAAAAATGTGGTTTCTATCACGGTTCACAGTGTATACACATTTTTTGAAGCACCCTTTATGCTATTTGTTTAATAGAAGTTGGCAAATTCCACCAACACACCAACGATTCTCTGGAACATCTCCTGGAACTCTTATGAAAATAGAGTGGGACCAAAAATCTCAAACTGCCTTGACCAGATTCTCAAGTGGACATCTAAAATGTTTATCGTTTGAATATTGTACAAAAAATTATCTCACTGTAAAAAATGCTGTAATCATCCAGTCTCACCCAAACATATTCTGGATTGCATCGGACTTTCCTCGGAGGATTTATCCTCAGATGCCCTGCTAATCATTGACTTTCTAACTGTCAATAATTTATTGGAGTTGATTTGACAAATGTCAGATCTTTAAAGAGGATGAGCCAACAACAAAACCAAAAACAACTTTCATATCATTTTGGTCATTTTTGTAATATATACTCTTAGGATAAGGAAGCTTCATTTAATGTTTTTGAGAATATTCAAAGAGCCGACCGAAGACCGAGTGATTAGCGTTCCTGACTCCTGAGCTGTGGGTCGCGGGTTCAAATCCCGATTCGGGCATGGACGTTACTTTCTCTCTGTCTTTCTCTATCCTTTCTTGTGTGATGATGTATGAATGTGGTCCACCCTATAAACGGGTTTGTGGTGGTATGACACGGGTAACGCTACTCGTCTCTGTGACTTGGTTCACAGGTTCCCGCTGGGTTACGACAAATGAGTAGCAGTTTCCGGCCTTGTTGTGGCTTGGGTTGGTTACCCAAGTAACCGCCGTTGTTAAAAAAAAGAATATTCCAAGTTTCTTCTAAAAATGTTGTTCGTATTAAATTTTAGGATTAAAACATTTATTGTTTTAGTTATTTAGATGCTTAAATCTTTTTGCAAGTTTCATAATTTTCGAGTTGTTACACTAATACTTTTAATTATACGAAAGCATTTTTACATGAAGAGATAAGAAAAGTACCAGAAATATTTTGTTTCTTGAGAGAAATTCAAAGAACCGGAAAAAATTCCCTAATGGATTCTTACATCCCCTCTCTTGTGATTCCAGGTGAGTCCATTTACCCCCAAAAGTGGGCGTCTTGCCCAAAAAAAAAATTATGAGAACTTGTTTCACCACCGCGTCATCCATCAAAGCGCAGTGGACGTTGAGAAACCGGACATTAAAAACATTTAAAGACGTTTGCAGAGGACCACTGCAAGCGGGTGAGAAAGTTTGTTCAGTTTCGTGCAGAACTGTGCTTTCCAAGTCAATTCCCACTCACGACACACAAACGCTTATTACTGTTCGCTGGGGCTTCGAAGGGGGCGGAGAGAGGTATCATTAGGCGCAAACCGGGGCGCTCTTCATCAGGGGTGGCGTGCATTCGGGGGCAATTATTGCACTTGCGTGTGTGGGACACGGCGTCAGGTGCACGCGTTCGGGGAGTACGAGCCATTAGGGAAATTTCTTTCGGAAGCTTCCCCAAGAAATATCCGCTTTACTCAAGAACATGTGATCACCCACACTTCTGAAGATGGAGTCTGTTCAAGTTTGGTTCCTAGATCTTAAGATGACACATCTTTGGAATCGTGGGTGTTCATACTGTGATAGAGATATATATCTCTCGATTACTCAATTCCTTTTAACCGTGAAATGCCTTTTTATTTTAAAAAGTATCTTATCACAATTGAAGTTTACATCATTAATTGCGAATTTACATTTCTACAAATTTAAAATAATATTTGTGTCGATTTTCGTTTGAATCTTAGGATTCCCTGAATTCAAAAATGATTCTTAACAGAATTTTGCATCCTTTGGATATTAATTCTACATAAAAATAAAAAATTAAATAACGGAAGTAAAAATATTTTTTTTATCTTTTTATTATTAATTTATTGGAATTCAACTATTAATAAACTCTGAATTAATTTAGAAAACTTTATTTTTCATAATTTTTAAAAAACTAATTGCTAAATTCTAAAATTATATACAGAAATATAATTTTCATGTTCCTAAGTATAATTCTTTGAACTTTTTCCCGAGAAATCTTTGCATGAAAGCTTTACGTAAAAATGACTAAAATTTCAAATCATATCAAAATTTTAATTCATTTAGAAAAAAAAGACCCTTTTAATTACCACTTTTAAATTAGTATTGAACCAACGCAATATAAAAATTAGTTCATATCAGATATTATTAGGGGGTAAAGTTAGAATTCTTAAAAGGATTTTTAACACCTTAAACAATAAGCACTTTTTCCGTATCTTTTACATCTGAAAATAAAAATGTGTAAAATCAAGGAATAATCTTAACTTTTGGAGGAAAACAAAATGTTAACAAATTTCAAAACCATTTAGAAAATTCTTTATTCAAAAATTTTGACCTGATATTGAACTAATATTAAAATTAGACGTGCATCAAATCTTTAATTTTCTTGATTTAAAAACCAAAATTTTAAAAAAAATATAATCTTTTGAAATTTATGTAAATGTTAAAATTTATATCACTGGAATTTTTTTTTTAAATTTTTTGGAATATTAGAGATTCAGACAAAAAAAGATTCGGACCATATTGAAAGATTTAATGAAGGATTCAGATTTCATGAAAATATTTTAAGTGAGATAAATTCGGACTTCTAAGAAAAAAATTCAAATAAAAAATGATTCCATCTTCATAAAAAGATTTACACGATGAAGATTTGGACTTCATTGAAATCTCTAAAGAGACTAAGATTTGTACTTTATAAAATGATTTAGAGGAAGCCTAATATTATTGAAAGATTCAGACAGTTAAAAAACTCGGACTTCGAAAAACGTTTATGACAGAGGAAGCTTCGAACTTCATAGAAGGATTTAGACGAAAATGAATTGAACTTTATAGAAAGATATAAACAGATTTAGATATAAGGAATCAGACTTTATAGAAAGATTTAAACATATTAAGATTCGGACTTTATAAAAAGATTTAGAGCAAAATTTTGATTTTGAAATTTGTCTTGACTGAAAGATTGACACTGTAAAAAATTCGAATTTCTTAAAAAGGTTTAGACGTGAAAGATTCGAACTACATAGAAAAAATTAGACGATAATGAACTGAACTTTATAGAAAGATTTAAGCAAATTTAGGTATAAGGAATTGGACGTTATAGAAAGATTTAAACATATTAAGATTCGAACTTTATAAAAGGATTTAGAGGAAATTTTGACTTGACTGAAAGATTGAAACTGTAAAAAATTCGAACTTCGTAAAAAGGTTTAGACCGCGAAAGATTCGAACTTCATACAAAAATTTAGACGATAATGAATTGGACTTTATGGAAAAATTTTAACAGATTAAGATATAATATATGAATTGGACTTTATAAAGAGATTTAAGTAGATTAAGATTCGAACTTTATAAAAAAGATTTATAGAAAAATTTTGACTTTATTGAAATATTTGGACTGTAAAAATTTCGAACTTCGTAAAAAAGTTTAGACCATGAAATATTCTAACTTAATATAAAAAAATTTAGACGATAATGAATTGGACTTTAAAAGAAAGATTTAAAGAGATTAGGATACAATGAATTGGACATTATAGAGAGATTTAAACAGATTACGATTCGGACTTCATCAAAAGATTTAGAGGAAAATTTTGATTTTATCGAAATATTTGGACTGTAAGAAATTCAGACTTCATAAAAAGGCTTAGACCGCGAAATATTCGAACTTCATAGAAAGATTCGGACTAACAGCATTTGGGATGGGTGGTAATTCTTCGTGGGACATACAGTCAAAAATGTCATCTGTCTATGGCATATGATTATTTAACAATATGTATGCTAATATCTTCATGCAAATATTTGACGGGTAAACGAAAACCATGAATAATGATAATTTTAACAAAAAAAAAAGAGTCATCAAAAACCTATCCATCATTGATTCTGTATATTTAACTTTCTTGCGTTCTAATAAATCGATTGATATTTTCGTATACCAGGTGACTCGCCAACGTCGCCAGACGCACGTAAATAAATAACGAAAAAAAATTGCATTTCGTCGAAAAGCATACTCTGTTGCCACCACAATGCAAAAATGAAACCATTAGGGGCGTTCCTTGCCTCTGCCACGTCACATGTGGTTGCAGAGAAATTCGGAGATGTCATTAAAAAGCGGGGTTCTTGATATTCCGGTAGTTGTCAGGTTGGCGATCGTTTGAAAAAGAGAAAAAAGATCTTAATGTATAATATCTAATTACCCTGACATAGGGGGTGGAGGACTCTGAAAACAGCTCTATTAGCGAGTGTTCGTAATAATTTGTCGTCTGTGCACGTACGATTGGACAGCACGCGATCTGTTCGTTATTCGTTCGGAAAAAAAGCAGACGAAAAATAAATGCTCCGGAATAAAGACACATCAACGTTGTTTGATCATGAGCGGTGGACATGTCCCGGCTACCCTATCCCTTATGAGTTCTCTTTACAAATTACTGTGGACTATCGTTTTCATTGACTAATTTGTACGATTCGATTTCCTGAAGCCAAATTAGCTTTTAAATTTAAGGAATATCTATCATGCTCCACAACCCCCAAACGATTTTTGTTTTTACTTACAGTTGTTGACGAATCATTTCACCATTTATGGGTAGCGTAAATCGAAATTCATTTATAATTAGATTTGCATCGCAATAAAATATTTCTGATTAGTTCATAAATATTACACGAGTGCGGGCTATTAGAATCATTGGATTTAAAGATTTATTACACGCAGTGCGGTTAAAGTGAAATTTGTGAATTTATGACTGAACAATATAGCTGCTATATTTACTGCCCAATAAATTAATGCAGAGAACTGATTTGGGATGTTACCATTATTTATTATCAGTTTTCTGAAAATCAATTGTTAGTAAAATCGAAATTTATAACATAATAACTCTAATCTTAAAGTTAATCGCATTCAAAATTTAGGACTTTGAATGGTACTAAATAAATTACAGTAGTTAGACAGAATTTTCTACTTCAAAATGATTTTATAATATGTCTCCAATAAATTTAGCTCTTGTAAATTATATTCAGAATTGTTTTTGAAGTGTGTGGCACCATCTTTGAATAGTAATATGACAGTAAATCGAGTCATAATTTGACTGATGTGTATCAACAGTAATATTTTACACAGTAAAACCAAAACCAGTATTATTTTTAGTGTAAATAAATGAATTTCTTGAAATATTTGCTTTTTTTTTTAAGAATATTTGCACTTATAAGCATTATGAAACATTTGTGCTAACTTTCCTGGTTGTCAGGATATGCAAGTACATAAGATGCTTATGTTGGTAAAGATAAAATATTATTGGCGCTTGTCATTTATGCACATAGGAACATTATGAAACACTAGGTAATATTTGTGCAAACTTTCTTGGTTGTCGGGATATGCTGGTGCTTAAGATATTTATGTTGGTAAAGATGAAAATATTATTGGCACTCGTCACACATTTATGCATATAGGAACATAATGAAACACTAGGTGATATTTGTGCCAACTTTCCTCGTTATCGGGATATGCTGGCCAGTAAGATATTTATGTTGGTAAAGATGTAAATATTATTGGCACTCGTCACACATTTATGCATATAGGAACATTATGAAACACTTGGCGATATTCGTACCAACTTTAATGGTTGTCGTGATATGCTGGTACCTAAGATATTTATGTTGGTAAAGATGAAAATATTACTCGCTCGTCATTCTCGCATGTAGGAATATTATGAAACATTTGGTGATATTTGTGCTAAATTTCCTCGTTATCGGGATTTCCTGGCACCCAAGACATTTAAGTTGGTAAAGATGAAAACATCATTGGCGCTATCAGTAATGCATATAGGAACATTATGAAACACTTGGTGATATTTATGCCAACGTTCCTCGTTATTGGGATATGCTGGCCATTAAGATATTTATGTTGGTAAAGATGAAAATATTATTGGCACTCGTCACACATTTATGCATATAGGAACATTATGAAACACTTGGCGATATTTGTGCCAACTTTCCTCGTTATCGGGATATGCTGGCCAGTAAGATATTTATGTTGGTAAAGATGAAAATATTATTGGCACTCGTCATTTATGCATATAGGAACATTATGAAACACTTGGTGATATTTGTGCCAACTTTCCTGGTTGTCAGGATATGCTGGTACCTAAGATATTTATGTTGGTAAAGATAAAGATATTATTGACGCTAGTCAATTATGCACATAGAAACATTATGAAACACTTAATGATTTATAACAATAACTAAATGTCTGCGGCAGGAAAGGATTTATAAGAAGAACTAAATGTCTGCGGAACGGTTATGGAAACGATGTGATAAACATGTCATACTTTCCTGGAAGCGATCAACACCATGTATTTTTTATCGCAATGGAAAAAAAATCGAACGTCAAAAGAACGTATCTCGCGTGTCACAAATTACAAGCATCAGTCGCAGGGCACTTAAGCTGTCAGTCAAACTTCTTCATCTCGCCCCAACACCGAACTTGCTTTTAATTTCTTTTCGTTTGAAGTAATACCTGAGGCAGAACCAGGAGAGAATGCAACAGTGTGACAGCAGCAACTGCAATAGATGTCAGGGGGTTCTTTTTTTTGTTCCAAATATATAATTCCGATCCGGGCCGATGGCAGCGGTAACCACGTAATCTTTCCTCAAGCTGCTGTATAATCAGAGCTGGGAGATTTGAAGTTTCTTTCATTTAATCTGTATTAAAAACATTGATACATTTGGTCTTAAAATTAAACGTTTGAAGGAACGAAAATTTGCCTCATCTGGCTTTTAATTAGAGGGGATGAATTCACCTGCACTGTTCATTTTTAAGAATTGTGATGATTGGGCAGAAGTTCAGTGACGTCAGAATTGATTCAGATTTTGAAATGAAGCCATTAGTGTTTCTAAAGTAATTAAATTGGTTCATTTTTTTACACTGCATCATTATTTTTTGTGTTACCTCGGAAAAAATTAATGAAAAATGTCACCATTTTGAAAAGCTCAGTAATTGGTTGAAACAAACAGAATTCAGAATCGTTGTAAGCATAAGTGACAATGCATTAGACTTCTCTATACACTTAATATCAAAAACAAGTTTGTTTAAAACTTGACTTACGTGGAGTTTTGAAGTTGTATTCAACGTTGTCAGCTTAGGAAAAGTGTTTGTTTTTCACTTCTCTTTTTTTTTCTCTCCCAATCCTCCCAAATAAAATAGAAAATGTCTCTTTGAAAACGGTGACTTTCCAAACAACATTCCCATCTTCAGTATACTTTAAATAAAATCTAAGAATTTTTAACCATCAGACATTGTTGAAATCGATTCTGTTTTACTTAGGATACAAAATAGGTAGTGTGATTTCGAACATACGTTAAAAAATTCAAGCTTTCAAGGCCTAAAAGGCTACTATCATGAATTAGAATGAAAGTATGTACAACTTCCTGATTTTGGGATGTCATTTCCGCTATTAATCTTGAATTTGTTTTTACTATTCGGTTGTTCGGAAAGTCATTTCGTTTTTCCCACCTGGATCAGCTTTTTGCTAGTAAAAACCAACCACTTCATGAGTGTGAAATCGTGTTCCTACCAGAAAGATGGTAAAAGCTATTGAACTAGAATGGACAGTATGCAATGCAATACGATATTTATTCGTTATACGTTTTACATTTTCATGAAAAACAAATTTACTTTCCGAACAACCCAATATAATTAAAAATACCTTAGACAATCCAATTATCAATCGAATCAATTGGGACCAGAACCCATTCAGATAATTAAAAATTTGGATAATTGGATTTCTTTTGAAAAAGGATATATTTTAATTAGTCAATGTACGTTGAAAATGGAATAAAAAACATAATTTTATAGATAAAAGAATCATTAAATTAACTAAATGAAAATGCAACACTTTTATATGTTAAGTACTTACAAGGGTTATACATTACTGTAAATGAAAGTCATTGCTTGTTGAATATCTCGGTCAGAGTAAACTTTTTTACCTCCTTCATCCGTTTTGGAGCAGCCAAATAGCAAAACCACTTGGCAGAGAGAATTTGTATGTGGTCGCACTTGTATTGGCGCTCCATTCACTTCAAAGCAGTTTCAAAACAGGCAAACCCTTCACTAGCTGATGGTCTCGTGTCTGCTTCGACGTGGACATTAAAGGCATCTTCTTCCTAGACGTTTTCAATAAGTTTACCATCATTTTCAATTTGAAATCCAGTATCTAACTTATCATCCATTTTCTTATATCATCTGCAGTAACTTCTAAACATATAGGAATTTACAAAATAATATTTTTGAACTTCTTAAGTTTTTTACAGGTCTCTCTCTTTCCATTCTTATCATTTCTCTTCTCTTCCCTTTTCTTTTCTTGAGCTTTCTTTTCTTTCTCTTCTTCAATATAAGTTATTTTTCTGAGATTCTGAAAGTGATTCGGATAGACAGAGTTTGGATAAGTCGAATTCTACTGTATAAAAAGAGATATAAAATTCAGTATTTTTGAATATCTAGAATTTTACTTAGTATATCTTAATAATCTTGAGAGAAAAGCTATTTTTCTCAAGGTTTTGGTACATGTTATTGATATCTCTTTCGAATGTTGAAAAAATTTCAGCTTCAGAATTGCAAATGTAATAGAACGTGTTAATTGTCAGAAAGCTAAAGATGTAAGTTACATTTTTTGTTTTTGAATGCTTATCCATCGAATAAGTGGGTGCTTGAGAATATTCAATTTTCTTTTCTTTTTTGACACGTGAAAAGATGAGCTATTTAGAACAATATTCTCACCTTGAAACCGTTGAAAAAGCCTGATAGCAGCTCGGAGATTTTTAGAAAATTCTCTATAAACTTTTAAATTGTAAGCGTTAAAAAAATTAATTTTAACGACTCTATATAAGAATGTATTTTTATAGATATAGAATTATTCTTATATGATTTTTGTCCAACACCAAATTAAATAAATGTCACATTTAAACTAAATTTCTTTAAGTATTGAACTTCTGTATGTTATTAGTTCAAAATAAACTCATAGTAGCAAAGGGTAGCTGGTTCTAACCCAAAGATGTATGGGCTTGAGTCCTAATAAAACTACTCACTTGAAAAGATAATTTTTACAGTGTGTCTTACCAAATAATACTGTATTACCTGCAGATATACATCTACTTTGCGTGTGCTGATGATCCCGAGAGCTATGCCGGTGGTAGCGTAGCTACTGGTAGGGTCACCCATGCCGGACAGCAGGAGGAGAGGCGCCAGACCAAAGGGAAACCCTGGTCCTCCAGGTTGGGGGCTGGGCGGGGGGCTAACAACCCCTCCCCGGAAAAAATACCTTGTTCCGAAATCTTGGACCTTGACGATGAAGGAAGAGAAATCTTCTTTCGATCTTTGAGAGAAAGGTCCTAAGAACTATTTTTGGTGCTGTCCTGGAAAATAACACCTGGCGAAAAAGGCATAACTTTGAACTGTACAAAATCTATGGAGAAGAAGACATCATTAAATCAATAAAACTATCTAGAATGAGATGGGCAGGCCACCTCATGAGAATGAATACAGAGAGAACACCAATAAGAGTATTCAACACCACCCCTTTCTATAGTAGACCAAGAGGAAGACCCAAAAAGTGATGGAAGGACTGCCTGGAAGAAGATTTCAACATACCTAAAGTCAAGAACTGGAGGTCGATTTCTAGAAAAGGGGCGGAATGGCAGAGACTTCTGAAGAAGGCCAAGGCCCACAAAGGGCTGTCGTGCCAATGCTGATGATACATCTACTTACACTAGATAAATTAGGTACATCCATAAAAAAAGATTTTAATTACTGGTGTCTTCATACTTTCTATGATTTTTGAAGCAAATGATTACAGTTATTACTGTTCTGATGCTTCTAAATTTGTATATTTAAATCAATTTGTATATTGGACTAGAATTGCATTAAATGCTTCTTGAAATTCTTATGCATGCTTAATGGATTAGATGCAACGTAAAATGCAACCGGAGAATAATTAATCTGAATATACAGATTATGTGATTAGAGATTTGCTTCAAGTTTATATAATCTTTAATTCGTTGGCATCATAAATACCATGTTGAATTTCATGAAATTTAGTATGTGTGGTTTCTTCTGAAATTCCTTTTGTTATCATTGATAATAATAAGTGAAATAATATCGCAATTACTATTATAGATTTTTTTCATTAATAATTATTAAATTTGTGTATATTTTTAAATTTAGATGATGTATTTTTAAATTTTATTAAATGTTTTGAAATTGTTATAATGGTAGAATTGTCCATTGATTGCCTATTTATATTCCATTGAAAATTTTATTGTTAGTTTTTCCGATTTTTAATTCAAAACTTTTAACTTGAAAAACAATTCGAAATATTTGAAGAAATTTAGTGTATATATAGTATATATATATGTCTCATATTTACATTTAAAATTACAAAATATGAATTGTTTTTTTGTTTTAAATCACAACGTTACCTATTAAAAATATTTTCATCATCCAATGAGAAATTTTTGATGTAATTTTGATAAAATTCTTTATTTTTGAATTCATCCTATATAAGACTTTTGAAAACAACTCGAAATATTCGAAGGAAGTACTTATCATTCTTCTAATATTTTTATTTAAAATTATGTAATGTGAATTGTTTCTGTTAGCCACAACATTCCTAAATTTCCCTAGAGGGAAAAAAAATCCCTCAGTGGAGGAGGGAAAGAAATTGCGACATTGATATACATAAATTGTTTGGAGGGAGAAGAAAATAAAAAAGACAAGCGTTGAAAATCGCGTGAGTTTTCTACGCGCACGACACCCAACGGTGAAAGATGCAATCAATCATCATCCACGAAAAGGGAAAAAAAAGCAACACAAATAAATAACTCTTTAAAAATTCTTCCAATAAACACAGACGCCAAACCCAACGAGAAGGTTATCTTTTATTAACAAATCGGCAAAAGCAAAACTAAACAAAAATGAAAAATAGCTTAGTATATAAAAGCAAGAATGCTTGATTAAAAAAATATATTACGAAGTTGTTGACAGGTAATCTTAGCAAAGAGAGCGCCTGATTTCTTTTTCAGTTTTCGATAACTAAGTTGCTTCATCTAAATGCACTCGCACAACACACACACATTCAGTTGAATCAATGATTCATTTACAGTCGGTGGGGGGTGGGGTGGACCCTGACATCGAAGTTTCATTTCCGTTTCATGTTCATTAATTGACAATTCATTTCATTTTCAGTTTCCACCCCCGCCGCTTTTCATGCAACACCACCATTTCTTTGACAACCGGAGCGAATGTAACTAGAATAAATAAAGAGGGGGGGATGAATACATATTCGTCCAAAAGAGCGGTGACATTGTAGTGTCGATGTTGAAATAAAAATCGATATTTATATATCTTTCTAGCGAGTTATTGCTGACGGTGAGGGGAAAAAATTTGCGATAAATTCTAATTCGAATGACTGATTTGACATCACCTTGCAGAAGTGGGAGTAATGTCTGGAGAATTCTGTTTTTTCTTTTAAAAAAATGGGGGGGAGGGAATGATATAAACTCGGAAGTCTTTCTTCAAAACTCTGAGGCAATTTTTCTGGCTTTTAAAACATCGCTGAAAATTTTGGAAAATTCAATGTAAATTGTACTTTTATTATTTTGCTAATTATAATGGGAATTAACTGAGTAAATTCATCATAATGTTATAACCTACAACGAAGAATATTAATTTTTTGAAATCTATCTATTTGCTCAGAATTTAGGGTTGCACAAAAAAGAAAAAGGATTTTAGGCTATACAGGAATTGACATTTCTAAAGGATGTGATTAGATTATAATTAGAAATGTCGACAAACTTAATATTGTTTTTTCTTCTTTATATTTATTTGCTATTTTTTTTTTATCTAATGGTGGGCACACAAGGGTGACTGAACCCTATGCCACAACAAGGCCAGAAATTGCTACTCATTTATCGTTACCCAGCGAGCACCTGTGAACCAAGTCACGGAGGCGAGTAGCATTACCCGCGTTATACCACCACAAACCCGTTTATAGGGAGGGCCACATTCATACAACATCACAGAAGAAAGGACAAAGAGAACAGAGAAGGAAAGAAACATCCATGCCCGAATCGGGATTCGATCCCGGGACCTACAGCTCAGGAGTCTGGAACGCTAACCACTCAGCCAATCGGTCGGCATTTGCTATTTAGTTAAAAGAAAGAATTTATTGCTCATTTATTGTTATTACTTTACTTAGAACAATGCCATTATTATTTCATTCAGAAATTTTTTTTTAAATTTGTTTCATTTCCTCAAAATTACTTAGATAATCTGTTCATTATATACTTGGCACTCATTAAAATAAAAACAATTGTACTGTAAAATTACCAACATTTTTTGCATTTAACATAAAGTTATTTATGTTAATTATGTGCTATTTACATTATTTATTTGTCTTTTATTTTTCAATAATAGAAGAACCAAGTTTATACAATCATATTAATCACGAGAATTAATAATTAATCAATTACAAATAAAATACATGGAATCAAATGGTATAAATAATACACATACGCACACACACATATATGTATATATATCCCATTAAGCATTGTATTAATGTGATAAGGAATAGGTCATCATCACCAATGTCTTGGATACTTTAGAATAGACAAACCTAAATACGAGCTGTTATAAGGTTTTTTATCAATCACCACATGTTATCATCTTCCTGGAATCACCACATGAATCATCTTCCTTTCTTCACAGAAAATAGGTCGTGTTCAAGGGAGAAAACCAGGAAAAATTCCAATCATTCGCTCTAAAAAGGAGTCTTGAGAAAAGAATACTCATCTCTTTTTGATCTATAGTGGGGATCGATCCCAAGATCTTTCTTTCTGAAGTGCGTGATCTTAACACAACCTTAAGATCATAAGTTTTAACTTTCTTCGCAAATTGTGATTAGTAAATATCAATTTTTCTTTGTCGAGAAAAATGTTTCCCGATGAGAAATTCTAAATTTTAAATCATTTGCAACGAAGAAAAAAGGAGTATACAGTAAATGGTCAGTTCTACGAACTCATAGACACCGGTTATAACCGTTTTTAATATTGAAAGATCGTAAAATGTGTGGAAAAATAATGTATTAGATTATTAAGAGTTGATTTCGTTAACCAAATTACTTATACAAATAAAATTTTATTACAAAGAATTATTTATATTGCACTATAGGAAACATATATAATAGGATTCATATTTTAAAACACATTTTATTGGTTCCTTTTTCACCACACAATTTGTAAAGCTTAAACCGTGTCTTTTTTAAAGTTTTTTTCTAGATGCTTGTTTAATGTTTTAGATTTTTTTATGATTATCTTTATAACAAAACAGTTAGATATTTTTTAATGATATTTCCATTAAGATTCCGCTCATTTTATCTCGACCAAGCAAGGAAAACACTTTCCACTTTAGGATGCTACATTTCCTGTTTTTCCAGTCTCGAAACGTTTCCAGATTTCGAGAGGGAGCACTTTTTCTGGAACATTTTTCAAGGATTCTTTTCCAAATTTTTAAAATGTTCGGGAGATTGTTCTTTGGAAATCCATATTCTTTGCTTATCGGAGATTGTTCTTTATCTAATATTTTTTTCGTTTATTTTTTAAATTTTTTTTTCAAATCATAAACACGCTTCTTTCTTTAATTAAATTCAATGGAACTGGCTCAGTATCCTTCTCGACAGACGAAACTTCATAAAAATTCAGCTGTTTAAATATGAAACGAAATCAACTCCAGAACTGTAGATCTCGAACTTTTAAAGGTTTTTCCCTCTTTCGATGTTCTCACGTATTGGAAAGGGATTTTTTCCCTTTCCATGTTCTTACATACGGAAAAAGCGCAGGAATCAAATTCAACACCACAGCTCTTTCCGTCAGATATCCATGCATCTTTAACTATTGTTTCCACAATGTCTGGATGTGTCTTTTCATTATTCAAGAATGAATTAAGCTCTCAGGTATTATATGAAAGCAAAATGGAATAAAAAAAATTGCAAAAATATCAGATCATAAAAAGTTTAAAGAAGTTAAAATGTTGAAAAGTAAATTATTTATCAGAAGAGAAAATTCTCAAAAAAGTTTGTTGTTACTTATAACACTTGGACAAGGTAAGCTCGCTGTTATGTTGGCTAAACGAATTTAAGTCTGTAGGGTGCGTCTTTCGTTTAATTAGAGCATCACGAAGATGAAAGTACGACTTTGCTCTAAACTCCTCCGATAGATGGCAGCACCAAAGATCCCACTCTTTCAATTTTCAAATTGATCTGAAGGGGAAGGAAACTTTCACCAGACCATTACATTCATGATAAATACTCAACGACCGACCTTAGGACTTTCGATTCTACAGATTTTACGAGCACGCATATCGCGTGTACTTGGCTCGATGGGTCTTTGGCGGCATTGGGAATCGAACTCCGCCCTTCCGAACTGAAGGCCGATTCTATGACCACTCGGCTATCACGGCCCGTATTTTAGTTTGTATATGGGAATTATTAAATTATCATTATTTTATGCTGTCTGTGTAAAGACTAGCTCCGTAGTTCGTAAAAACCTGTGTGTTCGTAAATTAGAGTTTCTTAAGAACAAGTATCTGCTATATAAATACAAATGTGGATCGTTTGCAGATACTTCTTAAAATATAAAGAAACGATTCTACACATACCCTTAGATTTTCATATTTAATTCCGTTCGCGAACACATGACATCATTTTCGTATAAAGTAAAATGGTTGCAAATAAGCAGAAACGAAAAAAATACCTTGCCATTATTAATATATTATCTACACAATTGTAAAAAACTATTTATTATTGAAATTTGATCCTATATATTTGATATTACAAATACTTCCGTTGAGTCGGGTTTCGAACGTACAAACTGCAGAACAGAAAGCCAATTCTAAACATTCAGATTCATCTCGTTATTACTGACAATTATAAACTAAATGTTAAGTGTTAAAGTTATTGGCTATCTGTATTTACTTATAGTGCACAGTGATTAATTTACTAGAAACAAAATTGTTAGAGAGAGCGTGAGAAAAAGAGAAATAGAACTGTGGAAAGAGTTTATTAAGAGTGCGTGGGTTGTGCTTGAAAGGATTATACATTCGCTCACAGAAGAAAATAATGCAGAATTGATGTGCTCTTTCACCCCCACCCCCCGGAAATATCGTCACTTTTTCTATTCGTAAGCTGCTCAATCATTTCATTTCCTCAATTTCCTTGGACTGGCGGCACGTGTTTCTTGTTCTTTTTTCCCGCCTTCTTTGGGCTATCAAGTCGTTCTGAAAAAATGTATTGCCCTAAGAAGTCGCGCCAAATTGAAGAAAATTAAATAGCTGCTTTGTGATAGTTTATTCAAGAACAAAGAAAATTCCTCTGTTTATGGAATAAGACGATATTTTTATTTATTTATATTTGTACGAGAATACAAATTGGGTATTGTCGCAGTGTGATAAAATGTTGCATCATTTTTATCTCTTGAAGGTCGTAGATTGTCGAACCTGTTGTGTTTCTAATCCCAGATGATGTAGCAAAGCTAAACCACATCTCCATAAAACCAAAAATCATTAAAAAGTCTAAAAGTAAAATAGGATTCTCATAATGTAAGGTATCACAGAGGTATCAGAAATTTTAATTCTTACATATATTTCTTTTGTAAAATATTTATGTATAAACATGTTTTTAATTTTTATATATTTTTACTTTAAAATATAAAAATAAATATAAATTTTTATTTTTTACATAGAGATATAATAAATAAAAATAATATATGCCTTTATATATATATATATATATATATATATATATATATATATATATTGTGAGGTATTGCCATTGTTGCCCGTATTATGATTAGTTTTCCCAAAACAATCAAGTTACTATTTTTTCATTTCATATTTAATGAGAAACGGTATTGATATTAAATAATTCCAGTAATTTTTTTAAAAAAATTAATTCGACATAACTTACTGTCTTCACTACTTTTTTCTCACAAACTTTAAAGTTTATTCAGGTTTTTAATGATAAACATAAGCTTTAAGGAGGGTATATCTGATAGCATTTACCTGGTTGGAAACCTAATTTAACTGTAAGAAAAAATAGTGTAAGAAAGACTTAAAATTAGTCCCGGAAAACCACCCCTAAAAAGAAAAGAAGCCCAAGAATTTCAGCCTTAAGAAGGTTGTCTTATCTCTAATAAGCATGCCGTGCCCAAAATACCTTTGAGGGCTAAAAAACCGGAGATTCCGGATTCTCCAGAGAATTGAGTTTGGAGGCGAAGAAAAAAATTTTTTCCTCTGCTATTTCTTACAAAAAGCTTCTTAAGAATTTTTTTTTTTCCTCCCACACCTTGCAGCTGCGTCCGCGGAGCATATTTTTTGGTTTGTTTTGTTTTAATTTCAGTTCCCTAACACTTTTCCTAAGCTCCAGTAATTTTGCCTTGAGTGTAATAAATGGGGAAAACTGTTTTTAGTCTGTGGAAAGAATTCTTGTAAGTGGTAAAGTTTTCATAGAGATTCTCTTTTCGCCCCGTTTTCAAAGTTTCTTTTTTTTTTTTCCTGGGAAACAATTTTAAAAACGATTATTACTGACCTGGATTTTTATGCCCATAGCAATTTAGTCGGATATGTGCATGCTTAACTTTTTGGTCTTAGTTTCCTAAAAACTGAATTACTCACTCGAGCTCTTTGATGCATGGTCTAAAATGTGAAAAGTGGCTTTATTATTACTTAAATTTTAGAATATATCCTCAAAAAATATAAATACTAGAGCAAATATTGTGCATTGCGAATATCACTTTTTAGAGATTTTTTTAGTCAAATTATTAACGTTATTTTTTCAGACTTCCATTTTTTTCAGACAGCCATTGGCTACCTCCAAATAAAAAGTAGCCGTTTTGTTATGTTTGTTTCTAGCCAAAAAAGAACTCCGTCCAACCAAACCAATCATTACAACATTTGAAACGAACTGGCCACGAAATAGTTAAAGCTCCGACATCTGAACAACAGCAGTTTGTTGGCTAGTTTCCCCCCTTTGATTGTCATTCTTGTAGTGGTTCATGATGCATTTTTAATTTAAAATTGTAGTGGTTCGTGATAAATTTTTACTGAGACCCCTTGTATACAAAATATAAAAGTAAAGTGACAAATAAATCATCCCTTTCGATATGAACCTTTTGTAAACAACGCAAAATATCATTTATTAACACCAAAATGACATATTTTGTCTTAAAATATATCATTTTGGTGTTAACAAATGACAAATGAATGTTTAAATATTATTTGTTTTAAAACATATTTTGAAATACAAATATTAACAAAAACATAAAAATTTACAAATTTTTATAAAAATCTGTACAGTAAATCTGAAATATTAGTACTTATAATATACATTTTAATGCAGTCAGACTGTCTCAAACACCCTCTTAATTCTGATACATTTCATGAAACAAGGTTTCATTTGAGAAAGGGTGGTGTGTTCTGCATACTATCTCAAGGCGATGTAAAAGCTCCATGCAGTGTTGGAATGTCCGAAATAGATCTGGTCCCGAGGTGCTTGACCACTATGACGTCACCCGACGGCGCTCAATTAAGCGACGCTGTCTTTTGTGACACCTCATTTAAGTTTCTGGAATTCGAGCTGTCAGACGTGGAATTCCGCCGCAGTTTATGACCATGGCGCTCCTGGGCTTAATGCGAGTTAATAATATATACTGCGGTACTGATTGCGACAGTGTACTGCTTTGTACTGGATTCTGACCTTTGTTTCTTATTCTAAGAACTTTGTTATTAGAAATTAATATAAATTCGTTTTTTGAATTAATATTCTGAATAAACCTATTGTGGATGTAGCATATTAAAAATGAAACGGTAATTTATAGATGGTATAAATATAATTTTTTTTATTATTGCGTAATAGGTAATATGTTTTCTGTCAAAGATCTTTGAGAAAAAAAAATTTATTCGATTATGAACTAGCCGCGCTTGATGTTCTGCCCACTTTGAATGTTTTCTTTTAAATTTACTTTTTTTATTTATATTTTATAACTTTATTTATTATTTTATTTATTATTATTACTTTGCTTTATTTGGTTCGGGAACGTTTCAAATGGTAGCTAGGCCTTTAGCGCTTTGGTTTTCGTTCTTTATTATTTTTTTCCCACTTGGGTAACGAACCATATGCCACAACAAGGCCAGAAACTGCTACTCATTTGTCGTTACCCAGTGTGCACCTGTGAACCAAGTCACGGAGGCGAGTAGCGTTGCCCACGCCATACCACCACTAACCCGTTTATAAGGTGGGCCACATTCATACATCATCACAGAAGAAAGGACAGAGAAACACAGAGAGAACAGAGAAAGAAAGTTACATCCAGGCTCGAACCGGGATTCGAACCCGGGACCCACAACTCAGGAACGCTAACCACTCAGCCATCGGTCTGCTCGTCCTTTGCTATATCACGCTGTATTTGTGATATCACGATATGAAATTCTAGTTTGCTGCGTTTCACGTTGTGGTCTTTGTTCAACTGCTCGTGGGTTCGAATACCATCTTGGGCATGACTATTTGTAGTATCCCGGAATGCATTTTAAACTGTAGGTTCCAGTATAAATTGCCCTCAAATGAAAAGAAAGCCTTTGAACTGATGGTCAAATTTTAGGCACGGAATGCAATATATACGCAGTGTCATTTCTTATAATACTGGAAAGTAAGTTTTGCTCTTGTGTTGTTAATTTTCTGCAATTTAAAGCATTATGAATTTCTACTGAATGTAATATTGCATTTCTATCTTTTTAAAATCAGTGACAGTCTATCACAAGCAGATGTAATATTGTTCGCTAGGTCCTAAGAGGGAATTGATACCTAATATGGCCGTGGTAGCCTAGTGGTTAGGGTATCGGCCTTCCATCCGGAAGAGCGCGGTTCGATTCCCAATGCTGCCAAAGACCCACCGAGTACATGCGTTATACGTGTGCTCGTTAAATCTGTGGAATCAAAAGCTCTGTGGTCGGTCATTGAGCAGTTACCATTGATGTGATAGTCTGGAGAAAACTTCCTCCCCCTTCAGATCAATGTCAAAATTGAGTGAGTGGAACCTCTGGTGCTGCCATCTATCGGAGGATTTAAAAAAAGAGCAAAGACGTACTTTCACCTTCGTGGTACTCTGATTAAAACGAAAGACGCTCCCTATTGGCTTAGATTCGCAAAGCCATGGCATAGCGAGCTTGGCTTGACCAATTGTCATAAGTAACAATAACATACCTAATGAATTTGTTAGAGCGTAGTTTTTATAACGGAAGGTAGTGAGTTCAAATCGCGGCTAAACCGGAGATCCGTTATGTCACTAAAAGCGACTGGGGGCACGTTAATTAGTTCATGGTCGCAATGTCATCCAAGTGAAATGATACCTCTGTGGGTGGCAGGCCAAATATTGGAGAGTCTCCTGCTTTAAAATCACGAAGAATCCACCCGGATGCTCCTTTCTAACTGGTAGAGCCCAATTCAAGTCTAGGTACAGTGAAGCATGCTTGAGCAGCAACAACAATACTTCTTTCCAAATTCCCAGATAATAATCATTTGAGACATAGATTAGTGTGTTTATTTTGTCACACATTCTTTGGTTAACTCATACATATGAGGGATAACTTAATCGAAACCTATATATATTAAGAAAGGAATCTTAAATCCACATCTTAGAAGGGAATTGAATTCACAAACCTGTTCCTACATAGAAATACGTTAGACTAGAAAAATCTTACATATATAGTTATTCCAAGAATGAATGTTTTCTAACGGTTAAGCATGCTGTATTCATACTTTAGAGTGAAATTTTCGCGATTAGTTATTGTTGTTTTTCGTTATTAGACAACTTGTTTTTAAAATAAACTATGCTAAATATGATTTTAGTCCCGCTGCTTTGTCGAATGAATATGTTTTACCTATCCTACCGTGTCGTAACGAAGTTGAGACTTGGTTTGTCATCCTGCTTTCCAAATCACTACCATACATCAGATGGATATAAAAAATTAGCAAAGTTAATCACACAGATTTTCTTTGCTCAACTGATATTTTTCAGAAAATAACATACACTAGGATGGGGGAGTGATTCTAACCTACATTCGTTGATGTTGGTATTGAACCCGTAAATTTTAGAACACGGTAACGATGTTTTTATTTTAAAGTCAAGATGTCTATGATTTCTAGACTTTATGTTCAATTTCTAGTTATTTATTGATATTCTTTAGAGATCATCAAATTATTGTTTTGGTTAGACTATACTTGAGGGTGCCCCTTGAATTTTCGCCAAGTTTATCGCCAAGCTGGGCGATGTTGTTCTATTTATGATAACCCTAAACGTTATTCTGAAATCCATTCACGGTTCTGATTGGTTTTCTTCTCAGCATAAATTTAAGCAATATCTGGAGGTGCTATTCGAGAATTCTGTGTACCTCAAAGTGAGGATATTCCAGCAAAATAAAGTGAGTACATTTTTTTCTTTTTTTTATGTGCTTACTGCATTATTTTTGAAATTTCATTGTGTTTTGGCCGCCATTACTGTTTGCGCAACGTTCCGCGCGAACAGAATTGGGGCCAAACAAAAATAGCCAATCTCGCCAAGGGGCACTCTCAAGTATATTTTTACCATTGTTTGTTTTTATCGCGCTCATTTCGAAATGTGCTTCTTTATTAATCAAAACAACTAAATACGGTCAACCCCTTCATAATTTCGTCCCAGTCACAAGTAGTGATTACTATAGTTATGTACTCCACTCCCACTTCTATTATACCAAAGAAAAGATAGCAAGAAAAATGTATTATGTATTTTTACCCGTACTGGAATGTCCTTCTATAGATTCAAGTATCGAACTAGTAGTATTTTAGATATGAAAATAAGTGTTTCCTTTACTAAGCTATTGGACATGATAATGATTGTATCTTTTACTGAGTTAAGGTGCTAATGCGGTTCCAAACCACATTAGCACCTTATAATGGATAAGTTGTTACATGCTGTGAAATCTTAAAGTTACGTAATTTAGAAATCATAATATTTGTGAGTTTGTTTTTCCGGTTTTCAACATTTTCGTATATTTTGGGTTATATCACGGCGTTTACTATCATATAATAGTGGTCCTCGCGTTACTTTTTTAATTTTTAATTTATTGTGCATGTAACTAGTTTCAAGTGATATTAAAATCAATTAATCATTTTTTTCAAAACTCACCATTTTTTAAAGCTTTTTACGTTTATTAATTATATTTTATCCTATACGAATTTGAAATCGTTTTAAATCATTTATAATGTTATATTAAAAAAGACTTTCACTAACTTTAAATATGTCCTACTTTGTCACTTTCTAAAAATTCCTTTTTATTCTAAATTTCACTAAGTGTTTTATTTATTTATTTCTTATATAATCAGGCTGAATTTACTTATTTATGATCTCAAACTAAGTTGAATTATTAATTACTTGCCTCTTTACAAAGACAAAATCTTATTTGTTACTTTTTATTGTTAAATTCATTTTCTGTATTATTTGCAGTTTTCAGTTACAGTTAATAAATTTTAAATTGCTTTCAATAATTAAATGCACTCGTTGTTGTACCTTTTTCTTAAACATTCACTGCTTTCTTTTCTGTATTTTATACTTATTGTGTTAAAGATTGAATTTTAGTTCAAATATTTGTGAATTATTAACTATGTACTATTTAGGAATAAAAATTCGCGCTTTTTATTTACCCAGTATAGAATTTTTTAGCCATTTTTGTGTTAATTAGGGTGTGTTTATTTCTTAGAATTGTATAAATTGCTTGGAGGTATTTAAAGTATTTTATTGTGTGACAGTGAAATCTTGCTTTTTTTGTTTTCTTTTTAATTTATTTCTTTTTTACATTTAATGTATTGAATCATTATTTCGGAACAAAAATGTTTATATTTTGGTTACATAGTTATTTCAAAATCTATATAACATTTTTTATTTCTTTTTTATGCATTCTACTAAAACTCATCGTTGAAATAATAACAGTAAGAAATGAAAAGGAACATCCCACACGGAAACAAAAAAAAAAAAGTTGCCTTAAAAAGTCGTTAATTTCTGCGCAAACGAATCGTTCATCAAAGTGAAGACACCTATTAAAACTGTAAATATTATGTGTGACCAGTGTTTCGCTTTTACGGTTTTGCAAATACGGTCTCGGTATCCCCTTCCACCCCTCTGCAGCTGACTGATGAGCTCGTAAAAATACGGTCGTTAAACGGAATAGAAGTTAACGCATTTTCTTCAATTTAGGGTTGATCGCGGTTTCTAGCACCAGATGGCGTTGCTCTACCTTTTCCATGGTAAGCTTATAGCTTCTCGATTTTTATCCCGTTGGGAACAGAAGCGTGGATGTTACATTTTCGTCACGCAATCTTGGGATTTTTTTTTTTAATAAATATTTTTTCGACCACCCTATGTTACTTTGTTATTCACACAAACTGTCTTCAGCAATTATTTTTTACATTCTTCTTCAAAGTTTTGCTTGAAAAATTTTTATTTTCCTTCCTTCAACTCATTTGTCCTAATTTAAAGTAAAATTTTTCTTTCATGAACTGTGTTGAGTTAAAACTATTCGTTTCGCTGGGGTTTCAAACTTTTTTTTCCCCATCTTGCTTAAATAAGCTTTTTTCATGAACCTAATTAAGCATAACTTTTTTTTATAACTTCTTCTTTTTTTTTGTCCCTTGCTTTGTGAGAATTTTTGGAACGTTTATTGAAATAGAACCAGATTTCACTGCTTTTACATGCACATTTAAATGAGAATGATGGAAAAATTTAAAATTCTGAAGTTTCTTAAAGACTGCTTCACCAAATCGTTTGCGCAAAATGCAAACGATTTTTTTTATATATAAAATATTTTTTTAGGAATTTGAAAGCAATTATTGAGTAAACTTTATTTTAAACAAGCTCGAATGTAAGTTAATTATCAAGAGTAAAACCTAGTACATTGGCACAAGTTTTTATTTTTATTTTGAACTTATTTTATATTTTAAAACTTAATTTCATATATTTTGAGGAAGTTCCTATTCAATAAACTAAATCTAAATTATCAAAAGTATCTTCATATAAATGACACGATGTTTGTGGTTTGGAAACAAAAATGAAACCTAGTACATTGCTAACATAAGTTCAATGAGAGAGAATTTTTCGGAACTTATACAGATATTTACGACATTAACGTAACATAATCAGCAAATTTCATATCATTATTTTATATATTTACATCGTGATAGAGATATATCAGGAATAAATTGTTTGTTTTACCTGTGTGTGAAGGGATTCTTCGTCATTACATGCACACACACACACACACACACACACACACACATACACATATATACACACACACACACACACACACACACACACACACACACACACACACACACACACATATATATATATATATATATATATATATATATATAGTCGTGGAGGCCTGTTAGATTAGGGAGTTCATTCTCGCCATCTGAAGGTAGGGAGTTCGAATCCCGTCCCAATCGAAGATCTGTTTTGTCGCTAAAGGCGTCTGTGGTACGTCAAATGCGTCGTGAATGCAATGTCTTCCATATGAAATGATATGGCATGACCTAGGTGGCATGCCAAATCTGGGGGTCTTCTGCTTGATCTTTGCATCTAAATCCACTTTTAGGGGTACAATGGCACACGTACTGGGTACCTCACTACATAACGTCCCATCGCTTCCGCCCCTTGTAGTAATGAAAGGTGGGCATCCGGGCATTTATGTAACAACAAAATATTTATTGATTAAATGAAATGTGAATTAAATAAAAAAGAATATTTTTTAAAATGTTTGTAGTATTGTAAAGGATGCGAATATTTTCGTGACTGGGAACGAAACCGAGACTTTTTCTTCTAATGAATGTATTTTTTTTTCAATGGCGTTCACACACTTGGGTGACTGAACCCTATGCCACAACAATGCCAGAAACTGCTACTCATTTGTCGTTAGCCAGCGAGCACCTGTGAACCAAGTCACGGAGGCGAGTAGCGTTACCCGCGCCATACCACCACAAACCCGTTTATAGGGTGGGACACATTCATACACACATCACAGAAGAGAGGACAGAGAGAACAGAGAAGGAAAGAAACATCCATGCCCGAACCGAGATTCGAACCCGGGACCCACAGCTCAGGAGTCAGGAACGCTAACCACTTAGCCATCCAATGAATGTTATGGGGTGCATTGAGATAACTATACCCGATGTTATTCACAGGCAGTTTTCAGAGAATAAATTTGATATATTATAATCATTACTTAAATAATTTTCTTACTTAAATTATAATCAAACTTGAATTATGCTTTTTGTATGGACTACAAAAAGAATAAAAGATTTTTAACAAACTAGAAAAAATATTTATAATAAGAAAAGGATGAAACATTAAGAAAATAAAGGAGAATTGTTAAATAATGGAATTAGAAGAAACAGAAGAGAAAAGAAATACACACACCCACGCACACATACACATAAAGAAGAGAAAGAGAGAAATTTATTCTGTAAGTTTGTTTTCTGTGGTTACATATTTTGCTGGAGAGGGGTAATTCGAATATTTAAAATTAATTTTGAACCACTGTTTCCAAATGCTTGTTGGAAATGTTGAACAGCACTAGCAACTCGAATGGTAAGATTAAGAAGGAATAGATAATTGATCTTTCAAATCGTAGCCAACATCCTATATATATTGTAAATGACCTCAAAGTTTAATGAATGAATATATTAACTGCATGTTGCATTAACATGTGAATGGTAGACGAATCTTCCAGGCTTCCATTAAAATTATTGAAATAATTTAAAAGCTAAACTTTTGGAGTATGAAGTTATACATTCGAACAAAAAAATCCTATTTAAGCAAATCATAAAATGTTACAATTCTCGTAATGTAAATATCCGATAAGAGATTTTATTGTAGTTGACGCCGCAGTTTTGAAAATGGAAGCGAATACACGTCTAGGCGTGGAATCCCATAAAACGTTCTTTTTTTTTTTACCTTTTGCTCAAACAGTCATCATTTAATTTACTGAGGCATTCAACGAAAACAAACACCTGTTCTTTTTAAAAGACTTTCCAATTTCCATTTAGATTTTGCTTCGAAGTGTTTGCCGAGCGATGAACGTTAATGCAAAGAAAAAGCGAGCGACTCCCTTTTCTGAAACTTCTTAAAAACCCTTTCCCCATCCCCCTCCCCCTCCTTCCATATTTCCAGAATTTCATACTCGTCGTTCCGTCGAAAACCCATTTCGCTAGTTGTCTTCGGCAAACACATAAACGCCGGTTATATCAATTATCTCATCGACTTCAGTAATATCTGTTTATCATAGAATAAAACCTTTTATGGACAAACAGTCTTGTATTCGAAAGTTTGCAACACTCGGAGGGTGTACCAGGAAACAAAAAAATAATAATACATTTTAGAATCATAGCAACTCAATGAAGTAATGTTTTGATAGAGAAAAAATTTTCAGACGTAAAATAAATCATTAAAAATAAATCCAAATGAAATTGTTTGCATAATGTATGGGAATTAAAAGCAATTGAGTGTTTAAAAGGATTAAAATATGTTAAGAAAAATCTCAGGGTTTATTGGTTTTAATGTATTATTAAAAAAAAATTACAATTTTTTTGTTCTAATTAAGACGAGTTAAATGTGTTATTTTATGTTGATGAAGACAGAAGTTGGTGATATAAAGTGTTCACAAAAAACAAAAAGAAATAAGCCGCCCGCCCTGTCTAGTGGTCAGAGTCCCTGACTACGGATAGGGAGGACATGGGTTCGAATCCCAGTTTGGGCATGGATGTACTATCTCTATATATCCTGTCTTTGTCCTTTCTGTGTATGAATGAGAGAAGTGAATGATTGCCTACCCTATAAACGGGTCCCTATGGCATGTTACTGAGGAAGTCGGACTGTAAGGGCAGACCAAATAGGGGGTCTTCCGCTTGGTCCCTGAATATAAATTATGAAGGACCACCTACTTTAGGAGTAACGCGATTTTATCCACACACACACACATATATATATATATATACACACACACACAGTAAATTGAATGATTTTGTAGTTAGTATGAGGCTGATAATTTATTTTTAGAAGCGAAAAGATAAAAAAGTTTATCTTTCTTGGATTCTAAATTCGTCAACTAATTTTGTTGAAATGGTAGCTAATCTTTTCGATGGGTTGCTGATTTTTTCACTCTCTGATATTTAACATTTCGTTCTAAACTGTAAACTTAACCATTCTGCTATGCATGTGTCTTCTATTTATTTTCATTACTTAGCTGAGGACATAATGTTTAGTAGTGCAAAGGTATTGATCTTTCTTATGTCTCCATCAACTGACTTCAATTTAAAAAAAATGAGAAAAAGAATATATTATTATTTTCCCGTGATCATGTTTTATATTCATTTGCTACAAAAGAAAAACTCTGAAACTCGCAATTAATCATCGTTGACTAAATAATATAGGAAACCTCTATTTTTGCACGTGACGTAGTGACCTGGTTAATTAGGGCATCATTCGCATTAAAGAGAGGTTGTGAGTTCGATTCCTGTCTTAATTGAAGATACTCCATATTAACTCATTCGGCTGTGGCACGTTAAATGGGTTATGGTCGCAATGTCATACAAGTGAAATGATACCTCTTGATGCGGTAGGTCAAGGGGTCTTCTGTTTGATCCCTACTTCTGAATTTCTAAGACTTTTATCTAGCTACTTCCACTAAAAGATGGAGACAAAATCTGGTAAGGTACAGGGAAGCATACTAATTCAATAACATAATGTTAGAATCGAATTTGCAATTCATTTGAGCGTTAAACTGCTTGTATTCAACCACAATGAAACCGATTTTTAATAATTTCTTTTTATATAGCAAACGATTTAAAATTAAAAAGAAAAATGTGGTATTGATTAGTAACAGAGTGGGGGAGCCAGATATAAAAGAAATTAGTCTCTTGTAAACAAATAACAAACTGAGTCCTCGAACACATTTTGTTGATAGTGAATTTATTAGTTAATTGGCTAACAACAATATAGCAATTAGCCAAATCAGCTGACGTTTTCGTTTTAGCAACATTATCACTTTTATTCTTGGTTTAATATTTGGATTGACATTATTTTAGACTACTGCCAATATAAACCATACATAAACTATCGAAAAACTCTCTTAAAGTTAATTAATTATAATATTTGTAAAGATTAATAGGGTTTCCTGAAACACATTTTGCTGATAAATTGAATTCATTAGTAAATTATCTAACAGCAATAGAGTAGTTTACCAAATCACTTAACACCGTCGTTTTAACTAAACTTTTATTCTTGTTTAGCATTTAAATAAGCTTGCCAAGCTATTGCCAATAAACTTTATACAAACTTATTAAAAATTTGCATAAAATTAATTAAATTCAATGTTTTTAACGTTTAATTGTTTTTTTATCTAATATCTATGTATTTATATGAAATGAATTTAAAAATCGTTTGTAATCATAACTTTTAATAAACTACACGTTTTTTAATTTTACGAAATATAAATTATTAAACGACAATTACTTAGTTGCAATTTTTTGTAATTTACAAAATATTTGAATTGTAAATATGATGTACTAATTTGATAACTTTTTTATTACAGGTAAGAAAAAATTTTAAAATTCACTTAAAATCACCATTTGTTTCGTAAGTACATTTTAGAACTTTCTTCTTTTGTGTAGTATTTTTCAAAGTAGTTTCGATAAAATATGTTTCATTAATTTTTAATAAATGTTTTAAGAGTAAAGTAAACAATTTTATTTGCCAGAAAAATTAAGAAACACATGGTTATTATTTATAAACCTTATTATTAAAGACTTCTTAGGGCTTCATTGTGCAAAAAGACATTTTAAAATTATTTTGATAAATTATTGCTTTATAAATTATTTAAGAAATCATTACTTTCTTTAGATTCTTTTTATCAATATCTTTATTTTATTAATATGTATCAATACTTCTAGAAGTGCAGTACATATATGTGTATGCTTCTATCAGTATACATATATGTATGCCGACATATACTATTATAAATTACATTTTTTTAGAAACAAATCTCTGCAATTACTTGCATGAAAAATACTTTGTCATGTTTCATAAAATGTAGAAAATGTTGCAAATTATAAAGGTATAAGTTCATTGATTAAATTTAATATCTATATATTGAATAATTTGGAACTCCTTTTTTCAACGGAAATAGAATTATTTACGTAAAATTATAATAAAAAATAAAAATAATAATGTTCTAATTTAATAATTTCATGTGAAAAACATTAAAATTTCCTTTTAATATATTATTTTAATCTGTCACAGGATTCCATTAACTGCAATTTACTATTCATTATATAATTTCAAAATTTTAATGAAGTTAACCTGAAAATTCATTTTGAGAAAACATAAATAATGTACTGAGAAATCTACAGTTGCAAAAATTATAGAGGAATGTGTAATTTTTGTAAAGGGGAACATCTTTTCCTTTTTCTTATTTTGCATTCACATGGGGGAAAAGAAAAAACATTTCTATCCTATTTACTTAAGCAAAAGTATCAAACTTGATTAAATTTTGTATTTGGAATAGCCTTGAAGGAAAAGGAAAGAATGACGTAAGCTGTATTATTTTTGAGTAAGATTTAGGACAGAAAATGTTTTTTGAATTACGTAGAAACAGGAGTTAAAATGAAGACAGTGTCAAGTTCCGGTCCCCCTGAAGCAAACCCCCTACTGCTTTATTATTATTATTTTTCTTTAAATCGAAAATGAAAATCGAACGAAACTTTAACCGTGTTTCTTTTCCCACTTTTCCCGAAATTGTTTCCTTTTTTTTCCCCTCCTGATCTTGATGGAACTGATATATATATTTTTTTCTCTTTGTACTTCTCTGAATAAAGCTTGCTTCCACGCGTGTCGAAAGGAACTCCAGGATGAAAACAGGAAAAGAAGGGAAAAAAAAGGAAACTAAGAAAGAAAGAAATGGGTCTTTAATCCGTCTCCGATTGGTGGATATTGATCACGTGACTCCTCGCTCTGCTGGTTGTCGAAATGAAGATGGATGATTGGTTCCTTTCGAAGAATGAGCGGGAAAAAAGAAGGAGAAATAATTATCGACTAGGACCTACTCCCAGGACTTTTAGGATAAAAAAAAAAAAAGAAGGAAAAGAACATTTGGAGGAAAGAACTTTAAAAAATAATGCAAAGGAAAAAAAAATGAAAGAACAGATATTGATGAAAATGGCTTTCGTCGGGAAGGTCGTCAAATTTTTTTGATGAGAGAAAGGGAATATAAAAACGAATGATTTTTTCACACATGTGAATCTCGAACATTACGCCCGCCAACTTTAAAAATCTATATTTTACCCATTTCCAGGTACATTAAGGACTTTCTTCAATCGATCCGGTATTTTGAATATTTTTTAAATATGTGTAAAGGTGCTTTGATAGATTTTAAAGTCTATCTTTCAAAAAAAAAATAAATAAATAAATAAAATAAAAAATAAAATAAAGTAAATAGTAAAGAAATTTAAATTGTTCTTAAAATCATTTCTGTTTTTATAACCCTACAATTCTGGAGGAAACAATTATTTTGCAGATCGCTTGCAATTCTTCAGCCATATCGTCTGCAGATTTCTACTATAGTTTGCATTTATTAAAAAAAAAATTACATGTAATTTTTATGTTGTAAAATATTACATATATAATATTTTCATGTTATAAAAAATTACACGTAATTTTATAACAAAAAAAAAATCTTGTCATCGCGTTTCAAAATACAGATTTCGAATAATTTCTAACATTCCGTATAATCAATATTGAAATTGCGCAACACTGAGATTTATTAGAGTTGAGCAAAAGTCATCGATATAGATGAAAGAATTTAATTTCAAATCGAAAAATTTGGTAATTTTGAAAATAAATAAAATGATTTTGTAACTGAACAGCATCAGAAAAAATTATATTTCTTTCCACAAATAAAAATGCAATATATATCAGGATACATGTGTTATCAAATTCAAATTTATAAATCTTAGATGCAAGAGAGTAAAAAAAAAATACTAATATTATTTGTAAAATACCAAAGATATGCATGGTACAGACATATAAATCTACATCTACATTTCTACTACATCTACAATCTACATTTTATATATGCTAGTGTTACATTACATCATATAGTTGTTTATGAACATGCTGAATAGACATTTTTTAGGGGTAAATTCTTGAATTTCCCCTATCGATCAATGAATTTTATACCAGAATTGAAAAATGATAAATGGAATGAATCTCTCTCTCCCTCTTATATATATATATATATATATATATATATATATATATATATATATATATATATATATATATATATATATATATATATATATATATATATATATATAGTATTAAAAAGTCACATTACAGTTTGTCATTTCTCTTATTGGAGATTTCGTAAATAGTAATTGTTCATAATTATCAAATAAATGAAAGAAAAATTTCCATTTTTCCCCCTATAAGTTATCTATCTGATTACTACTCTTTCTTCCTTAATTTGAAAAAAAAAAAAATCACATGTTTTTTTCAAACATTGTTACAATACTTCAGAAACCTCTATATTTTGTTACAAAAACGTAGCACTGTAAGCAGCATAAAATATCATTAGCAGAACGAAAAATGAAAGTAAATTAGTTTATTATTAGAAACCCTTTGGCGACAAAAATATGCAGGTAGCAAATCAAAGAAAGACACATTTTTTTTTCTAGAAGAAAGCTATTCCGCACCATAGCGCGGCAAAGCTTTTGACGCATGATTCGAAAACATTATGTACAAGGTACTTTTCTTTTTTAATCCTTTATGTACTTTTTCACCCACACTTTCCTTCTCCCCCAAAACACCACTCTTCAAAGAATTCCCGCGCATTTGCTGATTTAATGAGCTTTTCTGTTTGCATGTGCGCGTATTTGTTTTGGCCGCCATTATTATGAGATTAACTGCGACCGTAATCGTGTTAACGCATTTGGCTAATTGCTGCTCCCTCCCACCTCCTCCTACACTCTCCGCTCCCAGATTTAAAACACCGATACCGCTAACGTGCCCAGATAGTTATAATAAATTCAGCTGTCCCCGTACGAAAGTAAGGCTTGCCTGTCTTATCTTTTTACCTCTAAAATCGTTTTAGTCACAAATAGTATACATCTAATATACGCAATATTTTTTTCCCACTTTTGTTGGGTACGTGTTATAATATCGTAAATCCTTGGGCATGAAAAATGAATTTTCGTTCGGGCTTTAACGTTATTAAGTTTTGACTAATGATTGTGGAAAAGCAATGTGTGTCCCCGATATCGTCTGCTGATAAGACGACGTTGCGTTTGTTACGAAAACCTCCCGCGGGAAAGGTCATTACTGAAAGAGGGATGTATAGTTAAAAAAAAATAATAATAACACTAAGGGGTGGGGATGGGGGAGGAGTATTTTGTAAATAGTTTGGCGATAACTGAATTGTTAGCTAAAAACGGATTGTGCCAAGCTTTTGTGAAGGAGTTCATAAATCAAAACTAAAATGGCATGTTTAGTGGAGATGTAGCTGATATTGTACTTGGTTGTCGCTGGAGAATCGAACTCAGAACCATTAATTTCTGCTCTTTTATATCAGAACCACAGGGTGATGACGCAAAGTTTTCTTCGGTGATTTTTGTGAAATTTTATGTCACGTATGATTATTTATTGTAAAAATATTGTGCCAATGTTATTTTAGTGACGTTTATAAGAGATACTGTACTTAATTCTATAACAACATGCCTTATACATGGTTAGCTTCAATAAATTTTATTATTTGTGTAATTTCTAGAAATACATATTCTAGTAATAAATTATTTCATTTTACTTACAATGCGTTAGAGCTGCTCGTTGAATCATTATTATGGATCTAATGCACAACAGATAAGGAATTATGAGAGAAATACCGGTATTCAAAATAAGAACAGAGTTGAAGTCAAATTTTTAATGGTGAACTAAACAAAATCCTATCGAATGTACATTCATTACCTTGCCTAGGATTTATATTACTTTGCCTAGGATCAAATGTATTGGATATAAAAACAAAACGATAACTGGTTAGACAACAATTCATTGGTGACTTATATTAAAGTTGAAAGAAATTACTGTGTAGATATCAAGTAAAATTTGCGCTTCAAAATAAAAGGTTACAAGTTCGATACCGCTACAACTAAGAAGAGAGCGATTAATGTCATTTATTTAGGATTTACAAACACATTTCTCGAAATAATTATTATTAACAGATTCATACTGCACATACCTCAGATAAGTAGAAAGGATAATCTTTCTTGTCATCCCTTAACATAAAAATGACGTCTATTTATCATAAATGAACGATTAAGTCTACTTTTAACAAGAAGTAAAGAATTAGATTGTCTCTCTATGATTAATTTTTGCATTTAAGAATGCTAGATGAATTAGAGACTGCAGTTTCTATTGGACTTCAAACCTTTACAAGCATTCAAACTTAATTGAGATTCGAACCCACGAACTGTTAAATTAAAGATCAGAGCTCATACTACCGTCATATTTTGGAATTTTAATGAAATTTCAAGCTTAAAAATAAATACCGATTTTTTTGAGGAAAAGAAACTGAGGCAAGAGAAAATTATTTTTAATCTATATTTTCTATATTTTTTTTTTAACTTTTCGACAGTACGTTGAATTTGAGAGAATAATCGCATATTTTACCATCTAATTCCTGTCATCCAGCCGGAAACACCCCTGATGAGAAGGGTTATATTCTTTTAATGCTCTGTAGGATTCAAGGTTTCCCCGCGGTATACAATAAAAAGGATAGTGCCAGCTCAGGGGTTGATCTCATCATTTGATTATGGGTTAAATTACAAGGTTAATGGTTTTTTTTAAAGACATTGGATGACAAAAACAGCCATAAAAAATCACTACATTAATCTACATATCTGTCACTGAGGAAAGATAACTGTAATGTTCCAGAAAGTTATTCCGTAGTCAGGGTTATTTAAAACCCATTTATTCCCAAATACTAAGACATGTGCGATCTTGACAACAAGCGTTAACCTTGTCGCTGTGTGTTGAGATCTTTTGGTGACGTGACATATTCAGATGTAGTTAGAGGGTCCTCTCGAACTGGAATGCATTTATCGCTCCACCCTTCTGATCTTTAAATAGACGGGACGGATGGGAGCTGTCAACTGCTGGCACACGTCAACGAGTTTGTCAGACAAGTATTCAAAGGGTGGGAGGTCACATGACAGGGAGAAGATTGCTTTTTCGCGATTCCAAGAGCTACGGCATATTGTGAGGGTCGTTATAAGAGAATTTTGGTTTTTGTAGTATCTCTTTTCAGTGAAATGTCTGCTCACCGACCACAGATTGATTGTATATCATGTACAAATGAATCAATTTTGTTATATCGATGTATTACAATCGATACATTACCATGTCAATCGATATATTACCATTATATCGAGATTATATTATAACGAAGTGTCAGATTACGAACGAAAGGAATTAATGTGAAATATGAAAGAATCTTGTATACATTTCAAGGCTTTTATTATGTGATATAGTTTGAAAACGCATTGCAAATAGCTTAGCATCTAAAAGCTTTTGTAAGGCATGTGAACACCATTTCATATATAGTGGGCCATATTTGTCTGCAAAAGGAGAAAACTCCCAAGCACCCACCAAAACAGTGGAGTAAAATAACAACTCAATATCAATTACAAAAACCAACATTAATTTCATCTGTGACCGGTAGTGAACACCGAAGTTTTCATTTACGCTCAAATGACCTCGTATAACGCGTTAAGTAAAGATGTTATCTGAAATGATGTTCCACCGACATTTTTTTTTTTACCAGAATGTTCAAAGGTCAATAATGCAATTTAATTTAATTTTATAAGAACACAATGGACACAAAATGAAAACCTACACGAAATTGACTGTGAACTATACAAATCTTTCTAAACTTCGAAATACAGAAACATAACGTGGAGAATCAACGTGTATATGTATATATATATATATATATATATATATATATATATATATATATATATATATATATATATATATATATATATATATATATATATATATATATATAATATATATATATATATATACATATATATATATATATATATATATAATATATATATATATATATATATATATATATATATATATATATATATATATATATATATATATATATATATATATATATATATATATATATATATATATATATATATATATTAATTGAGCACACATAACTTGAATCTTGAAATAGAAACCATGTCCTCGTACACTATGAAGATATTTGTCAAGGAAAAATTTTTCATATATAAAAAAGTGTTATATATTGATTTATTTCTAATACATAAACACGGTAAACTTTAGATTTCTCCTTGATTAAATCTTCAGTTCTGCTTCAGTTCTTATCTGTTTTTGCATTTAATCTTTCCTAAATAAAGGAACTGAACATATAATTTCTTTAAAATTCACGATCACACATCTAGATTACGGTGATCTTAAACTATGGTATTATTTGTAGCTGCTTATAAAGGATAATATAAATCTTCAAAAATTGTTGAAAAGTTACAATGCACACGCTCTTTATTTTTCATTGCGAAATTTGCCATCTAAACTCTAATCCTTTTCTTCAAGGTAAACAATGTCTAATATTCTCTGTTCTTATGAAAACTGTTGATGTTGAAAAACGATTATGTTTTCAATAAATTTGGTCAAAAATAAGTTATATGAAACAAAGAAGATAACTTACAATAACACGATTTAACAAATAATTGATATTATGTCGATTGTACATAGTTAGTATTTATTAGCTACGAAAATGCAAAAACAGCCATTAAAAACATTTATTAGAGAGTTTTTAATGATTTTAAATATTTTCCTAATTTAAAAATATAATTCTACTGTTTTAAAATTTAACTTTTCAAAAATTAATTGTAATTAAATGTATAGAACTTTCCATAATATTCTGTTTCATATAATGATAAATTCTAAAATTTATGTAAAAATTTTACATTTTAACTCTTTTTGAATGTTCTTAGATTATTTTAAATTTGATTTAAAAACTTCTCTATAATAGTAATTTTCTTTATAAGTAATATATACAATTTCAAAAAGTAGGATGTAATTCCCAAAAGAGCATACAGTAGATTAGTTGCAGATAAATTCTATAGATGGCGCTGAAATAACTATAGCTTTCCCATCGATTTGTGATTTTTCACTGTGATATCGGTTAAAAAAAAAAACTTGGAAATTGAAAACATAAATAGGAAATGAAAATTATAATAATCCTTATAATACCCAAAAACAAATTGTAAATATATGAGCAAAAAGAAACAAGGTTATGTGTATTATAAATTTCTCTTAAAGAAATTAAGCTACAAAAATAAATAAATAAACATTTGTTTCAATGCTTTATATATTTTTAATATTTATAGATTAATCGCATTTTCATTTGAAATATAAATAAAATAATTTATAATAACTTGTCAATAAAATTCATTTAATTTAAAACTTGTTTTTGAATTTTGTATAAGATTATTTTATAAATTTTAATTGCTTTTACGATTAGATGACAGAAAAAATTTTCTTATACTAAAATATATGACAAATTAAATGACATAAAATTTTTTGTTTATAAATTTTTAAGTTATTTAAGTATTTTATTAAGATTGTTTCCACTGATTTTAAGGTAAATTTGATAGTCAAAAATAATCAATATATAGAATACATTTTATTCTATTATTTAGTTTAAAGACTACTTAATCTTTATTTTTAATATTTTATTAAAGTCTCATTAACAATGCATTTTAGGGACATTTTTGTCTAATATTTATTGTTCTATTTATATTTCTAAACGCGAACTAATTCCATTGTAAACGTCATAAAGATCGTGTGATAAATTGGCTCGTCACATAGCTTCGCTCATATATATCGTCTGTCTCTGTGGCTCCTCTTATAACTCATTAAAATAACCATCTATCTTCCTCTAATATATATACTTCAAATTTATATTTAGAAAACTACCTCCCATAAATCAGTCAAAATTACCTTTTAACGTTTCTGTGCGCGTATCGTTACTTTTAAATTTGATATGTTAATAAGCAACTGTAAGTCAATATTTCAGTATCGGCAAGATTTCAAAATTATATAGAACGGAATAATAATAACATATCAGCGTGAATTTTCAGTCTATATTAAATGTGCTATGGGAGAAATATTCAAAATCGATCTGTCAGTAGGTTTGTGAACTACTCCATCATTTTTCTGATAAACTATTGCTTCAGTTTTATTCTGCCCAAAACGGGTTTCATTTTTTTCAATCCATCATTTGATTCGAATTATAACTCTTCATTGCATCTTCTTAACTATTTGATGAATTGTTTTTTCCGCATTTTTTGTAATTCTTTATCTGATTTTGGAGCAATTGTCATTTTTCGATTGGTTTTTATAGAATTATTCATTGAATTTGTTATTCGCATTTGTTATTGTAAGTTATGTGCCTAATTCTCTACACGCATATAACGATTACTTTAAAAAAGATTCGTTTTCAAAGAATTGAAAAATTTTTCTCAGAACTTTTTTGACATTGGAATTTATTTCAATTCCTAATTACACACTAAGGCATTTGTAAAATATCTGATAAATTTTGATGTTAATAATTCATAAAAATAATGGATGCATATAAAAAAAAGGGTTAAATAGTTGTAAACAAAACGTTATTTGTATTATTTGATAATTAGTTTTTGGCCTTTAGTAATTTGTAAACTTATACGTAAACAAAATAATTAATTTTTATAAATATTTTTTAAATTTTAATTTTTGATAATGATAATAATAATTAAAAAACTACGTTTTTTAAAAATTTTTCTTAAAATGTGTAAATACTTATTGAGGATTTCTCTCATCTGCATAATTTTTCTTCTGCAAATAGCTTCTTCGTAGCAACAAATGTTTTTTTTAATTATCAAATTTTCTTTTTATAAGCACCTGAGTTGATTATTTCACCAAAAGATGGATTAGACATCAAAATATTCTTGATATTTTACAGAAACAAGATATAATCAAACATTTCTTACAAAAAATCTTAAAATTTATATTCAAGTATACATTTTAATAGAATTGTACATTTAAATATAATACAATACATCATTTAACAAGTGATTCACTTAAGCATATATAAATTTATTTATATACCGTACTTATCAATAGAAGTAATGCGCTAGTTAAAAATAAAATACTAGCAAAAATTTCTTACAATTTATATACAATAAATGAATAACTTAAAATTATATGATTAATATTTTAAGCTTAAAACAAATTTTTATGTGTTGATTCTTAATAAATCTTAATAAATTTTTGTGAATTATGTGTTCTATGTAATAGTTATCTTGTAATATTTTTCCTTTTATATTATTTTTAATTAATTCATTTTGGTCAAAAATGTTAAATTTTAAATTTAAAAATTAATAATATAAAAAATACGCTAATTTTTTGTATATTTTCCTCAAAAAATATACCGATTTCGAAAATTATACTTAACAAGATTCGTTGAAAATTTTCAAAATACATGTTTGAATCCGGATATTAGGAAATTTATCAGATTCTTAATTAACGGAAGCTAGAAATTGTAACACCAGGTACCATTTTATATTTCTATAGAACATATTTTTGTCACAAAATATTCTTTCCCATTAATTATTATAATTTTCATGTTTAGAGTACTGTGTGTTGAATAATCATTCGTGATTTTGAAAGATAACAGCATGATATATTTTAAAGAATGTAATATAATTAACATATCAGAACAATTAATTCATAAATTTTCATTTCGTATTAAGTTTCAGTAATATAAAAATAATAAGTATTTTAAATGAGTATTACGAACATTACCTTAGTTTTGAAAAGTATCGGAATTTATTACAGCATTTTAGATAGTTTAATACCTATTCTGAAGCATTTCCAATGTCCACTTTATGTGGGCCTCAGGAACAATTTTTTTAAAACATGTTTCAAGGGAGGAAATTGAAATAATCATTCCGACAGGTGGGAAAGCAAAAATGCAACATTCATCTCTCCTTGTTCAAAGGTGTCTAAGATCGAACTTGTAGACTTTCAAACCGAGCAACGTGTTGCTAACATTGGATCTTCGTAAGGGTATTTGAGTAAGATAATAATACTGATAAGATCACCATTTAAGAGATTCTCTAGAATTCGTAATGAAAACTTCATTTTTATACTTTAAAATTCCTCGTCATAGGAAGAGGAGAAAAATATTACTAAGGTAATGAGCATCAAAAAGTAAAGGAACATTTTTCGTCTTAAAACATGATTTTCAATATAAGCGATTTATTGGTAATACTACATGTTTCTTGATTTTAAAATAATTCCTTATAGAAAATAATAATATTAATCTGAAATGTATATTAGAAAAAGTTAGAAAAAGTAAATAGTTTAAATAAAAAATGGAAAATAAAAACATTGTGAAATAAATCAATAATAAAAAAATGTGAAAGATTCTTTTTTGTCGATTAAAAATTTATAAGACAATATTTAGAACAACGAAGTAAGTGCTAAACTTACCTAAAAAGCAGATGCGAATGATAAAATGATTGCTAGCAGACGATATATCCTAATTTTATTTGTTTTATATTTTTTTAAGTAAAAATTATCTTTAACATAATTGTTTTCACTTATTGTTTTCGTTCAGAAATATTGTAGAGTTGTATACATAAATATATATTTTCTTTTTTCATAGTTAACTAGATAATGTTATAAAAATAACCCTATAAAGGTTCTGCGAAAATAATAGCTTATAATTACTCTATAATTGATTAATATGCAGTATTTTTAAATAATTTATTAAATTATAATCAAATTTTAACAGACTCGCATGATTTGCTTAAATTTATTCACATTTCAATGATTTAACAAGGCTTGTTTCTTTTTAGTCTATTGTTGTCAAATTTTGTATTTTTACATTTAATCATTATTACATTATAAATATTATTATTTTAAAAATATGTGAAATGTTTTTTCACAATGAGAAAAGAATGTTATTCCCTTGAGTCAGTTATACTGCTGCCATCTACCGGTAGAGTTTGTACTTACACCGAGAAATGAAATCTTTGGTTTGATATATTCACATGACTTATATGAAAATTTAAACTTTGCCCTTCCTAGCTAAAATACAGTTATTTTAATAATTTAATATATAAGCGAATTAATTATGTTCATTCTAAATAAAGAATATTTATGAGTTATCAAGAAAATTAGTTTCATATTAAAAGAGGTTGTATCCATATTATCTTTTATTTTTGAGGAATGTTACAGTTTTCAGTAGCATTTAAAAAATTTAAATATTAATAAAATTATAGATTAATAAAAATTTATGTACTTAACGCTTATCTATTTGCAAAAAAATATTACATTCAAAATCTACTTCATTACAACGTATTAACAATGTCGTACAGATTTTAAAACCGAACGACTATAATCCATACAATTAAGAATAGTAAAGTACACTTTTTATAATTATTATATTTTATTCTGTGATATATCTTAACGTTCTCTTAGTTATTAACTCATTGCTTATTAGAAAATATTACTCTGCTGTCGTGAATCAAATCAGCTATGGAAGAGAAAATAAATAAATATTTAATGTTAATAAGTATGGTTTATATATTTAAGAATAAATTTTATTCCTAAATTTAAGTCAACAATAATCATGTATCTGATTTCTGTTTTAAACTAATTTATTTATTTTAAAATTTTTCTTCTCTTTTCAGTTTAAGATACTTTTATAACGTATAAATAATCTAAGAAATTAAAATAAAGGCTAACGGTTTTTAGTATATTTTTATTGACATCTTTACATGGAAAACCACAACAATATAAATCAACAGTATCCATTATACTCACATGTACCCCAATATTAATTTTTCTCTCTCCTAAATTTGATTAAAATTTCCAACATAGGGGCTCACCGTAGAGCAGTGTTAGGAATGTGCATTTCGAAGATATAAGCTCAAAGTTCAATTCCACCATTATGGAGCAGCAGAAGATGAATGTTACATTTTAGCCTACCGCATCCACGTTTGATGGATATGCTTATGATTTTTCGATGTTTTCTCCTTTGTGATATGTGAAGATGGATCGCTGCCCATTTTGAATGCAGTGATTGCTTGAAAAAGCTTTATAATAACTTCTTCTATCAAATCAGTTCATATCTATCAGTTCTTAGAATTTAAAATCTATTAAAACTACCTGTTAAATAGAAAATGCAATTATTCGTCCTCTTAATATATATATATATATATATATATATATATATATATATATATATATATATATATATATATATATATATATATATATATATATATATATATATATATATATATATATATATATATATATATATATATATATATATTCATGATGTAACTTTAGAAACCTTAATGGAAAATTGTAATTCCCTTCCATGTGGATAGGTGTCACTGGGAGACGAATGACACTCAGTTCCTACTCATCTCTTAGTGGACTGTCTAGCATAAAATCCCAAGCACTGTACTCCACTGTTTCCTAATTAGTAATCATTAACTTTATGAAAAACGCTGAGGCGTTGGGATGATCTTGAAGGGGGAGGTAGGAGACGGGGTTGATCTGGACTAATTGGAGAGGCAGAGAGATGGTGCAAAGGGGGGTGGTTCCATCTGGGGTAATCTTTTCTGGCCGGATGGAGATGACTCGGAATCGGGGAAAGGGGAATCCTTGCATGAAATGAAGGCGCTTCCTTCTTATAGCGAGGGTGTTGGGAAATATTAAATTTTCATTAAAAATTTGCGGGGTGGGGTGGGTAGGTTTTTCGGTCGTCTGCGGTATTATATTCTGATCCGAGGTGTTAACTTATGCAGATGTTTTTCTAAGTAAAGTGATATTGCTGTAGTAAGCCCTCTTTTTTAACCATGTTTACATATGCATGTAATATCGCTGTATTCAATAACTGGAAATGGAAGGGTTTACCAAATACAATGAAAACGTCAGATTTCGCCTTTCATTAAAAAAAAGGCACTGTAGCATATTTCATTTACAAGGAAGAGAATGGTATTTATTGTTATACCAAATACTAATTTCACAATTTTTGATATTGCCATTCAGTAATAATGAATAAATTCTTAATAATTGCTTAAAATCCCAAACTTGTGTATTTGATCTCTATTTAAAACTTTTGCTTAAATTGCTGTATCAGGGTTATATTCATCAATATGTTGCTATTTTAACAGAATAATTCGATGAAAGATTTATATTAGTTTTGAAGAATTATTACATGATTCTTTGTTACATTCAATTATCACATTGGAAGCATTCCTGTTTCTGACCCATCGTCAAGTTTAGTTGAAGACATGATTGTGGACTTGACAATCCATACCCCGGAAATCATCGAACTGTTCTTTCAAACAATTGTTGTCTTACTGACGATTCCATTTCTGAATTCAAAACTGGTGGAAAAGCCTTAAAATTCGTTAAAATTATGCTGGTAACATATCTGTATTTGCAGCTGTTTGGTACAGCAAACAATTAAGACTCAGTAAGGCGTTTCGTATAACATCCTTGACTCATTGATTATATATCTTGCATACACTCACGGCATTTCGCTCCATTTCAACAGCAATTCTGGATGGCATAGACCACCATTATGAAAGGCAAGGATTTGACAACTATCAATGCCAGCTGAGAATACGTAAGCCTTTCCTTCTTACACGAAGCATCGCAACAATACTTTTAGCCTCAAACTAGTTTCAAATGTAATCGAGTTTTAGAAATCTATTATGCAATTTCTTGATTTCAATATATTGTTGGTGAATGTTACTGTCGTCTATTTTACATAAATGCATTGGAAAACTAAACGTTAGTATATAACACATCTTTTTATATTTTCAACTTGCAATATATATATATATATATATATATATATATATATATATATATATATATATATATGCACTCTCAGATACCCTGTTTAAAGATGTGCAGGTCGGTGCGGTATCCTATATGAAATCCCTACCCATACCATATATGCTATCCACCTCAGATATGCGTGATGTTCGGTGATGTTATGAGACTGATTGCGTGTTCCTTGTTCACGCCATATCCTTGTACGCTTGTCATCTGGTTCCAGAGCAAATCTTGACTCATTAGTAAACATGACACTGCCCTAGTATGACACAGTCTGATTGACATGTTCCTGGCACCACTTTAATCGTGCCCCTCTTGATTGGACAGATAGACAAACACAAACTCGAGGTACTCGGGCGTACAGTCCACTCATATGTAATCTTCGGCGTACAATACCTGCGGATATCACCTTACCAATGAGCGCTGTAACCATAGATGTCATACGTGTGAAGGTCGCTCTGCGATTCCGCTTTGCTAAAATGGCAATATATCAATCTTCCGCGGGGTTTGTAACCTACGGGACTTCGGACAACTGTCTGTGTGGTTTGGAATTGTTTCCATAAACGTGATATTACAGAATGATGAACGCCGAAGAAAAGAGCAACATCTGAGATCGACTGTCCTTCTTCAATGTGCCCCACAGCATGCCAGTGATCAGAATCTTCCACTCGTCTTCTGGAAGTCATAGAAACGGGTATGTCTTGAAAACAAATTGTACGAAAGTTTTACGCACCTTCTATCAGCATTTAGAATCAACTTCTGTAACCCTTCATAAAGCTGGTATCTTACAAGACTGTCCTTTTTGCATATTTCTTGACATGAAAGCACGATTGGCTGTTACTTAACTTATTTGCATACTTTCCATCTACCTCTGCAGCGATTTGCATCCTCTTCAATTCTGATTGGCTTCTGGAAATTAGCATTTTCCTCTCCGTGCTTAAATTTTGGAAAGTGTATAATGTACAAATAGTTTTTGTGTCTAATTCTTTTCACAGAATTCTTATACTTTACTTTTTACCGAATTCTTATACTATACAAAAAGATCTATTTTATGTAGATGTATTTTAAACTAAAAAATTATCTAAAAATGATACAAATTGAAAGAAATTTGAAATTATTAATTGTCCAACAAACATATTTGTATTTGTGCTCTGTAAAGTAGTTGTTGATTGTAAAATAAATGTTGTTTGTTTTGTAAAATAATTTAATTTTATTGATTATACATTCTTTTTATCTTATGTTTTATATTCTCTTAACTTAAGAAAAAATCAATTTATTTTAAATTGTGCTTGAAATATTAAAAAAAAAATATCTGCAAGTCTTTCATTTATTAATTATATCTACGTATTTCTCATAACGTATGTATTGTAGTATTATAATTTTAACAGTTAAACTATTTTTATGCATTTAAAATTATTTTTTTAAGAATAAAGATGAAAAGAAATCATACATCGACACAAACATTTCGTTCAGACTTTTATTTGTAAAATTATTTTTCTGCTGAAAATGTAAAAAAAAAAAAAAAAAAAAAAAAAATTTCAAATTTGCCAATCTATACTTCTCTTACATCTCGTTATATATGTGTTACACAGTTTTGGAAATGTTATGCTTAAATAAATATTTCGGAAATCCTGTAACTCGAGTTATATATTTCTTGCATTTTATGAGTTATATATTTTATGTAACTTGAGATATATGTGTAGTACACAAAAAAAATGCTTCTTTTGAAAGCATTTTCCATTGCTGGAATTTATAGCTTGGGTTATAATATTTCAGAGTTTTTGAAAAATATTCCTTATATTTCATGCCATAGAAATATTACAGCGATTTGAAGAACAGCGTATATTTCCATTTTATAAAGTAAATTATAAACGATCTGTATATCTTGTTTTTTCCGTAAATTGTTTTGTTTGATGTCTATGATGATTTTATCCAATTATACGACTGTTTAATAAAAAAAGCTTAAACTAATGAAAATATTTACATATAAGTATGTATTTATAAAAATATTCGACAGTAGATGCTTATTTCTGTGAACCTCTAATTAACGAACACTCGCGTTTTAACGAACTTGTGGCTAGTCTATACTATGACACCATAATAAATGACAATTTTAACTCCCATTTGCGAACTAAAATTTTGAAAAATCTTCTTTTTACGAATTTCCGTTTCTGACAAATAGATTTTTTTAAACTGTTATTTCTTCAATATTTTTTTGACTGCTATTTATAGCCTGTGAATTCGATTCGGCAGTAAATGTGGAATTGAACACGGAACCCCTTGCTCCAGAGACTGTAGTTCTACTACTATTTCAGGTGACTGCTACAGAAATTAGAAAAAAAAAATTGAAGGAATATTTATAAAATAAACAATTTGTATTTCAAAATTGGAACATTTGAATATGTACTTATGAATATTTTTATATAATTCATACTTGTAAATTTTACTCTCGAATGAACGTTTTTCAGATATTTCAAACATATTGTATATTTTTTGTGACAAAAATATTATGATTTATTTTTACAATAATTCTTTTTAAACTTAATAAGCAGCACTTAACTATTTATCATTAGAATAAAATAATTTTGCAAAGAATATGTGAAAAAGAACTGAAAAGAACATCATAGAATCCCCCCCTTTGTAGAATATATATATTTATCTTTTTCACTGAGTAAATACATTTGAACAAACTAATTCCAATCAAGTTAATTAAGGAAGCTATATTTAAATTAAGAACCCAAATACTTTTTAAACTAAAAATCAATTTAGTTACACCCCACATTAATAAAATATTAGATGAATGCAAAGAAAAAAATAAGTGTTAAAATTATTGAAACGGTTGTAAGTGTGAAGAAAAAGAAATAGTAAAAATCCCTCCAGCAATTATTTTCCCTAATAAAGGGATTTTAGTTTCTGATCCCAACGATGTTTCTTATTTCACTCAAGTAAACGAAAAGAAGAAAAAGGTGAAATGAATGAAAAATTGCGTCAATTAATGCAATACCATATTCATTCATTTTATTATTTTTCGTCTCACTAAATAAAGAAATAAAAATGGCATAATATAACTGAATTATATTCCACTAAATCTTTTTATTCTAATTAGAAAATGCATTTATTCAAATAACATTAACTGATTTCGGTTATTTTTTACAATTGTAATTTGTTTCGCTTATATAATTTGCTATTCGAAAGTTTATGTTTTGGTTAAAAAATACTGAATTTTCAAATATTTGTGATTGAATAGATGGTTTGTATAACTAATGTTTTTAATGTGCAATTTTTATCATTATTAGGATTTAACTTTATATATACACAGGGATTTTAATTAAAACCGTTCTGTCTCTGTAATAATTATTGTACTAGTTTATATAATAATATGAGTAGTTATAAATTAAAAAAAACAGCATTTGCGAAAATAAATAACATTATTTGAAAGTAAATTTTACCTTTTAAATTTCTTGCACATGCCAGTTTTTGGTTTGATAAAAAAAAATGCAATTGTAGTTTTTAATGTGCCAATTTATTCCTTAAAATACTTATTCGCTTTGTATTCGAATACTACAGTGATTGGTTTGAAGAATATGTGTGTGTATAAATGTATATAAATATGTATATATAGGTGTGTTAGTTTATATACATACATATACACATATTTATTAGGTTGGGGAATAAGTTCGTAGAGTTTTTACCAAAGACTTTTATTTAAAGAAAAAACAATAATTATATCAAAAGTTAATCAATTATAAATTCCCCATTGCTGTTTACAACCTCTTCCCACCTCTCGACGCATTTGTTTATGCCATTTCCCCAAAAATCACCTGGTCTGGTGTCAAAGAAGTTGTTGAGCCAATTTTTAAGGATCCCTTTGTTAACGAAGGTAAAGCCCTTTATATGGGTTAACAAGGAGTGGAAAAGATCGTAATCGATCTGTGAAAGATCCGGAGAATACTGCGGATGGCGAAGGACCTCCCATTCGAGCTCTTAGAGTGCGGCTTTGACGACTTGTGCAACATAAGACGTGACGTTGTCTTGAAGAAGTATGGCTTGACCATATCGATCAGGTCTTTTCAGTCGAATAGAATCATTCACGCGGGGTAGCTGGGCAATGTAAAACACCTTGTTGAATGTGGCATTCTTTTCGAACATTTACCAGTGCACCAAGAGGTCCTTAAATGGGTCGAGAGGTGGAAAGTAGGTTGTAAACAGCAACGTTGAATATATAATTAATTAACTTATTGATAGAATTGTTTTTTGTTTAAATAAAAGTCTTTGGTAAAAACGCTACGAACTTATTCCCCAACCTAATATATAAATCAATTTGATTTGACTATTCTAAAGTTCTGCATAAGAATCATTTTCCATCTATTCGTTTTAAAAGCCATTTTTTAATTAATTAATTAAACTTTAATTTTTTATCTGTTTAAACAGAGCTATATTATGTATACTATTTACGCAGTTATGCCATTCGAGCAGACGCTTTTATTGGCAATGACCTTGAATCGATAAAAGACCAGGTACTCGAGCGGGTCTCGAAATAGTCATCAGTTTAGATATAATTTCTACCATAATGGCAAACGTCACTTGCACACTTAACTCATGTTGACAAAGTCTGTGAAACTGTCCGCGGATACCACACGGTCGCAGTGATCAACGGGATTGAAGTCAGCTGTAGCTTCAACAACACACTGCTACTGTGCAAGTGATATTCCCAGCCCTATTCATCAGCTGCACGTGACCGAGAATGTCGCTGTCTTTGTTGGAACATGCGCACATGAATGCGCACACGATCAGTTTCTTTCCCCGTAGATAGGAAATGTGTCCAACAGTAATTACATGATTCAAATGACGCAACACGCGTCACGTGACCGTGATATGGAGGGTCCTTTGTCATAAAACCTGTCGAATTTTGACTTCTGTTAGGGGAAATTTTCTTTTCTTTCCATTATCGGCGTTCATTTTAAATTCTATGGGTTCTTTAATTTTAACATTAATTTTAAGCTCTATTCTATTCTTTTGTGTTTATTGGAGGCAAATTTTAATAAAATATTGCAGTGCAATGTTCTTTAATTCTACGTTATAATCTTAAATTCTGTTCTATTCTATTGTTCTCTTATCGGAACAAAGTTTTAATTTAATATTACAATTTATAATGTCAACGTTAATTTTAAAATCTATTTGTTCTGTTGGGAGACAACTTTTAATACAATATTATTGTTCAATATATTTAAGCATTTTTAACACTCCGCAATTATAAATCATTATTACATAAAAGAAGTTTCAATAGTTTACAATTCAGCATGAATTTATAATATTGAAGTATAAATTATAATACTACGGATTATCCTAAATATTATAGTACTAATTAATAATTTAGTGCAACACATTTCAGTTAAGAACAATATTATGGTTCACTTCAAAAGCATTTTTAATAATAAATTATTATATTGTAATTAAAGTTATCATAGTTTATAACTTAATGCAATTTTTTATAATTATTAAAGTATAAATTTTATATAATATATGTATATACAATTTATTATTAAAGTTATAATTAAACCATATTGAAGTAGTCAGTATTATTGAATTTGTTAGGCTATAGCTTAATACGATTTTGTAGCACTAAAATTAATTATTATTTCTATAAAATTTTAATTACAGTTATTATTATTTAAATTTATTTAATTTTGGTAATTTCCTGCAATTTCATGTTTGATGCAATATTTTTGTTACAGCGACTCACAATGTTTTTCTAAAGCTATATTATCATAGTATATATTTTTTATTTAATATAAGACTATATAAGTTTAAAAAATCAGAGAGGTTATAGCAGTTTATGAGGCTTTCACATATTGCCAAAGTTGATCTGCTGTAGCAGCAGGTGGTGTACCGCAGATCATTTATGGCGCAAACACATACACGTTTCTGATTGGCTTTCGAAGGGTAAGCAAGCCAAGGGAGTAATTCAATCTAGAGGGTAGAGAAAAGCATTGTTTCCCACGTTTGGTCGCACATTGTCCTGTTGGAATATGGATAAGGGCATGTGCTGAAGGTATAGGGAGACCATGAGATCCAACATTTTAAAGACGCCACGCTGGTTGTTCACTGTTTTTGCACCAGCACACTTCCCTGTACCAAGCCCGGAGTTGGGTTCTTCTAATTAAGTGGAAACAGCCAAGTGGTAATCTTTGTAATTTAGAACCAGGGACCAAACTGAAGACCCTGTATTTTTTGGCCTTCCACCCCTAGAGCTGGAATTTCATTGGAGGATATTGCGAGTATGTCCTATGTAATGTCCCAATGTCATCTTTCGTGAACATAGTGGATCTTTGTTTGAGGCGGGATTCAAACTCACTGCCTTCCGATCGACCTCCAATTAACTCGGCTACCTTGGTCTAATTGGTTAGGATTGTTCAGTGTAAGGCAATGAGTGCTATCGCTCGGGAAGAATGAAATTCAAAACCACTTCCAAACCATGATGTCTAGTATATGACCAGTGTGGACACAACGCAATAGTTTAGCAGTCACACACCACGTTGTTTTCGGACTCGAATCCGATGAATGTGATGTTGCTGGCAGAAGTGGTATGGCTCATGATATGGCTGAGTGATCCATGACTGTCATGTAAAAATTCCTGTTATGACAAATAGTGACGCAATGAGGTGGATGTGATCGGCCCCGTCCGTCTGCCGTTCCATCTGCATCTGACGGTTACAGATAAACATCGCAGTTGCTTGCTTTCAACCAACATGATCAGCAAGTACTGAAATAGATATTCCATAATCCTCATGGGCTACTATTCTTCCTCCATTATTTTCAAAAACTTGTTCGAATGACGCATACGGGACCCAGTTAAAAACTTAAGAAAAAATATATAATTTTTGCTAATTACTCCTTTTTAAATTTTAATTATTGAGATATTTCGGGTTTTAAGGATACACAAACATCAGTTTTATGTATTAGGTTGGGGAATAATTTCGCAGCGTTTTTATTAGACTTTTATTTAAACAAAAAACAATAATTATATGAATAAGTTAGTCAATTATATATTCGCCGTTGCTGTTTACCATCTCTCGATCAAATTGTTGATGCCGTTCCGCCAAAAATCACCTAGTTTGGTGTCAAAAAAGTTGTTGAGCCAGTTTTTAAAGACCTCTTGGTGCACTGGGAAATGCTGGAAAAGAATGCCACAGTCAACAAGGAGCTCTACATTGCCCAGCTACACTGCGTGAATGAGGCTATTCGACCTAAAAGACCTGCTCGACATGGTCAAACCTTACTCCTTCACGACTACACCAGGCCCCATGTTGCACAAGTCGTCAAATCCGCACTCCAAGAGCTCGAATGGGAGATCCTACAGCATCCGCCGTATTCACCGGACCTTGCACCGACCGCGATTACCATCTTCTCCGCTCCTTGTCAAACCATATGAAGGGCGTTACCTCCGATAACAAAGAGGTCCTTAACAACTGTCTCAACAACTGCTTTGACACCAGACCAGGCGATTTTTATCGAAATGGCATCAACAAATGGGTCGAGAGGTGGGAAGAGGTTGTAAACAACAACGGCGAATATATAATTGACTAATTTATTGATGTAATTATTGTTTTTAGTTTAAATAAAAGTCTTTGGTAAAAACACTACGAACTTATTCCCCAACCTAATATTTTTTCTAATTCATAAATTGTAGCAAAAAGATTTATCAAATATTTCTATTTTTTTGTACTATTCATAAATTTATGAATACATCTTCAAATTATTTTTTAACGATTCGTATATTCACATTCTCCTCTTATTTCTAGAGTGTTAAGCTATAAAATATATTAATTTTACCTTCATTGTATTGGTTTTATTAAATAAAGTTATCCCGAATAAAGATTTTCTTTTTCAAATTTCAAAATATTACATTCGATTTTCCGAGAAAAACCCTTTTTTTCAAAGCATTTTTTATACGCTTCTTAATTAAATTTTCTATGGAATTCATATCTGAGAAAAACGCTGCGGTGAACAAAAAATGACCATTTCTCATAAAAAAAAAAGTTAAAGCTATTTTTTTAAATTCTGGACACTCTCAAGTTAATATTTGTTTTATATTTTAATGTTTTTGTTTTATATTTTAAAATAAACATTGACGAATGCACCCTTTAGCTACTTTAAAAACGCTATACCCGATCATCTACCTTCCTTCACGCAGTGTTTCGTGCTAGAGTACAAATAATATTGAAAGCTCCGCACCGTTTAGTTAAGTATAGGGTCCCTTATCTAAAACCATAAGAACACTCTGTTTGTGTACACAAACAAAATATGATGGATTCTTTCCAAAAAAATAAATAAATAAAAAATAAAATAAAACTTTTAATGCCCCAACAAACAGTTAGAAGAAATCTTTTCCTTTTAATACTTTCCAAAACATATTAAAGCGCCTGGTTTCTTAACGATCTTTTTATGTATGTCCGAAGTGGTTTATTTTTTCTTTAATATTTGCTGTGGGATTAATATAGGAGCGAAATCTGGTGTGTGAGGCGGATGGGATCTGTAATCTTTGCTTCTGTGGCACCATTAATCCAGCTGAGAAATGACAGACCATTTTCTCTGGGTGGGTGGGGGTTTGGTTATTTTTTTTTATTTATTTATCGTTTGCTTGGTTGTTTTCTTCTATTTGATGCGCTGCCGTCCGTTTCTTGATCACGTGAGAACACTGGCAGATGTTTCCGATGCGGGGGAGGGTGGTGGTGAGGGAGGAGGCGAAATGAGTGGGCAGAGATTGGCATGGACACTTTTGGTCATCATTTTCTCTCTCCTGGCACCGTGTTTTATTTTTTTTTCTTTCTTTCCTACTGTGCAGCGAAACAATTGTTGCTCGAGAAACCGTAAATCAAAAACAACTGACCGCAAATGACAGTAATGAAAGTCGCTTAATCAGACGATGAATTCGTCTGTGTTGAATGAGAATGGATGACCCTGCAATTTAATTGTATCGGATGCTGTAATGAAACAAGTTTCTTCCTGGGGTGTGGCAGAGAATAAAAATATTTATAAAGGAACATTTTATCGTGCTTATTTAACTCGGGAGATTTTAATTTTAAAAAAATAATTCAGAAGCTTTGAACGCGACATTCTTGCAATTTTCTAATGTCCATTTATCAAAAATATCCACTGTATTCATTTTTTGTGAGTATTGTATTTTAATAAATTAAAACGAAATGTTAAAATATAAATGAATTAATGCAATAAAAAATTTTAATGTTTAAATTTTTTTCCAACGGTGGGCATTTGGATGACGAACCCTTTGCCACAACAAGGCCAGTAACTGCTACTCATCTGTCGTTACCCAACGGGCACCTGTGAACCAAGTCATGGAGGTGAGTAGCGTTACCCGCGCCATATCACCACAAACCCGTTTATAGGGTGGGCCACATTCCTATATCATCACAGAAGAAAGGACAGAGAAACACAGAGAGAACAGAGAAAAAAAGTAACATCGATGCCCGAACCGGGATTCGAACCCGGGACCCACAGTTCAGGAGCTCTAACCACTCAGCCATCGGTCGGCAAATGTTTAAAATATGTCCCTTAATCTTTTTTTTTTTTTTTTTTTTTTTAATTGCAGTAACGTGATGGTAGAAGACTTGTTTTCCGAATCCGGAAAACTTTACACCACATAATATTTCATAATATACAAATGCTGCTTTGTAAAACATGCGAACACCCTCTCTATATTGCCAAAAAGTGACATATTAAACAAAATAGAAAAGGAAAATTTTTCTATTACTGACAAAGTAATTGCAGCTAACTGTGTGTTTCGATACTGTATAGTGCCAGCATTGAAAACTGCATTGTGTTTATACTGTATAGTGATACTGCAGATTGTCAGCATCAAAAACTCAGCGCTTTACAACAGCCTTATATATAAGCTGTTAAGTGGTTGAAAGGTATTTAAATATCCTCTACGTAAACTAATTTTTTAAGGATCTTTCTTAAATAAAGGATCATACTTGCATGTCGTGTTGGAGAAATCCTATTGTTGTTTACTAATGTCACTTGGACAAGCCAACTCGCTATGCTATGCGAATTAAGTCGATTGGGAGCGTCTTTCGTTTTAATCAGAGCACCATGTAAGTGATAGTACGACTTTGCTCTACACACATGCCATAGATACCCGTTTATAGGGTAGGTAACCATTCTCACCTCATTCATACTAGGAAAGAACAAAGAGAGGATAGATAGAGAGAGAAAGTACACCTATGCCCGAACCGGGATTCAAACCCACGACCTCCTTATCCGCAGTCAGGCACGCTGGTTGGTCGGTGAGAAATCCAGGAAAATCTTCAAGTATGTATCCTGACTGATGTGTCTGTATACCGCGTTGTCCTAGGTGATCAAGTCTTCATTATCAATATCGGAAAGTTGTGGGTTCTAATCCTGACTTAACTCTTAGTGGAAGATCCGTCTTGTTTTTTGAAAACAACTGAATCACATTAAATAAGTCTTGGTTGCAAAGTCTTCCAAGGGAAATGATACTTCTGGAAAGCTTATTATTATTTGGAGTCTTCTGTTTGGTCCTTCCTTTTAAATTACGAATACTCTACCGGTTTTATCCACCTGTTAGAGCCTAATTGTGGAATAAATATAGGGTAAGTATCCTGGTGCTCATGCACGTATCTACTGTAAACAGTGACTTTCCTGTTTCAGAACCATTTCTTCTTTTTCACTTGCAAGTGAGATCAAATTCGGAAACTGCGAAGAGAGCGATCTTTCCTCTAGATTAATGGGTGGGAAGAGGGCTATTTACATTCGTGACAAGGTGCAATGGTCAAATGGTCAGCCTAACAGACAGAGATTTTCACAAAACATTTGAACACCATTTATTTTATTGTTTTTCGGGAGTACTGATGAAGTCCGCATTCAGGTGTCGCAAGTGATATATGTTTCGGAAATTAATGCGGCTGGAATTTGTAATTAAAACTAATTCTTTCTATTCTAATATGTAAATTTGTGCAATCGTGGTTTTCAAGGTTACAAATATTACTATTTGAATGTATTCTCTTAAAAAAGAGAGCCGAAATTCGCAGTTACAATGAGAATGATAAAGAAAGAACTAGATGTCCACTCTTCTTTGCAGCGGAAAATTTAATATAACCGTATTTTTGTTGATACTTGATGTTCCAAGGAAAGAAACTGGAAAATTCCAAAGATTTTATTTTATATAAATTCTTAAGCAAAGTGATCCTTGTATGGGTGCCAGGGCACAAAAGTATCGAAGGGAATGAAAGGGCTGCTAACAAGGGGCTGCTGAGCTTGCTAAACAAGGATCGTCTTTTGTTCCCATTGGTCCAGAACCTTTATGTGGGATCAATTTGAAGACCGCAAAAACCAATGTTTTCAGATGGGAAAAACGGAAGATGTATGAAGCTTGGCTCAACACTCCTGATCAAACCCTCGCTAAAAGTATGATCTGTGGATCATCAGCGAGGATTGTCTATGAAATTCTTAGATGCTCTAGGCAGAAGATACCTTTAATCGTAGGCTTCATAACTGGGCACTACTATTTCAGAAAACACCTCCATAAAATGGGACTGTTTCAGCAAGACCCTATCTGCAGGAAATGTCATACGCAAGAGGAAACGGCCAAACACATCATTTACGAATGCGGGGCTCTTGCCCTCCCTAGATTAACTTCTTTAGGCATTATCCATACTAGAGAGTTACACCTAGACTCCATTAAAGGGTTATCGAACTTTATTAATAAAGTGGGTGACCCGAGTAACTGGAACTAGGAAACATTGGGTTTGGAGTTAATGGTACAAAATGCTGATTAAAGCAGAGGTGCCAATGACATACAAACCCAACCTTAAGAAGAAGAAGAAGAAGCAAAGTAGAAATGCTAATATGTATCATGTTTTTAAATAAAAATCAGAATCGAATTTGAGATAGTTTTTCTTAAATTGCAGGTGAAAACAAAGTCAAATCCAAGTTATATTCAAGGTGAAATCCGTAAAATTGGTATTTGCACATCTATTTCTAAATGCCAATATATCGAGGGAAACATTATCTGTTATTCCACACACTTTAGAAATTTTTATTGGTGTGATATGCAGTTATTCATCAAACTTCCTTAGGATACGCATTTCGTATTAAAATTATGAATGAGTAAGTGGCATCATTGAATGAAACTTTGCATAAGTCTGTTGAAGTGGTCAATTGTCGACTCAATACTTAATTGTCCTGTAAATTAATGAGTGATCACTAGCATACTTCCCTCTGTACCTAGCCCAGAATTGAATTCTACTAGTTAGGTAGAACAGCTAAGGTCAAGTCAAAGTAATCAAGCAGAAATCCCTTATGACTTTACTTGTGAATCCCAGCGGTATCATTTCACTAGGAGGACAATGCACCTAGAACTTATTTAATGTGTCCCAATTACGAATTGTGAACACTACGGATCTTCGATTTAGTCGAGATTCAAATATGCTACATTCCGAATAGCGGGTACTCTCGAACTTAAACTACAGTGTGAAATATATACCTGTCTTAAGTTATCGTGTGAAAATATAGATAAATATAAAACACATACTTAATTGTATATTTAAAGTACATAATTAATGACATTAATCGCATTGATGATTGCATGCGAAACGCTAAATTATAAAATACAATTACTGCTGAAACTGTATATTTATTGTTAGTAGGAGAAGAATTTATCTTTAACTGACCAAACATCTTCGATTTTCTTTTAATAATTAAGTAACAGCTTGAGGCCTTTCGGTCTGTCTCGAAGACGGATTGTTACTTTGCCCTCCCCCGAGACGTCCTGTCCCCTCCGAACCCTTTCACGAAACAACATTTATCACGGCAACCCCTTTGAGGCGCTTTTTCCGCCGACTCCGCAAAAAGACCCGCGTCCTGAAATATAGATGAACTCCCCCACCCCCTCCTTGTTCTCCTGTTCGCTCAGGTAGACATTTCTCTTATTAACGAGGACAGGATGGTCAATATTTGCAGAGGGGTGTTGGTGAAGAGGACATGTTTTTTTCCCCGCCATCTTGGATCTCCGACTTTTTGATGGAGGGGTCGCTTTCCCGATTTTGCTCGTTCCAAGCCTATTTGCAAATGAAGCTTCCGGATTTCGATCACGGATTCTGTCTGTTGCTACCGCATCCTTCTGGTTGGTAAAAGGCACTTTTAATCTTTTGAAAAGATTGAAAAGCACATATTCCTCACACCAACATTTGAAGAAAAGTTGTCGCCACATGAATATTAAACGTCGGAAACTTTAGAAGATTTATCGGAATTTTAAACCTTTTTGGAATTTAAATTCTTCATTTATTTTATTGCTTTCGATTACGATAACGTTTTTCCAGTGCTGAAAATCACGAAACACACCCAACTTACCCCTCATAAACTATTAAGTCGAAATTTGAGATAACTTGGTTTTCCTTTGTTTACAGTTTTCCTTCCTATAATTACCTTTCGCATGGAAACTTAATTGGATGAGTTATACAATTAAATCTGGATTTTGAACCGTTGTGTAATAGTCCAAGCACAAAATGGCAATCGAATCTACTAACTATTAAATGGAGGGTCAGAATTATTTGAGCTGCCATCCCTCGGTTAACAATAATTTTATCTTTTAAATCAACACACCACATTAGTGATCTTATATCCAAGTGGAGGTTTAAATTGTTGAGGTCCTCTCACTGCGATAGTATTTAAAAGAATCAGAATATCGAATTTATATGACTTCCCGGATTTTAGAACAAAACTTTTCCCATCAGGTATGATTTATTGTAGAGTTGACTAACAAGCTCGATACAGATACAATGAAATACTATCCTTATAACACACAATATATATGTTAACTAGTTTCAGCCTGGAAGTAGTTGTCTATAGTGCTGGAACTAGTTGGTAGGAGCACTACCAACTAGTTCCAGCACTATCCTAGCTCCCAAGGCTCTGGTTAGAGATTCGATTCTCTGGCTGGGCAATTTTGACTCAGTCTTTCATCCCTTCAGTGGGTCTATAAAATTGTTTACCAAGCATGCTTGGAAACTAAACAATGGGGTTTTCACCCGCATTAAGTAGACCACCTAACCAAGATAGGCTTCACATCCCAGGGCCCTAATTCCTGAAAACAGATATGGGCACTATAGTCCTTGGATCCGATGCAGCTGTCATGCTAATGAGAGAGAGTTATAGCTTGATATCTTGTTAATGTTATTAAATATATTTGTAAAAGAATGGACAAAGCTACAAAACAGACTTTGCTACTTTAAGGTATTAAACAAAAAATTGACGCTCATTCCCCGAGTGCATCTAAACATGTACAGCGCGGATAAGCGATAACTGTAACTTTAACTTGATGTGAATAGGCAAGTACAAATGGAAAATTGTTTCTTGAATTCCCCTATGAAAATTTTTAAAAAGTCCCTCCAGAGAAGTGACGAAAGGATTAAAGTGCCAATTCAGATCTCGACCTGATGATTTGACTATGGTTCCAAATTACGATTATTTTGAATTTAACGTCTTCGGTTGGCTGAAATAATCAGGGAAATGTATAATCTTTTTCAATTGCTGAATCACTCTTATTGTAGGTTAAGTTCTGTCTTTTAAATATGAATTGTCGGGTTATTGTAGTGAAGTTTCGAAGGTGTGTAGTTGGCAGACTAAGGGATGTTACAAACTTACATGAGACATGCAAGGGGTACTTTTTTTGGACACAAGTGTAATCTTTGAGAAAGCTCAAAAAATGTAAAATGTACCCAAAACAAATGCCTTTGTAAAAGATAGAAATTAACTTTTCACTGTTCAACAGTTCTAGGTTTAAAATCTCTCGTTGGAAGTCTAGGTTTCCTGGCTTTGGTTGCATAGAAATACTATTGTCCGAGTTTCTAACCTCGAGATGGGTAAGATCGACTCAGTCTTTCATTCCTTCAATGTGTTGATAAAACTGAGTACCAAACATGCTTGGGTACTAAACACTGATGGTTTTGAGTTAGGCTGATTACTTATCCAAGGTATATGCTTCGCACAGCAGGCCCCCCACTCATGACAATAATAGGACGCTGAAAACCTTAACTCACTAGGGAATGTCGTATCATTTTAATTTAGCTAGAAATACCATAAATAGTTTTAATTCTTCGATAAATGTATACTTACTGTACTGAGTCGGCTGATGTCTGAGTGGTTAGCGTTCCTGACTGTCCTGGTCTCGGGTTCGAATTCCGGCTGGGGCGTGAATGTTCCTTTCTATCTCTCTGTGTTTCCTTGTCCTTTCTTTGAGATGATGAAGGGACGTTGTTCTCCCTATAAACGGATTTCCGGTGGAGTGACGTGAATAATGCTATTCGCCTCTGTGTCTAGGTTCAAAGATGCCCACCCGGTAACGATATATGAGTAGCAGTTTTCGGCCTTGTAACGAAGGGTGTACCCCCTGTTAGAAAGATTTGTATTGAAAGCTACATTTTTTTGGTACATGTCGATGTACCTTCGAATATGTTAGTTTTAATTTTGCATTTTGCCGACCAATGGCTGAGTGGTTAGTGTTCCTGACTCTTGAGCTGTGGGTCCCGGGTTCGAATCCCGGTTCGGGCATGGATGTTACTATCTCTCTGTATTTTTCTGTCCTTTCTTGTGTGTTGATGTATGAATGTGGCCCGCCCTATAAATGGGTCTGTGGTGGTATGACGCGGGTAATGCTACTCGCCTCCGTGACTTGGTTCACAGGTGCCGCTGGGTAACGACAAATGAGTAGCAGTTTCCGGCATTGTTGTGGCGAAGGGTTAGTCACCCAAGTGCCCACCGTTTTTTAAAAAAAATAATAATAATTTTGCATTTTATATCTCCGTTTGACAGTTAGTATGCATTACAAAGGTTAGATTTTCTACCAGCGGTCAGTTCCTTTACAGACAGTATCATCATAATTATTTTTATAATTCACAATCATGAATTAATATATTTGTGTAAAAGAAGTAAAGTAAAAAAAATTGCGGAAAAAGACGCTAACCTTAAATTGACCGTTGACATCTATCTTCCTTATTTCAGACGATACGGAATAATGGGGTCTTCCTCAAATCAGCGGGCCTGACGAACATTCCTAAAATGAATGTGTGAAAGCACAGCGAATGCTCGGAATTCCAACCCAATCCTTCTCTAAAGGGTGTGCCAAGCCTCCGTTTCGGAGTTTTAATTGCCTTTAAGCTAATTACACCTGACTTCCTACCCATTTTAAAAGAGTTTACTGGTAGCTTCATTGTCGATAAAAGCCTCTCACCAGAGTCTTCATTATTTTAGATAAATGTTTTTGAAACCTTGCATTATAAAGGACCCAATCAACAAATCACTCCCTAATATAATAGCTGTCGATTGTTTTTATTTTGTAAAATATGCCATCTTCTAAATGTTCCTTGCTGCATTTGTTTTTGTTCATTGAAGCAGCACAAAGAGTAATAAGTCTGTTCATAATTTTGAACCCTGGTATAATGACGTAGTCGAAACATGATTTGTAATTTTTTCTTCACGTCATATCACAGAAGGTCATACTACTTTATTGAACTTTTAAGCACTCAGACCCTCACCGTTGAGGGGTCGAAGCTGCTACTTCCTGTAGAAGAAAACAACAAATAGCATCAACAGGCTACCGCAGCCTGACAAGTATATTAAAATTTATTCTGTCTTGACTTTTTCCATCTGTGTTCCTTCTTATGGAAAATGTCATCTTGATGGTGGTCAAAAACATGGTTGGCACCTGTTTGCGGTTTGCAACAAATGGTGCGTTTATTTCTAATTTTCTATATTACAAAATCAGGCAGAGATTGGATTTAAAAAAAAATTACTTAAATAGGTACTTCAAACAAAATGACCTTCAACGAGATTAGATATCGAAGCAGCTTTTATAAAACTTCTTGTATATGAGAATGATGGCTTCTTGCATCAAGTTATCGAAATTGTTTCTAAAAATTACTGATTTTAATTTTAAAGGAATTTATAAGAAAAAAGCAGGCAAAAAATATATTGATTTAACTTTGAATAATGTGGATTATTAATTAACAAGAGTAAGATTTTCAATGTTTAGATTTCGGCTGAGTAGATTTAAAAAAATTCATTTAGATGTTAAGAGACAGATTTTAATTGTATAAATTTGAAGAAATGAAATTTTAATTAGATAATGTAAAATAAATACGAATACATAATATTATTGTATTAAAAACTTGAAGTAAACAAGAATATTGGTTTATGAGCAAATGTGATATATTTCATTCATCATCTCTAATCTTTTAATTCTTGGCGAAATTTTGGATATGTAATTACATTTTTCTGGTAATAATAGATTGCCAAAGTTGTGAATATCGGTGGCATTTCTTAGTCTTATATGTGGGTTACAATATAATTTTTGTAATTCCTTCTCAGCTCTTATTTTTTAATTGATATCAAAATAATTAGCATCGAATTTATAAGATGATCAATATAAATTAAGGATTTATCTAATTCATCCTTATAATATGTTGTGGATTCTTTGGTTATCCAATATTCAGTACTTAATTAAGGAAAAAAGTATGCTTGATTTTGTTATTCCGAGGGGATCAACTGTCAAAATATGTTCTTCATGACCTTTTGCAAGTTCCAGTTGCTCAGTAATCTGGCCACGTTAATTTGTGACGTCCAGAGTCTTTCTGTTGATGTGGCTTGGATGTGAACGGAAGGGCGCCAGCTCAGGTAAGACCTCGTCACCTCACCACAATTCGAAATTATGAGGCGCTTGGTGATGGGTGAGCATTACAACCAATTAACCTTTAGGTACAGTCCTTCAGTTTGGCGATATAAGGCAATAAGAGATTATATGCGTCAAACTATCGATTTTCAAATGTAAGTCAAAATTAAATGGGATAAAGTGAATTAATAAGAATTAAAAAATTTGCTGCTTGGTTCATTCACATAGAATATACTTTCATTTCATACAGTGGATCATGTTTTTTTTAATGCAAATTCAAGAAATTTAATATTTGTATGTGTAGTCACGTGATACATAATTTCGTCCACTCGCAAATGTTATTTTTGTGTTTAAAATTTTTCTCTTTAAGTAAATCAAGGAAGCGGTATCTATGAAAATTAAATGTAGACACTTACTCACACACCCACAAGAAAAACATTTAACTGTGATATAGTAAAAAACAAAACAAAATATTATGTATATATCAATCACCTAAACATATAAGTGCGCGTAATTCCATCGTGTTTTCTTAGTATTTTTCGTGTCTTAGCTTTATATAAGTAACCCATCATTCTTTATAACCAATAAGGAAAAACATTATTTTTCAAGGATTCACGTTTTCAAACTAAAGAAGACAGTTTTGCAAGGACTCCCCCCCCCCAAGACTGATGTCACCATTTCGTGCGGAAAGGTGTTACCTTAACGACTGCTCATTTTACATTTTCACACTATATTTGTCAAATTTTTCCCTTCCTTACTATTATACACACCTCCTGATAATTTATGGATAGACTGACTTTCACTGTAACTGTAACCGAGCAGAGTCTAAAAGCGGACGATAGAAGGAGGGATGAATCCTTGCCAGATTTATAGACCTATTAATTTTAGTTTTGTCTCCCTTTCCTTCTGCGACGCTCCGACGTAGCTTTTCCGATAACGGAATTACGACGCTAACGTCAGAATAACCTAAAAAAAGTGTTCAACTCTTGTCTTATTTCTTTTTCTTGAATCTCGGAAAACTAATAACGTGCGAGATGAAATCGTAGTAAATGAGCCTCACATCTATCTATCTGATTTCGAGGCTATATTGTGGCTATATTCGAGGCTAGATATTCAGTACACAACTTGTCTAATATATAATCAAATACAAAATTCCATATCTTTTCCATTATTGTAAAACTATAATTTACCATTATGTAGAGTATACGAAAGCTATTTTTAACGATTTTTACCTTAACGAGATAAATTTACTGTGACATTGTCTTTAGAATTTGCTGTATTCCCACCACACATCAAAGAGGAATGCCTTTTTTCTAATGGCGGGTACTAGGTACCAAAACAAAACTGGAAACTGCTACTTATTTATGGGTATCCGTTGAGCACCTGTGAACCAAGTCACGGAGGCGAGTAAGCATTTCCTACGTCACATCACCACAAATGTGTTTATAGGGTAGACCACATTCGTTCATTATCTCAAAAAGAAAGGACAAGGAAACACAGAGAGAAAGGAACATCCTTTCTCGGACCGGGATTCGAACCCTGGACTAACTGCTTTGGAGTCAAAAACGGTAGTCATAGCCACCGGCCGGCAAGCGAGTTATCTTACAAATCAAATATTCGTTTCTATACAATTTTATGAAGAGAATGGTGGGCCGGTAAAGAAAGGCATCGCTATCATTTCCGGACAGTTTCAGGTTCAATAGCCGATTCAGTCGAAGATTGTCATTCTAAAGAAGATAATGCATGTTATAAAAATCCATAGATTTTGACATGGTGTGAATATTTTAGAGAATGACTGTTTACTCAAATAATGATATTTACAACTGATAAAAAAGTTAAATTTGTGAGGAGTTTTTGTGACCTTTTGATACTCAAAAATACGAATCATATTCTACTAGAGCTAAAAGAGAACTTTGCAATTATTTGCGAAAACAATAAAAAACTGTTTTTTTTTTTTTTTTTTTTTTTTTTTTTTGCAATTTTTAGACACCCATGCTAAATATATCAATTTATGCTACTTGACTGGGATTCACATGAGAAAAAAATCAGAATTCTGCAAAGTGGATTTGATGGCAGTTTATTTATTTTTTTTTATCTTAAGAAACTATCAGAAAATATCATCTCAAAATAAACAGACACCGATTTCTTCAAACTCTTACAATACATTCGATGAAATCGTAAGTTACAAAAGTGTAAGGCAAAATAATCGTACTATACACGTTTATTTTCAAAGGATTATATGTCCCGTTCTCGTAACTGTAGATATTTGTGAATTTGAGTTCCAGATAAGACAATAAACTCTCATTTGATACGACTTAAAATTACGAGATATATCGATACATTACTCTAGTTTGGTTATTTGAGCATGCAACAGGTCACTAGGTACATAAGGTCTATTAAATGCATTGGTAAACATTACCATTACAAATATGATAACCATGCAAATAAACTGCTTATTCATTACCATCTTCGTCGCTCAATTTCTCATATATTTGGCTTTAGATTTGAGTTGTGATATTGGTCAATAACTGTATGGTTTTGACATTGAAAAGTGTACAATTTAACAACTGAAAGCTTTTGTTAAAAGTCCTCAAGCGTCCACTGCCTGTTTACCTTCAGGAAGCTTCTTCCATGGATAGTGGGTTATATTTTCGTGTTGCGAAGGAGGAAACCCGGAAAAATCCCGAGCAACTTCTGCGATGGATGAAACAGCATACATAGATTGCGATGCACTTGTGCCCCAGACCGTACTTTAAGGTTAATGTGTTTGGAATACTCTACCATCTCCAAGTGCCTAGTAAATTTGAGTCACGATCAGGTTACGAGGTCACCCTTTAGCTGGAGACTTTCTGTACACACCAGCAGAACTTTGGACATCTTAGATTAATCTGGACACGTTTCCGAACCACGGAGCTCCACCAAAGCAATGTGTGAGAATGTGGTCACCCTCCCAATTACTGACGTCGGCAAATGATGCTTCTCTTTGCTGATCTTAACAAGAAGCGGCGTAAAGCCACTGAGCCACCGGAGCTCGGGTGAGACAACAGGAATGCATCCCATTGTTCTGGAGAGACAGGGATCGAATTCGAGACATTAATCTCCAAAGGTTGTGGTCATAGGCGAGGTAGTTCTCTAATAAACATGTTGTCCAATTTTGTTTTAAAATTTTTTTTCAATTAATTCATCTTAAAATTTAACTAATGAGCTATGCCTGTACACCCATTTGTAGTGCAACCTTAACATATAAATTACAATTACGATTATAAGCTAAATAAATAAAAATAAAAGTTTAAAGATAAATGAAGAATATTAGAATTTTTTCAAAGCAAATAATAAAATTTGTTTCAATACTTAGAAGAAAAAAATAATTAGAAAAATGTGGGAGAAAAAAATAGTTAAAACAGCCAAGAATTTCATATATCGAAAAATTCATTTGATAAAAAAAAAATCATAGCGAAATCCATTTAAGCTTTGGGACAAAGACAGCCCTAATAAGAAGAGAAAAAAGAGCTCCTTAAAGAAACGAAGTCACTTTCGTTTGAAACGGAATCTTCAAATGAAGGAACAATTGCCGTCCCCTTGCGAAATCTTTCGGTTCTTCTGATGTCGTTCGGAGTCAAGAAAGTTCGGTTTTATGTTCCTTCGAACATTCCTTCCCTCTTTTTTTCGTTCCTTTTATTCTTTTTTTTCTTCCAATTCTCGTCGGGAGCTTGTTTGATAGGAGTAAAAAAGAGAAGGGAAAACCTTAGGGATTTGGATCCTTTACCTCATTAGATGCTTCGGGGTGTGGTCGGGTGAGTACGGTGGATGGTGCTTGCCTTCCCATCCAAGTCCTGTAATCGTCTTGGAATAAGGCTGAAAAAAAATATAATGGCATAAATATTCAATATTTTAAAGGAATCGGGATTAAAGGGATTTTTCCCTCGTGATTCATTTGGTATGGTGGAATTTAAGCGATGTTGAAAAGAATTGATTTCGAGCTATTTGCTAAATGATTAACTGAACGGTTTTTGTTGCAAAATAACAACTTTATATTAAATTATTGAATTTAGAATATAAATAAAGGATTTTCGCAAAAATGTTATGAAATTTCAAAAATATTTAACTTCTAATGTCTCATATTTGATAATTACACGAACCTTTTTTTGTTATCTGATGTTAATTAGACGTTTTTCTGCAGAAATTTGAATCGATAAACTTAATATAGAGACACCAAATCATGAAAAAGTTTCTTAAATTTTTTTTTCTCAAATTCAAGAATTTATATTAGAGAACTTTTAAGAAAATTGCTATAAAGTTTGGTGGATTCCAAATTATAACATAGTATGGAATTTTTTTAATATTTTATTTTTTATATAATAACAAAAAAAATATTTAAAACTCAAATTAAATATTTAAGATGCTTTTTATCAAAATGTGCTGTTTAATGTCAATGAAAAAACACAAATGAAGTTATCAAATTTAAATAAAGAGTATTCACACAAGATAGTTACAAGTCATTTACATGTAAACATAGAATGCTATATAATTCCTTTTAAGTTTTTCACCAACATTATTTCCTTTAAAAAATTGTAATAGTACAGACAATTTTAAAATTAGTTTTGAGTATTTTAATAAAGCTTATATCAGTGCAAATCTATTAGTAGTTAGTTTTAAATGTTGATAGAAAAGTTCCACGACCCTTACCATTAAAAAACTATTAATTTAATATATTTACAATGCACTACTGCTGTGAATTGGATTGTTGAGAAATTTTGGTGTCATGCAGTTTTGTAGTCATTTTTACAGTACAATAGTTAATTCAAAGGAGTATACAATTTAAAATTGGTATAAGTATGATTTTCAAGTGATTTTTCGCCAAATCTAGCTTCCTTTGTTCTGATTTTAGTGTTGCTGATTTGAATTTTTGTTGCTTTTCGGATTTTTTGTAGCCAGTTTTAATGTTTTCTCGTATTTTACGCCATTTTGGTCCCATATATATATGGTTTTCTTTAAGTGGCAACAAGGGTTTGAATTTTTTGTTAGCATTTCAATTCGGCGGATTTTAGGAAATTTCCCGTTCCAAAAACATGCGTTCAGCTTGGTGACGAAAAGAAGTAGTAAAAGTTGCTAATTGGGGAGTATAACCGACTAGTTCTTTAATTATTTTATGCCACCATAAACATCTATGTCTAAAGTGGGATTTGAACATACAAAAGGACGATCTGGGCTTGATATTTAGTTATGAGCTCAATGTCTATTTTAGAGATAAAATAAAGTTACACAGAAAAAATTTGTGTGCACAATAAGAGGAAATTTAACAATAAATAATATCTTTGCTTTCTATTGTTAAATTTCTGGCACAGGTGCCGTATAATCCATGACGCCAAATTCTGAGATTGGTGATTTTTTTGGCGGATTTTCTTATGTATCTGGTAACCTCGTTTTTATTACGTCATACATATGGAGACCTATAAGAATTATGCAGAAAACTCTATTTTGGTAACCCTAGAATTTATGTCATCGCGTACGTCACTATACGTCATCTTGGCAACATTTCTTCATCGCCAATAAAATTCAGAATTTGGAATCATGAATTATACGGCACCTGTTCCAAATTTCCTTCTTTTCCCAGAGATTCAAATTTAGACCAATGTTGTGTAATGTAGAAAATGATTATCCCTTACATCAAAAATAATAATAAATAAATAAATAAAAATAAAAAAAAACTTATGAAATTGTGGTTGTGAAATTCTTCCATCCTGGAGTTTCCAATCAGGAGTGATCAATCAATGCGTATGTGACGGTAGGAATGAACTCAGTACACTTTAAAAGTACTCAGTACTCAATTAAAATGGGCAAGTGGTTACTTTATGTGGTGAAGGGAAAGTAATTTTTAGTAAATTCTGAAATCAGATGATATTATGAATTAGTCAAAAAATGGTAGCATTCATGTGAAATAAGATATCAAAGGAAATATTATTATAAAAGGGTAGGTGGCACTGTAAACATTAGAAATAATCTCGTCCATTGAATATAATATATAATTATTGAGCAATTATCATTGGATGATTTCCCTGGTACATTTTAAGGTTTTACTATAAGTCCTTGTGGTATCTATAATATGATGTAATTATATAAATACACATAAAAGTTCTAAAATTTTGTAAAAATACGTTTTTTAACTGTAGCATATATACATATATATATATATATATATATATATATATATATACATTATAAAATTTAAAATTTGTTTGAAAGGTTAGATTTTTCAAATAATATGGTTCGATTATATTTTTATCCAATTTAAATATTAGCCTTATTTATTAACATGGCTAGGGCATATTCTAGTTTTTTTCGTTTTTTCGCCTAACTGGTGATAATTAGCCCTCATGTTTGTTCTTGGTTCATCAATTCATGGGTTCAAATCCCTCTTTAGGTTTGGATGTTTATAGCGTTGCAGAATCCATTTTAAACTGTAGGTCTTGTTCTAATTAGACCTCGTAAGCAAAAAATGACCATAGATAGGCAAAAAAAAAAAATATTGTTTCTCTACATTTAAGTAAATTTTCCTCTTATCAGTTTATGCTACTTAATAATTTTACATTTTCAAAACATTCATCATTTCTCATCTATTTATCAATATATTCTTTAATATTATACATTAGATAAAGCTATCAATTACTTTATATAAGCCATTTTAAACTATTATGTGCAAAGTATTAAGTTATGAATTTTAATTTAAAGACAAGTAATTCGTTATAAGAATTTGATTAAAGTAACAACGATATTCAAATATTTTACACACACATTTTCCACATAAAGTAATTAATTTCTGACATATTTACTTATCTCTTTCTTTGTTTAAGCTACCAATTTACAAATTCATCTATTAGTAAACAAATAAAGGAACGCTAAATGGCCACTAATTAAATTTTCTTCGAAACAAACCAACTTATGCTACAAATAGAATGAGTTAGAACAAAATTAACCTCGCGTTTTTCCCTACAAAAGAGGGAAAAATGGGCCCACGACGAATGAAAGCTGCCCTCACTGGGGAAAATTCCTGAGCGAAATGAAAAATATGGTAATTCATCTTTCACAAACAATACAAAAAGAATGATAACTTCAAGGGAAAATTAAGTTTGCGTTCCAGTGTGTCAGCAAAAACTGTGATGACGACTTATTGCAGCAACTTCACCTTACTCGGGATTTTTGAAAAATGGTATTTTGCTATCTTTATTATCGCAATTCTTCTTCACTCCTAACAAGACTAACACTGCTCAAAATTGCTTAAAACTAATTAAGCCAGACCTAACGATTTTTCATGCTTTCTGCATTTTACTCAGTCATAATGAAGATGTTTTTCTATTTTATTCTTTAAGTATATATGTTTCCGTTTCTGGAACTAAAGTGGAATTTAATGTATAAAATTTGTAAATACTATACTATTTAAAAAGTAACTGGGAATAAAATAAATGTGATTTTATATAAAGCTGAATAATGGAAATAATGAAACATTTAATACATAGAACTATTTAAGTAATGCTACTTTTTATTTATAGCAAGATATTTAACTTAGATACACGATATTTTCAATGTAAATGCAAACATCTAAACAAAGTGATTTCAAATTGGGCACATATGCCGTATAATCCATGATTCCAAATTCTGAATTTTTTTAACGATGAAGAAATGTTGCCAAGATGACGTAGCGTGACGTGCGCGGTGACGTAAATACTAGGGTTACTAAAATAGAATTTTCTGCATAATTATCATTGGTCTCCATATGTATGACGTAACAAAAACAAGGTTGCCAGATACATGAGAAAATCCGCCAAAATACCGCCAATCTCAGAATTTGGCATCATTGATTATACATCACCTGTGCTTCAAATTGTTTTTAGAAATTTCATTTTTAAATAAATATCATTTAGCGTTACAGTTATATTCAGCATTTAATTAAGGTAAAAAGCTTTCGAATTCATGCAAAAGCAAAATTTTTCAAGTATAAGTGTATTTTTAATAGTTCTCTCTGAATATATACTTTAAGTCGTTGATACAGCTCGAATGGAACCTACCACATTTAGTAGTTATTCACTTATAATATTTCATTACATAAAATTTATAATTTTGAAATAGAATTTTCAGTTTAATTTTATTTTATAATAAGCATTTTAAAAATGCTATTGCATTTTCAACCATTGTAATTTAATGATTATTAAAATAAGAAGCACATTGTTGAAAATCAACAATTAGATGTATAAGTTCAATAATGACTGTTAAAGATTTAAAATACCGCATTATTTCTTTCTTTGTTCAATAGAAAAATTAGATTCAGCTCAAATTAATAAGACTAAAATTCAGCTAGATTTAGCATGTTGCGCGAATATGGTAAAAAGTTCCTGCACATTCTTGAAAAGACAGTTGTGATCTCTATTCACTTAATTGAATACTGTAAGTAATACAGCACGGAAATCTTCAATATTTATGTAGACGAAAATTTAATTTATGTCCTTTGATTTCACATTTAGGCACAGCTGCCTTATAATCCATCATACCAATTTCTAAATTTAGGGATTTTGTTTGGCAGATTTCCTTGTTTATCTGGAAACCTGGTTTTTTATTACGTCACAGAGATGCAGAATGCTAAGATGTAGAAAATTATATTTCGACAACTCTAGTATTTACGTCATTGCGAAAATATTAAGATTATTTCATTTCTTTTTCGGATTTTGATTATTCTTAGGTTTTCTTTATTTTAAAATTTTAATATTGCAAAAATATATATTTACGCCTTTTAGTAATCAGATTAAAATTTTTTATTTAGATATGTAAGCAGTAGTTTTCCAGGGATTTATTACGCCACAGTTAGGTCATCTTGGCAACATTTCTTCGTCGCCAAAACATATTTAGAAATGGGCTGGATGGATTATACGACAACTATGATAAAAATAAAAAATAATAACAGTAATAATAATTTCTAGTATTTTTTTTTGGTTCATTATCACTGCCCCCAATTTTCCATGCGATTGAATAAGATACAAATAAAATAATATAGTAAACGATTATTTTGAGAAATTAGGACTGGAAAATTTCTATCCCTAAATTTTTTCAAAATATTTAATCTATTTTTAAAATTTTCAAAATATATAATTCCTTAAAATATTTAATTATTTAATTTTTAAACTTATTATTGCTTAACATTGTATATTCAATATTCAAAATATTTACTCAATTCTATTTTAATTTAATATTTTTCACACAAGGTTTTTTAGCACAGGTGCCGTATAATCCATGCGCCAAATTCTGAGATTGGCGGTATTTTGGCGGATTTTCTCATGTATCTGGCAACCTTGTTTTTGTTACGTCATACATATGGAGACCTATAAGAATTATGCAGAAGATTCTATTTTGATAACCCTAGTATTTACGTCATCGCGCACGTCACAATACGTCATCTTGGCAACATTTCTTAATCGCTAAGAAAATTCAGAATTTGGAATCATGGATTTTACGGCACCTGTGCCGTTTTTTAATTGCAAAAATATAAATACAACGATAGTAAATCATTTTTATAAAATATTCTGTTCCAATCAAACAAATCACTATACGAATTTTAGGATGTAAAAATTTCCAAACATTCCTCATATCGAAAATCTTTTTCGTATAAGTCTCACATTATAAATATTAGTAATGAAAGCTTTTATGTGTGAGCAGTATTACACAGTAAAATATTGAAAATTTTAATAAAGCTGAACCTCTGATATCAGATTGAATTTTCCCTTACGAAACTAAAAAATACAAATATTACATATTTGACATTTAATTTCTAGGAATAATTAGTGACATTGTATTACATTTAAGAATATAATTTTGTCATACATATATGCTTTCATGCATGCATAAGACACAGCTGCCGTTCAATCTAGCATGTCAAATTCTGAATCTTTTTGGTGACGAAGAAATGACGTCAAGATGGCATTCTGACGTTTTGCAGTGACGTAAATACTAGGGTAACGTTTTGCAGTGACTAAAACAAAAATCCCTCACTCACACATACCAACACCCAGGCTCCATTTTGCAGAAGCTACAATTGTTAAACTGCATTTTTCAAATAATGGTGACATTACAGTTGCATCGCTGTACATCCCCCTAATAATCCCCCCAATGCAGCACTCTCGATGGATCTAGAAACCTTAGCTTCACTAAGCTACAAAATTATTCTAGCTGGAGACCTCAACGCCAAACACCAAAATTGGGACTGTCCCTACAAGAATAAATCTGGACGCACGATTGCCTCCCTAGTTCAAAATACTGAATTCAACATATACAGGCCAGACAAGCCAACACACTATGGACAAATACATGGGAACTACATTGACCTCATGCTGTCCAGAGGAGTCCAATCACCAATGAAACTTTCTACTGTTGAAGACCTTCAATCAGACCAATACCCGGTGTTAATCTATTATGGCCACTCCACACAACAGGGAAATGAATACCACACTCACTTACCATAACTGGAATGTCTTTAGAAATGTCATTAACAACTCCCTCTCACCTAATTCATTAAGCCCCATTGTTACTGAAGATCAAATTGAAAATAAAGCAGAAGAACTAACAAAAATAATACAACAAGCTCTTGATACCAGTAAACGCCTGAAACCCACACAACCAATCAATTTTCTTCCCGAAAACATCATTAACTTAATTAAAACTAGAAATAGACTTCGCAAGCAATTTAATAGATATAAAACGACTGAATTAAAAACCCAAATAAACGCCCTTAAAAGAACCATCAAAAATGAAATTGATAAACACAACTGTAATAGCTGGAACTCCTATCTCACTAATTTAAATGTTGAAGATGGCTCCTTCTGGAGGGCAGTCAAGAAAAGAAAAACAAAGAAGGGCGTACTTCCCCCTCATGGACGGCCCCAGAATGGCCATTACAGTACAAGAGAAAGTAGAAGCGCTTGCAAACTCCCTCGAGGAACAATTCCAAGAAAACACAACCGACGATAACACAAGTATTCGTAATGAATCCTATGTTAACTTTCTCGTTAGCTCCTACTTCCGTCACAATAATTTTACCCCCCAGGATACTCAGACAATCAATGCCTCAGAGGTGGAAGAGGTGATACAAAAACTAAAACCCAAAAAGAGTCCGGGCTACGATCTTATAACTAACAAGGCGATCAAGCAAATCCCGGTTACTGCAGTATGTCTACTCACTGACATAATCAATGCCATAATTAATATTGGACATTTTCCCACACTTTGGAAAAAGGCAGTAGTCATTCCGATCTACAAACAGGGAAAAAACAGAAATCTACCCTCCAGTTACAGGCCAATATCCTTACTGCCAACGATGGCCAAAATAGCTGAAAAGTTCATTCTGAATAAACTGTTAGATTTTGATGCCCAGATGAGCATCATAATCCCTCAGCAATTTGGTTTTCGGAGGAAACTATCCACATCCCACCAATTGCTCCGGGCAGTGGAGAAGATAGCAAAAGGTATTGCTAACAAAAAATCTACTGGAGGAATTTTTCTGGACATAGAAAAAGCTTTTGACCGTGTTTGGCATCAAGGCTTACTATTCAAATTAATTACTTACAACTTCCCTCCCATTCAGATCAAACTCATAAGAAACTACCTAACTAATAGAAAATTTACCGTAAGGTTTGATAATGTTTACTCCCAGGAAAAGCCCATATTAGCAGGCGTCCCACAGGGATCACTGCTGGGCCCATTCCTATTTAATGCCTTCATCAATGATATTCCGCAGAGCCCTAATACTATGCTCTGCCTGTTTGCGGATGACACTGCCATATTAACCACAAATAGCAATCACAAAACACTACACCAACACTTATCAGAACACCTGAAGGTAATAGAAGAATGGCTTGTTAAATGGAAAATAAAGGTAAATCCGACCAAGTCCCAGGCAGTTCTTTTCACAAGAAAAATGTTACCGTGTGAAAAGGTCAAATTAGCGGGAAGAGAAATTCCCTGGGCTAGTAGGGTTGATTACCTTGGACTCACTATTGACAGGAGACTAACGTGGAAAGCCCATATTACTAAAATCAAAAATAAATTCATAGCAGCTAAAACTACCCTTTATCCACTGCTAGCCCCCAAGTCAAAACTCTCGCTAACAAATAAACTCCTAATATATAAAGCCTACCTCAGACCGATAATAACCTATGCTGCTCCAATCTGGGGAGGAGCAGCTGATTCAAATATCAAAGTCTTAGAAGCCCAGCAAAGCAAAATACTTAGACTTATTACTAACTCAGAGTTTTACTTTAGAAACCACCAAATAAGAGAGAACTTGGGAATCCTGCCCCTAGCCCGCTACCTTAAATTTCTTGCATTTAATTTCTACCATAAATTATACACAATCAACAATAGTGAGATTCAGGGTATTGAACTTTACAGTCCTTATGACCTAACGCATTTCCATAGGCCCAGAGCAGTGTTGAGAGTAAAACCTCTCACCAATATCTCCATTTATTCAAATAATTTCAAACGGAAAAGAAAGAAGAAGAATAATTAATGGAAATCATATCTCTACCTAAATAAAATCTTGTGAGAAACCACATTGTAAATAAATCGTGTGGAACCTGTAAATATCTCAGTTTTATGTAATCTTAAACAACTATGGATATGTATCATTCTTTGTCCTCCGTTGTAAATATTCTAACGGAACTTTGTGTTTATCAAGAATTATTGTCATCAACCTGTGTTTTTCCTTTGTAACTCCTTGGTAAATATTTTAACGGAATTTGTGTGCTTCAAAGAATTATTGTATTCATCCTGTGTATTCTCCTTATATTTTCCTACGTAAAAAATTTTATATGGATTTTATGTGTACAAAGAATTATTGTCATCATCTAAGTGTCTATTACTAGGATTACTCAATTACTTAGTCCAAAAACACAAGTCATGCAGAGTGCATCCAGTGGGAGCACTTACCTCAATAGTTTTGTATTATTCATTATTGTATCTTTATTTCTGATTTTTTAATCACCAGGCCAAGACTATCCAAGGACTCCAATTCATTAGAAAACGAGGTACATGGCCGGAAGGCTACAGACCTCCCTCAATTCCAGACAAAAAAAAAATACTAGGGTTGCCAAAATAAAATTTTCTACTTTATTCTTATAGGTTTCTATCTCTATGACGTAATAAAAGCTTGGTTTGCAGATAAACGAGAAAATCCTCCAAAAAAAGTCGCCAAACTCAACATTTTGCATGCTGCATTATAACGGCAGCTGTGCCCGTATCATTCAACTTGCCAAATGTGTGTGTATCATTTATCAATGATACTCTCTCTCTCTCTCTCTCTTTGGTTTCTTAATTTAAAACACTATAAAAACACACACACTCGAAACTTTGTACAAATTCTATATTTTTTAACTGTTAAAAAAGTATTTATTTAAAATAAAAATGTAAAATGATTTTTGCTTTTTCCTTAATTTACTAATGTAATTCAAGTGTGAGCAAAATTGGAAACTAAATAATGTTATTAAATTAGTTAAAATAGCTTAGGTGCCGTATAATCCATGATTCCAAATTCTGAATTTTTTGGCGATGAAGAAATGTTGCCAAGATGACGCATCGTGACGTGCGCGATGACGTAATTACTGTGGTTACCAAAATAGAATTTTCTGCATAATTCTTGTAAGTCTTTATTTGTGTGACGGAACAAAAACGAGGTTGTCAGATACATAAAAAAATCCGCCAAAAAATCGCCCATCTCAGAATTTGCCGTCAGGGATTATGACGGCACCTGTGCCGATAAGTTAAAGATTTTAGACCTAATCAAAATCTCGAATATTTTTACACCGCTCTTCTCATCATCGAAGAAAAAAGACTTCCTTTCATTTGATTGAGGATAAATCAAGACGAAAATCGACAAAAAAAGTACTAATAATTGCGAAAATCAGAATTTATATTAATTTATCTTTTTTCGTGAAGTCTAAACCTCTAACTCTAACCGTGAACTCTAAACAGTGATTTAAAGTAAAGTCTGAATCTTTATAGAAATCTAGATTTGAAGTAGATATGAAGTACATATGAACTAATGAACTGAAGCTCAAACCATCAAACATGTCAGATAACAGAGCTAGATACCAACTTTTTGACCTAATGACAGTGTTATTGATTTTTTGATCCAAATTTTCATGATAATTATGACAATTTGCGGCATGCAATTTGTAGTATATATATACATTTGTATAGAACATTTGGCACAGATGCTGTATAATCCAGCTTGCTAAATTCTGAACTTTTTTGGCAACGAAGAAATGTTGATAAGATAATGTATTGTGACGTCTGTCAATAACATAAATACTAGGGTTGTCAAAAAAGAATTTTCTACATAATTCTTAAAGGCCTTCCATCTCTATGGCGTAAGAAAAACAAGAAAATCCGCCAAAAAAATCACCAAACTCAGAATATGACTTGCTGGATTATGCAGCATCGGTGCCGAACACTTATTTTTCGAACAAATATATCTTATTTTGGCACAGATGCCGTGTAATCCATGGTTCGAAATTCTGAATTTTTTTGCCGATGAAGAAATGTTGCCAAGATGACGTATCGTGACGGGCGCGATGACGTAAATACTAGGGTTACCAAAATAGAATTTCCTGCATAATTCTTATAAGTCTCCATATGTATGACGTAATAAAAACGAGTATGCCAGATACTTAAGAAAATCCGCTAAAAAATAGCCAATCTTAAAATTTGGCATCATGGATTATACGGCACCTGTGGTCCTATTTATGTACTAAGTAATAGAAAATGTGTTGTTTGTCACAGTCTGGCACGTTATGTCTACGTTGTACAGTGGTGTGGTTCCACCTATGACTATCGCTATCTATAACCCACCGATTCGAAGAAGACTTGGTCAATGAAGTTTCTGAAAGAAGAGATCAGATTTCAAATGTGTTAAAAAGAACTAACCTGTGTTTTCTTCATTTCCTACTAAAAGATACTTAAAGATAACCTAATAACTATTAAAAAAAGCCTTTAAATTTACTGAAGTTAATGTGTCTTCATTTCTTTCTCTGTCAGAATTCGTATTATTAGTGAGTTTAGTATTATTGCATTGTATAGTTTTGTTTTTACATTCACCTGACATATCTGATATGAAATGTACATACCCAATTAAATATGTAAGTATTCTTGCAAAATCTTTTTCATATAAGTCAGAGTAACCTGATCGCGCAGGACATTGTTTCTTTTATCAGAAGTGGTAAATTTCAATCACGGCTGAACAGAAAATCCATCGTGTTCGCTAAAGGTGGCTGGGTCACGTTAAATAGGTCAAAGTCGCAATGTCCTCCAAGCGAAATGATATCTCTGAAGGTCAAGTATTAGGAGAGTCTTCTGCTTGGGCCCTACTTCTAAATTATGAAGACTTCTAACCAGTTTCTTCCTTTTAACTGGTAGAGCCAAACTGTGGCTTGGTACAAGGATGTAAGCTTGGGCTACAACATCTTTTTCATTCCATAACTTTCTTCTTTTATTTTGTAAATAAATTTAATTTTAGATTTATATAAACATCTTTTACTTTCCTCACATACGTACTCAGTGGTTTCGGAATAGTCTTTTAGAGAAAGTCAAATGTTCGATTGATTATAGATAGGTTCGGTGTCTGACCTAAAGAATAAACTTTCTATAAGAAAATAGTTATTTTAAGCATATGAAAAATTAATAGATCTTATATTGTTGTACAGAAATTAGGAGTCCAGAAAACCAGCAAAGATGTTAATTGAATCGCGATCATATTATCTTTAAAAATTACGAGGCGTAAGCCATTGAATTTGTGCTTGGTTCGATTATGTCCTCTACCAGCTCGTCTGCCGTTTAGAAACTGTCTGACAACCGAATCTCTAATCATCACCTTTCTAATTAGCATAAAGTGCGTCATGATATAAGAAAGACAATTATTAATTAACTAATGTATCTTACATTCTTTTGTGAGGTTCTTTTTCAATGAATACCTTCTTACATTGATATACATGGAAACATGAAGCAGATATTTTGGCTTTAAAGCGTGTGCTGGTGGGCCGTTAGATATACTTGAGTTATTGACTCATTTGGAACTGTTCTTAAGAACTAAAAAAAGATATTAACGTATCTTTGACAATCACACTTTTTCACCAGAAAAAGTGCCCAGAGGACAGGGTTGTTATCACTCCAGAACCAGACGACCATCACCAGGCTTATCAGTGGACATTTTAGATCTATGTCCTATTCCTTTTGAAAAATGTTTTACCTGTCTGTTTGAAGTGTGCTGGTCATCAGTCCACTTCTGACCATATTCTACATTTGTGGGGGACTTTCCAGATTGGATCTTTTCTCAAGCCCAATTTTAGTATTAGATTTTCTTAATGTGGCAAAGTTTATGGACCTGATTTAGCGTTTTTAAACACTGGAAATGTGCAACAACATCAACGAGGAGTAAATATTAGGATTTTTCCGTTTTATTTTATTGAAAACCATCGTCTGAGAAGGTTTATCCACAACATCATATCATTATAGGATATGACGTTGATTAGAATGGTGCTGAATTTCGGATAAGAAGTTAAGAGATTAGATAACGATCCTTTCACTTAAAAGGGACTCAGTGTTGTTTTTGTTGTTGTTACTAATGACACTTGGACAAGCCAAGCTCGCTATGCCTTGACTACGCGAATTTAAGTCAATTGGGAGCGTCTTTCGTCTTAATCGGAGCACCATGAAGGTGAAAGCACGACTTTGCTCTACACACATGCCATAGGGACCCGTTTATAGGGTAGGCAACCATTCACACCTCATTCATACAAGGAAAGAACAAAGACTGGATAGATAGAGAGAGAAGTACATCCATGCCCGAACCGGGATTCGAGCCCAGGACCTCCTTATCCGCAGTCAGGCACGCTGACCACTAGACAAGTTGGGCGGCTGGAACTCAATGTTATGATTTCAACAGCAGAATATTTTGTGACTTTACTAGCAAAGACAGGTAATTTTAAAGACTATATCATTCCCCGTTCTTAAGGTAATGGTGACATGCAATGGTATAATCCAAGATCACACATATCCGCTTTGCATGAGTGTATGTATACCATTGATAAATTGCGTAAATAAGTGTAGCAGGAAATTAATTATTAAAAATCTAAGTTATATATATATATATATATATATATATATATATATATATATATATATATATAAACTAAACTCCATGGCACGACAGCCCATGTGGGCCGAGGCTTACAGTGCCGCTAACTGTTTTCATGGCCGAGGGCCCTGGGGTGCGAAGCATACGTCCCAGTTAGGTGGTCAGCTTAACGTAAGACCCCAAGTGTTTAGTTCCCAAGCATGCTTGGTACTCAATTAATCGACCCACTAAAGGGATGAAAGGCTGAGTCAACCTTGCCCAGCCCGAGGATCGAACTTCGGACCTGTGTCATGGGAGTGTGAAACGCTGCCACTAAGCCACCGGGCTTCACACATATATATATTATTAAGTAAAGATTAAACAATAAAATTATATTTAATACGTACTCAAACAAACTTTTGTTTTGAACATAGTGCATGCGTGAGTGTGGTGATTAATTATTAAAATATACTATTTGCATACATTCAAGTAATCTTAACACGATTATTAAAATTAAAACTTCAAAATGTTATCATATGAAAAAAATATTGCAAAAGTTTCATATAATGCAAATCGAATATTGCCTTACATTTTAAGTAATATAAGTTATAAAACAAAATACAATAGGGAAATATTTATCGTTTTGGTAAATTCGGGTTTCCATAATGTTTTATATCATTAAATTTCTTTGCGATCCTGCTATTTCTTGCTCTTTCATAAAGCCAGGTTGTAATAGAAGGGGATATTTTCTTCATTTCGATTGGCGTTGCGTCATTACTGATAAATGATGTGACGCGAGCGCCATTCAAGCCAATGAGAAAATTATGGAATATTCTTTGAAGAAAAAAATAGTTTTTTTCATCTCCGATGCAATAATAAATGGGTGATAAACAAGCAAATAAAGGAAGGCATCAATATTTGCTTAAGGCCTTCCATAACCTTCCTTTTGGCGTCAAATGAATGATTTAGAGTTCTCGTTTCGTTTGTGACAGGTTACCGAAAAGCCAAAAATTCAATAAAGGAGACCTATTTTTCGACAAGAATACCTATAACCTCGTATATTTTGTCGCCAATATTCAATGTTTGATATTTTGTTGTCCAATGAGTTTGTTCGGTATATCTGGTTTTTACTATATCTTGGTTTAGTTTGATTATATATATATATTAATTAATTGATTTTTTAGCTTATTTCATTAAAGAATTTTTCATAAAAATGCTTATAATAACATAGTTTTAGCTTCAAATTATAGTTTTAAAGTATTTATTGTAGGCTAAAAGCTTTTTTTCATTTCAATTTAAGTAGTTACTGTGGGATATAAAAAACACTTAAAGATTTTTAGTACTTTTTGATTAAGTGGCTAAGAAAATAGATGCGTATCCATTTCGCAAGCCCAAATTGTGGTGATGATTGTTGTTGTTGCTTATCCTCCAAGTCTGACGGAGTCAGACTAGATCCACGAGTTCGTTGACTGTAAGGAAGTCGAAGACTAAAAGAGGATTGCTAAAGAGATCCTCCCTAGAGAGACCCATGCAATCCAAAAGATGCTCAGGAGAAGCCTGATGATTTTGGCACTTGGTGCAGGTGACGAAAGTTTTCCTGCCCTCGTTGAAAGTGAGGCACTTAATATGACCGCTAGCAAGTCTTGAGAGAACAGTCCGGGTACGTCTGTCGCACGGGAGGTCAAGGGACAAACCCGGTTTTGATCCCTTGTACCAATTATGGGTGGGGGTGTTTTCCACTCCTCCGAGATTTTTGATTTTTCCCGGGAGTATAACTCCAGAAAAGTAAGTGTGGAAGAGGGAGTATTTGAAATCCTGCAACCCTCCTTAGCAAGATTATCGGCCATTTTATTCCCGTGGAGATTCACATGTGAAGGTATCCATTGCAAGTGAACATCATGATTAAGTGAAATGAGTTTTAATTTAAGCAGGATAGAGTTGCTGATCTTGTCGCCTACAAGAAGCCAATTACTAAGATGGTGGAGAGAACTACGGCTGTCAGACAAGATCCATAGGTCACCATAATCCTCTTCAGAAAGAATAGCTTCTAGTCCCAGGTCTATTGCGATCAATTCACTTCTGAAGACAGAGCAGTGATTGGGATTACGATGAGAAAGAGTGAAATTGGTGTGAGGGGTTTCAATATATATGCCACTACCTGCTAGAATATCAATTTTACTACCGTCAGTGAAGATTTTGATGGCATTGTTAGGAATGTGGCTTAGGTTTTCCAAGGTCAGTTGTCTAAGATGTTCTGGGATGTAGTCTTTCTTATTAACATGAGTACTTAAGTTAAAGTGAAAGTAAACCCTGGGGAGTCCTTCTGCAGGATTCAAGCAGCAATGTATTGAGTTGGGTTCAACATTACTATTAGGTAGTTGAAGAGAGACGGCCAGACTGAAAGGGCTGTCCTTCTTTAATCTTTGATTATTACTCCAGCTGTTAAGATACATGGAGGTCTTGTTGCAGAGGCCATAACTGGAGAGTTTATTATAGTATTTAATAAGACCAGCTTGTCTTCTAGTATGGAGCGGCTGCAAGTCGGCCTCAAAAAGAACAATATCAGAAGGACAGCTATGTCTTAAACCAGTGATAATCCGGGCAGCACTTAATTGAACTTGTTCTAACTTCTTAAGGTTAGTTTTTGATGCGCAACAATAAATTGGGAAACCATATTCAAGTATAGGCCGAATGAAAGTCATATATGTTGTTCTAAGGGTTGTTGCATCGGCTCCCCAGTCGCTACCCGCAATATATTTAAGAATGGTAAGACGTTTTCTACTTTTCAATACAATGTGTTCGATATGCTTGTTAGTAGTGCACTCTTGATCCAGAATAAATCCCAGATATTTGGGGTGCTTCTCATAAGTGAGATTCTGTCCCTCCAACTTCAGTTGTGGTTGATAATTATATATACGCTTATTGGTTGTGAAGAAAGTAGCAATTGATTTGCGAGGATTAAAACTGATTTTATGTTCCTTGGCAAAGTTGGACACAGCTACAAGAGAATTATTAATTCTCGATTCAATATCATTAATATTGTTTCCTGAGCTCCAGAGTACAATGTCGTCTGCAAACAGTCCCACCCTAACTCTGGTAGAATTTAGTTTTTCAATGCCAGATAAAAACATCGTGAAAAGAGTAGGGCTAAGCACTGACCCCTGAGGAACACCTTGGCTGAGCTTAAATGGTCCTGAAAGAGACTTGTTAACCTTCACCTTGATAGATCTGTGATATAGAAAGTCTGCGATCCATGTTAAAACATTGCCACAGATTTTGAAATAATCGTGAAGTTTGATAATCAGTTTATATGGATAATATATGGATAATCAGTTTATATGGATCAGAATGGATAATAGAACATTTAATCAACATATATGATTAAATGTTCTCTTATCTATTCTAATATTCAAGTTGCCAGATGTGAAATGTTTTCGCTAAGTGTAAAATGTTTTTGCGAAATAGAACAATGAGAAAAAAATTAATTCGGGGTTACTTGTAGTATTCTTTCTATGTTATTGTATCAAAATCCATTGTAATTATTTCAAATAAAAGAGAATAATTTAAATAAACATCCTTCGAAAATGCTACTATTTTGAGCCGAGGAAAATATATAAACATAGTAGCCATAAGTTGGTGAAAAATTCTCTTAAAAATACTACTTTGGATAAGATATTAGAATTTTGTAGTTATTGTGTCAAGGTTTAATTAAAGTTAAATAGTAAGCCAAAATTAATTATTTTAATCTATTTTATAAGACCCTTTTAAAGAAATAATAATATAAACTATTTTTATATATTAATATTATTTTTAACTAAGTCTTTTATGTGAAAAACTTATAATGATAACAATCTAAATCATGTAAAATCCAATTAGTATAGCTGTCTAATATATATATATAACCAATTCAGTATTATATATTTTTATTTTGTTACGCATTCTGTAAGAAATATTCTTTAACATATTCAAAGTGAAATAATTTTTAATATATTCAATGCGAAATATTCAATCCTGTAATACATTCAACTATAATTACTGATATTCTTTAATAAACAAGAAATATGCTTTAATTACATAATGTGTATCCATTAAAAAATATGTATTCTCCAGTACAAAATAAATTCTTTTAATATATTATTGAATAATATTCCATGCCTGTTAAATATCTAATACATAATTCTTTTAACACAATTATTATGAAAATTTTACTTTTTAAAAAGTACTTAGTTATTTTTTTTATAAAATATATAGTTTTGAGCGACGTTGGTAATTTTTATTTATTTTTTTAATTTTTAAGTTTTCAATTTGGTAACTATATATATTGTGAAATAGCTCTTTTATTGCGAAATGCGTGTACACATCTGCAAAAATATACTTCTTTAAAGTATTTTCCAAAGTAAACTTTCTTTAATGAAAGTTAGTTAAAAAAAAAAAGGTAATCTTACATCTAAATTTTAACTTAGGATATAAATTATATATTCTTGAATAACTTTCAGAGAACTTTCATTTTCTACTACTTCATTAAATCCTTTAAGATGCTTTGCGTATATTTTTCAAGCAAAAAAGAAATGAAAATATAAAAATAGCATCATCTTTTTCGCTCACGAATGTCGAAACTTTTAAAAAATTTATGTACCTCACAATTTTGCCTCATACCAGACATCTGCGTGACCATCAAGCTGTACAAGCAGTATTTTATTGTAGGAATTATATTTTATTGTCTCCTTTTCCAGCCTAAAATGCCCAAAACCTATGAAGAGGAAGGCAAGCAAGCAAAGTTACAGTTAAGCTCTAGCGTGCTGTGGAAAACTTTGGTTTCCTTGCTCTAGAACTTCGCTTTTTAAAACTTTCGCACATTTCGCTGAATGCGGCAATTAATCAAATCCGTAGAATCCTCTGCCGCATCGTCCTTAATGTAAGTTGCGAAGACTTTTCCATCTTTTCCATGTTAGAATGATTACGTGTTTGGGAGCACTAAAGGGACGTGTTTTCATTTGAAATTTATGGAAAGTGTAGCGAATCCTGACTTCAAAGTATTGCTTTTGATTTGTGCAGTTATAAAAGAATAGCCTTGAAGAAAAACTTAGAATGATGTTTTTTTTTTAAAGTATAAAAGTGTGCGTGGTGAAATTTATCTTAATATTTCTCTAAAATCAAGCAATTTTTTGACTTTCCGAATGGGGTAGACTTATTGTAATACTTTTCTGCACAATCTCCCCCCCCCAAAAAAATGCTGATTTTATTTTAATTTGCAATTCCAATTTGGACAAGAGGTTTTTAATTCCGAGGACAATCAATTAAACTTTTTTTTTTAATAACGGTGGGCACTTGGGTGACTAACCCTTCGCCACAACAAGGCCGGAAACTGCTACTCATTTGTCGTTACCCAAACCTGTGAACCAAGTCACGGAGGCGAGTAGCATTACCCGCGTCATACCACCACAGACCCGTTTGTAGGGCGGGCCACATTCATACATCAAAACACAAGAAAGGACAAAGAAACACAGAGAGATAGTAACATCCATGCCCGAACCGGGATTCGAACCCGGGACCCACAGTTCAAGAGTCAAGAACGCTAACCACTCAGCCATTGGTCGGCTCAATTAAACTTGATTTCATTAATAAAAGCATCCTGTCTTGAATTTGTTGTCCATTAAATGCTGAAATGAAAAACATTCCAAACATTCAACTGCTTGATCGGCGTATTCTGTTCAATTGTAATCGAAAAATAGAAGATTCGATCTTTGTCAGTAATACTGATAATTTTTAAGTATTCTATTGCAGTTGTGGTCTAATTATCTTTTGATGGTATGGTGGAGAGTTAAGAAAGGTTGATTGATTTGTGTATGCTGATGTGTCTTAGAAAGAATGGTTGATTTGTCATTCGACATTCAGTTTTTGCATACAAGAATTAGATCAACAGGAAACTTAAGCTGTAACACCAACCATTACAGAAATCCATAAATGTGGTGGGAATCAAACTCTTGAATTCTTGAACTGAAAGAAAATGTGGGGTTTATTAAATTCTGACTTCGGCAAGGGAATTCTGAAGGTAAGTGACTGCTAAAGCGTCTGCATTTATTTGAGGCACCAAATTATAGAACACTGAATCCGGATTTAAATCTTGGTGCTGGGAGCCTTCGATTTAACAGTTTATGGGTTCAATTCCCACTTCAGGTTCGGATGTTTGAAGTGATCCGTAATTGACTTTAAACTATAAAGGCTGGAATAATTAGCCCTCATGCACAAAATATGATCATTGAGCAAATCAGACCAAACCGGGTGTAAAGTAATTTTCCATGCAACAATTTATTATTTTTGATGTCAAATGACAAATTATGTCATTAGATACTATCCGGATTTAGTTATTTAAGTTTTATAACAATAAGGAATAAGACGGGCAAATTTTTAAATATAAATTTATAAATACATGCATGGAGATTAATTTCCACCCGCAAATGACATTAAATGACATTAAAATGACGCAAATGACATTAAAAGCTTCCTGACTCCTGAGCTGTTGGTCCCGGGTTCGAATCCCAGTTCGGGCATGGCTGTTTCTTTCCTTCTCTGTTCTCTCAGTCCTTTCTTCTGTGTTGTTATATGAATGTGGCCCGCCCTATAAACGGGTTTGTGGTGGTATGGCGCGGGTAACGCTACTCGCCTCCGTGACTTGGTTCACAGGTGCCCGCTGGGTAACGACAAATGAGTAGCAGTTTCTGGCCTTGTTGTGGCATGGATTCAACTCTCTTGTGACCGGCATTGGAAAAAAAACATTAAAAGCTATACAACAATATCTTTCTCATCACCTTTACTCGTTACTGTAAAAATAAATTGATATAAAAAGTAGGAAATTAATATACTGTTTTTATAAAAAACAGTCTACATAATAACCAATTCAGTGAATTTTTGAAGAAATATTTATTGGTTGATTTGTGAATTGTGTGTAAGGGCTTGATTATATGATCTCAATTTTTTTTTAAAATTAAAAGTATATAAATTTCTTTTTTTTAACTGATTTATTTTAATCAAATATACATTTCATTCATATATCTTGTGATTAAAATAATTTATATTAAAATAAATTAATATAATATGAAAAACTAAATCAGTGTTTTTGTTTTAAATTCTTAGCGATGTTCTTTGTGATTCAGAAATATTACAACTGATTTTTTCTTATTATCAAACTTTTGGAAAATTCAATGTAGGAATAAAATATATGAAAATAGAGCTATTTTCGGTATTAACAAATGAGGGAAAAAATATTTTTGAGTAAATTTCAAAAAACTAAATATTGTCTTTCATTCCCTTATTGCTTATTTGATTTTTTCATTGTGAAGTTTACTTCCTTTTGCTTTAGAAGGGAAACTCTTAAGACATTTTCTTACAATTGCTCATTTATTTTAAGAGAAGATAATAAATACTGTTGGTGATAAGAGCCTTGCAAATTGGAAGAATTGCAAATGCAAATTGGAAGAATTCTAAATGCAAATTGGGAAGAAGAGTCTACAAAAGAATTTGTATGTGAAGAAACATTTTTTACCCGAATTTCACGTCATAAAATTTTGAAATTTTTAATAAATCCTGGCATTCTTTATTTTTTACGAACTTTGCAAATTACTACTAAATTTTGTTTTCGAAAGAATTTCAGAATATATTCTGAAATTCGCTCAACATCTGAATATGTAACTTATTCACAATTACATGAATTGAAACAAAATATTATTAGAATTCATCTACATAATTACTTTTAATATTCTAAATATCCTTTTTTATTCACATATTTATGTGGGCAAGATAATTAGGTTTATCAAAATATTAGAATATAAAATGAAAAGTTTCAAGTTCAACTCGTATCCAGTTACAAACCTTTGCATGATAAAGTGTTGTAGATTGAAAATTTAAGACCAGATGTGTGTTGTTGTTGTTGCTTATGACACTTGGACAAGCCAAGCTCGCTATGCCTATTGGCTGTGCGAATTAAGTCAAAAGAGAGCGTCTTTCATTTGGATCAGAGCACCACGAAGGTGAAAGTACGACTTTGCTCTTTTATTAAGTTGCCTCGTAATTTTGAACTACGATCAGGTGACGAGGCCACACCTGAGTTGGCACCCTCCTCTCCACATCGAGGCCACACCAGCGGAAGGACTTTGGACGTCACAGATTAACGTGGACACGTTCCCAACTCCGGAGTTCCAGCAACTTAGTGAAGGAGAGTACACCGTGGTCACCCTCCCAACCACTGCCCGCGGCAAATGATGCTTACTTTGATGAGCTTATGGGAAGCGGCACGAAGCTACTGAGCCACTGGAGCTCACAATACCAGATGTTTATCTGTTGATTTTTGCTAAAGTTGGTAAAAGAGAGCCAACTCAGGTGTCGAACTCCACACTTGAAATTAAGAACAACAAATCTCTTTTTTTAGAGTTCTAACTCACAGGAAGAGGCAGTTGTAATCATGGGCAATTTAAATATGTATATAGAAATATTAACAACAATTTGAGAGATGAATAATAAGCTGTTTAATCATCCGTTTAACAGTATATGGGTTCGATTCCTAATTTAAGAGTAGATTTTTGATACAGCATTATCGACATCCTAATAGATGTGTGTGAAAGTCTTAAAGAATTTTAATATCCACTGCGTAAAGTACGTCGCAAGAAATTTTTTTATTGATGTTTGGCCGTATTATCGTAATGGAAGGGAAAAACACTGAAAAATCCCAAGCCCTCATCCCGCCAGATGTGCAGACAGAGATGCGCAACATCCATTTCCCGTTGTTGAACTGTGCCTGTGATCGAACCCACTACTTTATGCTCAGAAAAGATTTGTTCTACCCGTAGACCAAAGTGAAACCGTAATGTGCATGTTTGTAGTCTTTTGAAGTTTATTTTAAACTGTGACTTTCAGTTGCATTAGCTCTCATCTGCAAAGCAGGATTTTAAAAATTTATCCAAGAAAAATGAGCTATCTTCTGCTGAATTTTTTTCTAACAATATCTGACACGATTTTTCAGATTGGAAACAATATAGATAAATTTAAGTGAATTAATCTGAAATGTAGATTTCGATTGGCGTGTTTTTTTCACAGATTACCAACTGAAACCCAGAAGAACTGATTAACCAATAGGAAATTACCAAAGGAACTAATTAACCAATAGGAAAGCTTTGAGTAAATTGGAAACACAACTCCGGGAAAATTTATTTCCTTACAAAACTACAATGATGAGTGTTATTTCCAAGAAATCGAGGGGAAAATCTCGTTTTCTTCCGGGTAAAATAACAGACGAAAGTAAGAACATTCCTCGACTAGGAGGAGCGCAATAATTTATCTCCTGTTGTTTGATTGGGAGGTGGAGGTGATGGAGAAGGTGGTTTTACATTACTCACGTTGGCAAAGGGTGCTGAGTCAGTGTACGCCCCTCGAATTAAGGGACTGGGGCTGCTGAATCAGCCTACTGTCCGAAGTGGGTATCAAATTACCGTCACTGGCGCCCGACAACTTGTTTGTGGAACGCCTTCTCTAGCTGCCAGGGCGCACCGTTAGTTACATGTCATTATTTTTACTTTAGAAAGGGGGTGGACGATCCAGAGACGAGTCGTTGGCTAGTTCCCCGTACAAAATTAAGTGCACTTCAGTCTCGGTCGGGTCTTATTCCAAGAAATCTTCTGGGTTTTCGAGCGTATTAGTCGGTCGTCTCTACGAAACCATCTATTTTAGTGATTGCATCCGGGTAACAGACTTCGCTCCCTTTTTAAGTGAACAGTTGCTGATTGGCGATAATTCAGTTAGGGTGATCGTAAACAAAAGGAAGATGGATTAAAAATGGGCTTTTATAATTAAAGCTCCCTTTTCCAAATGGCCATTAAAGATATAGAGCCAAATGTTAACTTTATAACAGTTTATATAAAGTCACAGAACCTCTTAATTTTAGCCAGAAAATTACCATTAATGGGTATTGACATTGAATGTGATATTGTTAAGTGAAATAAGACCCGTGAAAACAAAAAGGATTAAATTAGTTATCATATCTAAAATATTGCACATTTTGAAAGGAAATTTAGTCTAATAAATTTCCTTAGTACAGCACTTCTTAAAAGTAAAATGTGTCAGCGTATTTCATCTTTTAAACACGCTGAATTGCTTATGGGATTGACATAAAACAATAACTTTTAACTGAGTAAAATGTAGATTAACAGTAAAATACTGACATATCAGTATGTTTCATCTTTTAATCATATTAAACTCTTTATATGTGATTGACATAAAACAATAACTTTTAACTGAGTAAAATGTAGATTAACAGTAAAACACTGATATATTAGTATGTTTAATCTTTTAATCATATTAAATTGCTTATATGATTGACATAAAACAAAAACTTTTAACTGAGTAAAATGTAGATTAACAGTAAAATATTTTCTGACATATCAGTATGTTTCGTCTTTTAATTATATTAAACTCTTTATATGTGATTGACATAAAACAATAACTTTTAACTGAGTAAAATGTAGATTAACAGTAAAATATTACTGACATATCAGTATGTTTCATCTTTTAACCCTTATATTTTAATCATATCGTAGCAAATATTAACGTATGCTTCTTTTAATTCCTTAATAGCTAGTTTTAGCAACTGAATTTAAAATAATGACTTCATATTTTTTAATCTCCACGAAAATAGTTAGAAATCTAAGAGTCAAGAGCAGGAAAGTTTGTAGTGATTTAATTCCGCAAAGCATGTATGGTAAAATCATATTTTAATTTTAATAATATTATTAATTTAGTTTAAAATCTTTACAAATAATATTTTTAAGGCAAATTAATTACATTATAAATTTTTTGGGGAAAATATCATTGTGAAAAATAAATATTGAAATCGTGAAAATTCTTGCAATCATGATAACATTTAACTTAATGGTTTTCTTTTCATAACAATTAAAAACAAAATTTTGACAATAAAAATCCTTAATTTTTCTTCAATCTTTCTAGTAAATGCTGTTTCAATGAATAAAAATATCTTGAATATTAATCGAAATTGTACATTTTCTGATGATGTTTATAGTATTTCCAGATGCATTTTCGTTCCGGTTTTATCCGCAGTTAACACTAAAATTTATGGAGAATTTTGCGCTTGCACAAATTGCACTAATTCAATATTATTTTTAATACTGAATCACATCACTTAATTTAATGTTCATATTTATTTGTATGCTATTCTATTCTAATATAACTAATGGCATTTTCACAATTGTTGCATCTACTATTACCAATAGTAATGACAGCAAAGATAATTCAGATTAATTCTAATTAACTCAACTTATCAGCACAGCATATTTCATAATTAACTGAGCTTTATAATGAGTTGCATATCAGAGTTATCTGAGATAATTGTGGCTAAATAAGCAATGATTAAATTTTTCATTTGGTGATAAAATGCTTTCTAAAGATTAGAAAATTGCAAATATTTTTAATTTTGAAAACATAAGGGATAAAAATTAGCTACTGTAAGGCACTTTTTATTTAATATAAAAATTGAAAAAAACTGTGAAAATATAAATGGGTATTGAAGTGAATTACATGAAATAAATAATGGACATAAAATACACGTAGTTGGTATCGAACTTATATTCCTATCGGTGCTACAAGCTTGAAATAAAAATCCCAATGATACATAGAATCGTTTAACATAGACTAAATTGTATCTGAGCTTAATACTTGATTCAACTTTGGAATTATTTTAGCTGAAATGGCAGTCGAATGGTTTGTGCTTTTGCCATCGTTTCAACAGTTCATGGGTTTGAATCCCATCTTGTTCTTGGATGCTTATGCAGCTGTGGGCTTAGATGTAGTGGTTCGGAATCTACTTTAACGTATAGTTCCCAGTATGACTAGCCCTCGTGTGCAAAAATTGACCTCTGTGTTACAAATAACCAAATTTACGATTTTTCTAATTTTAAATTAAAAGTTTAAGGAAGAAAGCAAGTATATACACTCCGTTCGATATTGAAAATGTAACACCAAGAAGGAATGGCCTGAAAATTATGCAAATTTCTGGAATGATACACCTTACTGAGTTAAGCATGTGATATGAAATGCGCTGTTCTCCAGTGCACTTAGGATAAGATATAAGGTTACTTAGGATAAGAGGTTAGTTCACTTAGGATAAGAGGAACAGGCAGAGTGGCAACATTCGCGCGTCGCTATTGCTGCTTGGACAATTATTGTTGAAAGTTTGTTCTTGTCGCAAAAAAATGATTGTAAATGCAAAGAGTGCTAGGCCACCGTCGACGTAATGAATTTCAGCAGACAGACGAGTCTACAAGGGGCATGGTGATCGGACTAAGAAGGGCAGGTTGGTCCTTCTTGGCGAACCGCATAGGTGGCCACAGTGCACCAACTGTAGGGAAGATGATTGTAACAAGGAACTGTTGAACCTTTACGGGGTGCTGGTGCAGCCAGAATGACGCCAGCAAGCTTGGGTTGATGATTCTGGTATAAGCAGTAGTGGGCCCGTCTACCGAAATTCTGCAGCATGTGCAAGAACCCTAGATGCTCCCATATCGAACAGAGCCATTTGTCATCAATTGGTTGCTAGTGGCCTGTGCTCATGGTGTCCGGAAGTCTGCCATTGACCCCTCAGTTTTAAAGCCGGATTAGAGCAATGTTGACAATGGAGTGTCACAGGATCGTCAATGAATCACGCTTCTGTTTCTTAAGTGATAATTATCGCTTACGAGTGTGAAGTTGTCGTAGAGACAGGTTTACTCCTGCAGCAATTCTGGAACGTCCTATCGCACGATAGCGAAGGAACATTATTTGGGGGCCCCATTGCGTACGATTCCAGGTCATTTCTATCTCTATTCTCGGTATTATGACAGCTCAACGTTACGTAGATGATGTACTGCGACCGGTGACACCTCTCTACCTTCAGAAGGTACCCAATGCCTTGCAAAGTGTACAGAGGATTCACTAGCCACCGTGCTCTGCTAGATTTCTCACCCATCGAACATGTTTGGGATATTGGACGATATTTAAAAATTTTCTTCCTGAAATTAATTTTCAGTTTTTAAAATTAATTAATTACGAAAATTTAATTTTAAAATTTCCATTGTAATTAAGGAGATTTATATGTATAGTTTAGGATAATTAATTTAAATTCATTTTATTATTTGTATTTCGAAATCTACAATGAGCTTTATGTTACATATTCTTTTAAACATAATATTGTGGATTCTATATCATTTTTGCTTTCTTACATTTAAACTTAAAGATGTGTATTATATATATATATATATATATATATATATATATATATATATATATATATATATATATATACATATATATATATATATATATATATATATATATATATATATATATATATATATATATATACATATACATATATATACATACACATATATATATATATATACACACACACAGCACACATATATATATATATATATATATATATATATATATATATATATATATATATATATATATATATATATATGTATATGTGAGATGTTTTGAAATGTCTGAAACCTATTTTTCTTTTTTCAGGTAAGTTGAAAAGAAATTTACTGCCTTTTTGTATGTATGGATTTTTTATTCCTTTTTTCCATTGTATATTATATAATCATTTACTAATATATTAATTAATATTAAATATATGCGCTATAAAAGGAGTAGCCATAAATTACATGATCTAAATTCCACAAATCAAAAATTATACAATTTCAATATTCCTGAATATGTAATAATGAAATAATAGAGGGCACTGCATAAGCATTTTGGTATGCGATTTGGCGCAGGTTTCTTATACTGGACCTCTCGTCAATCAACCAACTTAAGCGTGTAATGGATACATAATTTTTAAAATTTAATCAAAATTAAAAAAAATTCGTAAGATTTACTTAAAGAAAATTAAATGAAAAAATACGAATATTTCTCTATTTATGTTTGTGTTACCTAGTGTTAAGTCAGCATGGCTGTTTGAGATATTAACTTCTATATCTGACACCAAGTAAAAAGCTTTCGCACTTGAATATATATTGAAGTCGTTACTTATTTAATATTTAAAATTTACGTTTTTTTTTACAAGAAATAATTCTAAAAAAATTTAATTTAGTTGCTGCATATTCTAATTTATAGAAACATGATTTTTAGAATTCGAACTCTTAAGAAAATTGAATCTAATAACTGTGCCATGTAATATTTAAGCTGTCTCTTTAAAAATTCCTGAAAAACCTCCATTTTGAAAAGAAGCCAAGTTGACGTTGGAATAGGGAATCTTCTTTGTATTCTCTTTAGGGATGAGGATAAAATATTCTTGAATTTGTAAGGGAATCATGAATTTCGCACCAACTAAAGCAACTGTTGGCGAATATATATGCGACAACTGTCTACGATTGACAGCAAAAACATGACTTTTATTGACAACACTCCCTTTCCCTAATCGTCATCCCACCAGGGGTAGAGAGAGCATAAAAAAAATCTTTTCAGGTTGACGCTGAGAAGGCAGTGTCTGGCAATTTGAGAGTCTGTCACAACAGCCCCTGTGTTTTGAGTGTCAGATACAAGGGCGCAGCCACTTAGGTCCCTCCCCCACCGACCCAAGACTCGCAGTGACGTCCCGACACGAAAAGCGACTTTGTGGGGGCTTGTCCCAGGAGAGATGCATAACCGTCCCACTTTTAGTACACCCCCCACTCGGCTTTTAAAACGATGGAAAGATGAGAACAGACTAATGGCTTTATAATTGAAAGAGGACGCCATAAGGGGTGGGTAGAAATCTTGTCCTTCCTTCACCAAGGAAGCTGAGAATTTAATTTAAGAAACTCGCGAGTGGGGTGCCTTCTCGCTGTCAGAAGACACTCTTAACATGGTAAGAATAGGCTCTCTTCTTAATGCTTTAAATATATCTTGAACCCAGATCATTAAAGTCTTGTAGTATTCACTGCTATTACTTTGCAGATTTTTGGTGCCAGAATTTTAGTTTTCTAGTCATTGAGAAACTTTTTAAATTTTCCTTAGCGTGAAATTTTTACTCCAAAGCAGTAGACAGATGTTATACTTCTTCTGGCGCATATGGTATGATAAGTAGTTAATAATTTTCTGTATTTCTTACAGCAGAATGATAAATAAGGTGTCAATATTTTAAAACGATAATATTCCTCTGAAGCTCTTAAAAGGGAATAAACTGATATATTTTCTACGCAACGTTGGTAACTTACATAATAGAATAAAATAAATTTTCAATTATCGATATTTATTACCATGATCTAGAATGATTAGACTATAGTGGTCGATGTAACTCACAATTCCCAAAGATGATAAAGTTTTAACAATCTATATTATTCCCCCATGGCTTAAAGCGACAAAATCTAAGTGATCAATGTTGTTGACTTTGATTTAGGAAGATATGGTTATAACGATCAGTGTTGGCTAATACCTAAAATAATGAGGCTGTGTTAATAGTTTTCATTATTAATTTATTAATTAGTTGTCCATCCTGACTAGCTGTTGGAATTCATAAGTTTGAGCTAAGGGATTATTAATTTGTTGTACTTCTTTGAAAATCAGATATAGTTTATACTTCTAATTTCCGGTTGCTATAGGATAAAATTTTTAGCACTGCAAGGGGCGGAAGTGACGGCATCTTATATAGTAGGGCGCTTAATGGTTGCGCCATCTTGGTCCCGGAAGTGGGTCTTCGTTTGGATTAGGTTCGATTCCCAATGCCGCCAAAGACTCACCAAGTACATGCGATATACATGCTTGTTAAATCTGTGGAATCGAAAGTCCTGTCGTCGGTCGTTGAGTAGTTACCATGGGTGTAATGGTCTGGAGAAATTTAATCCCCCTTCAGATCAATGCCAAAAGTGAAGGAGTAGATCCTCTGGTGCTGCCATCTGTCGGAAGATTTGAAAAGCAAAAGTCGTACTTTCACCTTCACGGTGTTCTGATTAAACGAAAGACGCTCCCAAATGACTTAAATTCGCATAGCCAACGCATAGCGAGCTTGGCTTGTCCAAGTGTCATTAGTAACAACAATACATACATATATACATACATACATACATACATACATATATATATATATATATATATATATATATATATATATATATATATATATATATATATATATATATATATATATATATATATATATATATATATATATATATATATATATATATATATATATATATATATATATATATATATAAATTTCTCGCTTTAGGTTTAATTGAAAAGAAAATATGAAGTAATAATTTACACGAAATTTTTTATCAAAATGAATGCATTTCTATTTAAGGACAACACATCAAAAAGGGAATTGGATAATTATCCTATTCACGAAACATCTAACCCAAATGAAAACAAATCCCGCCAATTGAGGTTGTGGATTCCATTTAAATTTTAACATCACTGTTTGTCATCGGGTGCATTTATATGGACGACTCGAGTTTCATCCTGCTGTGTTCACAATCGGGCCCTTCGCCAATTTCCATATTAATGATAGCTGTCTGCTGCGCAGTCCAGCAGGGTTTGAAGAGCTCATTTTCCAATTCCACGGTCCACTCGTGATTGGGCTGACCCCTTCTCAGTGCTCTGCTGTCCAGAACAATGAGTGACCGCATCCAATTCAATCGCATTTCAATGCATTGGGCATCCGCTTACCCCACGTGTGCTTGGTACTCGAATGCTATTGTTATGCAGATCTTGCGTTTGCAGGAAGCTTGTCAGGGAAAGATACTCCCCTGATTAGGACTACTTAAAATCGAAAATAGTTTTTATTGCTATTATTATGGTTGAAACGCAAGTAATTCTAATTGATTAATTAAACTGCGTCTTTACATTCTGATGTTTGAGTAACTGATTAATTATAAAAGTAATAAATAAATATTAAGGAGTAATTGTTTTGATTATGGGATGGGTTAATGGGTTTTATTGCTATTATTGTTGAAACACAAGTAATTCTAATTGATTAATTAAACTGCGTCTTTACATTCTGATATTTGAGTCGCTGATTGATTATAGAAGTACTAAATAAATATTAAGGAGTAATTGTTTTGATAATGGGAACGGTTAATGGGTTTTATTGCTATTATGATTAAAATTCAAGTAATTCTAATTGATTAATTAAACTGCGTCTTTACATTCTGATGTTTGAATAACTGATTGATTATAAAAGTAATAAATAAATATTAAGGAGTAATTGTTTTGATTATGGGATGGGTTAATGGATTTTATTGCTATTATGGTTGAAGCACAAGTAATTCTAATTGATTAATTAAATTTCTTCTTTAAATTCTGATATTTGAGTCGTTGATTGATTTTAAAAGTATTAAATAAATATTAAGAAGCAAATGTTATTATTATGAGAGAAGTTACCGAGAATGTTTTCGTTTTCTATGAGTAGAATAGATTTCTTAATGTATAAGTGCTTTCATATGTCTTATATATTGAATTAGAATAATAAGTTAATCACTTTTTTCCAGTATTTCTCAACAAATATGAGCGCCATCTACCGGTAATATTTTTCAAGTATCGTTATTTTTCACTTCAGGGATTTGCCATCATAGAGACTTAATAAACCTTCTTTGATTTTCCCCTATATGTAAAAGCCAAAAATGTTTCATCCTCAAAATCTTGATCTAGCTGCTTTCTAAATTGTCATGGACGTGACGTTCAGTTTAGCAGTTCATTAGTTTGATTCTCATTTTGGAAGTGCATGTTTTTTGCAATTAATATTCTTTTAATCATGTAAGTTCTGATTGAATCAGCACTCTTTTGAAAAATCAGAGGTTTTTAAGGTTTATTATTACAGTCACCAAAAATACGTTTTATTGTAATCATTTCTAATCCAACAATTGCAATGGAGGAAACCATGAAACTATTGATACATATATGCAGTATGAAAGGAAGAGTGAATATCTCATCTTTATCAGTTCACTTATTCCTATATCGTTTTCTGCTAAAAATCTGTATTCCAAGGGTGTAAAACGAATTTAAAACATACTTGTTTGCATTATAAAAGCTATATATTGTAAAAATCCAGAAATTTTGTTCAATATAACTTATAATTTGTATAACATTTACCTGGGTACAATTATTATACTGGCGTTGTAAGGGAGTGCTAAACATACATTTTACCTATGTGTCTGGACAGTTAGTGTGTTATTGAAAAGCAAAGCTGTTTTGTTTCACTTATAAATTATTTTCACAGTTTTTGTCTTATACAAATGAATATAAAATGAGAAGCCCAATTTTTTTCTGTAATTACAATCATTGCTTATTAGCATTTCTTGAAAACTCAGGCTTAAATTCGAGCGTTCAATCTGTTCGTACCTCAAAATGTGTCTAATTTGAAATATAGGGCATCTAAGTCATTATTAGTATATTAGTTATGTATAAATAGTCGTTAATTTTCAAATACCAACATATTTCCTCTAGTATTAATGATTCTTGATAATTTTTTTTTATCAAATTTCACAATACGGTTACAGACATATAAATTTTGATCATAATGATTAAATCCAGTAATCCAGCAATTAAATTTTACTTGTCTTTCATATTGTCTAGCTGACACTTTGCATTAAATTAAATACTTTTGTTTGCGTTGATGTCAGAGAAGTATTAATATTTATTGTTCCAATCTGTAGGAAGCAAGATGAATTTGGAATTAGCTTGCGGGCTTTGGTAACTTCTGTATTATTAATTCTTTGATCGTCATCAAAGAAGTGTATCATAGATTTCAATTCATAGTACAATTTGAAACATTAAACGCATCAATTTATAATGTAATTAGTAATGTTCACACAGAGTTTACAGTTGGTATCCATTTATTAAATAACATATTACGATTACAAGTCATTCTATGAAAATTTGTCATTACAAATTATTTAAAAGGTGTTTTTCTATACATGGAAAAAGGCATAACAATATTAGTTTGGTCAGATATTTCATATTTAAATACATATATACATACCGGTGCAGTACCTTAAGATTCAATCCTCAGTACCCGTACTGTACCTTAATATTAACGGATTCAGAATATTGTTGTTGTTGTTGTTACTAAAGACACTTGGACAAGCCAAGCTCGCTATGCCTCCGCTATGCAAATTTAAGTCAATTGGGAGCGTCTTTCGTTTAATCAGAGCACCATGAAGGTGAAAGTACGACTTTTGCTCTTCAAATCCTCCGATAGATGGCAGCACCAGAGGATCCACTCCCTCAATTTTGGCATTGATCTGGAGTAAATTTTTCCAGACCATTTCACCCATGGTAACTGCTCAACGACCGACCTCAGGACTTTCGATTCCACAGATTTAACGAGCACGTATATTGCATGTACTCGGTGGGTCTTTGGCGGCATTGGGAATCGAACCCCACCCTTCCGGATGAAAGCCTAACCACTAGGCTACCACGGCACAGAATATTGTTCCTTTTGAAATACCTCGTAATTCTGAACCACGGTCAGTTGACGGGGTCACCCCTGGGCTTGAACTCTCCTCTCCACATCTTCGTTCCACCAGCGAAAGGACTTTGGACGTCACAAATCACATGTCCCCAATGAACAGGTCCCACACAAACAGAGCTCCAGCCACCCTAAAGGGGATCTTATCGAAATAGGATCTTGCCATTTCTTTACCAAGTCTGATTCCAAGATGATACCTTTCAGATTGTTCGGACGTAAAAACTTCTTGAAATCATCGGTTATTCATTACAGTTTGCTGTTTGGGAAGTGATCCAAAAACTGAAAAATGTTGACTTTGGGACCACTTTGTGCAATTGTTATTATTTTTTTTTTTTTGCAATTGAACTGTAGAGAGAATTACGCTCTCATGAGGTATGTTATTATTTATTATGTGTTACAATTTTGACGTTGATCAATCGGGTTGAGTTGAATCCATCACTGCCATGCTTGAGTATTTACATCATCAATAGTTACAAAATCTGATATTTAGCGCTAGTTAATGCAGAGTTTATTCACATTAATTAGTCCAAAACAAAGGGACTTCAGAACATAGTTGATTATAACACAATCGCTTTTAACACGTTAAACATAGAATTGTTTATTATATCGGTTATCGTCTTCCGCAAAACCATATAAAGCAAACAATACAAGAAATATTATAGCTTTATAAGTATAATTCCTTATTTATTTAGCATAGGGATATTTTCAAATCAATGCGAAAATAAATCAAAGTGAAACTGATTATTTTAATTAATAGGGATTTCTCTGTGTATTCATCGTAAGGACTATTATGTATATAGCTATTTCTATAGTATAGACTTAAACTCTTATAAATAATTTACATTTGAAATCTTAGAAATCTTGGTCAACAGTGAAAACTAATTGATATTTGAATATCTTTTCTTGTACGTGAGTTATATTTAATATCTAATTAATGGCAGACTTCGAGTTCTTCATTTCTACGCATTGACCTCTACTATTTGACCTCTCTTGACTTTTAATATCCTGCCATAACTTTAGAATTGGAATGGACATCATAGAGCCAGCTTAATAACCACTCTTTTAAAACAGACAGTCGTATCATCCACGAAACTCTCAAAAGTGTGAAGGGGCAGAGGGAAAAGTGCTATCACCAACGCCACCTACAAATCGTCACTTCCCGCTTTCTCGAATCATGGACTGCACAACCCCTTTTACCACGCCACCGAAGCATTTTGGGTGGTGAATGTGAGGGTGGACTCGAGAAGGATCCTCATCACACCCTTTCCAGGGCGCGATAATGAAAGGCGAATAGCCTTAATGGGCGCACTAATTGAGTCCTATGCGTGGGAGGGGGAGGTGCACAGCCCCAGCATTCGACACAACTCCATCATCGGTGTGCCGTTCTTCTAATTGGTGATTCGGTGGATGTGACGGGGTGTGAGTGGTGCGTGTTTGTGTGTGCGGGATCCCCTCTATTAAGGGAGAGGTAACAAGCAAATTAGAGAGGCGGAGACGCAATTTTAATTCGATTGCACGAGAGGCAACAGAGTAAACAAATTATTTCGCAAGGACTTTAAAAGTTGGGGAAGCGGTCAGAGGGATTGCCTCGCAACTCCGGTATTGGAGTTGAGTTGTTGTGCTATATATTTAATGGGATATGTTTTTGAATAAATCATGCTCGGTAACAATTGCTGGGTAGCTTGCCAATTTTCTCGACCTACAGTCAGTGGTAACATTGTTATGGATCCTTCTAATTTGATAGAAGCTCGTTGTTTCCTCATCTACAATTTTATTAATTGACAATTTTATGCTCTCCAAGTTTGGTTCCTCTACTTTCGATACTAGTTTGTAAATCCATTGTGTTGAATTTTGTAGACAACCTTGTTAAAGTGGCTTAACTTGTTGACAAACATTCACTGTCTGCGTTCCTTGTTCAATTATTCAAGTTTTGATTTGTCGGAGAACTGTGATTGGTGTAAAATGAATATTGAATATTTGTCACAATTTGTTGGAATGAAAATGTTGTAAATAAATAACATTTTAGAATGTATTTTTAAATTGTTAAAAGTAATTCGTTGGATTAAGTGGATTGGCTTCATTATTTATGAAGTAATATTTGCGATGTTATAGGACATGTTAAGTTCTGGCATAAGTTGTAACACTAATTAAGTAGATGCATATGTTCCTAAGTTATGTTGGAATGAGGTATTAATAAGCGATAAAAAGTGTTAATAGTCTAAGTGAAAATAAGCAATATAGGAAAATATGGTGTAATGAGAATTATAAAAAAATATTAAGATATTAATCTATGGTGCCTGATACATTTAATTTTGGAAGTTCCAAACAAGATATTCACCAATATTAAAATAAAATACTCAAGAAATTCTTAATTATCCTCTGTAACAAATACACATACATATTGATAGCAGAATCTTCTGTATTACTCAATGGATTAATTGAAGTTATTGAGAGTTCAGATCAAGTTATTCACCAATCGTAAGGTAAAATTCTCGGGAAATTCATAAGTATATCCTCTGCAATAAATATACTTATTGATAGCAGAATCTTCTGTATTACTCAATGGATTAATTGAAGTTATTGAGAGTTCATATCAAGTTGTTCACCAATCGTAAGGTAAAATTCTCGGGAAATTCATAAGTATATCCTCTGCAATAAATATACTTATTGATAGCAGAATCTTCTGTATTACTCAATGGATTAATTGAAGTTATTGAGAGTTCATATCAAGTTGTTCACCAATCGTAAGGTAAAATTCTCGGGAAATTCATAAGTATATCCTCTGCAATAAATATACTTATTGATAGCAGAATCTTCTGTATTACTCAATGGATTAATTGAAGTTATTGAGAGTTCATATCAAGTTGTTCACCAATCGTAAGGTAAAATTCTCGGGAAATTCATAAGTATATCCTCTGCAATAAATATACTTATTGATAGCAGAATCTTCTGTATTACTCAATGGATTAATTGAAGTTATTGAGAGTTCAGATCAAGTTATTCACCAATCGTAAGATAAAACCCTCCAGAAATTCTTAAGTATCATCTGCAATAAATACACTTATTGATAGAAAAATCTTCTGTATTACTCAATGGGTTAATTGAAGTTATTGAGAGTTCAGATCAAGTTATTCACCAATCGTAATGTAAAATTCTCGGGAAATTCATAAGTATATCCTCTACAACCAATACACTTATTGATAGCAGAATCTTCTGCATTACTCAGTGGGTAAATTGAAGTTACTTATTCATCAAACGTCTTGCTTTTTTTACATCAAGTGCCAAATTACAATCGAGAAAATGTTCCATATTTACTCAACTCTCTATGCATTTAAAATAATTCTGAAACGAAATCAATAAACGAAATTTCAAAAATTTCTAAGCAAAAACTGACATCAATTGCGCGGAAAATAGACAACGTTCTCTTATTTGGAAGACAAAACCATAAAAAGTATTAAAAAAAAAAAGAAGCAAATAGTAGCTTGCAAAGACGGGGAGCTTAGAATTGGAACGAACTGTTGGATAATTGAATAGCGCGAGCGATGGCATACAAGATCAAAAGGGAAAAGAAAGGATAAAAGAGCGGATTAATCCCTACCCTCTCTCTTTTTTCCCCATAGTTCCTGGCTTTAAAAAAAATGCCGGTGGATTCCTCCACTGTGTTGTTGAATGATGAAAGCAGGATGAGATTTGTCTGAAGGGATTTTATTCATCCTTGTTCGTAGCTGGAGAAGATATTCAGTGGGGGAGGGACGTGTAGGATTTGTCGAAAAGAAAACGCCATATTGTTTAAATCCTTATTCAATCTTGTTTGTTCCTCGGAAATGATATTGTTCTCGAATTCTCCTCCCCTTGGTCTAAGGATCAACCCCTTCTGCATCACTCTACAAATGCGAGTTAGGTTTTTGAGTCTGAAAGTGTCGAGATCTCCAAACTGAAATGTCACATTTTTGTTTTGTTTGACATTCGTTATTTTGAGAATTCTTGGCAGTTTTATTGTTTAGCAAAAGTATATGCGCAATTCACTTTTGGGCTTGTTTTGTATGCAGTTGGAAAAATTTAGGTGAAGTACTAACTGTAAATTAGATCTTGGTGTTATGGTGCGTGAGACAAAAAATTGTGATTTGGTATTCATTGAAAAAAAAACTTTTCCTCTTTATTTATACTTTGTTTTGAATTTGAGCAAAGCTTATAACACTCCTGCAATTTGAAAAAAAAGGTTTAAGCTGCGATTGCACTTCTGTAACAAATACAAAAGTTTTTTTTTTACTTGATCTTACTTTAATTATCAAATTGAATAAATTATAGATATTAGAAAAGCATTATTGAAACGATTTTGTAAAAATCATGTAGAATTACTATCATTAAACTATTCCTTAATCATTCGATACAATGAAATTTATCAATATCATATTTTTTCCTCGTTTAATAGGAAACTAATTTCCTCGCATTTCTACGTTAGCAATCGCCAATAGATCAGTGGACTTCTTATGATGATACTTCGAGAAGCGATTCGTTAAATATGAATTCCATTAAGAATTGTTGGTATATGTTACTGATTTAAATAAAAGAAAATGTAAATATAGTTAAAAATGCGCTGCAATTCGGACATCCATGCTCATCATAAATTGGTAGCATATTTTTTAAGTTAAAAACTATATAAAAATGAAATTTTACCTTTAAAGAAAGTAGAACATAATTCTTAGAAAACTATGAAATAATGAAAGTATTTAAATTCAGTCAATTCTGAGAAAAATTTTAACCCTTTGGATGCACATTTATACGAATAATTTTTTGCATTTGGAGCACATTTAAATTTTTGGGGTAGAGTAATTTGTAAGAACAGCATATTTTATGCAATTATTAGAATTTATTGGCTCCCACCTTTTGTTTCTTTTTTTCTTCAAAACCTTTTTCTATCACTTGTTTGGCATATCTCTTTGTCTCTTTCGTGTATGCTATTCCAAAAATCTTCATTTAGGACTTCATTCACAACATCCAAAGGTTTAGGATTAGCACCTAGCTTTCGCAGACACAAAGGATTTATTCCAGGCACTTCACGAAACCGTTTTACATTAGGTACATTGTCTTTTTCTTTCCAAATCCATTGATCTAATTTCTCAGGAGAAGATTTACTATCACTGCTATCAAGCAGTGATAGTAAATCTTGTACGTCTTTTGCATTTTGGTTTTATCTCACTATCATCACCACTATCATTGTTACTTTGGAATAAACAAGAATGAACATGTTAAATATTGTCTCATTTTCAACGACGTATCAGAATGTCATGTGCGACTTTGGTCAAATTAATGCATGATGCTCCGATACGTCGAATGCGGTCAAATGGTTAAGTGCAATGTCATATTTCCCAATATATAGCTTAGAGTTGGGCTCTATTTAGTTCCGTAAAAGTTGCCGTTTGTGAATCTTCATAATTTAGAAGCATAAACCAAGCTGTAGACTTGCAGTGCTTGATTCACCAATTCAAGAGATATCATTTCACTTGGAAGACATTGCGACTGTGACCTATTTAACATGCTTCAGCTCACTTTAATAAACACGACCGATCTTCGATTAAGTCAGGTATCGAATTCCCTATTTTTCAATAATGAGAACAACACCCTAACCAACAAGAACAACGTGGACTAAATTTGCATTAAAATGCATTTTTAGAAAAACGCTTTCACTTTATTACAAATTATTATTTTATTATAGTATTAGTATTGTTCTGTTAAAACTTTTAATAAGAATCCCATTCAAATAATTTCTGAAATTTTTTTATTTATTAAAAAATGATACTTAAACATTTGTATCAACAAAATAAAGCTTTCCAGTTTTTCATTTCAATAAAATGTATAACTAGGAAATAAATAATTGTAAGAAACAAAGTAAAACTGTCATTTACAGTACAGAATATTTATGCTACTTTACCTGCAGATACTTTATTTTATTTGCTATATCGAATTCAGATTGTTTCTTTTGCTTACACACCTCAAACTCTTATAAAGCTTTGTCCGAAAAACTGAAGTAATCCATAAAATATAATTTTTCTTATGAATCAGAGACATCTAATATTTTATTACAAACATTCTTCAAAAACTTGTGGAATTCAAGTTTGCGATACTGAATCGTAATACTTCACAAAGAATTAGGGTAGTTGAATATCTAGCCATGAAGCAAACAAAAAAAGATAGCTGCTTTTTGTAGAATTCAGCAAAGTAACAGCATTTGTTCTGAAGTGGACATTTCCAACCACGAAAATCTTCATTACAAGTTCCTGCGGTTGAAGTAGTCGTTGATGCAACAGAAGAAAGTATCTACACGCATAAGAATTTTATTAAATCATCCAATAATTTGGAAATTTAAAGTAAAATGTATTCACATTTTTATAACTGAAAGCTGAAAATCTCAAATCATTCGTTGTTGGACGGATAAATGAAAGACTATAGATCCTACAGGTTTCAATGCCTTTGTAAAATTTCTTCTAAGAACAAATTTAATGAGTTAGATTGTGTTACATGTCTTTCTTGTCTTTTGAAATTCATAGTAATTAATCTTGACATAATGGAGGTTTGTAATATCTGCAGTACACTGGCCTAAACAACCGATCAAATCTTGTTCTACAACCATGGATCTATAGTCTTTGGTCGGAACATATGTCTTCCCTGGGAACCTCCCGCTGATCAAGAACGATTTTGCATGCATTATAGATACAAAGTTTCTCTTTTTTTGTCCTTTTTCACCGAAGGGGTGGAAGATGAAGCGTGTCGTCTGCTAAGGGATGAGTCGTAACGGAAACCATCCCTTCCATCATTCCATCGTTAATCGACGTTCTTCGCTCGTTTTCTGCATGTCCCGCCCACCATTATCGGCTTTGAAGGGGGCACTTTTTTGGTTCGACAGAGCGGAGGGGTGTGGAGGTTTTTCTACTCCATTACCCCCGTCCCGGATGGTGAGGAAGAACTCTTTCCTCCTTACCACTTCCGGGGGAATCCCACTCACATCCCGGAGCTCTACTGGCCATGTTCTGAGGGGGTTGTGTCACGCAGGAGTGAGCAGCTTCCATCTTGCTGCGTCTTCTGCTGTATTATCATTAGGGCTGAAATTTGCCCCCTTTTTTTATTTTTGTAACGTGTATGTTGATGTTGGTCGGGTGCTCTTTCCCGAGGAATAGCTGCAGCCCTCACTCTTCCAGCTGATTCATAGCTTCTGTTTCGGAATCATTTATTGTTTTGGTTCCAAGATGATAAATTAAAAAAATTCTTACTGATTGGGATTACGTCATTAAAATGTGTCATTGGAAACTGCACTATATATACTGGTCCTTGATTTAAAATTGATGACTTAATATTCTAGAAAAAATTGAGAATCATTCCTAAAATCAATCACAAAAGTTACTCATTTTGTGTTGTTGTTGTTACTAATGACACTTGGACAAGCCAAGCTCGCTATGCCTTGGCCATGCGAATTAAGTCAATTGGGAGCGTCTTTCGTTTTAATCAGAGCACCATGAAGGTGAAAGTACGACTTTGCTCTATACACATGCCATAGGTACCCGTTTATAGGGTAGACAACCATTCACACCTCATTCATACAAGGAAAGGACAAAGACAGGATAGATAGAGAGAGAAAGTACACCCATGCCCGAACCGGGATTCGAACCCAGGACCTCCTTATCCGCAGTCAGCCACGCTGACCACTTGACAAGTTGGGCGGCATTTTGTAGTTGTGGTTGTCGTGTGCCAGTTAGGCTGGCATTATGGGGTGCGCTGCTCCACTTTTTCTACTGAACCATATTTAGGTGTGGAATCCGATTTCCTCAGACACGCATGCCATAGGCATCTGCTTATAGGGTAGGCAACTATTCACAACCCATTCATACAAGGAATGGACAAAGACAGGATAGACATAAAGAGAAAGTACATCCATGCTTGAATCGGGATTCGAACCATGGACCTCCCTATCCACAGTCAGGCACGCTGACCACTAGACACACTCATTTTGTTAAATGAACAAAATAATAACATATATATTATAACCATATATTGCACATTACATATTAATATAGGTATTATTGATATAAAATTCTTTCACACACACAGTGAACACGATATTTAATGTTCTGGTTCTAGTAATAAAAATGGTTATAAAGAGAGAAAATCATTCAATTTAGCCTTTATAATTATTTGATAATATCATTAGCTACAGCTATGATATTATAGTATAGTTGTTTAGAGTCTGATACCATACTTCTCAAATTCTAAATATTCCTTATTTTTTAAAAAGATTCTTCACTGTTTCGAATCAATATTATTTACTTTTAAAATATAATTAAAAACATTACTTTTCACCAGAAAGTAGTTACTAAAAATATTTTCAAATATTTTTCATCCGCAATTATAACGTCAATATTCTAAATAAGCAGAATGTTAAAAATGTTTCATTTATCTAAAAGATTTTATCAGAAAAATGGATTCTTTAAATATGTATGAATGAGTTCATTGAATGAAGGCTTTTAAAATAAATCATTCTGGTTAAAATTTTTATTTTGCTTACGGAAGAAAGAATCTTTCTTTCTTTCCCAATATTTCTCACTAAGAAAATTTCCAATCTTTTACCAATGCATTGTCACTGTGTTTTATACCTCAATACACCCGAAGGCGATTTCCGCTTGGCGAATATTTTATTTCTCGCCAACCGCACACTCCACGCTTCCAATTTATGCAAAAACTTAAAGAGTAACGAACTAAGATGCATGCAGAAATACAAAAACCAAGCTTGAGTAGATTTTCCGATATTATTTGGTACTTCAAAAAATTTCTGCTTGAAATAGTAAGGAAAAAATAATAATATAATAAACAAATGAAATAATAATTCTTCAAATCTGGAAAGCCGAGTTCGGGAAGACCATACTCCGCCACAAACTTCTACGCTAAGCTAACTGCTTATTTACATAAATGCAAAAAAATGTTCTCTTTTGTTTAGTTGTCAGTGTGAACAGAATATTTCGCTCGTTTCGAGGCGTTTTCCTCGGGGCACTTTCAGATAACAAAGTCAATAGTGGCATACGTTCTAATTTCGGGAAAAAAGCAGCTGGAAAATAACGCTTCTTTTCCTTTTTTAGTAGCAAAGTTTAGAAACTGGAAAAAAAAGAATTGTTCCATTCTTAGTTTTAAGTTCGAAACATAAGTTACTCGATACTTTGTGAAACATCGTTCGTGTGTGGATTATTAATTATTGTGTGTATTTGTCTTGACAAAATACAATATTTTTGAACTGTCTTCGGGCAGTATTCGAACACTATAGTAAAATAAATAAATAGTAGAAGAGAGAAATATCTCTGGATATACATATATCGTTTTTAAATTTTATTTTTAAACGTTTTGTTTATTGATGTATGGCATGTGACATAATATGTAATTGATTACTTCATATGCAAACTAAAATCTATTCTGTTTCGTACTTGTTATTATTGATTTTAATTTTGTGTTATTACTTATCATTCTAAATTAGAAACTTTACTAAATTTAAGTTAACATTAAGGGTTAATAAAGCGTATATTAATGAACTCTGTTAAACAAGAAAAATAGTTATAATTTAAAGTATGCTTACAATCAAACGCAGATAATTTTCAGTTATTGGTAAAGGACAGTTAAGTGCAGTTTAACCACCTTATCAACTTGTTGTCAATTCAATGATTCTCTAGTAAGGATTATTGAATGATTAAATATTTATAGTTAATTTCATTATTTTTCACGAAAGGAGTTTGATAAATTTTATTTTTACTGTCCTTGTAAAATATTTCTGGTTTAAAATATACATCGATTAAGTAGACTTTAAGGTATCTATAACAGAAATATTTAATGAATCAGACTCCACTCATAGAACTATTAAAGTTCATCATAGCTTAGTAGGAGTGCTTATTACTTAGCATTCTAAATTAAAAACTTTACTAAATTTAAGTTAAAATTAAGGGTTAATAAAGCGTATATTAACGAACTGTTAAGCAAGAAAAATAGTTAGAATAATTTAAAGTATACTTACAATCAAACGCAGATTAATTTTCAGTTATTGGTAAAGGACAGTTAAGTGCAGTTTAACCACCTTATCAACTTGTTGTCAATTCAATCATTCTATTGTTAGAATTATTGAATGATTAAATATTTATAGTTAATTTCACTATTTTTCACGAAAGGAGTTATATATATTTCATTTTTAAAGTCCTTGTAAAATATTTCTGGTTTATAATATACATCGATTAAGTAGACTTTAAGGTATCTATATCAGAAATATTTAATGAATCAGACTCCACTCATAGAACTATTAAAGTTCATCATAGCTTAGTAGGAGTGGTTTTTAGTCTTTTTTCGAAATATGTTTCTATGATTAATCTTAATTATTTATTTAAAAATTCATTAAAAAAGTTATTGTTTTGGTAGCAGATAGTTTGTTTAATTATTTAAAATTATAATGCTAGTATAGATTAATGATTTATTTTATATAAAATGCATTGTTGTCAAAGATACGACCATTCTTTATGTTCCATTTTAACAAGTAAATAATTTAATACAGTTAACTTTTAAGAATGAATTTCTGAAGAATAAATATATTTGTGACTTTAGTCAATGATTGCGGCATCTAGTGAAGAAAAATGAAATTAATTTTAACGCTCCATTTTCCTTATTATGAGTTTTCCACATTTGAATCATGGTTATGAATAGACATCATGATTAACAATATTTTATTTTCTCATAACGTTGATAGTCACTTTAGAATTAACCTTTGAAACTTCCACTTTAGAATCACCATTTCGTTCAATGACGATACAGCTAAAACTTGACGCTATTTCAATCCTCATACGTCATCATATATGAACTCAAGTATCAGTCACAAGTCATTCGCTTCAAATTATTAATTTGTACTCTGAATTAAGATTTCATACAGAAGACTGTATTAATAGTGACGTCACCCATCAACGACAAGATTTCGATTTCGCTCGCCAAAGATAGCTTTTATTTTTTCACTCAACCAGCAATTAGTGACGTGTCCTGTCAATAACAGCTCCACTCTTCGGCCACCATTTATCGTCTCATAATAATGGACCTAAAACGGCTGCCACCAGATATCATCAGGTGCTGGAGAGAGACACATTCTTTCCGTTTGACTCCGCCTACTTTGGACATGGTTTTGATACGTCATTATCTCAGTACGGGAGGTTAATTCGGTTCGATGATTGGAGAGCATCCAGGAAAAAAAATGTATTACTATTTCGATATTATTTGTGTATTGTTAGTTGTATAAATAAACAAAATATAGTTTTATTTCAAATGCTGTTTAATTATTTTGTATTATAAAAAAATTATATCCCACCCGTCATTTTATTTATTGTTTAATTTTTCATAAATTATTTTAAGTTGGAAATAAATTTATATTTTTGTGGGGAAAAAAGTATTTTAAGTTTATTGCTTTTCTTTTAATGGACCACATAACTAATTTCTTAAATTCAAATTTACAATATTTGGAAAATATATTTCCTTGTTAAATAATATTTATTTTTAATTGGAGCGAACTTTGCGTTAAATTATAGTTTCATTTTGGTTGAATGCAAACGATGTGAAATCGCTTTAATAAATTGTAAATTATGTAGCATTCGTATGAAATGTTCAACTCTACAATGAAATTAAGAACGTAGATTTAGGAGAAAGAAATTGTAAGTTTGTTAAAAAAATGAAAAAAGAAAATCTCGCACACACAATACAAAGCTTTCAATATTAAAATAGTTATATATGTTGTATAAAATTATATTATGAAACCAAATTATTGCCGAGCATTTATTACCCCGTAGAAAATAACCTACAATTGAAAGTTGTTATATAGTGTTTTATATACACCTATATATATATATATATATAGATATATATATATATATATATATATATATATATATATATATATATATATATATATATATATATATATACACACACACACACACACACACACACACACACACACACACACACACACACACACACATATATATATATATATATATATATATATATATATATATATATATATAAATATATATATATATATATATATATATATATATATATATATATATATATATATATATATATATATATATATATATATATATATATATATATACATACACACACTGAGTAGTCTTCTCTGAAATTTTCTTCCATATATTGTGCTTTATTCACGAGCCACAAGGAAGAAAAAATTCGGAAAGCTATCATCAACTCAACAGAAAAATGTGTTCTTAGAAAACAAAATCACAAATTTCATGTTCTGTTGGAGATCAAAAAATGATTTCTTATTTCGAAGTACATTATACTTCAGTTAAGCTTTAGAGTATCCCATATCGCTGATTGTTGACTCCGTTTGTTGTGGTCTTGAGTACTATACTCCCCTTTCTTAAAATTTTTGATGATGAAAATAATTTTTGAATGATGAAAATAATTGATGAAAATACCTAATTTGGTGATGAAAAAATCTAATTGCAAAAATTATCCCGTTTCTTGGGATCTTAAATTACATTGCAAAATGCTACGTTTCCTGTCGAGAAAATGTATCATTAATTTATAATCATCTGTTCTAAATTAATTTTTACAGCTTTTCTAATCAAAATAAAATTGTTTCATTTTTATGTCAGTTAAAACTTTTGAGTTTATTCATTTCAAAATTATAAATAAATCAGGGAATACCTTGAATTTATTATTCCTTAAATATTTAGAATTTTGATTGGAAATATAAATACACACTTCAGTGTTTCGATAAGAAAGCAAAAACCAAGCATCCATTTCCAGTTTTCTCCCTGTCGAGGATTGAATCAGTAACCTTCCAATCGAAAGACCGTGATCTTACATCTACACCTGTGCTTATCAAATGTTGATGATTTTTGACGCTATAGTTACACTCTCTGAGTATGGTACTCTATTTTTTTTTAACTGTTACAAACGCAAATTTCTTTTCTGCAATTGCAGTAAAGAATGTACTTGGCCGCACAAAAAATCTGAACTGCACAATACAATTAGGTAAACTGTCCATGATCAAAGTGTTCGTCTGTTGTTTTGTTATTTGGTCATCATATACGACTTGCGGTTTAATAAACTATTGACTTGTTTATTTTATGTCCAATCTTTTTACGGAATATATTTCAGCTCCCCACAAGAAAAAATCAACACTAATCGCTAAGCTCCTTACAGAAAAAGGTCTCGATCTCTGCAAGGACAAGAATCCTCCTTCTATCAGCTCGCCAGAAGATTCATCAGACTCAGACTTTTAACCTTCTATGCTTAAACAAACTTGAACTTTAAGTTAGGGACTTCATAACTGAAATGACTGTTCCCTAATAATCACAGAATCAAGGAATTTGCACCCACACAATAGTTTCATTCTCCATTTGTATATAACTTTTCATTGCCTCATTTACTTATACTTTTTAAAAATTCCTATCCTTAAATATTTTCTTTTAAATTTCAATCATTCAACCTTATGTCATCTCTGCCTGATACAGAACTGTAATGTTCTGGACACTGCAAGATCCAATGCAAGGCTTTAAGGCCCCACCATTGTAAATCCTTCATTTTCAACAGCTTGCTGGGTTACGGCACAGTTTGGGGACATCCTTTTAACCCTGGGAAGGTACTGCTTGCTCACGATGGTGATGAGTGGACTAAACACGATAACCGATTGGTACAGAACGGGGTTCACTCCCACCTCTTATGTATGTACGGAATATATTATTAGAATGGCTTGTATTTATGTGAAGCTAAAATTTCTTTAAAATATATTTATGTGCTTTTTCACCAATAAACAGAAAATCTGTTATAAAACTATTGCAGTATATACTGCTATGGATATAGCAATAAATAATACTGTGGATTACTTCTAGAAAATATTTTTAATGTACAATGGGCAGCATTACACTGTTGCAATGGCAGGAATCTTGAAATCACGCATTCAGTTGTTTTGACTTATATACCTAGACCAGGTACTATGGATTATATCTTGAAAATATCTTTAATGACCAATGGACATCACTTTACTGTTTCAAAGACAAAAATCTTGAAATCACGTATTCAGTTGTTTTGAATTATGTACCTAGACCAAGTACAATGGATTATTTCTTGAAAATATCTTTGATGACCCATGGTCATCACTTCTTTGTTTCAATGACAGATATCTTGAAATTACGCATTCAGTTGCCTAGACAAAGTGCAATGGATTACTTCCTAAAAATGACCTTAATGAACAATGGACATCATTTCACTGTTTCATTAGCAGGAATCTTGAAATCACGCATTCAGTCTGCTTTGACTCATGTACCTAGACCAAGTGCCTAGACCAATGGATTACTTCATAAAAATGACCTTAATGAACAATGGACACCATTTCACTGTTTCATTAGCAGGAATCTTGAAATCACGCATTCAGTTTCTTTGACTCATGTACCTAGACCAAGTGCCTAGACCAATGGATTTTTTCATAAAAATGACTTTAATGAACAATGGACATCATTTCACCGTTTCAATGGCAGGAATCTTGAAATCACGCATTCAGTTGCTTTGACTCATGTACCTAGACCAATGGATTACTTCATAAAAATGACTTTAATGAACAATGGACATCATTTCACCGATTCAATGGCAGGAATCTTGAAATCACGCATTCAGCAGTTTTGATTTCGTACCTAGACCAAGTACAGATATACTTTTTTCGCATCGTTTCTTTTTCCTCAACCCTAAACATCTGTTCTTATTGAACCTCATGTTTACAGCAACTTGATACCACATTTTGCATACATGTTGTGTGAAACTCATTCTGATTTTCTTTAATGAATAGTTTCTCACTGATATAAGGCTGAATTATTTGTTAAAAGGAAGAAAATCTATAACACACGATAAACTTATGCAAAAGGGAAGTATTGCAAGCATATCATGTATTATGTTGGTAAGTCAGTATTAAATTACTAAATCAGTAATGACATTTAAAGTCATTATTGACTGACTGCATTAAGTAGAATTGTTATTATATAATGCCTACAAGTATGTACTAGGATATCCACCTTTTAGTGCTACAAGTGCGGAAGTTATGGCCCCTTTTATATAGTACTCAGTGGTTTTGCTATTGTGGTCTCAAATGTGGGTTTTCATAATTTAGAAGCAGAGCCGAGAAATGTAATACGCGACATTTTACTTATCAAAATTTCTTATTCATTTCTAAAAAAATTAAAATTGCTTCGATTGAAAGATTAAAATTGTAAGTAGTATTAATTATCAAATATTTTAATAAGAACATTCTATTTTGAGAATTTAAAATTTCTCATTGTGATAAAAAAAAAACTGTACCAATATTTTTTAATCGACACAATTTTTGTTGTGTAGCGATATACCTAACAAAAATCACCTGTTGAGAAAGGGCTGTCATAAGTCTGGATAACGCAAGATAACTCATTAAAGCAGCGGAAATGTTAGTTTCTTTCAACGCGTGTCTTAAGTTTTATGTACGATAACATTTACATTCTTTTGCAATTCTTTTAATTTTTTTCAAGCAATTCGTCTTCAAAAGGGAATAGAAATTAGAGAAAAGAAAAAAAAAAAGCTTCTCTTTGCGCGCGAAGCATTACTGTCTCACGAGACACGAAACCATCCATTCTTCTTCCCAACCAAAACCATCGCCAATTCAATGCGCAGGAAAGAAAAATCACAGGATCTTAATTTTTCCAATTCTGAAAGAATGTAATCAAAAACTCCCTTCAATAGCAAATGAGTCCACTTTTTAACGCCTAGTGAAACGTAATGAAAGGAAGGGGAGGGGGGGGTAAAGAAGAAAAAAAAAAGAAACAGTTAGTGAAAGGAGATTTGAGAATAGAAGGGGAAAAAAAATTAGCGACCCTAAAAAAGAAGGAGAGACAAAAGAAAAATAAGAAACCAAACGATAAAAAATGCATAATACCCTACCATTTATTCAGACTCATTTAAAACTAAGATTCCTTTTCGAATCATTAAGGAAAATTCGAATCAAAAGGAATTTATACACATTTTTGAAAAGATTTAAAGGTGGAGTGTAAAAAATGTTCAACCGTAGATAAAGAAAAGGAGTAAGGTTATTTTTTTTCTTTCATTTTAAATGAAAGAGTTGAAAAGAATGGTATTTATAAAAGTTTCTCCTCTTTTTTATTTAAAAAAAAGCATTTTCATCCGATTTTTCGGCATATTTCTGTAGCTTTATGGAAAGTTTTCTCAGTGCTTAACTTTCTGCTTAACGAAGCTTCTTTTTTTCTCTCCTGAATAAAGTTCAGCAGTGAAATTCTTCTATAAAGCCAGAAAAAAAAGTTGAATGTAGTTTTTGTTTTGCATTTTTTTTTATCGAGGTAGCTTAGCAACTATCATCTTAATTACAAAAAAACAATAAATAAATTGTTTTCATTTTGATTTTTAAGCTTCTTTGTTGTTTTGAGGGAAATTTCCATTTTATGTTTAAAAAATTCGATGCGTGGTGTGTAAGATCAAGTATCGAATAATCAAGGGCTCTCGAATGCTGTTAAATATTCACTTGCGAAAACTTGACTACTGTTCAAACGATTTTTTGAGCAGCATTCCCAGATTTACATATTTATACATATATGTATCTACGTATATGTGTGTACACCGGTATAATTCTCTCTCCCGATCCAGAGTTGTTTGTGCTCTATCAGTTAATTGGAAGCTGCTGGCATGACTTTTCGTAATTGAGAAGCACAGACCAAACAGAAGACTCCCTGAATACTTAATGTGTTATCCCCTAAAGTATCAGTTCACTTGGAAGATATTGCGATGACGACCTGCTTAATGTGCCCCAGCCACCTTTGGTGACTATAGTGGATCTTTAGATAAGTCGGTATTCGTAATTATCTTCCGATAATGAGAACTATATATATATATATAATATATATATATATATATATATATATATATATATATATATATATATATATACCATTTCTACGGATATGCATGCACACCTGGATATGTGGCCCAGTTGATTAAGGCATCACTTCATTATCGAAGGTAATGAGCACGAATCCCGACTAATTCAAAGATCTATTGTATTCACCAAAAGCGACTGGGGCACATTAAGCAGATGGTGGTCACAATATCTAATGTATATGATATATATACACACATACACACACACACACATATATATAAGGAATAAGTTCGTAGCGTTTTTTACCAAAGACTTTTATTTAAACAAAAACAATAGTTATATCAATAAATTAATCAATTATATATTCGCCGTTGCTGTTTACATCCTCTTCCCTTCTCTCGACCCATTTGTTGTTTCCGTTCCATCAAAAGTCTCCTGGTCTGGTGTCAAAGATTTGTTGAGCCAGTTTTTAAGGACCTCTTTGTTATCGAAAGTAACGCCCTTGATATGGTTTGACAAGAAGTAGAAAAGATGGTAATCGGTCGGTGCAAGGTCTGGAGAATACCGCGGATGCGGATGGACCTCCCGTTCGAGCTCTTGGAGTGCTGCTTTGACGACTTGTGCAACATGGGGCCTGGCGTTGTCGTGAAGGAGTATGGTTTGACCACATGTCGACCTGATCTTTTAGGTCGAATAGCCTCATTTACGCGGTGTGGCTGGGCTCTGTAGAGCTCCTTGTTGATTGTGGCATTCTTTTCAAGCATTTCCCAGTGCACCAAGAGGTCCTTAAAAACTGACTCAACAACTTCTTTGACACCAAGCCAGGTGATTTTTGGCGGAACGACATCAACAAATGGGTCGAGGGTTGGGAAGAGATTGTAAACAGTAATGGGGAAGATGTAATTTATTAACTTATAGATATAATTATTTTTTTTGTTTAAATAAAAGTCTTTTTTGAAAACTCTACTACTTATTTCCTAACCTAATGTGTGTATATATATATATATATATATATATATATATATATATATATATATATATATATATATATATATATATATATATATATATATATATATATATATATATATATATATATATATATATATATATATATATATATATATATATATATATATATATATATATATATATTATATATATATATATATATATATATATATATATATATATATATATATATATATATATATATATATATATATATATATATATATATATATATATATATATATATATTAATAATACATATGTATATCTGTGTATTTGAATGCTTCATATTACCTTTCATACAGAGGGATGATATCACGAATTAACTCTTCTAACTATGTCAATACTTTGCTCCTTAATTGAATGTATACCTATAAATTTTTGTACACTTAAATCTATGTACTTTTTTTTATTTTTCCGTGGTTTTTGTGCCGGATCCACAATTTTACCCCTTTTCAGGCAACCGATGGAGTGTGCATGCAGGCATCATTTACTGCAGTGGCTTTTGCGGCACGGATTTGTGGTACAATCACTGTGGTAAAGTTTCTCCTCCAGATCCTCAAAGCTCTTCACTGGGCCACTTATTTTGCCATAATCCCTCGCACCCCGCGGCGTTAATGGCCACCACCATAAAAGCCACCCACCCATCCCGAGTACGAGTGACCATCAAAAACCGGACATAGCGTCCGGCCGTTATCCGGCCGCTAGGTACCAATAGTTTTGTTCCGTATTCCTATCACTGTGGCTTTTTGTTATTGCCTGGCGGGCGTCGTTAAGCGTGCATTACTGGTCTCCAGGGCCTCGTATCAGACGGAATGTTGTGATTACACATTTCTCGTCTGCTTCTCCCTATATTTTTTCCCCTCTTTGGTGCTTTCGACAAGAGAAAAAATCGTAATGTTCTGATTTTATCAGATTCTTTTTATACAGATGGCATTCTTTCTTGTATTCGAAGCCGAGAATATTTCCGTGCTGACGTGATAATTTAGCTGGAAGTATTCAAGGGTTCCTGTTTGCATTTTTTTATTTATGCAATGAGTTACCACTTGGCTGGAATGGTAATGCAAAAAAACGAAAGCACTTTTTATTGTGACATCATTATTAACAAAGCAATGTGTCTTGTTTAATGGAGAATTATTCTTTATGTGCAAATAAAAATGTTATGTTCTATTAAATTGCGCAATTACTGTGGTGTGCCACATTGTACTGTAGTTTGCCAAACATTTGTTTGCTGTTTAAATGTTCTGTTAACTAATGAGTATTCACCAATAAGACTTTTCATAAATAGTCAGCCTGATTTGTCATGAAGAGTTTCGAAAAATGTGTGTTGCCAACTCAAATTTATACAGGGTGACAATTTTATGCTGTTGACATAATTGTACCGCTTTTGATTGGTTTAATTCATGCCCTCCACTTTTTATCAAGATTTCATTTGCTTAAGAGATCTTAATGTTAGTAAAACAAATAGTTAGTTTTTATTTCCTTGTTTGAAATAATATGCCAAACCAACTATGGCATTGCTTTATTTGAAGCTGGATTAAAGCAAATTCAGATTGTGGGAATGGGGTCCCCCTATTCACCTGATTTAAACCCAATGGACAATAGTGTTTGCTCTATTCTGCAATCAAGAGTATGCTCTAAGCTACATTGAAATTTGGGAATGCCTAAAGGGTATTTTTAAGAAGGAATGGGCTAAATTAACGCCTGATGAACTGCGGCCCATTGCAGAAAATGTTACGCGACGTTTAAGGCTCTGTATCGATGCCCAAGGGAGCCATTTTGAAAATACTCAAATATGTTGTATCTAAGTAACAAATGACTTAAGTAAAGCTAGTTTTTTGAAAATAAATTCCATGTTTTTAGTTTAATACAATATTTTTCTGTCAACAGGATAAAGTTGTCACCCTGTATATATATATATATATATATATATATATATATATATATATATATATATATATATATATATATATATATATATATATATTGTTTCACAGTTCATTTGTGTGAGGGAAAATTTTTTTATGTTTGTTCTTCCGTTTATTATGCTATGACGTAGTAAATATTTCTAATTAAAGCTGCTAAATAAGCCCACACAAAATAGAAAATTTCACACAAAATAGAATTTCTGCAAAAGTGAGATAAATAATTAAAAATACAATTGTTTCTAGTTCATATGGTGTACTGTCATGTAGAGTTATATATTGGATGATTGGCCTCAATGTATCTTCGGAAACAATTCAGCTACTGCATTAGTTACTTCCTGATAGTATAATTTTTCTTATTGACTATCAGAGTTGGCTAAGTAAATCATTAAATTTATATCCATTGTAAATTTGAAATATTTCGAAGTTCAAGCTTTGTGCCAACAAAACCAAGATCATCCATAACCCAAAGGAGGAACTTATCAATGTATCGATGAAACTATCTATAATTTTTAGAAGGTTCTTAAAATATTTCAACGAAAGAATATGTAGCTTTAAGTAACATTAACATGATATGTATCCTACATAAATTCCTAGGCTACACTGCTGGAAAAAGTAGAAGGACGCTAGGTTTTTTACAAATAAGAGATGAACTTTGAATTTTTACAAAACAATTGCATTACAGCATTTTTGAAAACTCATTTATAAGCAGATAACTATATATGTAACATGAAATTAAAAAAAAAAACTACTTGCTTCATGTAATTAAAAATTAATTTCATTCAAATCATACTGTGTGAAAAAAAAACAGTTCTAAATGAAAGTAAAAACCTTGTTAATAAGGAATTCTTCTATCATTTCCTTTTACTACTTCAAAAACTCTTTTTGCCATTGAATCATATAAGTCTTGAATTTTGGTTTAAATTTTATCACCAAATGTTTCGCCAAACCCAGTGGTACCCAATGCTTTATTTAACACCCTAACACGTAATCAGTACAGTAGCTTATGAACATATACTAATTAAATACTTCAGTTCCAAAATGATTTTGAATGTTTGAATGTATAATGTTGAATACGAAGTTGATGAATGATTCAAAGTTAAGTTGATGAATGATTCATCTTAAGATGTATCTAGATATTCAAATCATGAAGCCTTACTTAAATTGTATCTAGGTATGAATATCTAGATCCAACATAAGTTGATGAATGGTTCAACTTAAGATGTACCTAGATATTCAAATCTTGAAGCCTTACTTAAAATGTATCTAGGTATGAATATCTAGATCCAACTTAAGTTGATCAATGATTCACCTTAAAATGTATTTGGGTATTCAAATCACATGAAGCCTTACTTAAAATGTATCTAGATATGAATATCTAGACCCACACAACTTAAGTGGATGAATGATTCAACTTAAGATGTACCTAAATTTTCAAATCATGAAGCCTTATTTAAAATGTATCTACATATGTATCTAGATCCAACTTAAGTTGATGAATGATTCAACTGAAGATATACCTAGATATTCAAATCACATGAAGCCTTATTTAAAATGTATCTCGATATGATTATCCAGATCCATGTTAAGTTGATGAATGATTTGAGATATATTCTAAGACGCACTCAACGCTGCTCCTCAAATTTTTAGTCACATTGAAGTGCATATAAAGTTAGGTAAAAAGTTATTTGTTTGCATTAAATTTTATCGACATACCCAAGGATATGCAATCCTACATAGAACCATTTAGATACAAATTAATCAATTCAAAACGTTCACAAAATTTACTGTTTTAGTTTTCGAGTCCTTGTATGTCTGCACGCGGAACACAACCAATGATTTCATCAATTGTACCAAAAGGATTGGTTATTTGCAATAAAAATTTTTCATTTATCTACTGTGGTTGAACTTTCGTCTGATAGATTAATTTTGATATTCTTGTTTCAATAGATCTTGTTTCAGTAGAATACTAAATCAAAATATTCGCACCACAACATAGAGGTATATATATCCAAAACAAGTGAAACTTTTTTTTAATATTTTTTCATTAAATTAAGTAAAGGAGTAAAACTTTTTCATTTAACTTAATCAAATAATGTATTTATACTTTTGTTAAACTAAGAATGTTCAGTTACGTAGTACCCATCATGCATTTTCATTTGCTATACCAATGAAGATTGAGTTAGGGTTTTCACTAGAGAGAAAATACTTAAGTCCACCTTACACAGTATCCGATTCTTCTCCAACCAGGCCGGTGCCTGCCAGTTAAAGCCCATAACCGCAGACATACCTTTTTATATCCTTCTTAAACTAATATTGAGCCTTTTTGTGGCATAAGCTGTAACTTCTTGGTGTAATCGGTCCCCGGCAGTGTAACGTTCTTCTTTAAGCGGCCTCAAATGGTTTCATAACTCAAATAATGGTCTCTGGGTATATGCTGGAAGTCTTCAAAATTAAATTTTCCCTGCCCCTAAAAATGCTCTTTCGCGGCGGGATAGAGTTTGGCGTGTTTTACTTTTCCATTAGGTTTTTTTATGTCCTTGTGTACCAGGACCGAAAGCGCATTACCCTTAAACCGTTTTTTTTCCACTGCTTTTTTTTCTGTCGAGATAACTTCTCAGTGTGCATTGTAGAAGGGGTTGAAAGAATACAAGGAGGGGGTGGTTTTCTAAACCTTGCTACAATTTCTTCATATTGCATACCACTTTTATTAAGGATTCGTTTGGTATAAAATTTCGACTAAGTTTATTGAGCTGTGGTTTGAATGGTTTCTTTTTTTAAGAAAATATCTCCCTTAATATTTGAAATGCATTTTTATGATTTTGTTTGTTGGGTAGGAAATTTTACGGCTAAACTCATGACTGAAATGAAAACACTTTTGCATTCTGAAAATAAATATATATGGAATTTCATTAAATTTTTTATTAAATTATGTATATAACTCCGTAAATTGATATTTTCCTTTGTGCTTTTTAAATGTTGATTTGATTATTTCTTGACTATCATTTTTTGTCCATGAGGGATAATTAGACGTATTTATTAAACTGCATTTCGAACCATTACAAATATTTTAACTTGAAAAGGGAATCGAACACAAGGAAGGTTGGAGAGCTATGCATTTAAGTACCAGCTAGGCTGTTTAAATGTTCGAAATGAGTTCCCTTACCTCTCTTATATACAGCTTACCTCTCTTATTTAAATAGCAAGACTTAAATTAATTATAAAAATTAGCAAATATAAAAAAAATATTTTAATCGCAATTTTGAGAATGAACAAAAGATTAGCGACACTTTACTTTGTGATGCGAACAGAACTATACGGGATAATGTTTCCATAATGAAAGCTAGGACTTAACAATGTCTTCATATCTATATCTCTTTAGCAAAATATCACCACAAATGGAAAAAATATGAAATGATAACAATTAAATCAGAGAAAACAAATTATATCCATCAAAATGAAGGTCAACACTGAATTATACGTAATGCCAAAAAAACACAGAACAAGCGCGTCATTGATATATTATATTATTAATGCGGTTTCATGGAAATTGAATCAAAATTAAAGTTAAAAATCCGGAATTATAAATACTGCAAAAATACAGAACAAGCGTCATTGATATATTATATTATTAATGCGGTTTCAGGGAAATTGAATCAAAATTAAAGTTAAAAATCCTGAATTATAAATACTGCAAAAATACAGAACAAGCATAATTGATATATTATATTATTAATGCGGTTTCAGGGAAATTGATCCAAAAAATTAAAGTTAAAAATCCTGAATTATAAATACTGCAAAAATACAGTACAAGCGTCATTGATATATTATATTATTAATGCAGTTTCAGGGAAATTGAACCAAAATTAAAGTTAAAAATCCTGAATTATATAAATACTGCAAAAATACAGAACAAGCGCGTCATTGATATATTATTAATGCGGTTTCAAGGAAATTGAATCAAAATTAAAGTTTAAAATCCTCAATATTATTCCAAAAACATACATACTCATAATGTTTAACTAAATATTTATTTATTCTGGTCGTATTTTTTTTAAAATATTTTTAGTGAATTATGATAAATTATTACCTTTTTATTACTTTATCATCATTCCGGTGTTTATCGAAAACATGAGAATTACTTTTTTAATAGATACGATTTTAAAAAGTCATCTCTATCTGTAGAGCAACAGATTTTTTAGCAAGTTGCGTTCAGAAATTTGAATAAAATTATAATTGTTCATTAAAACTTGGAAGTGCTCTCTCAGTAGGTGATCATTTGATAATTTTCATATATTTCTTGCATTCATTTGTCAGATACAAGATTAGTTTCTTATAAATTGAAATCATTACTGCATTTTTGGCGGCATTTAATGGGATTCATAATAGTAGACGAATCACAGTAATGGTGGCTTTCAACTTAAGAGTTCTAGGACTCGATACCGGCATCGGAAGACTTAGACCTATACCTACAAAGCTTTCGAATCCATATCAAACTTTTGATCTTCTATTGAATGAAGTTAACCTACTATTTTCATTTTAATTGTTACCATGTTCACCATAGCTTTGTAGCAGGAAGTTCACCATAATTTTGAAGTAAAAGTTCCTAGTTTGATTACAGCTACTGCTGAGCAATGAAAGATTGTTATTTGTTTTCTATTTTCTGCATAAAATTAAAAGTTGGATGTGATTGGGGTTCACCGTGGTCTGGTGGTAAAACACTACTCTTCTGAACGAAAGATCCCTGGTTCGATTCCAACTACTGTTGAACAACGGGAAATGCATGTTGCGTTTCTGCTTTCTGCGCGCACATCTATTTAGCGGTTGCTTTGGAGATTTCTGTGTTTCCTCCCTTGTCTCAAGTGAATATTGCCCACTATTAGTGGAAAGTCCTCCTTCAAAGTGCACATTAAAATTTCTTACAATAATCTTAGGTTGTCAGGTAGTCCACAAGTTGGTGTCCAAACCAAGTGAGTGCTTAGAACTTTTCCGGGCATTTTTCTCTGATCTCTATCACAATCAGAAGTCTTACAGGAAAGCATTAATACGTGGTACATCCCAAGAAGCATTATATAGGCCTCTGGATATTTTGTACTCCGCTGTTTTGGGTCAAATTATAATATTTATAAATTTATTATTTTTTATATAATTTTGATTTTTACTGAGCTCCAGTGGCTCAGTAGCTTCACGCCGTTTCGTTTTGCTGGTAAGCTCAGCCAAGTGAAGCATCATCTGCCGCGGGCAGTGGTTGGGAGGGTGACCACGCCGTACTCTCCTTCCCTGGGTGGTTGGAACTCCGTGGGTTCGGGACGTGTCCACGTTAATATGTGACGTCCAAAGTCCTTCCCCTGGTGTGGCGTCGATGTGGAGAGGAGGGTGCCAGCTCAGGTGTGGCCTCGTCACCTGATCGTGGTTCAAAATGACGAGGCACCTTAAAAAGTGCAAAGTCGTACTTTCACCTTCGTGGTGCTCTGATCCAAACGAAAGACGCTCTCGATTGACTTAATTCGCACTGCCAAAGGCATAGCGAGCTTGGCTTGTCCAGGTGTCATAAGCAACAACAACAGATTTTTACTAATTTTACTACAGATAGTTATGAAATACAAGAAAGTATTTTCAACATGTTCTGGTTAAATTTAAAAGAAAACTTTTACATGTGATTTTACATGTGACAAATATTTACTGGTAATTTTAACCCATTTATAAAATTGTCTCAGTATATATGTATCCATTAAAAATTATATTTCTAGTACAAAAAACATCATTTGATCTTATTATGTCATAATTCACTTAAATTGAGTAATAAATAACTGATATAAAATTATTCTTAATTATTTATTTTTACTCATTTATAAAATTATCTATATATATATGTGTCAGTTAAAAATTATATTTCTAATACAAAAAGCTTCATTTTGGATCATATTCTGTTATAATTCACATAAATTGAGTAATAAATAGATGTTATAAAATTATTCTAAATAGAGTTGTGGAAGAATAATGAAGTGATAAAAATTCGTTGCCGAAGATAATTGTTTGAAAGTTCTGCCTCATCTTTACTGAAGAGAAAGAGTTAACATTAAAATGAAACTTCATTGATTCAAATTCATTCACGTTGGATTTTCTTCATAAAGCACGCGTCATCATCATCATCAACCCATTCAAAATTCCTTCGCGATTCTCTTGCCGCATGCTCACATATTTAGATGTTTAGCTGATAGCGATGGATAAAAATCAAATGCGTTTATCGATATTGAAATCGAAAGCGGGCAAGCCGTAATTTCTCTTAGAAATAAAATAAAAAAAATTATCGCTGTCGCCTTGATATTTTCTTTTGGAATGTATTATCGAGTTTTATTGCGCGTTTGGGTGCTCTAAAGATTTACGCACTTTCTAATCGATTATCGAGGAGGCTTGCCTCTTCATCGATTTCAGCACCTGCTTCCTCCAATCGATGAATGGGAAACGAATCGTTTTCGGCCTCAAATGGATGTTTTGCGGGCCCCTGCTCTCCGTAAAAGATGTTTTTATTTTTCCCCCATACATACATGATTAGAAATATGTTTCAAACGATTTATGATGATTGGGAAGGGGTGGGGGAATAAGTCTCCTCCCTCCTCCTTATTTCTCGTCCTCCATCTGCGAGTTTTCATGTTTTGTCCTTACTGAAATTGTGTCGATCCGGTTTACTGTACCTTTAATACCATTTAAATCGCAAGAATTATTCCAGAAAATGCCAAATTTGAAATAAATTGTTTCCACAGCGAAAATTTATTACTTGCCAAATGCTACGCGCGCTTTTTGGGAAATTATAAAAATAAATTTCAATATTTTCAAGAAAAATAGCACGGTGTTCAGTTTTTGATATTTTCACTGTATACCCGTTGTCTTACTATAACGAGTGATGCATTTTTAAAAAACTGGATATTCAAACCATTTTATTAATAATAAGTATCTAAATTAATTTGAATATGAATTCCATTGTTATAACACATTTATCTACTAACCATAATTGATTATGAATGTAAAAATAAGTGATTAGTTCAAAAATAAGTGAGAAAATAAAATGTAAACGTTAGGCTTACTACAAAACAATTAGATTGTAGAATTTTCACCCTTTCGATAAATTCTATTGAATTTGTGACAAAAAATTTTAAACTTAAAATAAAAACGGGAGAAATTTTTCTCTTTCACTGTCATTTATTCTTTAAAAATGACTTAATTTGAAACATTAAAATACTTGTAAGGAAAACAAAATAATTGATAAAATAACTAAAAGTTTGATAAAGAAATTTCATTAATATTTGGATATTTATCATTTGTAAGGAACATTTCTTTATTTGATTTCTTTATATCCCTAATTTTCCCCTTTAAAATATAGATTTATATTTTAATTTTATTAAAATGGTTATATTTTTAAATTTATTTTTTTGCTTTAAGAATATTCTTCTTCAAATTTCAATAATTTACACAAAAAACGTGTGTGAATTAGAGAAACTCGCTTCCTTTTAAAATTATTTTATTTTACAAACACTCCTATAAAACCATTTTTAATTGGATGAATGCTGAGACATCATTCTAAGCTTCTGAAAATCTTGTCTAAAACTCATTTGATATGAGTATACTTTCCTTTAGCATTTATTTTGTATAAGTTAATAAACTTCATAATTAATCTAAAGACAATTAGTATAAGCCAATTTAAATACTTATTTGCATTTGTGCGAAAATATCTAGCCTTACAATTTTACGTATATATTTATATGTTGTCCATTCCAAACTACTTTTACAAATGTAGATGCATAGATGCACGTACATGCTTTTCTTGTAATTATAAGACGGGATATATATATATATATATATATATATATATATATATATATATATATATATATATATATATATATATATATAAATTTTAAAAAACTTCAAAAATTAAATTTGAAATACACTCAAATATTAAATATAGATAATAATTTGATTTCTAGTAATCAGATGTGATCTCTGAAAAAATTTAATCCAATTTACAAAACTGAAAGAATTAAAAAGAAAGCAAGATAAACGCAGTAGATTTCAATACAATTCTCATATTTGGGACAAAGTAACATTGGGCGTTGCACCCATTTCAGAGAAATAACCATCGTCGTGTCATATTACTAGTGGTGTAATTTTCGCATAAAATTCGATATCTGTAACGAAAAATTCAAAAATTGTCTCACAAATCATATAAAAATATATATATCTTTCATCCAAATATAGGTTTTCCCCCTACATTCTTGCATGACGATGTTGGTCCCCTTGCCATCATCAACTAATGGGTGGATTTAATGGGTCGAATCATTCATTCTGCTGTGCCCATTAATCTGTCCACTAACCTCCATTTCATTTTCATCCATTTCATTGCCATCCATCATCTCTCTCCCTCCCCCACCCCGCGGAATCGAAAAGCCCCATCCAAAATTAAATATTGGTCAGTAAGCAGCCTGCTTCGCTGGTGCATGTGTTGTTCCATAAACAACTTCGCTTTCGTTTGGCCGTGAGGGTAGGACATCGCCCTTATCGTGGATTTCGAGTTGGTGATAAATTAAAGGCGCCAAAACGAAAGGATTGCCTCCACTTGGTTAGGAATTGTAAATAGTTGCTTAGTTGTAGTTGGCGTACAAGAGTTCCTTCTTGAAGTTTGTGCTCTGTTCTGCTGTAATGATTTTCGTTCCACGATTCTTGCTGAGAAATGTTCGAAAGTTGTTGATTAGAAATACGTAATGACCAAAACAGGAACTTAGGTGAATTATAAATAACTGCGTGTTTGGATTTTAGGGAATAACGTAAATATTTTAAAGTCGTTAACTGCACATATTGATTTCTTACTGGGTTTGTTCGCAACATCTTGAAATGGTGTTTGAAAATCGCCATTTTGATTAGAAAATTTTCTGTATGTGAGAAACTTTTCTAAATTCATCTTCTCCAAGACACGTTCTAAAAAATACTTCAAATCCATCTAATATTACAAATTGCTCTAATCTTCGGAATACTTTAAGCGCGATATAGAATAACAGAAAGAGAAAAGGAAATTTTACTATCTTTTATTAAATTAAATAACGATAAAATTTGAAAATTGTGAATACGTAAAATAAAGTTGGTTTAAGTAAATAATGTACATATAATCCGGGCCAAGATAATTAATTAGTTAATTGTTATCAAATATAATTTTCTCTCTATCACAATATATATATATATATATATATATATATATATATATATATATATATATATATATATATATATATATATATATATATATATATATTAAAACTAAACATGTGTGGGTCGAGGCCTAAAATATTCATATCAATTTTCCTGATAGAAGATTTTAAGGTGGGTGGGAAGTATATGTCCCCGTTAGGTGATCAGTCAAATGTAAAACCCCGGAACCTGGAACCATATAGTTTAGTTCCCACCCACTAAAGGGATGAAAAAGCATTGTCGACCTTGCCCAGACCGTGGATCGAACCTTGGTTCTGTGCTTTGGGTGCGTTACCACTAAGCCACTGGACTTTATATATATATATATATATATATATATATATATATATATATATATATATATATATATATATATATATATATATATATATATCGATTCATTGTGTATTAAATATGATTTTTATTTGAATTAAATTCTTTAATTTTTCATACAAAGTCGTTTTGAATAATTATCAAATTGAAAAATTCATCTAATTTCGTTAAAGCTTCGTTCAAATCCTTTCTCTTCCTGATTCCCTCAAACTTCTCTATGAAAACGAGATAACACTAATTATTTCTGAATTTGCTTTCGATCGGAAACTTCCCAAATTTTAAATCCCAATTTATATCAGGATTAAAGAGTCATCCGAATTCCATTCGAATGATTTCTGAAAGGAAAACAAAAAAAGGACAGAAAAAGAAATCAAGTTTTGAGTGCGAAATCAGATAGACAGTCTCATCCACCTCCACCCCCATCTTGCCTATCAAGTCATCTATTATAAAAGACTTTTTGACCCTTTGCAGTAAGAAAAGAAAGCACACCTTTAATGCTAATAACCATCGCCATAATCCTTTCATTTTTGAAAGGATGCCTTCCTTAAGATAAAGTATACATTTTAAGTTTTTTTTCCCCTACTGAAAACGTCTTCTTGAAATTAAAAAAAAAGGGGGAAAACTTTTATCTCACCACCAATTAACCGTTAAGGAGTTGAAAGTTTTCAGAAAAGAGATTTTTGAAGAAATTTTATTTCCACTTTTTTGGCTCCTTTGCTTTCGCTATTTAATGTTATTAATGGAAGATTCCAATCTAACTTTTGGGAAGACAGTAGCAAATGTGCTGATAATGTTTAAAGTCTTAATCACTTTCTGGAAAAGGTGGTATTTTTCGTCGGTTTTTATTATTTTTATTTTAATGGCTTTATTTCAAACTTTCTTTTCTTTTCTGCTTTTATTGATATTTTAAAACGAGACTGTGTAGAATAATTGAGAATTACGCTTTATCGGCGTTATCAACTGTTTTCAGGTTAACTTTGCGTTTATATATATATATATATATATATATATATATATATATATATATATATATATATATATATATATATATATATATATATATTTTTTTTTACTCAGGTATTCTATTAAGAGTTGATAGTTTCATATTATTTTATTTTCATGGTTCCTGTTATATTTATTCTTAAATTATGTAATACGTTCTTCCTTAACTTGATTTCAATATCTATTTCCCATGACTGTTCAAGAAATAAAGTGTTGTTTCGGGTGTAGCAAAATCGTTTCTGCCAAAAAAACTTCATAGTCATAAGATATCTGCGAGACAATTCATCATGTTAAGATACGTTCTAAAATTATATCAAATGTATAATGTTTGGTAATAAGGGTATTGCAATATTTTTCTAAGTGCCTAGCTTTACTTTAGTTACTATATGCAACAAATCACTTCTTGTTGTTTATTAATGACACTTAGGCAAGCCAAGCTTGCTATGCCTTGACTATGCGAATTAAGTTGATTGGGAGCGTCTTTCGTTTTAATCAGAGCACCATGCAGGTGAAAGTACGACTTTGCTCTTCACACATGCCATAGGTACCCGTTTATAGGGTAGGCAACCATTCACAACTCATTCATACAAGGAAAGGCTAAAGACAGGATAGATAGAGAGAGAAAGTACATCCATGGACGAACCGGGATTCGAACTCAGGACCTCCTTATCCGTAGTCAGGCATGCTGACCACTAGACAAGTTGGTCGGCAAACCATTTCTTAATTTGGTCGAATGATCGTTACCTGACTTAACACTCACTTTTTCACTCGACACTAAACCTGCGAAAGACCAATAAAATTCATGTATAGTAAAGTATGTAAAAAAAATAATAATAATAATAAATGTATACCATTAAATTTAAAATTGTAAAAAGCACATTAAAAGAAATTCAAGGAATTAATTAATTGTGACTTCAAAATTATAATTTTAAATTTCACAATTCTGTGCACATTTTATTTGATATTTGATGAAGTGGTTCCATTCCTTTTACCGGAAATTAGAGTCAGATGAGAATGTTACTTTTCGAAAATAAAAATAAGATATTAGAATACTTAAGTTTCATTCTTTACTAAAACTTCCAAAGACATTCTGGTTTTGTTTTCAAGAAGAGAATTTATTTGGAGATAAAAATTGCACAGCAGTTAGTGGTTCTTATCACTTGACGGTACAGTTTACTCTGTAGTGTGACGGTTAGAGTTATTAATTGGTCTGGGGTTTATAGTTTGAAATGGATTTCAGACCACTAGACTAAAACATCTAAACTCGAGACTGAAATCAAACCCTGCAGACTGCTGGACTGAAGTCGAGAGTCATAACCAATCAGCTGCCAGCTCGAGAGCAGTTACAGTTAAAGATTTTTTAAAAAATATATTTGTAGTCAAATCTAAACTTTTACTTTTACTTTGCCCAGTGAGCAGCTAGTTCAGAATTTGAAAAGAAATATTCAAATGTGTTAAAAGTAGTATATTTAATAATTGTCGTCTCACCCATCTCTAAATTTTAAAAGTAGGTTAACTTAATGGAACACCGACCCACCCGAAGGTATGCGGTGAGTGAACGTCGTTGCGTAATCCAGTCAAGAGGTGCACCACAAGGCCGAAGCCAAGGTTCAGGTGGTCACAAAGGTCAAATGACTGAAAGAACTCCCAGCAAGTGGTGGGGTGACCCAAACCACTATAAATAAAGGCTCAAAGTGATGGGGCGAGAGAGACGTTCATTGGAACTCGCTCTGACTGGAAGAAGGGGGCCAATGTGGCCTATAAAACTTAAAAAAAAAAGTAGACAAGGTTACAAAACAGTATGATACAAGATAAAATACAAACAAGGTTACAATACAGTATGATACCAGATTAAATACAGATAAGAAATTTTACATATGTACAGAGAACAGAAGAGGTGGAGTCAGCCAGTGAATTGGTAGTGCATCTCTTGCAGTAGAATCTCCTGGATCCCCTTCCGGAATCCTTTGTTGGAGAGGAATTGTGGGGCTCTATCAGCTCTGGCAGAACTTGGGAAATGGCGTGTCCTGACATCAGTGTAGGGCTCACAGTCGAATATGAGGTGATTGACGTCTTGAGTCTCTCCATCATGTGGGCAGATGTCATCCTGTCCATGGAATCGTCTTCTGTAGGTTCCAAAGCAACCATGACCAGTGAGGAACTGGTTGAAGTAGAAGTCTGCAGAGATTCTTTTTCTAGATACTTTAGGAAAGAATGAGTAGAGTCTCCTGGTCTTGGTGGAGCACTCCCAAAGATGTTGCCATCTGTGCAGTTCGTCTATATTGGTAAGGGTGATAAGCTGTTGCCTGCTGAGTCGGACTGTGATTCCAATATCCTCATTTGTGGTTGCGTCTTTGGCGGCTTTATCCGCTTCCTCATTGAAACGGATGCCCACATGTGCTTTTACCCAGTGAAAGGTAAAAGTTTGGGGGTTGTTCATGAGAATCTCCCTAATGTCGCTGATGACGTCACTATTGATGACTGTAGCAGAGAGAGCCGAAAGCACAGATTTAGAGTCTGTGTGGATGTGGCAGACCGGAACATTATGTTCCAGAACGTATTTCATGGTAAGAAGAATGGCAGAAGCTTCTGCTTCGAATACCGTTGCGTCATCATTCAGTCGGACTTTGGTGCTCCAGATCACAACTTCGTTGCAAAGAATAATGGAGGCACATCCTACTCTGTTGACAATCTTGGAGCCATCGGTGTAGGCAAAATGGTCAAGATGGTTAGGAATGGGCGACCATTCCACTTGCCTATGAGTCCAGGGAGGATCATTCCTCAAAGTACGAGTCCATGCATTCTTAGAACACCAGTTTCTGTCGCTAACACTAATAGTCGAACCATAATTCCACAGCTCGAATCGTTTCTTATAAGAATCTGCCTTCAGATGCAGAGGAGGTTAGAAAAGGTGAGTGAAAAGGATTTTTATCAATCGAAATTGGCATGAATCTTTGAAAATAAGTCATATTTGGACTCGTTGTTAATTATTTATTTTTATTTTGGTTGTTAAATCTGAGAGGGAAAATTTTCAAGCCAACAGCTAAATGCTAAAAGTTATTTTTCTGTTATTATTTTAACACAAATTTGGGTAGTTTTTAATATTTACTAAAAAAACTACCTACATTAATTTAACAGGATTTTCTCTTTAATATTTCAACCAGAACAAACGAAGAAGAAAAAATTCTGCTGTAGAAATAATCCATTATATTATTTACAACTATCCCCGAGAACTGATTTAAAAGGTTGTTTTGTGGTTTTCGAAAATCTGCTGTAAGTTTTAGGTATTTTATTTTCAAATCCAAAATTCATCTTTAAGAAAATTGTCTGTAGGAGCAGTACAAATACAAATTTATGAAGAAAATCGTGATCATGTAATGTGTCTTCAGTCGCTAGTGCTTATACTGTTTCTCTAAAATACAGTTTAATTTTGATTAAAATAATTGTCTTCAGTCCGAAGTTGTAATATTTTCCCACACTTAAAAATGAAAACAGACTGTTAGAAAATTTATTCAGTGTTTCACTCGCAGCTTGCCAAAATCTGCACTAATTTAAGAAGAAAAGTTCATTTACCGAAGATAATACTCCAATCAGATTAGGTTTGTTATATGAATTAAAATATGATCTTGATCAGAATTAATCAATATCAAATGGAGTTTGCTAGATTAGGGTTATCACCATTTAGATATGAATCAGATATATGTTGTTGTTACTAATGACACTTGGACAAGCCATTGGCTATGCGAATTTAAGTCAATTGGGAGCGTCTTTCGTTTTAATCAGAGTACTTTAAGTACGACTTTGCTCTACACACATGCCATAGGTACCCGTTTATAGGGTAGGCAACCATTCACACCTCATTCATACAAGGAAAGGACAAAGACGGGATGGATAAAGAGAGAAAGTACATCCATACCCGAACCGGGTTTCGAACCCAGGACCTCCTTATCGGCAGTAGGCACGCTGACCACTAGACAAGTTGGGCGGCATCAGATTTATTCCATCTCGCTAGTGTATTTTGAATGGGATATTAGTAAAATGGATTATAATATATGGTTGAGACATTAAAATTTTATTTAAGCCATTTCAGGAATAAAAATAATAACTTTTAAAGTAGTTGACGAATAATTTCAACGTGATTTCTATACAATGAATAATCAGAGCTATTAAAAGGAAAATAATAAGAATGTAAAAATTCTAATTAAATAATTTGAATGTTGATGCTTTCATATATTAACTAAAAATTGAATTAATGGTGAGCAGTTTTCTCCAATTTCAGTTTTCACATGACAAGTAACATCTTTTAGCGAATCACGTACTAAACTTTCTGCATTATCCTAGTTGGTCTCTGCACTAAAATTAAAAGACGATAATTAACTATTCTGTCCATAAACCAATACTTTCTTTTACACCATACACCTGAAATTCCATTGGCAAATGTTTCACTTTTCACCTAAACACCCACAGCTTCTTACTAAGGAGGGAAAACTCGATAATGTGATCGCATGCTTTCCAAATGATGGTCGTCACGCCAACCTTCGTGAGCAAGTTCGAGTCCCGATCGTTGGAGGACATTCACTCCCTCGCCGACAAACATCGAACCCCCTCATTTGATAGACCATCAATAGTTCATCTTACTCATGCGTTTCCAATGTAAATACGTGTGATTTAAATTGTTTTCGCCTATCCCTACTTTCGTAGTTTCCTATTGGATCCTTCATAATTGGATTAATGGTTTGAAATATAATGAAATAGTACCCACTTATTAAATGAACACTTTATTAATGGAATTCTGAGGAAAATACTTTGACATATTACAAGCTCAGAAAGTTCCAAACACTTTTCACGATTAAAATCTGTACAATCTGTATCATTTTTTTATAAAATGAGTAATATATATATATATATATATATATATATATATATATATATATATATATATATATATATATATATATATATATATATATATATATATTTATGTGTGTGTGTGTGGTGTAATAATCTGAACATTTATTGATTTAATCATTTAAAGGAAGCAATTTAATTTAGTACATTCAAAATATGATAGTGGTAATCATATAGTTGTGTTGCTTCTTTTAAATTTTTATGATATAATAGCATTTTCTAGCAGTTTTTTTCTTTCTTTTTAAGCATCTGTGATCGTTAAGTTTGTATATTTTTTGTCTTATACGTTCTGCTTATACCTGCATACTTAAAATTATTTTTGTTACTATTATATATATACTTTCGTATAAAATAATTTATCTGTCTGTGTGTGCCGACCAAATCGTCTAGTTGTCAGCGTGCCTAACTACTGATAAGGAGGTCCTGGGTTCGAATCCCGGTCCGGGCATGGATGTACTTTCTCTCTCTATCTATCCTGTCTTTGTCCTTTCCTTGTATGTATGGGTTGCGAATGGTTGCCTACCCTATAAACGGGTCCCTATGGCATGTGTGTATTGAAGAAGTCGGACTCCACACCAAAATATGGTTCAGTTGAAAAAGTGGAGCAGCGCACCCCATATTGCCAGCCTAGCTGGCACACGACAACAACAACAACATCTGTCTGTGCATGATATATCCAATATATAAATGCATGTCTATATATAGTAAACACACGAAATAATTAAGCAACAGTGTAGAAAAATTGTGAACATTCAATTAGTAAGATATCGAATATTCATCGCCTACTTTCCATTACTTTGCCTTTTCATCCTCTAATCCTATATTTTGTGTATTTTTTGAATTTCAATTTATGTCTATATTTTAAAACTGCATTATAAACTCTTCGTAGAATGCGTGTGTTTAAATAAATGTATTTTCAGAAAAAACATTAAATAATTATTGCTGTATAAACTTATATATATATGTGTAAATTCCAATTTTATTAACTACAGTATTTAGGGAAAGTATTTAGATATGCTTCTTAGGAATTACCGAGTGACCATCATACCTTTATTTTGTTGATAGATTTGAGCCGAGATTAATTAGGCAGTTAAGGGATATGTTAATCAGATCAATGATAACTACTTTTATACTATTGCATATACATAAAACATAGTTAAAACAGCTATAAATAATTTAATATTAATTTTCTGGAAATCATAATGAAGTAAGCAATATTTGGCATGGTTGCGTTGGTGGATACTTAAATAATTGAATAATATTTTAGTTTCTACTGATAAAACGTTCTCACACTGAACATCTGAATCGTAAGCAAAGAAGCCTTGAAAACTCACAAGTACGCACATCATCAGATGTGCGCTTGGAATTAAGAAATCTTGATTAATAAAAGGAAGTAATCACACACACTATTAATCTTCTGCAACAGAATCAATGAATTCTATATGAAGAGAGAATTGACGGTGGTTATTATTTCATCGCCAATTTTTGCCCTCATTGTTAGGTACTGAAAGGATGTTTCCAACTGAAGTATCTTAACTACTGACTTGAAATTGATGACAAAACTACGGCAATTTGACTTTGAATAAACTTAACTCGTATTTTATAAAGTGTTTGTGTTTCTTAATATTTCCTTATTATGGGCACAAGTGTATAATCCATGATTCCAAATTCTGAATTTTTTTAGCGATGAAGAAATGTTGCCAAGATGACGTATCGTGGCGTGCGTGATGACGTAAATACAAGGATTACCAAAATAGAATTTTTTGCATAACTCTTTAGGACTCCATATGGATGACGTAATAAAAATGAGGTTGCCAGATACATTAGAAAATCCACCAAAAAAATCGCCAATCTCAGAATTTGGCATCATGAATTATACGGCACCTGTGCCTCCATTATGTATATGTTGTCACTATTTTTTTAAATATTTTACAGTTTAAATTTTTGTGTATCTATGCTTATCATGTTACAAGATTTAACACACAATTTATCTAAATTGTGTACAATATATTTTAATAAGACTTCTTGTATCAAGTTTAAATTTATTCCATACACATATTAAAACAATCTTAACATTTTGTAAATTATAATCAAAATGAAAAGTAGATACTTTTAGGATATTGTACGTTTCACATCGAGTTTAAAAACTACTAAAGTTTTATGACAAATTTTCGCACACAAATGTTTATATATTATAAATTATAATCTAGAAAAGAAAACTGCTTTAGGTAAAAAAAAACATTTAGGTAGAAGAAATGTTTCTTATTCTTGACGAGAGAAAGTTATCCAGGTGTTTACAGCCCTTTACAGCCAGCAATTCCAAGAGCGAAAGTGGCCAAACGGCTCCATTCTCGCCAACAATTCAATCACCATTACGTCGCCAAGTGGCCATCGAGGACTCTGAAATATCACCGCTTTTCCTCTTTTATTTCCTCGTTGCTTCGACGAGTTTTTCCCTCGTTGATTTTTGCTTTTGTTTTCCCTTCCTCTAGATCGATGGAGTCCCATTTCTTCTGAACCAATGTCTTTTTGGCTTCTTTTTTCTATCGCCAAGAAGATATTGGCTTATTAAACTATTCCTACTGGCTTTATATAGTACCGCTACTGCATCACTTAAAATGCGTGAAAAGAGGGGAAAAAATGTATTTTTGTTTACTTATTTCTTACTTAATTTGTTGAAATTTTGTAGTTTGCGTGTTTTAGAGTGTTTGCGTGGTTCTTGGCTATAAAATTGGAGTTTTTCCCTGATGCATGTTATATTTGTACTTTATGGAAGTAGTAAAATAATTCTACAAATGGTTTTGAAATGTTATTATCTAAATTTAGGCTCCAAGCAGTATTTTAAATAAATTGCTTTGTTGATGGTTTTTGAGTAAATATATCAAACTAGTTACATGAAATAGTTTATGACATAACAGAAACTGTATATATATAACTATTTTGAAGTTATAAATTATTGTTTCAGTTGAATAGCTGCCTATATTTAGTGGGTTTCAAATAAAATATTTTATTGTAATATCATGATATTTCTTCTTATTTTCCTATTGCAGAATTTGTTATTATGTTTTCCTTTTTTAAAATAGAAACTGTATTATTGAAAATAAAGGGGAAAAATATAAATCCTAAATTTTCTTGAAACTAACTGTTAAAAGGCTCTCGAATTTTGTGAAGCTTTTAAATTTTTTATTCTTGATATGGAAGTATTCTGAATGGAAAGAATTGTTCAAGCAAATATTACTAAATTTTGCTCTTAAATACTCAGCAGAGCTATCGAGTTTTAAATCATTGACAGTAATTAACAAGCATATAAAAATAATAACTAGAAAATAAGTTAAAAATTAATATGAAACATATCAAATAAAAAATTAAGTAATAAATGTCATAATAAATTAAACTAATGAAAATAAGTTCACTATCAAATAAATGATAAACGTAAACTAAGATAAAAATAGAATTTTATGGTAGAGTATTTAATTTTATATATATCAAAGAGAAAGGAATCAAATTATCTAATTTAAAATTTAACACTGATAAAATATTTAGTTTGCTTTTTCTTTTACAAAATTAATTGATTTCATTCAAATAAAAATAAGTTCTAGAAAGGTTCTTTTGAAGAAACATACACATTTTCTATTCAGTTCTTAATATTTCTTACATGATATATATATATATATATATATATATATATATATATATATATATATATATATATATATATATATATATATATATATATATATATATATATATATATGTTGTTGTTGTCTTGTGCAAGCTAGGCTGGCAATATGAGGTGCGCTGCTCAACTTTTCCAACTGAACTGTAACTTGGTGAGGAGTTCGACTTCCGCAGTACACACATGCCATAGGTACCCGTTTATAGGGTAGGCAACCATTCACAACCCATTCATACAAGGAAAGAACAAAGACAGGAGAAAGACATGCCCGAACCGAGATTCGAACCCAGGACATATTTTTCCGCAATATATATATATATATATATATATATATATATATATATATATATGCATATGTATTATGATTAACTGAAAACTTCTCTAAGAAAGATGATTTGAAGTTTGGAATGGAAAAGTATTTTGAATTTTATGCTTATCTACAAGACTTCTTGTATCAAGTGCTTTTCCATGTGTAAGAACTTGAAACATGAATCCAAAAACATCGCTCACTCATTAGTCTTTTAAGATTTATCCAGGGATGAAGAATTCATTAATAAAGTCAATAAGGCCCATAACTCGTTTTTGTTTAGCAACACAAAGTTGTTGCTGGGCCTTTTCGAAAATTTACCACATCAACAATTGAATTTTGTAAAGTATCTTCACGTGTGTAGCACAAAGAAAAAATCTGAAATCAAATCCTTAATACATTTAGTTTGATAAGCATTTGTGAAATTGGAATTATTTTTTTTTTATGTTTTCAAAGAAAGTTTTGCAATTGATTAATTAATTATAAAATCATAACTAATTAAAAATAAATTAAAGCTTTAAAATTATATTGAGGTACTTTTTGATTTGCTAATTTTTGTTGTTCTTTGATGTTCATAAAACATTGCATTTTGAAAAAAACTCTTTTTATCATTAAAATTGAAATTACTTTTATGCTTTAGTATATAGTTAACCAACTTGTCAACCATTTTTCTTATTATCTAACATACTTTTCCTTTTATATTTTAGGTGAGTTTGAATATTTCTTTCAATCTGCTCTTTAATTATTTTCCAGCAATGTCTGAAGAAAAGTGGTATGTTTCTTATTTAAATAAAAACTAACTTTATTAGTTTACTCTTTATTTGATAAATCTAGCATACTAATATAATTCTAGAGACAAAAATAATTTAATTGTTGCGGATAATTAAAATTTAATTTGTTTAATGCATTTAATGTTTACGTTCCTTAGAGAAATCGTATTTTCATCGCCCTAATCAAGAATTTTCAATGTTATTATTAAAACAAAAAAAATAATGAAGCTCAACTGAACGCATAATAAAATAATAAATACATTTTTTGCTGCTAGCGCTTCTTCGCAGATAGCTGTTTCACAGTTCCTTTTGTTCTCATCTTTTTGAAAGAGAGACAGATAAATAATATATAGAAAATGTACTGAGTTTTAGAACAATTCAGTAAATGATCAGTAAAAATAAGATTTTTATTTCTAGAAATTAAACTCCAAAACTCAATTAAAATCACATTTAAAACTATGCCTAAAGCCAACATTTTTTTTGACAGTGTAAGAATACCATTAGTGACCATAACCATCAGATTAAAACCAATAGTGACTAAACCCAGGTTCATTTAAGGTTAATCGTTTTATGTTAGACAATATGATACTTTTTCAATTAATATGCTTGTACATACCTTTAATTATTACCACTTTGCATAAAGATTTCTGAAGATGTTCTAAACGTGACTTTTATAAATTTGAGGAAATCAGAGCTATTAACTGTACTTAAGCAATTTATTTAAAAATCATTTTATGATTATCCCTTTTCTTTAAGACCGTAAAATAAACGATATTTTCATAAACAAAATAACTTAGAGTTTCCAGTTGTTCACTTTTCCTTTATTTTTATATATTGAGATATTTCTTTTTAATTTAATTTGGGCAACAACTTTAGATATATATTTATGATAAATATATTGCATAATTTAATTAACGTAAATATGCATTACAATTAAATTTATAAATAGCTTTATTTTTATTTAATGTGATTGTGTTATTTTATTATGATTACATTTATTACAAAAAGATAATTTGTTATTTTATTTGTAGTATAGGTTATTTTAAAAATTAAATGAAAGGGTAAAAGACCAATTCATAGTTATAATTAACTTAGATCATTTTACCTTTCAAATTAATAATGTCAAAATTTTTGAGCCAGTCACTTTAAAACCAGATTTATATCGCAATTAAGATAGTCATTTATTATATTTTTAAAAAGTATTTTTTGTTTTATCTGTGTTTGGTGATTCTCTGACTGAAAGAAGTACTAAAAATTTTAATAAAATTTATACATTTTTCTAAATGAAGTCTTTGTTTATGAATACATCATATCTTTAAGTATTTTTCATTTCCGTTAATTTGGTTTCATTATCACCAAAAACTTTTTTCTAACCTCTGACTATCTTGTGAGGAAATCAGTATAATTATAAGAATTACTTATTTGTAATTAAATTTTTCTATTTTTTATACATCTTTAAAATTATATTTACCTAAAAGCATAATTATCTTAAAAATTATCAAAGATTTGCAGAATAATAAGGGACAGATTAATGTGGGAATTCAATTTCTCATGTATATTAATTAGATATTAATTTCATTTTCATATAATTTGCATATAAATAAAAAAATGACTTCATACTTCGGGTTTCAAATTTCATTAAGTCGTTTTTATTATGGAAAAGCAGAAATTAAAATTTTAATAAAAAAATCCCTTTTGCAAAAACACATTTATATTTCAAAGGAAACCCAAAGAATTATTTGCCATAAAAGCAAATGGGAACAAATTATTTTGCCAGCCTGCCTGCCCCAAATTCACACCTGTGGTATTTTTTTCTAACAAAAGTACTCATTAACACTTTTACTAGCTTTGTGTAAGGAAATTTCGCCTTTCACGCGCAGATGTCGCCAAATGGCGCCGCATATGAAATAAAATTGCTTAATATTTTCACCACATTAATCGTGTTGTATGCTGCATGCGATATTTTGTAATATTTTCCCCGCGATATGAAATTTCATTAAAAATAAAAATATTCATTTTATTTATTAAGTGAAATTCCATTTCGTTTTATTTATCTCGTTTGAAGCGTTTTTTGTTACAACATACTTTTTTTATTCCTTCTTAATACTTCTTTCCTGCAGAGTAAATATGAATGCTGGAATACGGCATTTAGAGAGATTAAAGGATTTTTAGGATAAAAAATAACTTAGCAAAACTGAGCCTTTTTTATTCAGATTTTTATTCAAATCATTTTACTTTTGAATTATTGTTTTCTTTGATTTTTTTCAATAATCTCTTGATTATATTCTTTGTTAGTATTTGTAACTCGTTATTTTGTATTTGGTTTTTTTTTTATTTTAAAGTACTTTTTTTTTATTGTGTATGGTGCTACTTTTTGCTCGTGGAATTATTTAAGGCACAAATTATACTGTGGAAGGTAAAATATTTGTTTTTCATAATGCATTATGCATAAATATTCGAATACTAAACCGGAATTTATCTGAACCTGTATTGTTTATACCATTTTTGTCAATTTAATAACGTTCAATTAAGCATACATATATAATTTTAAAAATGGAATTTAATAATAATCTCGTTAATTTTTCATAAAGTTATAGTTACATATTTTATTAAAGTAAATAATTGTACTAATATGAGCTAGAGGTAAATAAAAAACATGTTTTTGTAAATTTTTCCTTTGATTACATAATGTATTCATATTCATTTATTTCTCAAAAAAGCACGTTTTCAGTTTTTGGTTATAATTTCTTTTTAAACTTTTGCTTGTCTTAACTCAATTTAATTATTAACTATAATTTTTAACACAGAAAGATAGTAAATAAGAAAAAGGCACATTTGGTCTGGTAACATTTGCTAGATTTTAGTTTAACTGTAGAAGTGTGTTGGAATGCTTTTTATACATTTAATAAATGTTGTAGGATAAATTTGCACAGAAATAAAATTCAGATTTTTGCTATTGCCTTATATAAAACATATTAGACAAGATGAAAATAGAGATAAATAATTTTTAATGCCATGCGTGCATCGGTAGTTGTTACCAGGACACTGATTAACGTAAAACCTAGTTAATATCTGTTATCTATAACAGTTAACCCAATACATATATCGGTATTTGCTCCCGATACCGGATAATGTGATACATAACTTGATCCAGAAAAAAACTATATATATTAACATATTGCATGAATTGGTATGACAGATTCATACAGTATGGATTGAAATCATTTGTCAAAATTTTGCATCAATGGCAAAATTCTGTACCCATTAACTGTATAAGCATAATCCATTAAGCGGTTCAAGTCTAAGCCGAACAGGACCTTAGAAAATTATAGATATATATCAAATGAGAATCATTATGAAATTGTCTTGTTTGAGGAAATATACATTTAAATTATTATAAATGAATATATGTTTAAACTGGTAGTGTAAACATTAAATATATATTGTCAATTTATGTGATTTTTTTAAGCTTAGAGATGAAATGCACTATAAATATTTGTGAGAAATACAATATATGAATTGCTAAGAATCTAACGTTGACTAAAATATTTTGCATATGGATCAAGATTGTGTGAAAAGTGTAACTTAGTTGTGACGTATTACATAAACACAGAAGGAATTACAAATAATCTTTTTATTGTAAAATATTTCTTAGTAAAACTAGAGATATTAAAGCTAAATCAAGAGAGAAGACTGCATATTTATTAACGTATTAAGTGTGTATGAAATGGAAAGAAATCTTAGATGATTGTGTGTGTTTGCATATGGCATAAGAATTACTTAAAACTTACATGCTTAAGCAGATATTTCTTTTTTCGGACAGTACATCTGCAATGGATTCCGTCGCATGTCGACATTTATGGAAATGAGGTTGAAGATAAGCTGGCTATGGGAGGTTTAGAATCCCCGTATACCCTGCCCCTATCAAGACATTTTACGAAACTTCTCCTGTCAGGAAGAATTTTAACAATATTAAATGTCAAATCCTTATAATAAAGGAATGATATACAAGAACTAGTCCTCGTGGTTCTCTAGGCTTCACTTGCGATCGAAAAGGTCAGACTGCTCTTTCTAGGTATCTCATTAGCCATTTGAGAGAGCTTTGGGGTCTATAGGGGTCAGAAGATTTTTCCAACATGCAACAAGTGCGCTTCAGAGAATGCTTCTCCGGAACATATTTTGGACTATCTTCAACTCTCCCGCGACAACGTTATTAGAAATCCTTTAATGTTTTTGGACTTTTTTGGGGTTAATAATCTCATGCACCTCATTTAGCAGTCGTTAGAGATGAAAGATATGAAACAACAACAATTAGTAAGAACTTAAATTATGCCATATGTCTGTACTAATATTTTTAATCATTAAGTGAATTTAAAGGAATGAAAGAAATTGTTCTTGATGTTGTTGTTACATATGACACTTAGACAAGCCAAGCTCGCTATGCTCTTTCGTTTAATCAGAGCACCATGAAGGTGAAAGTAAGACTTTGCTCAAAACTTCTCCGATAGATGGCACCACCACTGAATTATTAAACATTTGTGTTGCAATGACTAATTTTGAAAAGAATGATAACTGTATCATATTATTTGAATAAGCTGTAACCTCAAACGGATAAAATACTAAAAATATTTACTAGACTTTGCAATGTACTCATTATTTGTATATGAGATTGGATAGGGAAAAATTATTAATATGTAATATGGCTCTTTTGATTAAGAACCAGAAACCGAGGACTTTATATATTTATTATATTTCAAAAATCAGTGGGAATTTGACTGGTAAGAAATCGTTGAAAATGTTAAATTCATTGCACAAGAAATAGTATAGGCCCGATTTGTATATTAATTATAAGCGTATATATACCTTAAAATGAATAATCCGAACTGCGAACAATCAAGCTCTCTCAAAAGCCCAAAATCGAACTGTTGAACGTAAGGCTAGAGCATTCCATTGAAAAAATAGTTTCAGTTTCTATACATTTGTTTGTCTTTTTTGTACACCAATGTTTGAGTATAAAATCAATACTAAAAAATAAACAACAGAAATAAAGAACTGAAACCATTTATCTATGCATTTCATATTAAAATACATGATCACATATTTTCTCTTAAGAAACAAAATATGATAGAAGCAGTCTGAGGTAGCACTAGTATGAATGAGATATTCAAGGTTTTATCTTACATATTAATTGAGGTACACTTTAAATAAAATCTAATTAAATATTTACTGATAAGAAATTCTACAGAGTTTGATAGATTTAATGTGGTAAACTTGTGAAATTTCAATACATAGAGCATGTCTTTGAACTACATTTTATCTTTTCTTAAATAAAAATATAAATTGCGCTTATTTTAATTAAACTATAATTAAGCTTTTATGTTTATTTCTTAGAAATTTATAAACATAAACCATTTTAAATTTCGTTTATCAGAAGATAAGATTGTATTTTTAATTAGTTATTTTTTTATTCAAAAACAAATCTTTTTGAGTTTGCTTCCAACATGAATATCTAATCTTTTGATATGAATTTTCCTAAAATAGCTAATAATGATAAGATATTATTTGAATAGAATAATGAAATGTTTTGTAAAGTTTAACATTTGAAAGTCAAAAGTTCAATTCTTTCATTCTTAATTTAAATCTTCCCAATAAACTGCATTTGTGTTCTCATGTTTGATTCTTCGATTCAATAAGGATTAATATTTTGTTAGTCAATATCTTGGTTGTTGTTGTTGTCGTTTTTTAATCAACTTAAAATATTTAAATCTTCTTTCCTTCATCTTAAAAATCTTAATATTTTAAATAAATTTCAGTATTTTTTAAAGAATTTTATTTTCGGTAAATCTCAAAATATTATCTTTAAATTGTCAAATTATATATAGAGAGAGATTTGTTTTGAACTCTAAATGTAATTAAGCTGCTAAAACTTCAAAATTTTTGTAATAATTAAATTAATTTAAAACTTTAGAATATACATGAAATGTTTGATTCCCAATTCATGATTATTTAACGCGTAAAAACGTTTAATAAAATATCAGAATTAGTTTCTTATATTAAACATTTTGGCATGAAATTTTCTAATCTACCGATCTTTTAGCTTTTTAATCTAAAAATAGTTAGTATAATTTAATAATTAAAAATTTGTGTGAGAATTACTGTTTCTCTTCTTTTCAATACTTCGAAAATTTTTTTTAATCAATTGGAGTTTTGATATTGATGAATTTTGAAAATAACTGATAAAAATTTCGATATTCGAAAAACTCGCTGCAAATGGTATTATTCTTTAAATTCTTTTGCTTTTAATTCATTATATATATAGTTTCACAAATATTAATATTCTAGTTTAACTATATAAATGACTCATAAAAAGTTCTTTCAGTTCAAATATTTTGTATCGATACAGAACACTTACAAACCTTCGAGTACTTTTTTAGATATGCATTAAACTTATAATTCTTAGCCTACGCTGACTTACATTGAAAACGTAACACCAAGAAGAAGTTGCCAGATATTGATGAAACTCAACAAACAGAGAGAGACAGCAAATGGTCAGCATAATATAGAGCGAGAACAGTGTCGGGACAGTAGATTGTAGGACCACCGTGGACAGCGATACACAAAGCAACACGTCTAGGCACAGAGTCATTGAGAGTATAGATGACGTCCTGAGGAAGGACTCGCCAATTCCTGCTAACCATTTGTCAAAGTGCTTTTGAAGGAGGCAGTGGTAAGATCTGCAAATAGTGTCCAATCATATACCAAACATGTTCGATCGATAAAAGATCTGGTGAGCATGGTGGCCAGGAAAACAGCTGTACATCTTGCAGAACATGTTGACTGTTGCCAGAAATGTAAGGTTGGGTGTTATCCTACTGATAAAGGGCATTGGGTATACCCTAAAGATAGCGGATTGTCACTGGTCCCAACGCATCATCCACGTGAGGTTGGGCTGTCATTGTGCCTTGGAATACAAACTAGAGGTCACCTTGAATCGTTCGAAATGGTGCCCCAAGCCATGATGCCGTGTTGTAGCTCGGTGGGGCGTTCCACAATTGCTGTAGTATTGGACCTAACTTTCTTGTTGACACCACACTCGTACGCGGTAACTATCATTGAAGAAACAGAAGCGTGACTCATCTAATACGACGACATTATGACAATCCGTCGTCCACTGATTCGGCACCATTCCAGACGTTGGTGCATGTGCTGTAGGATATTTGACAGTCTTTTTTACGGATACTATGAGCGCAGGACACTAGCAACAAATCGACGGAAAATAGTTCTGCTAGATATGGGAACATCCAGGGTGTCTTGCACATGCTGCAGCATTTCGGTAAACGTGATTTGCGGAGCAGCCACAGTCTCCCGTATGATGCGTCTATCCACGCGTGCTGACGTCATTCTGGCTTTGTCGGCACCCCTCAAACATTCCACAATTCCTTGTTAAAACCATTTTCTCCGCAGCCAGTGCACTGTGGACGCATCCAAGTGTCTGTCAGCTGTGATTTGCTTACGGACCAACCTGCCCTTCTCAGTCCGATCACCATGCTTCTCATAAATCCGTTTGTCTGATGTCTAAATCCGTAAATCTGGTGAAACTGATTTCGTCGACGAGCGCCTGGCGTCCTATCCGATCAGAACAAACTTTCAACGATTATATTCCGAGTAGCAATAACTGAGCGATTATTGCCCACTCTGCCTCTTCCACGCCTTATACCTTATCCTACGAGCGCTGGAGAGCTGCGCATTTCACATGATTTGCTGAACTCGGTAATGTGTCTCTAGCCTGAAATTTGCATAATATCAGAATCACTATATAAGAAAAATTCTTTATCAAAAGCAAAACGTGTCACGGATGGAAACTTTCTGATAGTTTTAATTGTTAATTTATTTTTTATGTGTGTTTCATCAGTTCCTATCCTTATAAACTACATAACTTATCAGCTGCCTCCTTTATACAAGATGTGAAAGTTGAATTACACTTCTTATATACTGAATGTCTTGTTTGATTGTTCTTAGAGTAATTCCTTACGCTTTTATTTCTCTCGCTTTTCCACGTTATGAATTTGCTACAATTTGTCTTTTTCTATGTTTAACATTCAAATCTAATCAACGGGGCTGAATCAGTCTTCGCGTAATTTCGAAATTTCGTTAGGGGTGGTCGAGAGTGGGGTGGTTGGTGATTTTCCAGCGTTAATGAGGCGATAGTAAGCGGGATGCCTATCGTTTAGTGATTAAAAATGAAAGGGGGGACTACTAATTGTGAGTTAATGCGTCATTTGCATTTAAGCCCCTCATCCTTGAGCCACCCTTTATGCCTCCCGGAAGTGACGTCATTACTGTAAATAATGGAAGAATAAGTATAGCTTTGAGTTGCTTTCGTATTTAACTAAACATCATCTCAGGAAGTCAGTGACCTTTGCTAGGGAAGTGCAATATCTTTAAATGATGAGATTACGTCATTTGATTACGTCACTCATTTTCTGGATTGGCGCATTCCTTCAGTTAAGTAATAACTCGGGATTTAAGAACTTTTGATGGAAAATAATTTTGGGCTCATTTAGTAAAAATAATTGTAATCGAAATCATTCTTTTTAAATATTATTTGTGTTACATTGTAAATATCTTTCACTCTTTCAAAAATATAAAATACGGAGCATACTTCCAACAAATGTGTGTTGTTGAAGGCATTTCGCCTGCATTTCCATTTTGTAAATAAATATTAATATTTAAATATTTTTATCTGTGAAATAATATTATTTAATAAAATTTGTTTTATAGAAACTGTATTTGATTTAATAACTTATTTTGATTGTTTTTTATAATGCCCGGCTATTTGAATATTTCACCTTTTCAGCACAACAGAGCACGGATTTGGTTTGGTTTGTTTGTCGCTCAATGGTCATTTTTTGCACACGAGGGCTAATAATACCGGGACCTACGGTTTAAAGTGGATTCCGAACCACTACAAACATTCATGCCCAAGATGGGATTCGAACCCACGAACTGTTGAACCGAAGGCAAGAGCGCTAACCATTCGGCTGCCAGCTCGACCAACAGAGCACGGAAGTGAAGGTATCTTATACAGTTGGTCAGCCCATAGATGTTCCATCGTCGCCCCAAGGGGGGGTTTAAATTACGGGGCCCCGTAATTTAAAAGCAAAGACCAAGCAGAAGATCTCCAGACTTGTCCTGCCACTGTCATTTTACATGGACAATTTGAGCAAGATATATTTAACGTCCACCAGCCGTTATAAGCAAACAGGACGAATCTTCAATTAAATCGGAATTCGAAATCACTACATTCCAATAATGAGAAAGAACATCTTAACCAACCATGCTTTCGCGGTTTTATTTTCATTGTGAAGGATACTTCCGATTATTCCGACTTGTATCTATCACCGCAGGGCAAATTGCTCTGATCAGTTTTACGCTGTTTAAGTTCTTTTCACAATAGTCTTGTAAGCTACAGCATTTTTTAATAATTTTTTTTAAAATTTGCTATAATTTTTATATTGTTCACAGATTTTAGTTCTGAAAAATAATACCTAAAAATTTCAACTTTCTACGTTGGTTACACCATAGTCTTGTGTTTGCATAGTGCTGTTTAGAACGACAGGTCTCAGGTTCAATCCTAAAAATAATTGAACAACGAGAAATGAATGTTGCGCTATTATTGCATTCTGCATGTACGTCTTTCTTGTAGGGTGGATTTTCTTTACGGTTAATAAATGAAACCCCTATTTATAAAAAATAGTTCTCCTTGAAGGTAGATTATTTGATGGATATTAAAATATTTCTTAAAAGCTATCAGGTTGTCCGTTACTTGGTGTCATAGCTTCTACCCATGTTCCACGTTGTCTAGTAGTAGGAAAATATAATTTTGAGTGTAAGGTACCGCGTTCGATTTCGATCACTGTTGAAGAGTCAGAAATAGATATTGTATTTCTCTAGGACCGTTATACCAGATGGATGCTTTTGGGTTTTCAGGGTTTTCTCCATTGCGAAATGGAAATCTTTGTGATTATCCACTACTCGGTGTCAATGTGGTTTTCTTGATATGTATACAGAAATACAATAATAGATAGTGTATATTTTTAATCCTATTAATTATCGAAAAATGAAGCGTCACACACACATGCAGAAAAGAAAGTAGTTTAAATTACAAAAACGCTGAAATCTATACAACAAAATTTAGACATTTTTCCACAAAATATTGTTAGATTTTCTGAATTTTGCCTTTGTTCAGCAAATTAACCAAAGCATATTTAGCCAGACTTTAAGCCTATCATATGCAAGAACTTTTCTCATAAGTAAATTTAATTTTTATTGTTGTTGCTGTCGTGTTCCAGCTAGACTGGCAATATGGGGTGCGCTGCTCCACTTTTCCAACTGAACCATATTTTGGTGTGGAGTCCGACTTCTTCAGTACACAAAAGCCATAGTTACCCGTTTATAGGGTAGGCAACCATTCACTCCACATTCATGCAAGAAAAGGAAAAAGACAGGATAGATAGAGAGAGAAAGTACAACCACGCCCAAACCGGGATTCGAACCCAGGACCTCCCTATCCACAGTCATACACGCTGACCACTAGACAAGTTGGTCGGCAAATTTTTATTAGAACTCCAAATTAGAAAAGTCTAAATACCGAAATAATAACACTTCTGAAATTAAAAAAATGTCTGACTGAAAAACCAAAATTTTCTCTAAAGAAATAATGTTGAAGAAATGAACATAAAAATTATAAGAAATATTTAAGAAATTAATCTTTCCCTACATATATGCATATATATACAGAAGAAGCTAATGTATCATCCCGCTTTCTCATTCATAAATGTATGTTTAGCAATAAGTTTTAAATGTATATTAATTTACCGCGCATATAAATATTTTTTACAAATTTTGAGAAAAATACATAGATTAAAGCATAAAGGTGTATAATTTGAAATATCGAGATTTAAGCATAATTAAAACAATAATTTTTGTCAAAAATATAATATTTTTATTATTTTGAAAAATAATTCTCGATTCTGCTGATATAACATTAAGAAATCTGCTGATATAACATTCTGCTGATATAACATTGAAAAATATTTTTATTCACATTTGGGAAAAATATTTTTCTTCAATTAAACATTTTTATTTTATTAGAAAAAATATTTTCAGAAATATTATTTAAAAAAAAATGTGGATAAAATATAAAAGCATTGCACTCCATAGTGCCTATCTATTTTATTCGGAAAATTTAATTTTTTTTATTTTCGTGTTTTATAGAACTATTTTTAAATAATTATTGATAGTTGTTGCTATTGAAATGAGTACATTTAGTAATATATTCCGTCGCTTTATCGGCAATACCTGGTTATAGGTGTAAATATTTTGTAGTTATATTTTTACACAATATTATAATAGAAAAAATATTTTTTTGAATGAAATATTGAGAGATCGCATAAAAACGTTATATTGAAACTTTGTTATAAACAGTTCGTTGTACGGAGAGTAAACCGTGTTGACATGGGAATCAGGCGGAAACGGCGGTAATCTCCCGACATCGATTAATGCCACATCCATGTTCATAAACTTCTGTCTTTAAGAACAGTGTCGATAGATGGCGCTGCGGGTGGGGAATGCCATCAGGCAACTTTGTACATAAACGGCGGGAGCGAGATGACGAGCGAGTATTCCGTTTTTGATCAGTGCAAGGGATGCAGCAGGATTGTAGCAGACGATTTTCTCGCATCGGATAGGCGTCCGGAGGACTGTAGGAGGCGGACAGCATGATTACAGTCATGCTGGCAGCCTGGTGCTGCTGCATGGGGTTGGGTGCTGGGTACCGGCACCACCCCAGGTACCCATGGGCGCCCGGAGAGACCAGGATCCGGCATCACCGAGGTAAATTTGTTTCCCATTCCGTTTCGAAATATTGACGAAAATTTGTTCTGCCCTGCGGAAGCACTAGTTCATACATTTGAGTGATTGGCAAGGAACTCGGTCACGGTTACCGTTTGAAATAGGGTTATTTAAGACGGTGAAAGTGATTCATCTTACTGTAACAATTATTCGATTGAATGAAATATTCTTGAGTTCCATTTGTCGGTAAATTTTTTTGCCAAATTCGTGTATCATTCCCTAATACAAAATAATTTCACGAATCTTTTAGGAAAAATTTTAAGTTTTATTCACAATTTAAGCATTCTAAATACTTGCCCTTTTAATTTCTTCTCAATTTATGTCCTGAAAACAAGTTTTATTAGATCAATTTTTAGTTAAAAATTAAAACAATGTAATATGTGTTTCAAAATTCAATATATTATTTTAAGAAAAATTTTATAATGAATTTATATTAAAATTATGTATTTATTACTTGCTGAATTTATATGAATTTTCTTTGTAAATTTTCATGCATGCATTATCGGAAAATGCATTAAGAATTTATTTTAATTAAAGAGAATTATCCAATGAGGATTCGCTTTGGAAATTTTCTTAATACCTGGATATTTTCTCAATATATTTACAGCAGCATAAATATTTTTAGTTAAATTAATTTTTAATTTTTTTAAAATAATTTTAACAAACAACTTTTAAATTAAATTTTAAGAGTCATTTATAATTTTTTTAAAAATAAAATGATGTAAATAAATTTATTACTTTAAATATATATATCATATTAATAAATACAAGCTTATTTTTTATAAAAATAACTAAAATAAAAGGTAAATCCAATATGCTTTATAAGATTTTTATCATAATCAAAAAAAAAAAATCATGTATGAAATATAATTATTATTTAATTATATTCATAGTTTTTCTCTATCAAAGGTGCTAAATCATTAAATGAGTATATTTATTATTATAATTTTTTTTTTACAAAATAGTAGTTCATTCTTTATTTTTAAAATAAATTAATTAAACGTGTCAATACAATTAATAGAAAATAAGTTTATAGATTCTAAAGGTAAATTTTGAATTTTGTTTCGATTGTTTCGCTTTTTAGTTTAAGATTTTAAATTAATTTTTGTCTTAGTTTTTTTTTAATTTATACTATATGGGAAACTAAATATTAATGTAAAAACAGCGAGAATTTGTTTTGGTTAGTACTCGAATGTGCTTTCATCACTTCATCAAAACTGATGCATACTTTTAATTAAGTATTACATTTAAGTTCGGATGTAAAATTTGAATAATGTGTACAGTATTATTTAACAATCTTGTAACATCTTATATTATGATATGTGATAAAATAATTTTTTTCCACTGACAAAGTTGCGGTAGAAGATATTATTTTATCATATAATGTAATCTAAAAAGCTACAACATTGTTAAATAATTCTGTAAATTATTCAAATTTTAACATATTATTAAATAATATTATGAAATTTAAATAGTTTATGATATTATTTAGCAATATTGTAGTTATTTTATATTACATTATTATGGGATAATATATTATTTCCGTCGACTAAATTTCTTGCAGTATGTTCATGTATGTGTATTGCAGTTGTACTTATTTAATGTTTTTTGGATGTATGATGGATCAAACACTGTTTTTCCACACGTAACTTCTGAATTTAATCTATTAATTTACGATTATATTATAATTAATAATGTTTTGTACCATTTTATTAAATTAATTAACTTAAATTTGGGTCAATTTTTATATAAATTAATGTAAGCAAAATTGAGCGAAATGTTTCGAATTAATCTCGAAAATAATATATTTTTTGTTTTAAAAAATTTTGCGTGAAATATATTATTAAATAAAAATGAGTACAATAATAATTGCGATTATTAAAGTAAACACAAATACAATCGTAATATAATAAATGATGAAATTAATTATTCATAATGCTTATTAATCAAATAGTAATGATTATACAAATAAAAATATGAGAAAGCAACATATTAATAATGATTGTGATAATTTCTAAATATTTGATAATTATAAAAATTAGTGATAACATTGGAAAAAGCAGAGAAAAAATCACTTAATGATAATTGACCATTAAATATATCGTTATAATGATGATAATTAATTAAAAACAACCAGCGTGAATGTTAGAGTAATAAAACAGTGGGAAATCATGAATAAAAATTACTCTTCAATGAGATTAATAAAATAAAAATAACGGCAATGAAAGCAATAATTAATAGTATTTGAGTCTTCGATGTTCACGTTAATTTTGATAATGATAAAGATACCTATAATAATGATAATATTCGCATTGATTAGTGATTTACAAATGAAAATAATTCTAGTAACTTATTATTACTAATAGTAAAAATATAATATTTTATAAAATAATAAAAGTTATAAAGTATAGAATTTAGATAAGATTATAAAATAGGTTCGATTGAATGTAATTAGTCTCAATACAGTAACAAAAATAAAACTTCGCAACAATGAAGCCAATAATAAGCAGAATAAAATAGGCTTTCTCGATCCAATAAAACTGATGTTGAATTCAAAAATTACCCAAAGCGGAAGAAGTGGATTCCATTTTTTATTTCCTAAGGGCCACAGACGCAGATTAATGAGTCCAACATCCATAAAATGGGAGCTGAGTTCCACAATGGGATGAGGGGGCAGCAGGAGAAAAAGACTCCAATGAAAACGAAACAGGATTGTCCTCCACCCCCACAATGACAGCAGATGAGTCAGGAAAGAACGCTCGTTCAGGAGGACCCCCCGTGTGTCCTTCTGTAGTCGGTGTCCCAGCAGGACATGTCATTCTCACGCCAAGAGACCCGCGGGAAGATTTCGTTTGCGTTTAATAAACTTGATTCTCGTGGAGTAAATGGTTGGGGGTGGTATTGGGCAATTTTCGGAAGATGGCTCTAAATGTCATTAACTAGTTAAAACAGCTCATAATTTAATGTAAATAAGATAATTAGTTGGGTTATATTTTAATTCGAAGGGCAAAATCTGTTGAGTTAATCATGGAATCTTTGATTAATTTGTAAGATTAGTTTTAGTAGTATAATATCCACCTCTTCATTCTATTAATTGGTTCATTTTTACTAGCAGTAACAATTTTGTTTTATTATCCTTTATTAATCTCAAAAAATATCTGTAGAACATATTTTGTAGAATCATCACTATTTGTTTGTAGAATTTAAATTACGTTTAATAGAAATTTTGATTACAAATTATTCATTTAAATTATTTAGGAACGTCAAATTTTTTGTAGTATAAAGTTTAAATTTTGTAGTATGAAGTCTAAATTATGTTGTAATAAAACTCGCCATTGTAGGAATTAGGTTAAGTTTATTTTAATACATTTCCGAATTCTTATAACTTCTGACGTGATCCAATAATCTTCTTGTCTAGTGATTGGTTGAGACAACTATCAATCAATCTGCCTTAACCAACTCATCAAATAAAAATCTTGTAATAATCGTAAAAAAAATTTAACTACGGTTGACTGATGAAGTTGACATCTGAGCTGGTACTTTCCTCTTCATATATCACAAAATCAACCAAGGATTATTGAAATATTCGGATCATTTAAAGTGTATATACCTATTGATTTTCTCCGGAAAAGTGTCTTCGACTAGATTTATTTTAGTAGTACTTACTAGTTAAGCGATGATATCGTCATCTCTGCGCTTATATATGAAATTTTTCATTTTACCGATTTGATTTTATATTTCTTTCAAATATATTTATATTAGTTATTTCTTAAATATGAAATTTATAATATGAAAATATTGAATGTATGTATATTTTTTTAAATCTTACAATTAATATAATAATATTAAAAATGACTAAATAAAGGAAAGTATCATATATGTAAATAAATGAATGTGTTAATAATTGTTGTCCCAAAATACTCATGATGTTTGATTTCCGAATTGGAAAACTTCAAGTAAATAATTTGACGATATATGCAAATAAAAAAAAATATTTTTTGGAATTTGATTTTAGCCATCTTTATTTTAAGTTTAAAAAACATAATGTGCTAAAAAATTTATTAAAATAGTAAAAAATAAGTTTTGATTTTTTTTTTTTTTTTTTACACAAGGTTGAGGAAAATTCTCTTGCCAGAGGAAACTGTGACAAGCAAATTCCAAATGAATGTTTTCTTCCCATTGTAGCCTAGCATGTACAAAAACAACTTATACAGGGTGAAAGCTAAAAACTGGTGACAAAATATTAATAACTATTTTTAGGCGACGATTTACGTGTTGATAAGAAACTATTCTTTATGTTCAACTAACTAAAAAAGACATAAATAAAAATCTGAGTATGTTCAACTTTTAATCTTTCTACTTTATTTGCAAAAGCTCACGTATCCAGCTATAAAACAATTTCTTTACGGTATTCTTTAAAAATTGTAACTTTTTATAGTTCCTTTTTAGAGGATCATTTTTCCATGTTTTAAAAAATACATCCTCTTAACTAAATTGATGTATTAAAACTGCAATAGAAGTTCAGTCTAATCCTATCTTTTATTCCTATATTTTCCTTTTGGCGACAATCGGATGCAGTCGTAAAGCAACGTAAAAATAATACTTAATAAAAATGGCGACAATTTCGCCTATCATTGTATTTGGTAATAAAATTGTGTATAAAATAAAAGTGCTTCTTTTTTTCTAAAAATAATAAACATGAAGGATATATACTAAATAGTTATATATTAACTAAATTAGTATTTTATCTTGCCCTAATACCAATAAAACTGTTAAAGAATGAAGGATATATTGTAGCTGATTCACTAATTATACTTTTATCTTTAGCTTATAGTTTGTAGTAGTATGATAATAATTAATTATTAATTATAGAATATATAAATATTACATAAAATACGTATGTATATACATTATAAAATATAGTATAAATTCTAAATTTCTAAAAGCAAGTAAATAATATTTTGCTGAATCAGTGATTTAATATTACAAATTATTATTATTAAAATAATAATAGGTATTTAGTATTATAATATTGTTGTAATGGTAATGTTATTACAATTATAACTTGTTATGATAAAATTAAAATCCTGTAATATAAGCAATAAATTAAGTATTGTTTTAAGTAATCACATTATTATTTATGTAACAATACTTAATAAAATGTAAAAATGATTCCTACTCAATTTATAGCATTTGTTTCATAACATACGCTCCAATATAAATCAACATATTCCATAAAACTAATGAATTAGAAATAGCTAGTGAATTCGAATGATATATAACCTCTCAAGGAATATCAACTTTATCATTACTTTGTTTATCATGTCAAAAATTTATACCACAAGAAAACATCTTTCAAAGGGTATTTAATAAAGTAAGATGATTGCTATTTTTTATCCTCTGTATAGTAACTGAGTTAGTAATGTACAAACATAAATACCTCACACGAAGAAAATGAAGAAAATGCAACATACACTTAGAAAATGAACATAGAAGAAAATGCAACATAATTTAAGGTAATTAATATATTTCCGATGGATAAATGAAAATAAATTATATCAAATATATATGTATACATTTTTACTGAACATTGTTCCTCTTTTCCAGATACTAACAAAAATAAAATTCCTTAATTCGCGTTAACAATTTTGTTAGTTATTATTTCCCTTGACTTATTTAAAGAGTTTTCAATTCTTTATGTGTAGTTTATTCATTTTTCAATTAATCAGCGTATCGTAAAATTAAACAAAAAATTATTTAAAGAATAACTTTGAATATTATCGTAAATGGCAATATTGATTGCAAAAAATAGTTTTGAATTTTAATTTAAAATTATGCATACTTTAAACTAAAGTAACTTTAAAGTAAAATTAAATTTTTTAAAAATTTAAATGTATATACATAATATTATATATATATATATATATATATATATATATATATATATATATATATATATATATATGTGTGTGTGTGTGTGTGTGTGTGTGTGTGTGTGTGTGTGTGTGTGTGTGTGTGTGTGTGTGTGTGTGTGTGTTAATTATTATTTATTATTCATATACAAGATAACCGGTCATATATTTTGTTCTATCATTATTTTTAATTTTCTGGTAAGTATTTATGTATTATATAGTAATAATAAATGTATGTAAAATGCATAAAACAAAATTACAGAAATTAACGTATCTTACATTATTAATTAGCGAAAGGGCAATTAATGTTATTATAAAAATGCTTTACATCATTTTTCATTTAGTACTACAGGAAAACCATTCTTTACAAGATTTATAATGAAATTTGAAATGAATAAATTGGCAGTAAGAGGAATACTTTGAATTTGCTCATAAGGCAACATTTGGTATACTAATTCTATTTCTATTACCACGAAAAATAACTTGGACGATGTGTCTACTAAAAATTCATAATTTTTAATGTGAAAATGATTCTTTTTTTAGATAAATATGTTTAGAACCTCATTGTGATGCATATAAAAAGGATATGACTATTCATTGAAAGGATAAAATGGAACCAAATTTTCGAAATATTTCTTATATTTCTAGGTTAGGTATTTTCGTGGTTATTTTAACATAAGCGAAAATACACACATTTACATTAGACGCATATTAACACTATTTAAAAGAATCACTAAAAATATTTCTTATTGATAAATAAAACGTCATTTCCGCTTAATTTGAATTTAAAATTTATTGTTAAATATATATCAAGGTAAATGTAACGATTGGAACATATGTAATAATGTTCATTAAAATAATTCTCTTTCTGACTGACATCTTTCCATAAATATTTCAAAATTCTACAAAAAATGATCACATTTAATGACTTCTAAAATGAAGTTTTATATTCATAATAAATAGTTCAAATGAACTATAGTGGGCAAAAAGTCCTAGTACATTAAGACCTTGGTACAAATGGAGTTCGGATTCCCTGCCCTGTACCTCCTCTTTGCTTTCCGTTGATTCCCACCCCCGCCCAAAGAACGGACAGATAGCAGAGCTATGATTTTAATGCATGGACTCCCGCCAATCGATATAGCATTCCACCAACACTGCTAATTTGCATATTTGCTCGCCGGCCTACCCCAGTCCTTTCCATTTTCGGAGCTCCCCCCCCCCATCACCAAACCCTCCCCGCGGACAAATGCCGGACAATAATCAGTCCCTAATCCCCCGGCGTAATTATATTTCGAAGAGGTCTCCTAACGTAAACAACGTGGAAAAGTCCACTACTTCGGAAGGATAAATCTTTAAACCCCCGCGAGTGTTGACGTCTTCTTCAACGTCGCCGGCGTCAGAAAGCGGCGTTAATTTTATTTACAAAACTTCCAGAGTCGGCGGTGCCGAATATGTCAACAGCATCTCGCCGGCTCACACAAAAGAAAACGGCCGTAACATTTCTCTAGTTGCTTTAATACCCTTCCAAATGGTGGAAGGAAATAGTTATCGCCTCATTTTTGAGTTGTTTGATTCTGAGTTTCAGCCTCTTTCCCCTTTGGGTTCTTTAAGTCGGATTAATTTTTATTAACATGATAATGAATACTTTTCTGCTACAAGAGAGCTTGGTGGTTTCCATTATTAGCTTGATTATTGTACAACTATTTTATTTTAAGCAAATTTAATACGATGAGAGAAACTTGGCTTCGATTGGCGGTTTTAATTTATTGTTTCATTGATAGTTACTTATTTTCCATAATGAATAATTTTATACTACTAGGGAAATTTTATTTATTATTGGCGAAATTTTATTCATCGCCAAGAAAGTAACTTATGTAATACATTGTTTTATTCTGTTTTATGATTTAAAAAAAAATTCGAAAATTATTCCAATGTCATCAATTATAAACTACCATCTAATTTATTTAAGTACTTTTTCTGCTACAAGAGAGTTTAATGATTTTTATTCATAGTTTGATCATTTTATAATTAATTGATTGCTGACCGATGGCTGTGTGGTTAACGTTCCTGACTCCTGAGCTGTTGGTCCCGGGTTCGAATCCCGGTTCGGGCATGGATGTTTCTTTCCTTCTCTGTGTTTCTCTGTCTTTCTTCTGTGATGTTGTATGAATGTAGCCCACCCTATAAACGGGTTTGTGGTGGTATGGCGCGGGCAATGAAACTCGCCTCCATAACTTGGTTCACTGGTGCCCGCTCGGTAACGACAAATGAGTAGCAGTCTCTGCCTTGTTTTGGCATAGGGTTTGTCACCCAAGTGCCGTTGGAAAAAAATAATTATTTTATTTTAAACATTTTCATGCGATTAGAAAAAATTGGCTATTATTGGCGATATTATATATATTATTGATAGTAATTTATTTTTAACAAAGGATAATTTTACACTACTAGGTAAATTTTATTTATTATTGGGAAAAATTTATTCGTCTCTTATAAAATTGTTTATGTAGTAAATTGTTTTATTCTGTCTTATGGTTGTTGAAAATTTTCGAATATTATTACATCCTAATCAAGTACCTTTCATTATGTTTATATAAAAAAACTTCTATTTAAATTGATTTAAGTGATAAATTAAAATTCAGCGATTTTATTAATTACTATTGAAATTTAAGTGATTTATACATCGGTAATCTAATGCCTAAATGACACAGGTGCCGTAAAATCCATGATGCCAAATTCTGAGATTGGCGATTTTTTGGCGGATTTTTTATTGTCTGGCAACCTCGTTTTTATTACATCATACACTTGGAGACCAATAAGAATTATGCAAGAAATTATATTTTGGTAACCTTAGTATTTACGTCATCGCACAAGTCACGATACGGCATCTTGGCAATATTTCTTCATCGCCAAAAAAATTCGGAATTTGGAATCATGGATTATACGGCACTTGTGCCTAATTCTTAATTAGGTATTCTTCTGTTTTCCTAATTCTAAACGGTAACAAGTTGAAAATTCTGCGTTATTCTATTAGTAAAATTTTAAAATATCATCAGGAATCGCTATTGTTTCAAAGTATTGCTATATACTTTTTATTGCTAAAATTCAAGTTATTTATACCTAGGGATTCTAACTCAAGTATATAAATTATTATTTCTTCCCTTATCATAATGCTAAAAGATAACAATTAAAAAATTCAGTGTTATTCCATTATGGAAATTGAAAATATCTTCAAGCATTGCTATTGTTTCAAAGTACACCGAAGAAAAAATATATATTAAATGTATTACAGTGCTTGTATTTATATCGATTTCTGCAGTAATTATTCTAAATAATATATCAGTTTTAAAATTATAATAAAAATGCTTATAAATCTAAAATAAAAGGGGAAAAATACAACAGCGTAATTGTTATACATTAAAACAGCACAGGTGCTGTAGAACCTCGGACCTGTGGCTTGGGAGTGTGAAATGGTACCAATTAACCACCGGGCTTCGTTAAGCTAACTAAACCTAAATAAATATTGAAATTAATTTATATTAATTAACTTCATGGTTGAAAACTAGAGAAATTGATGAATTTATAATGATTAGAAAAAATATATAAACTTTAAAAGTGATAGAAACTTCATAATGATCAGATATTTACTGTCTGCAGCATTAAGTAAATATAAGGAACCAAAACAAATGAAAGGTAGTCTAAAATAGTCACAACAAATACAGGAGAAGCTGCATTTCATAGAGAGTACGCTGTTTTTACTAGTCGCAAAGGAGGAAACCTGGAAAACTACCAAACACTTTATTTTCTAGTATGTGTGCGGAAGGAACAGATACAAAATTTTTCTTCCGTTGTACAGGGACATCTGATTTAAAACAGCTTACTTCCACAACTAATCGCACAAAATTTATTATTCATATAATATACATCTATAAATTTTTTTGTACTTGCATTGCTATTTTTTTATTTGTAATTTTCTTAAGAATAAATTAGCTGATGAAAACAGACAGTATTTTTAATCATTTATTTCTCAGACAATTTAATTTTTTCCAACCAAGAAACTTTTTTTCTATTCTAAGTTATACTCCAGATAAAAGAATTCTTTTCAAATGGAACATTGTTAAATAAATTAACTTTTGTAGTCTGCTTAACGTAGCTTTAAAGTACAATAGGCATAAAACAAAGAATTTAATACATTAAAACTAACCGTTATTGCATAAAATTGATATAATTTAATTTCTGTAATGGTTGTTGAGGCTGTTAGTATTAAAATTCGTGCATTTGTCAAAAATTTCACCCTTATTAAACCTGTAATTAATCTTAATTTCTAGATAAATTAATTGTATATTTATTTTAAGTAAAATTATATATATATATATATATATATATATATATATATATATATATATATATATACATACTAGAATTATTTTATCTGCACAAAATCCTTTCTATATATGATATTCTTCTAGTAATTATAATTTTGTTATAGGATTTTATTTTTAAAGACAAGTTAAATATAAATCAAAATAAAATTAGCATTTAATTGAAATTTTTGATTATTTGAAAATGTATTTCGACATTAGGAAAAACAATATTTTCGAGAAAACGCTTTTCTTCTTACGTCAATGTAGACAATTATAGATTTTTAGCGTTAACCGTTTTACTTTGCGTGTCTAAATTCCGTTTTTATTCTTAATACAAGACCAACGATTAAATCAGTGTTAAGCACGATTAATAGCATGTAGATGTGTAAGATTAATCTATTACGTAAACCAGATTACTATCGAAGTTAGATGTTTACAGAGTAGTTTGAAAAAGAAACATGTTCGAAATTAAATTCTTTTGATTGGCAAGTTCCTAATTTATTGTTTTTATAAAATATAAATAAGATATTTCTAAAATAAATGTAATAAACTTTTCATTATTTTCATTTTATTTTTCTTAACAGTACAAGGGAAAAAAGCGATGAAAAATTTTCCTTTTCCCTCGCTTAAATGCTTTAAAATCTTATAGGTCGCTGTACTTCCTTTTGTAAGAGATAAATATGAATTCCTAAAAAGGGAAAAGATTCTCAAAATAGCCCCTAAAACTCCCGTTTATGAGGTCGTGAAGGGATTTACCTGAGCGCCGTTCCATCATACGCATAACTCTCTACTCTCTTGTCCTAAATTCTTCATAGCACTGTTTGAGTTTTCCCTGCCCACCGTCAACTTATCCCTATTTATCCCTCGTTTCTATGACGGATGAGGTGCTATAAAAGTTTCGTACTTAAACCAGGATATTGTTCGGGATTTTTCTTCGATAATATACAACCATACTAAATGGGACGTTACAGAAGCGTTGTTTTTAAGAAAAAAAATTATCTTGTGGGTTTTAATTTAGATAATAAACGTAACAGTTTTATGTGGTATAAAATATTTACAATTTTAAGAAACGCTTTATAAATTTCATGATGAAAAAACTGGAGCAATATTGGTTGATATATAACTACAGTATCATTACAAATAACTTCCATTTTGGCTGAAATCTTGATAAAATATTTCTGAGAAAACTGATGCAAATTATATATATATATATATATATATATATATATATATATATATATATATATATATATATATATATATATATATATATATATATAAATATATATATATATATATATATATATATATATATATATATATATATATATATACTAATGACGCTTGGACAAGTCAAGCTCATTATGCCTTAGCTATGGGAATTTCAGTCAGTAGGGTGCGTCTTTTGTTTTTAATCAGAGCACCACGAAGGTGAAAGTACGACTTTGTTCTTTAAATCCTCCAATAGATGGCAGCACCAGAGTATCCACTCCCTTTATTTTTATTTTTTTGACATTGATCTGAAGAGGAAGAACTTTTTTCCAGACATTTGCACCCATGGTAACTGCTCAACGACCGACCGCAGGATTCTCGATTCCACGATTTAACGAGCACGTATATAGCATATACTCGGTGGGTCTTTGGCTGCATTGGAATCGAACCCCGCTCCTCCGGACGGAAAGCAGATGCCCTAATCACTAGGCAATAAGGTAAAAGTATGAGAAACTTTCAAGGACTAACTTGTTCAGAAACGCATTCCGAGCTGTTTTGATGCTTTATTGAGAATCTAAACAATTAGCTAAGCCACCTTATTGTCTTCCGCGCAATTACCTTCCTGGTAGACTTTTAATTGATAGTATGCCATTTTCACGTGTCACAAAGGAGGAAACCAGGAAATCTCCAAAGCACCCATCCCAAAATACGTTCATACAGAAAGCAGAAACGCATATTAGTCTCCTGTTGTTTAGTAGTGGCTGGGCTTAAACCCTGAACGCCGAGGCCTAGCTTTGGAGGCTATTATCCTACTTCTAGGCCTCGACGATGAACTAACTGTGAAAAGTTAAACATCAAATGCTATATAAATTCATATTAGTTGTTATAGATATTTTGACGCGGTATACGAACCCAGTTGATAATACTGATTTACAATTCACTTCAATATGCTTAGATACGATCTGATTATTTATATTCCGCTTCATGTAGTTTTGACAAAAATTAAAAAGAGAATGCATTAAAATTTAAATTGAATGCTTTGTTTCTTTTTTTTTTCAGGGAATGTTTTATTTGTTTCTAAAATAAACTGCTTATTAGCAATTTCGCATTTCAACCCCAGACATAAAAGCAAACGATACTTACATACTTACTATAAAAACGAATTATTGGAAGAAGACATAAAAAAGGGAGGAGTGAATCTCGGTTCCCCCTGCCTTTACACAAGGGGAAGCCCTATCCCAAAATCAATTAGGCCTCATAAGAGATGTTAAAGTAAACCACTCAAAATCAAATCAACCGACGTTCTTTGCGTTCTTCTTCTCGAACGGAAAAAGAAAAAAAAAAGGAAAAAAAAGTTCCAACAAAAGGAAATCCGGGGATGAGGGGGTGCAGGCGATCGCGTGCTGTACGTCACTATACGACACGCTTCCATCAATCTGATTGGCTGGCGACGGCACGTTCTTCATCACTCTCTGGGGTCGTTAGGGGTGTGGGTGGGGGAAGAATGAGAATCGATCCCCCTACATAATTTTTCTTTCTCTGGACTCTGAGATAATTGCTCCCGTAGTATGAATGGTATTTCGTCAGAAATTTTAGTCCCGTTCCTTCTCTCTCTTCATGCTTTGGCTACAAAGCGAATCGCGCCAATTAAGGAAGCGTTGGCGACTTTTTATTTTCTTTTTTACTTCTTTCAAATTAAAACGTTTTTGAGATGTTGCAACTGTCGAATGTTTGAAGTGGCTTAAATGTAGCGTAAATGTTCTTTTTTTATTTTTATTGTTATTATTTTATTTGAAAAAGTGAGTATTTTTTAAATGAATAAAAAAAAAAGATTTTTTAAAATCGTGGAAGATTTATGAGTCTTACTGTCAGAACTTTAAATACGACAAAAAAAAAAAAACTATCATTTATTTTTAAAGTCAGACAATTTTAATGACTTATATAGCAATAAATACTATTATTGAATTTATTTATTAAATAAATAATAATTTACGAGCAATATCGTAGGAATTATTACTCTATTAAAATCTGTGTTAAACAAGTATACTTAACTAAAACTAATTGAATAAAAAAATCACAAATATCCTATTATGTTCGGTCTAAATTTGTACATAAATTTGTACTCGGTCTAAATTTGTACAAATTCGTACATTAATTTGAAATTTATATAAAAATTTATTATATAAAATTTTAATTTTGTACATATTTGAGTTAAAGTTCGAAAATAATATATGAAAAAATATGTAAATGCTTTAACATATATATTTCAATTTAAATATTTGAAAGTAGTTAAAAGTATCAAGCTCTGAAATTCATATATGCGTTAAATTACTTTCATAAAAATGGAGGAAAATTTCTCAAAATCATTTATCAAATCGTATATTACCAAGCTTTGTAATTTTCTGTTATACCTCACTAAAAATATACATATTTCTTCATAGTAGAGTAATTTCAAAAAAGTAATTTTGAGAACTAGTTAATAATGTAGCATGATGTTAACGAGCAATATCATCATTAAATGCTGTTTTACTTTTATTAACTAGACTAGTTAGGAAAAATATATTACACCTATAATTTTTGTCAAAATAAATGATCAGGATTATGACTATTAAATACTTCATAGATCTTATTAATACATTTTACGTATAATGTGTCTATTAGCATATTTTAATGAGTAGTTCATAGCCCACTTTCAAAATATTAAATTTGTCTGGTCTGGTCATGAGATCATTTATTAATGAATTTTTTTCTTTTTAACAAATTAAATTTACTAACAAAATTTTATGGAAAATTCTTATTTTTATTACATGCTATCGAAGAGAAAATCAAAACCTCAGATTTTTCACTTAACATATACTTTTTAGAATTTGGGAGTTTTGAATTACCGGTTTTGAAATTACTGGTCCGTTGTATTTTCCTAACGTATAGTGTTACTTCTCTTTTACTGCTTTTTTTCTTCACTCTGTAAGCTTATTTTAAGTTATTCCTCATAAGTTTCTGTGTATATTTGTTGCATTTGATTCTGATGAATACTTCTCTTTAATCCACTAAATAAACCAAACTTAATCGCGATTTTATACTTAGTTGAGAGGTGATGATATCTACTTATGAGGATGTATTTTATTCCTCCAAATCTCTGTTGTTGTTGTTATTTGTGACACGTGGACAAGCGTAGCTAATTTTATAATTTTGCTAGCTGACAGCTGTACAAAATTAAGTCAGTAAGGTGCGTCTTTCGTTTAACCAGAGCACTACGATGGTGGAAGTTAGTTTTTGCTTTAAAACTCCTCCGATAGATGGCACCACCAAAGGATTGAGTCTCTCAATTTTGACTTTAATCTGGTGGGGATAAAATATTTTCTCCAGATCATTGCATCTATGATAACTGCTCAAGGACCTCAGTATTTTCCACACTACAGATTTAACAAGCACATATATCGCATGTACTCAGTGGGTCTTTGGTGGCATTGAGAATCGAAACCAGACTTTTCGGATAGAAATTAGGCTACCAAATGTAAAGATTAGGCTAGGCTAAAGACTAGGCTACCAAATCTCTTCATTAAACTAGTAAACGGTTACTAGAATCTATAAACGTATAACACCTGTCAGACATTTAAGTGAGTCGATTTTCAGCCGAGTAAGTTATTGAATCTCAGACATAATATGGCCTCGTTAGGAAAGACGCGAATAACATGTCCGGAACGCCAGTGGGCTCTAAACCCGACCAAGTCGAAAATTTGCTTTGTTAATTATGGTGACTATGATGCGTAAGGTAAGTAGCGTTTGCAGTGTCCGTCTAATGAAATGATGCATCTGAGAATAGATGACCAAGTCATTTTACATGTTCATTGCTTCTAAAATACGATAACCAATTCGCTTTCGAAGCTATGATGGGAATACAACTAGATGCTCTATCGTAAAAGTTGCATCAACTGCATGCTTTGCCTTTGCAATTATATAATATGCTAAAAATTATTCGGTATTGGAGGAAGAAACACTATCGAGATTTTCCCCAATCAATCCAATGATTATTAAGTGTGCACAAATTTTGACTATGATCTAAATACTGATATTTTTTATATTTACCTCCGTATTTGGAAAAATAATGCTGTAAATTAATAGAATATTTAAAAATAAAATCTGAAATATATACTCTTAATATTGATGACTATTCATAGTGAGATTTTTAGTTTTACTCGCCAATTGGAACTTTTACTACCGCCATCGATGGTGAATTAGAAGCTATTGCCGTGACTATTCAATATCTGTCGATTCGCGACCACTCTGTTGTAACAGCGGTCATATTTTCATATTCTAAAAGTGCGCTTCAACCCTTTTTAAATAAATAAACTATGTCTCAATAAATTTTTGAGGGTAGGCCCTTGCTTACGCAACTGGCACAGAGAATTTCATTCCAGTGGATTCTTGTCCATTGTGAAAGGATGGGCTGATTCGTTGGCTAAGAAGACAGCTTGGACAGAACAACGCATCAATCGTCTTCTTTCTTTTCACGCAACTAAATTTTTTATTATTCTGACTTTTAGAAAAACTCTTAAGCAATGTAGGATTCTTCGCTCAAGGTATAAGAGATGGAAGATTCTGGTCAGGAGAGAAATGTACCGAATTTTCCGAGAAAGACTGTGGTACCTTTATTTAGAGGATTGACTGGACTTTAAGTAGAGCCCACTGCATTCGCTGTAATCGACGATCCCAGATGACTTTATTTAAACTTTCCAGCTTTTGCTAACGATATTCAAGTGTAAGCAATTCTTTACAAGTTTTTACAAGTTTTTGGAAAGGAAATGGTTTAATCATTTTAGAAGTGGAACATTATAAATACACAGGGTGGTACACAGGACAATTTGTTGTATGATGACATAATTGATCATATAAAAGTGTTTTCAAACAACTTTTCATTTAGGTCTGCAAATGAGTGTCTGGATTTTGATGAACATTAAAATATCCGTCTACGTTCGAGGCTAGTTTTTCTTTAAAGTTAATTCTAATTTTCTTTTGTCTTGTTTTTAGATAAATTATGCTATAAAAATATAAAATTAGCCCAAAAAAGATTTACCTATCGTAATAAAAAATTTTTGTGATGTTGGTTATTTTCTGGTAAAGTTTAGGAAAATTTCATTAAATGGCTAACATTCTACAGAAAACTGTAATGCAGTCTTCATTCTTAATTTAATTTGATGTTTATGTAATCATGCTCTTTGTAATGAAACAAAATCTGAGAAACACATTGAGTGATAAAAGAAATCAGGTAAAAATATATAGCAATATGGATATTTTGCGAAATTTTACTAAGCATTCCCTTTTGTTGTTGTTGTCGTGTGCCAGAGCTAGGCTGGCAATATGGGGTGCGCTGCTCCACTTTTCCAACTGAACCCTATTTGGTGTGGAGTCCGACTTCTTCAGTACACACATCCCATAGGAACCCATTTATAGGGTAGGCAACCATTCACACCTCATTCATACAAGGAAAGGACAAAGACAAGATAGATAGAGAGAGGAATTACATCCATGCCCGAACCGCGATTCGAACCCAGGACATCCTTATCCGCAGTCAGGCACACTGACCACTAGACAAGTTGGGTGGCAAGCATTCCCTTTTAAAATAGTTTAAAGGAAAAAAAATTCTTCATGTATTTTCAAAATTCTGTTTCATTTCATGGTTAATAGTTTTAAAACATGTTGGCAAAGCTTCATACAAATATTTTCAATATTATTTGAGATATCATGTTAATGGGGAGAGGATTGGAGATTTTGTCTCTTGCCTCCCAGTAATGCTTCGGGAGAAGATTCTTACGTCGAGCAGGCAGTGGAGAAGATGCGGGGAGTCAATCCTTCAGAGCTGCACAGATTGCATATTGGCGAAGATACAAATTTGAATCTATGGAGATGGTTTTGAAGGTTGTCATGTCCAGTGTTAAAACGGAATTCAGCGATCGCTCTACGATTCGGCCATTGCACAAATTTGGGATACCATTCTTACAGAACTTACGAGAAATACGATCGAAAAATTCTTCCTGGGCTCGTATTTTGGTAGATCTTTTAATAAGATTTTTAATAATATGAAAGAGCAAAAGACGAGAAATGTTCTTCTTGATTAAGGCGCTCCTTTTAGCTAGAAACTCCACTTTTTCGTTATCTGGAACACCAATGGGCGAAATAGTAAAAATAAATAAAACTACCAATTTCTTTTGCTACTTCCGATTTGAAAATGCAATTTTCTGTTTCTTTCAATCAATGTTTCCTTTTTCAAAAGTATTTTAAAAATCCTGTATCTTAATTTCTATTTGACTTCCAATAAAACAAAAAACTTTTTTTTTTTAAAAAAAAAATTGCAAAATTCTGAGTACTACATTCACAAATAAAACAAAAATGACACTTGTAATCGAAAGTCATCTTTTCAACATAGACAGTTATCTTAAAATGTAATCTCTTCCAAAGAGGCTGGGTGTGTTTCCAGAAACTATTACCTATTACTTCCTATTTACATTACTTTATATTTAAAATACTGTCAATTCCTAAGAATGATCAGTAATAAAGATGTATTCTTGAAGGATGTGTGTAAGAAAATGCGTGCGTCTTATAGGTTGGAGCATTTTATACAAAGATTATATATATATATATATATATATATATATATATATATATATATATATATATATATATATATATATTGTTTACGATGAAAACGAAAGGAAAACTTATCCAAAGAGGGAACATCAAACCAATGGGGAAAGATGAGAGCAGCAGACATGGGAAAAAATAGATCCAAGGAAATGATATTCTGGTGTTCATCTTTGTGATTGAAAGTAAACATGGAGTCCCTTCCATACAAATCTTCTTAAAATGATGATGAAAAAGAGTACACTTAACCCACGTGCTTGAGGGTTTTGATGAAAAGGAGGAAAATTACGGGTAGAGCATGGTTTCTCCCCTACTGCTCTACACGTAAATCCAGTAGAGCAAATATTGGATCGAAAAGATTGAAAAAGAGGATTTCTATTAAAATTGATTGCTTTTTGGATAAAATCTTATGGTAAAAATCCAAAAGTATGAGAGTGAAGTTGTATTCTTATTCATGGGAATGATCATACTTTATTTAGTAAAGAGATGAGGAAAAAAGCATTTTTTCCTTTTTTTTTAACGAAATAATATGGTAGATAAGGTATTTTCGAAGTATATTAAAGATAAACAGGAATTTTTCATCATTTGGGCTAGGTGCAGCGTATTTAATAAGTTCTCAAAATTGGAATAATGAAATTGGGAAAATAAAAATATTTTTTTCCTTCAGAACACATATCATAACTTTTCTAATTTATTTATGAATGCTACGAGGCATTTATGTAATTTTTTTTATATTTTGCAAAAAACAAAATAGTTTTGCTTTTTTTGTGTCGTCGAGTATGCAAAGTCTGAGTTATTATTTGAATGGTTAGAGCTCAAAACTATTATTCGATTCTAAATTTCATTAATCCGATTCCCGATTCACCTGAATTGTAGTTGCTGGTCAAATTAACTTTCATGGACCACAGATCTACAAGCTAGTCAAAATGGCTTAAAGAGTAATTTTTCGATTTATTACAAGTTTATCGATAGATTTGAAGGTGGCTATAGGCTATAGCAAGGATTGTATTTCAAGCCACATATAAAATTAGTTTCTCTTAAATGGAAAATGAAGCCTGGTGGCTTAGTGGCAGTGTTTCACGCTCCCATGACACAGCTCCGAGGTTCGATCCTCGGGCTGGGCAAGGTTGACTCACCCTTTCATCCCTTCAGTGGGTCGATTAAATGAGTACCAAGCATGCTTGGGAACTAAGCACTGGGGGTCTTACGTTAGGCTGACCACCTAACTGGCACATATGCTTCGCACCCCAGGTCCCTAGGTCATGAAAACAGTTATGGGCACTGTAGGCCTTGCCCACATGGGCTGTCGTGCCATGGAGTTTAGTTTAGTTAAATGAAAAATGCAATTAAGTGGTCAGCATATTTCTCTGTAAACTTCCTCTTATTGAAATGATTTTTCATTAAAATTTATTAAAACTCAAAGCGAAATAAATGCAAATTTCTAAAGTTTTTTAATATAAAATTTTCTAAAATAAAATTCAAAGATCAACATGAATCGGATCAATCAAATCGGGCGTATTGCATTTTTCTTTTTGATCTTAATGTTTTTGTTATAGGATCAACATAAGCTGTTTTTAAAACTCTAGCTACTCGAATTAAAATAAGACATTGATTCTCTGTAATGCATTGCCAGAAAATCGAGAATTATTTTCGTTTCTTTTCTTTTGAGATATCAATTTAGCTAATATATGCGAAAACTGTCCTGAAAAAAAAGGAAAAATTATGACTTTTAGGCTTTAAGTTATGACTTATGCGCTGACAAAAGCTCTTCTCCTACCTTTTACTTTGTACTGCTGTAAGCTGTACCAATAAACAGTACAGTGCCTTTTGCTGTACTCTGTACTTCTTTAGGTATATTGTTGTAATCTATCAGAAAATTGAATTGGTTATACAAATATGTCCCCCTTTCTGAAGCTCAGAAATTAAAGTACTCAATTTTTAGTGCATTTACTCCCCTTTAGTGTCTTAACTCTGCATTAATTTGCCTGTATTTTCTCCTTGAAGTCAACCTTTTTCAACAAATATTTCTTTTGGTTCAGATTACAAATTTTTATCTTCGCAGTCTTCAGAGAAACTCATAATCCTTTTCAATTTTGACATCAGAAGTGAAAAGTTTTAATTATTCAAATAAACTCAAACTGTTAGTTTATTGACAAAATTACAGATGTTGGACCTTTTTTTTAAAAAAAAAATCTTTATTAATTTAGTATAATTTTACTATAATTTCGCTGCTAAGTTGAGTTGTTTGATATCAATAGGAATTAAACTGGAATCACACATAATTTGGAAACTAATATTTCGTTTAAGTAATTTAAAATTGGAAGCAATTAAATTAAATGAAATCAATTTATAAATGTAATATTTATTTCAATGTGATAAATACGGTGACATTTTAATGCTTTACATCGGAAGACTTCATTTGAGATAAATTCCTCCACCAAACTTCATGACGTCATATACGGAGGGCCTTAAAACCACAAATATTTACCAACGTCTAGCTCTGGGATCTTCTGTACGTTTGCACAGATGTGGAGAATATATTCTTGTTGACAGTGTTGATGTGACAGACAGCGATCAGTTTGCTTATGGGGTCAACACCAGGGACGTTGCTCGTCATTCTGAAAGCGACCACCCCTTTGTAATCCACCTTATTATGGTGGGAACTAGCGAGAATTTAATTTCCCCTTTTAAATGTAACTGAACTATATATGAATGGTTATTGGCGTGGCATTCATATCAATGGTTAGTAGGTTTGATTCCCCCTATTCAACTGGGGGTATTTTAAGTGATTTTTACTCTGTTTTAAACCGTGAGTTTTGATAAAATGTGTCCTCATATTTTAAAAAGGGATGCAATGCTATTAAAAATACTAAGTCTTTATAAGGATTTTTTAAATGATTTCATAAAAATATGGAATTTTTTGCAACTAATATTTGCATGTGTTGAATTTTAAAAGGTTTTTTTAAGATTCATTACATAAATTAGAACTCTTTTCATTGGTATTCATATTCACGTGTCGCAGTGGAAGAATCACGGAAAATTTCCAAGAACCCACCTCGTCTGGAATATATCCATCTCTTGTTCAACAACGGCTGGTATTGAACCCCTGAACCAGGACTGATTTTGGATTTCCCACTCAGAAGAGTTTGGTCCGATCTTTAGGTCAAAATTCGCTTTTATTTTATGATTATGTGCGGTAGAAGGGTGGCCCACTCAGATATTGACCTCCTGCCCATGATGACCCTAAACGATTAGATGAGAAGAGATATAAAATATTTATATGTTGTTAGACATGATATTTCACAAATGTTGGGGACAATGCATAGTCATAAATAGTGTTTTTATAGGTAATATAAACTCTAGTCTAAAGTTTCTTTCAAAAAGAATAACACAAAAAAGTATTAAGTTTTCTAAATTTCTTTTTTTGCTACTTTAAAAGATAATCCGTGGATATTTTGTTCGTTTTTATTAATATTCATTCGTTTAAATAATATTATAATTACATCATATTTAATAATTTTTTTTGATATCTTTGTTGACTAATTTGAAGTGTGAGTTTTTGAAAGGCGTTGTGATCTAATTTGCATATGAATGGTTTCCATTAGGTAGTTATATTAGAACTTAAAATGAATTCCTTACTTTATTACGATATTGAAATACTTCTTTTGAAATTCTTTTTTAGTATTTTTATTTTTTGTTCTTGTTCATATCCCCTATTTTGAATTATCGGATTCTCTTAAACTGCATTATTTTGATATGATTATCATTTACGAAAGTAATTATAAGAAGCTATTAAGTATTTTCTAAAAGTAATGAAAAATAAATTTGTATCATGGAAGAAATTTTTTTGATGAATAATTTAAAAAAAAAAAAAACGAAATTTCTTCGTGCAAATATAAGAGTTTTTGTTATTTCTGTGAGGGAAAAAAATCCCTTATCATGTTTTCTAAGGAGTCATAATTGAGATCTTTCCGGGCGTCGTCAAAAAACATCCAGAAAAAGAGGGGAAAGAAATCCCTTCACAATTAATAGAACAAGTGAAGAAACTGTGAACGAAAACAAAAAAAATTCAATCTTTGTGCATAAAATCCCTTTCAAAAAAGGAAGTGTACTAATTGCCGAAAATGGACCCCGCAAAAAATGTCTTTAGATAAATGAAAGAGGATCTTCTACATATAAATTCACATCAACAAAACTTCCCTTTTTTCCCTACGCAATATCCTCTTTCAGGATTTTTTTCCCTTCAACTCAGTTGCCATTCTAAAGACAGAAATAAACGAAGAAATGGCGAGAGGGGAAAAAATTATATGCAAATGTCTCGTATTTTTTTATGAACTCGTAATTTAATTTTCTCGAATTATCGCGTAAGGGAGCTTCTTTAGAATGAATTTCTCAACTCGAACTAACGTTTTGGAATTATTATTAAAGCATCGAACTTTCGAACAATGCATCTTTTAGGATTCGAATAATAAGCAGACGATAAGATTGGTTCAAGTCGCGATGAAAATGTTCGTTTCCAATTAATTCTTTAAAACTAAATGAGTAATTTTCGTCGCTTATTACTCGGATGTTAGGAAAGGAGGCGTAGCTTTTATTTTTGTGCCGGATTCCAACCCTGAGCGAACAGCCATTGTTTGAGCAACGCGGAAATTACAATTTTCAATTAATTCGAATAAAGAGATGAGTTGGGAATCCAGGACTGTGTATCTCCAACAAATCCCCTCCACTAAGTGAGTTAGAAGAATAGGGGGAACACAAAGACGTACATAGTGAATGTCGTAAATTATAGTTGAAAAATTCGAAAATGGCTTTGTTTATTGACTTTTGTCTACGCGTGTATGCGAAAATTATCTGACTTCGTAACAATGGCGACGACCGTGCGTGATTTTGTTGGGAAAATTAATGCGACTCAGTGTAGGTATCCCAACTGTGTGAGGATAATTTCGCGAAGTATTTCAGTTCTCAGTGGATATTATGTTGTGAAATGTTTTCCGCTGCTTGAGATCAGTGCCGATTCCTGGTTTTAATGATTATCTTATAAGTTTTCAGGAAAATATTTCGAAATGTCATTATGTTTATTGGACGATAAAATAACTTCATTAAGTTGTTAGTTCCTTTTGCAACCAACTTCATTAAATTTTCGAACATCTCCTAGCACTTAACTCCTTTATGGGAAATAAACAGATTGTTTGTTAGACCAAATACCAGAGTGCTAACTATTCTACTGATGTTTAGCAAGCTCTTGTGGTTATTAATGACGAATTATTGTTTGCTTTAATAGTCTGAATTGTTAGGTGTTTGGAATACTTCCTTTTCTTTAGCACTTGCTGTTTTATATAAAAAGAACATTAAAAACTTGAAGGATTGAGGCCAAACTCCATGGATAATGAAATAATATTTACTCTCTTATCTGTAAAAAAGATTCATTTCCTGACTTATTAGAAATTAAAATCATATTAATAGTTAAATCCTCATTAAGTTGTGACCTTCAGTTAAGAAGTTAATGGTTTTGATTCGTGTATTAAGCGTGAAAGTTTATATCATCCCAGAAACCATATTAAAATGATAGTCATGATTAAAAATAATAATGTTGTTGTTGTCGTGTGCCAGCTAGGCTGGCAATATGGGGTGCGCTGCTGCACTTTTCCAACTGAACCATATTTGGTGTGGAGTCCGAATTCTTCAGTACACACATGCCATAGGAACCCGTTTATAGGGTAGGCAACCGTTCACACCTCATTCATACAAGGAAGGGACAAAGACAGGATAGATAGAGGGAGAATGTATAACCATGCCCGAACTGGGATTCGAACCCAGGACTTCCTTATCCGAAGTCAGGCACACTGACCACTAGACAAGTTTGGTGGCAAAAATAATAATAGTAACAGTGATTAAGAAAATGGCTTTGCGACAACCAAGCAGCAATTCCTCGTTCCAATCTCAAGTTGTCGATAGTACGCTACTTAAAATTTAATGTGAATGATATGAAATGTCACTTTTGGAAAACTAGGACACTTACTCTATGAAAAAAAGTTTATAGATCTTCGTACTAGGGTTTTGAGAAGTATTTCTAAAAATTCGGAAAGAGCAACAATAACTTAAAATTCCGCGGAAATTTGAATTCTACTTAAATAATGTTAAAATTCTATCTAAAAATTTATCGGAATAACTCTCGAAGGATTTAAAAAGTAAATGTCAAATTTAACTTAATTATACAATATTTAAATTTTAATAAAGTTGTTAATTAATTTTCCAAATTTTTAATTAAAAAATTTAGCATTAATTGAATGTAAGGTCTCTTACAAATAGTATCTTGTGATCTAATATATTTTTTACTAAATTGATATTTTCTCTCAAGTTTGTTGTTGACTATTATACCATGTTTTCTTTTTAAATATTGTTTAATTTAAATATTTTTTAAATGTTCATTTTACAAAACATTTTTCGGTTAAAATATTTCACGATATGGAAACCTTTAATAGTTTATGATTCGGTTAACATGCGCGCGGTTATACCATTTTAAACTTTTAAATATATTCAGTGCTACTTAATATAACTACTTTTCACTCTTAGCTTTTTTAGTATTTTACTTTTTGATACTTTATGCTGGTAAAAATGGGTGGTCGTTCCCTTATGAGCAACATCGCGCTGTGATTTATTTTTCTGGCCCTTTCTTTTAAAAACAACACGAATTAACATCTTTTTAACTCCCCCAACTTTTATGTAACTTTTAGGCAACAACTTTTTAACAAATTACAACTTCAGCAACAAAGTCCGAGTTTCCGAAGGGTTAGGGGGTGACTCGGGGCTTATGGGTAGAAGTGAAAAAAAGCGGAAAATTTCTGGAAGAGAAGAAACCCGATTATGATAATTAGACGGGAGTAGCAAAAGTTGGTCGCTTTCTCAGAAGAATGCAGATGAGTTCGTTTTGGGATGCGCGGGGGAGTTGGAGGATCGCTTCCCGGAAAGTTCTCGATCTCTTACTTTCGAGGGAGGTACGTAATGGACTGCTAAAACAGTTTTTGGCTTTCGGTGGATCATTTTGCTTTTTGGGATGCAGGTGTGGGGTTGCGAAAATCACAGGTCCGTGCTGCAAAGGCATTAACCTGCCCGCATATTTTGGCCGTTTGTACTTCATCATTGTCAGAAAAGATGGCTGCATCTGAATACAGAAGCTTCTTGAGCATTTGTGTTAATTTCTCTGTTATGATTGCACGCTATTTGTATATTATGTAAAGATTTATAAACAAAAGGAAATCACATGAAATATATTTATGAGCTAGAACTCGGGTTATGCTCATATTATCGTATAATATTCAACTGTGATTTATAGATGTATTTAGCTTTTCATTTATAATTTTTCTGTCATTTATCGATCTATTTTTCGCCTTTATTGATCATTTTTTTTCCAACGGCAGGCATTTGAGGCTTGAACCCTATGCCACAACAAGGCTAGAACTTGCTACTCATTTGTCGTTACCCAGTGGGCACCTGTGAACCAAGTCACAGAGGTGAGTAGCGTTACCCGAGCCATACCACCACAAAACCGTTTATAGGGTGGGCCACATTCATACATCATCACGGAAGAAATGATAGAGAATCACAGAGAGGACAGAGAAAGAAAGTAACATCCATGCCCGAACAGGGATTCGAACCCAGGACCCACAACTCAGGAGTCAAGAGCGCTAATCACTCAGCCATCGGTCGGCCCTTTATTGATCATTTTAATAGTAAAAACATCATTTTTTCTGTAACATTAGTTTCTCTAAATTTATAATAGTCTTATAAGAGACTATTGATATAAATTTTATATAAATAACAATAAAATATACTTATTGATAAATGTATTTTATTGTTATTGATAACAAATTTATTTATATCAAATAACACTAAAATAAAATAATTGTATTTTATATCAAGCTAATTATGTAATTAAACTAGTTCTAAGTAAGCTAAGTTGTCAAACTTATTACTGGCCCTAAGTAGTAGCTGAATAGTAAATGTTTTAGTTTTTAGTTTAATACTTAATGAGCTTCAATCCCTCCTTGAGCAAAATATTCATATATGTATTTTTCAGTTGTTATAGACCGCTGTGTTGCCTAGTTGGGTGAGAATGTTCGTTCTAGTTAGTGGAATGTTGTGCGTTTGAATCCACTTTGAAGATCCGCCGTGTTTGCTAATGGTGATTGGGGGTGTGTCGTGGTCGCAATATCCCCCACGTAATGATACCTCTGGGGGTGGCCGGTCAAGTTAGGGAATAATCCAACAGGATCTTGTTTCTTGATTTCTGCTAAGAAACTGTTTTAGAAAAACTGGAATTTGATTCCAAATTTATTACACACACACACACACATATATATATATATATATATATATATATATATATATATATATATATATATATATATATATATATATATATATATATTTATATAAAGATCTTTAAGAAAATTTTCGCTAATATTGGCATCAAAAATTATTTAGTGTTGTTCTTAATATTTAAGTGGTTCCTGAATAAATTTTTAAAAATGTTTACATTTTTTAATTAAAAAAAAATTCTATCTGCTAAAAATACAGGTAGAAAAATCTATTTTAAAAAAAGCAAACCCTTTATCCAAGTATGAAATTCTAAGGCTTAACACTTGCATTTGAATCGGAAATTTAAAAACTTGATTTTTAAATCATTCGTCATTTTTGGCATGAAATGGGTTACTTTTTCACTTGTTTCTTTTATAGTATGTTCGAGAGAAATTAGATATATTGAAAAACACTATTTTTTTTATATAAACACTTTTAAAAAAACACAAAGAAAAAATAATTTGTTCACATATAAAAACTCAGTAAATGATAAAATTTTGTAATTAGCGTTCGTCTTAAGGTGTCTTAGAGACACTATTTTCAGAATGGCAATCTACCACCGTGACGTCACAAAGCTTGGATCCCACTTCGTTCAACGATTCCAGTCGATTTGGAAAGAATGAGAACAGGAAGGGTGGAGGGGGGGAAACGCCAAGGCGGGTGGATTAAGCTCCGAAAATTGATTTCGCAGCCAAAAGCAAACATTTCTTTTCCTAGAACCCTAACTCCGAAGAGTCGATATATTGGACATGAAACTCGCAGATTCGTAAGAGAAACACCCCCTCTTTCTATTAAGTTGTGCACTTCTCTTTTCCACCCTCTTTTTTATACAGCGCCAAGTGCGTGCGCAATAACTTTTTGGTCCTCCTCTTGTCTATATCGAACCAATTTTTTTTTCTTTCCAACCCTACTTTTAATATTTGTTCACAAAATTCAAAAGAAGATACTTTAAAAGCCTTTGAAAGAGTCCGGTTAGTTTTGTGAAGGATGCTGTGATTTGCAGTCAATATATACATATATTTATATATATATACATATAACGCCCCTTTTTCCTTTTTTCCCGTTACTCATTCTTTTATTTCGTGAATGCGAAGTGGAAAAATGAAGTAGGGTGGTGGGGGTTACGTTATGATCTGGGGTGGCATGGTGGTTTTCGCATGCATTTTGGCGTCGCGTGCTTATCGGAAAAGAAATAAAGTTCTCAAATACGAGATATTTTTTAGCGGCTTTTATTGATTTCTAAATATGTGTATGTTGTGGAAAATATACGCTCAACGCTTGCGGTCCTAATTTTTCACTGATTCCGTATTTTAAATCTGATAGTTATTTTGTTTACTTTGCGGCCAGCTTTTAAGACGTTTTTCAATACTCATAGTTTAATCGGAAGCTTCTGAGGAAAAACGTTTTAAAAGTTTTGTAAACCACACTGTGTTTTTGTTTTGTGCACAATGCAGTTTAAAATCGCAATATATGAAATTTTCAACTCTAACTATTAACAAGCGGTTGATGGCTGGGTAGTTAAAAGTTCCTGACTCCTATTGGTTTCGGGTTCAAATCCCATTTCGGGCATGCATGTTCCTTTCTCTGTGTTTCCTTGTCTTTTCTGCTGAGATGATGAATGAATGTGGCTCACCCTATAAGCAGATTTTTAGTGGTGTGCCACGTGTAATGATAGTCACCTCCATGACTTGGTGCACAGGTGTCCACAGGGTAACGGTAAATGAGTAGCAGTTTCCGTCCATGTTGTAGCAAAGGGTTAACCAGTGCCAACCGTTAGAAAAAAAACTATTGAAAAGCCTATTTATCCTTCCATTTTATGGTGTAAAGATATTGTTGGGTAAAAATATATTTGAGGGTGCCCCTTGGCGAGATTGGCGATTTTTGTTTGGCGCCAATTCTGTTCGGGCGGAACGCTGTGCAAACAGTAATGGCGGCCAAAACACAATGAAATTTCAAAAATGATGCGGTAATCACATAAAAAAAGAAAAAATGAAGTAAAGACAAAACAGAAGACCACAAAAATATTGTTCTGCCGCCTCACAATGTATCATTTCACTTGGAGGACATTGCGACTAAGACTTATTTAATATGACACAGCTGCGTTTATTGAACACGACGGATCTTCTGTTAAGCCGAGATTCAAAGTCACTACCACCTGATAATGAAAACGACGCCTTAACCTACCAAATCAACGTTTCTTTTGGTTGGAGAGAGAGGGTAATAATTGTCAATATAGTCTTTTTAAATCACGGCTTAAAACTACCTAGCAATTGACTTAGCTTGGTACCATGGATGGCGGAAAATAGAATATCGAAAATTATGTAGAATAAAATACCATTCAGTTATAAAAAATATGTCAATATAGTTCTTTCGATGTGTTTCTTTTTAGTTGTCATTGTCTAATTGTTTGCTATTTTTTTAAGTAGAATTGGTTTTATGACAGATGACAAAAATTGAGCTCAATTCCAGCTAGATTTAGATTTATAATATTTCTTTTGACTGGCATGGGATTTGTGTATGATTAGATGAACTCTAACTCATATTTAGTCTCAATCAGATATTTTGTGAAAAAATGTTAATGTGGTTTAAATATACAGCTAGTGTTGAACAACAGATACAGTAATTGGATCTATATTTCTACGAAGCATTTAAGTAATTGTTATGCCAATATGCGAATAACATGAGCATTGAATTTATAATGTTAAAATGATTTAGGATTTTTGGACATTGCATAAGGGATAGTGAAGTGAGATGCATAATTTGACATTCCCGAGAGGTTTGACATTTCCGAGTGCAAACTCCTAAAACTTGTAAAATTCCCATGCATCCACCCTATAGTACATTGTTCCCTATGTGGTAAGACAGCTGTCTTCTGAACAAAAAGTCTTAGGTTTGATTTATGCCACTATTGAACAACGGTAGGCGTGCTTTATGACGTCTCCCGATGTAATTGTTGGGAATTTTCCAGGTTTCCTCCTTTGCGATAGATGAATATGACTCACTATCTAACAAAAGTATATCTAGAAGACAGTTTATCCAATGAATATTACAATGCCTTACAACAACTTAAGGATACTGTCCTTTATTATCTGGACGAAAAGGAATACAAAAAATAGAACTGCAGCTGGCGTTTTTCAGTAACTAAGATTGAACTCAGGTCCTACCATTTGAAACAAAAAATATTTGTTGCACTCAAATAAAAGCGATTTTATTATTTACACCCACAAAAAATAGAATAAAAAAAACGTATTGTAAGAATAAAATATAATGTATTTATTGTCCGAATACATTTGTTTTAGTTGTAGAGGGCTTTAGAGATTTTATATATTTTTTTGCATATTTTCTTATATTTTTATTACTTGAGAATGATAATTACTATTTTTCATATAATACATCTTAATTTTTTATTCGTAGTGGCCATTCAAATTATGTCTAACCTCCAATATAACAACAAATAGTTAGAAAATTAAATCTTTTTCCAAATTTTATCTTTCCATATTGGTAGAAGTTTTATTAAATTACGTAAATGTTTTGTATTTATGGAGTTTCTTATAAGAAAAATAAATACAGGTTATATTCTTATCGGCTTGTTGAATTTGTGCCAAGGAGAATTGCTTTAGAAAAAAAAATGAAATTTTGTAACTATAAAAAGGATATGTATGATTTAGTTTCTCGCATAAAATGCTATTTTCTCTCTCAAATTTACAATCAAAATTAATTCTCTTTAAAAAAATCAAAAAATTTAGAAACAAAATTAAAACCAAGTCATTTATTAAGTTTCGTTGTGTGATTATGGTGTAAAGTATATTTTAATACATCCAATTTTTTCTTATTTAATTTCACACATAAAAAATTAAAGTTTTGTTTTAAAATGCACTCGAAAGATAATTACAGACTTATAACTTAAATATATTGCTTTAACAATGGATTAAATAATACAGAAGATGATAATATAATTAAATATTTTCAGCAATTAAAGGAATAATAGATTTGTTTCTAGTATGTTTCTTTTTTCTTAAATTAACAATGTAGTGTGGTTCTAAATTTAATGGTTTAATGTAAAATTATTTAATTTCACTCTATTTTATAAATATAAAAAATATTTATCATTCTTCCAATTATGTTAAGTGATTAAAATGACAGACGATAATACAGTTAAATAATAGAGGCAATTTTTTAAGCAAGCGATTTGCTGTTTGTCACGCTCTCTTTGAGTTTTACTGGTAAAAACGTTTCCCTAAGGTAAAAGCTATCTAAAGTTAAGTGCCTCAAACTATTATTTTCAAGCAACATGCTTAAAACAACAATTTTAAAAAGAAAGTGAAAAATATCTTCCTCTTTTCACATCCCAATCCCCAAAAGCCAGGATTTGCCTACAAGAGAAGAGTATCGTCTGCGGAGTCGACAGAGCATGATGGGAGAAAGTCTATCATCGCAAATGGAGCAATATATTCAAAGAGGAAAACAAAAAAAAGGAGGAGAAAAGTTTATACTCTGCTCTACACTAATCCACCCAACTGAGCCGACTTTGGCGGTCTAAAAGGTCACCGTTTTGCTCTTTTTTTGGCTCACTCTTGGCGAGAAATGAGGCGTTATGCGCGAAAGCTCGGTCACTTCGGAAAACCACGACAAGGAAAAAGAAAATAAATAAAGGAAAGGTAGAAATTAGTTTTGGGCCTTTTTCGTTGATGTTTTTTTTTTATTTATTTCATTTTCTGCCGTCAGGTGATTACCGGAATGAATACCTCCCTGGAATTCGGGATTTTTAATTGGGGGTTTGACTTTCTTTCTTAATGAAGCAAAAGGGAGCACAAACTATGTAATTATGAGTAATCACTTACGAGCGCGGTGGTCGACCGAGCGAAAGAAGCAGATTGCGACAGAATCACAAGTAGTCGACGCGAGTTAGTGTTTCCGATGTTACAAATTTGGAGTTATTACGAAATTGAATTCATTTTTAATATTCTCCTGTTATTAAAGTTTAGGAAAATAATTTATTAAAAGTGATTACTGTGTAATTGAGAGATTATTACGTACGTGACAATGTTATTTTGTTTCTCTAATCATATTACAGATACCTTGCCATTGAAAATTAAATATATTTTATTAAATATTATTAAAACTAGTGCCTTATTGTTCTGAGAACTGATTTTTTTTAACAATAATATCAAAAAAACTTAACCTGTTATGGTTAATGCATCCATAAATATTTAATACTAAATATAATAATACTAAATTTAAAATTCTAAATTTTCTCTTTATTTTTATATTTTACAAGAGCTAAAACAGTATTAAAATATGAAAGTTTATCAAAACAATTTTTCTACTCACAGGGGTTGAAAAGCATTGCTCTTGTATTTGTAAGGTATAGTGGGTTCTATACTGAATATATTGTGGATTGTCATATTTATAGGGCCCAGATATACCGAATTTCTGTAATTTTGAAATCCTTCCTCTCTCGAGTGGAAATTTCAAAAGGAAGCAGTTAATTCCGAAGTACGAAGTTGGTTGAAAACCAAAATGGCAATATTGTTGGCCGAGTTTAGTAGTTTAAGCCTTCACAAATTATGCCACAGAAATAAACATAATAAAATATAAGCAAACAATATTATTTCTTTAATTTTTAAAGTCTCTAAATTTGCTACGTGATAAGTAAATAAATTGTATTTTTTTCCCCTACGGTGGCTCCTTGGGTGAAGAACCCTATGCCACAACAAGGCCAGAAACTGCTACTCATTTGTCGTTACCCAGCGGGCACCTGTGAACCAAATTACCGAAGCGAATAGCGTTGCCCGCGCCATACCACCACAAACCCGTTTATTAGGTGGGCCACATTCATACATTATCAGAGGAGAAAGGACATAGAAACACAGAGAGAAAGTAACATCCATGACTGAACCGGGATTCGAACCCGGAACCCACAGCTCAAGAGTCAGAAACGCTAACCACTCCAGCCATCGGTTGGCATAAGCAAATTATATTCGATTCCATCATCTTATTTATGAATTAATCACACTTTATTTTTCTTTAAAATTAATTTTTGCACATTTTTTGGGGTGGTAGGTCTAGGATTTTTTATGCATAATTTCTGGTTTTAGTTTTGTTTACAAATAAGACAGTAGATTTGGTTCTTAATACATAAAATACTTAATTAATAAAAATTTAAAATGCATGAAAATCTTAAAGTTAATTTACTTTTGGAATTTCTCCAAATAAGCTCTGTAATTTTGACTCTGAGCCGATTACGCAGATTAAAGCATTTAGCAATTAATATAACAACCACAATTTTCCCAGCAATTTGTTTTAACAATTATTGAACCAAAAACTTATAGAAACCGAAAATTCTGATGATACTCAGAATGTGGAAATTAGTTCTTTTTTGCAGAAGTTAGTCCTCAAACAAATTCCACTTGACTAAACTCGACTATATTGGATAAGTACTTGCAGTTGTAAATGGACTTCCTTCAACTACAAATATCCAAAAATGTGATGGGAATCGAACCCGCGAACTCTAAGCGGTAAACTAGATTTGGATTTTTGTTTAAAATTTAAACTGTGCTGCTAAATTATTTAAAATAATTGTATTGTATAATATTTAAAAATTGTTTAAAGTAATTACTGTGCTGTTAAATTTACATTATAAATTGATATACATTGTCTGATTTCGCTCATTATAAAGATATTTGGTGAAATATCATCTCACCAAATACTTTTTATTCTATTTATTTATTTTTTTACTCATTTTTTGTTATGATTATCACAGTCCACAAATATAACGTTATGAAATTACATGTTTTCCCTTATGAGTGCTAACTCTAATTTTTTCACTATGGGGAGAGAGAGAGAAAATATCAGAATCGATTTCATTTCCTCTTTACTGTGGACACTGTTTCAAACTGAGTGACCTATCACTGCGAATTAGGGGTCTTCATTATCAAGAATTAAATACTGCTTGTGATGTATTTCGGATTATTAGTATTGACCATTTTATGTCCATAGAAGAGCACAAGTATACAAGTAAGAAAAAAAGTTATATTTCAGATTCCGAATAAAAGAGTACAATTTTTATAAGCTGATGACTCTCTCTACCGGGTAATCATTTCAATACGATGAAGATTACGATGATTCTGGGTGCTTGGCGACTGAATAAATTGTAGTCATTCTAGTCACTGCAACTCCATTTCAATATGATGACTTATATTTGGCTCTCTCTTTGAGATTGCAATTCAAACACGCCCTCTTCACACTTAACTGGAAAATTCTTGGATGGCCATTCCCGGCCTCAAATTTTCATCTTTCAGCACTCTCGCTACCCCCTACCCCACCCAGAACATTAAACAGATATCCCCCGAGTGTCATTAGTACCCTCTAAACTACAACCGTGGGAGCACCTTCAAAGGCAGAAGGTGCCGGAAAATTACCAAGCCGAAAGAAAAAGAGGGGGCGCCGAAGAAAATTGGCGTTGAGGGGGTGGGGAAGTGTTTCCAGGGTGTGACCCGAGCCGATGTCCGCAATTTAACATCGATTTACTATCGACTACACCCCCTCCTATCCCCACGCTGGATTCCTTTGTTCGACCTTGTAATGATGTTATTAGGACGTTCGAACGGTTCCTCGTGAGTTCGAATTCTTGCCTGCCCCCTCCCCACCATAGATCGATGTTAAGATGGGCAAGATTGTAACGAGGGATGTATGTGGTTCCCGTTCTTTTCCCGTTTTCCTGATGGGAAGCAGGGGAAATTCGGGATCATGAGATATGTGGGAATAGAGCAGATTTTTTTTCCAGTCACTATCCGGGAAGAAGTAATGAATCCGGCAAACGCAGAATTAGTAGATCCGGCCAACGAGAAACTGAATGAACTGGTTTCCGTTGATGATTCGAAATCACCTACACCATAATCTTTTTCCTATGAATAACTCGAAATATTGATGCCAGTCTGGGTAATAGTTAAAGATTATATTAGAACTTTATATATTTATTTATATATTAAAAAATAAAATTTGCATCATTTAATTTTTACAATCATAAGGCCGATAAGCACAGTATTAAAACTACTGCTAAAATTCATAATGCACAGTTAGCTTCAGAGTGTTGCATACCATGAATATGGGGCGAAAATGCAGTTTGGATTAACCCTTCTTCCAGAGCTTTAGCAAATAAATACATATTTGATATTGCAAGTGAACCTCAAACTGTACTTGAAGGTTAACTGGTTTGGAACACCCTCCCCCATCAATAAACACCTCGTCATTTTGAATCATGGTCAGGTGTCCAGGTCACACCTGAGCTGGCACTTTACTCTCTATATCCACGCCCTACCACTGGAAGGACTCTGGCTGTCATAGATTAACGTAGACACGTCACTAACTGAGCTCCAGTAATCCATTGAGGGAGAATGTGGTCACCCTCCCTATCACTGCCCACGGCAAATATGAAGCTTCACTTTGCCGATCTTAACGGGAAGTGGCGTGAAGCGACTGAGCCACACACACATACATATATATATATATAATTGATATTATTAAAGTTGCATATTGTCCTACTTGCCGCCAAACTTGTCTAGTGGTCAGCGTGTCTGACTGTGGATAGGGAGGTCCTGGGTTCGAAGCCCGGTTCGGGCATGGATGTACTTTCTCTCTCTCTATCCTGTCTTTGTCCTTTCCTTGTATGAATGAGGTGTGAATGGTTGCCTGCCCTATAAACGGGTCCCTATGGCATGTGTGTACTGAGGAAGTCGGACTCCACACCAAAATAAGGTTCAGTTGAAAAAGTGTAGCAGCGCACCCCATATTGCCAGCCTGGCTAGCACACGACAACAACAACAACAACATTGTCCTACTTGCTTAGAGAATAAAACTCCCACTACTAAAAAGCATAGGATTATGGACTACACTGTGTGATATTATTATAGGAATATAATATAACTTTATATACACATAAAAGTTTATTACTTATAAAAAAATTCAAGGAACAACTCAATTTCGTATGTTGTCTATGAATGCTTACGCTGTTGTTGTATTATTACTTTTTTAATATTTTTTCCAAATGTGATTTTTAGCCGTTGCGTGAATTCAAACAACTAGGCCAACACCAATATTTGAATTGTATTCGTGTAACGTGGTTGATCTCTGAGCTGTTAGTCACGTATTTCAATTTTTTTTCTTCATCAGAAGTGTAATATTAAATCTTATGAAATTATAACTCACATGGACTGTGTTGGTCTCTGATAATACCAGGTATTGAATCTATTACCTCTCAATCATACTTTCTATGTGAAACCATTTTCTTTTGCATAGATATTAGAGATTTCAAGAATCAGGCATTTTTGGTAAAGATTTTAAAGTTTTTTCTGCAAGAAAAGCAATTAAAAAAAGAATGATTAGAAGGACTGTATTACATGATTTCAATTCAAGCAATTATTTTCTTCATCATACACCAATAAAGATTGATTCTTAATTTCTTTTCATTTTTCAATTTATAATGAGAAGAGAATCCGCATCGTCGAAGATTTTAAATAATGATCTATTTTGAAATTGCTTTACTTGTGAGACTTGTAAACCCTTCAGAGTCTCATTCAAAATAAAGATTGCATATCACTAATGAGACGTTTCCAAAAGTTTTCGATACCATTTAATATCTTATCGTTTTAGAATTAAAAACGTTTCACTCACCCCCTTTTCCTCTGTTGCTAAACGTATCATGGATTTCAAACACTTTTCTGTGACATTATTTTGTCTTAATAAAATCATTATAACAATTGCAATTCTATGAACAAGCTCTGGCTATGTTTTTTTTATTATTATTATTATTTCTACCTTAATTGTCATAGACTTGCGTTCGCTCCGGTCTTTCATCGCTGATAATTGCTTCTACTCCCTACTGGAGCAGACGACTTTAATCATCGAAAAATCGTCTGCTTTTAAAGTCACCCTCTGGTGAACATTAATGACGACTGCAATTTATTTATTCCGAACATGTCACAATACGCTAGGAGGCGAGCCTTTCGTTACGACAGACGATAGCTGAGGGATAGATGTTCTTTTAATATCACAATTAGTGTTGACTTTAAATTTTGAGACTTCGATTCGCATGTTTGGGTATAATGAGTTGAGAATGTCGACATGATTTAGGCGAGAGTTTAAGTTGATGTTTTTATAAATCTACAATCCCTTTTTAATATTGAACTGAATATTTCATGTACAATGTAAATTATATGTGCTTACTTAATTGCTCGAATATATTATTTATAACAAATTGTTGGGAAAACTATTTTAAAAATCCTTAGGGATTGAATAATTTAAAATGAAATGTTTTATCGCATTAAATATATTACTGAAGCGCACTTTTTATTGCATCCACCTAATTTGTTTTCTGTTTTCCTAAATACTCATACATATTTCATGTATGCTTATCATCAGGGAATAAATCTGGGAAACATCTGCAACTAGTCTACATATAAGGGCCACGGTGGCCCGGTTGGTTCGGGCATTCTTCTCATTATCGGAAGGTAATGAATTCGAATCCAAAGATCAGTCGTGTTTGCTAATGGCGACTGCAGCACGTTAAAAGTACGCATGGTCGCAATGTCCTCCATGTGAAATGATACGACTGGGGGTAGCACGCCAAATATTGGGAGTCTACTGCTTGATCCCTGCTACATGCATGCATGCATAGCAGTGCATTCTAGCCCCGGACTTGAATTTCAGATTAATGGGTTTCAAATTATCGCTTATCACCAAGTGGTTCGTCATTTTGAGGCATGGTCAGGTGATGAGGTCACATCTGAGCTGGCACCCTCCTCCCAACAACACACCACATCAGCGGAAAGATTTTGGACTTCACAAATTAACGTGAATACATTCCCAACCCACGAAACTCCAGCAACCCAGTGAGGGAGAATGTGGTCACCCTCCCAATCACTGTCCGAGGCAAGAGATGCTTCATTTTGCTGGTCTTAAGGGTAAGGGGGTGAAGTTACGGGGCCACTACATGCAAAAAGCTGAAAATCAATATCGACCTCAGATGTTTAGAAATGGCAAAATCAAGTCTATCACATTCAAGCATACGACAAATTTTAGGAAACAGTTTGGTGGGAAATGGCACTTTTCTTTATCAAATACTTTTAAGGTATTTTTCTCTAAGATAATCAATGCAAATACAAGCAGGAATCTGTGGAACATTATCCATCTCTTGTTGTGTAGCTACAGCGAGGATCGAATGTTCCATTCAAGGAGTTTGTCACGTTTTGTTGAGTTCTAGGCCTCTGATTATAAGATGTAGGAGTAGGCAGTCTCTCTGTGTGTTGCCCACAAAGAGTTTCCACAACCTACGCAATAGACCCTTCTTTGCGAAGAGTAATTAAAATATTTACATACCTCCTAGACCATTTGTAATATTCACAAAATTTGCTTCACTAAATCATTTTCTCATCACAACTTATACACTTTTCTATATCCTCGCTGTAAGCGTCAAACTCTTACTTTCACGAAACTAATTACTAAGAAAAATGAAAGAAGTACACGGATAAGAATATTCAATACAAGCATCCTTTTTCATCCAAGCATTAATCTTTCGGGAAGACAATAACCTCGGTGGTTATTTTTTTATGCACCAGGGGGTCTTCCAATCTCTACTTGAACGAAACAATTTGACCGGAACTGATTCCACCGAAACACTTGGTGCGCACGTCTCGTGCTGCCACCCTTCAATAGGCACTCTTGTCGGCCGGCGTTAAATTCCAGGTTTGTGGCTCACTTTGGGGGAGGGAGGGAATGCACCCCTTGCTTACAAATGAATCTCATGTTCTCGTTTGACGTTTGGCGCTGGGAGAGTTGGCGTGACGTTTTGTATGCAGCGTCAGTCCGTGCGCCCGAAGTGGGGGCTTTGTTGCGAAGTTCATTTCGGGTAATTAATTGTTAAAATCTCCCGACGCGTGCTGTGTGCACTTGTTAGTGCGGTTTGCACAATCCCACCCTGGAGTCCCAAAGCAGAAGACGAGAGTGGAGTACATGTAACAGTGTCAGTCTGTTTACAGGCATTGTTTTGCAAACAATAAGTTCCTATTAATTTGGAAGAGAAATGGTCGCGTGTCCGCCATTATCGCGGGGCACACCAAATGGAAGTGGCGTCCATAATGGACCCATCTGATTAAGTTAGTTTAGCATTTTGGTTTATTGTCTCTTTGACAATGAGAAATTGATAGCTTACATAGAAAGGAGGTTTTCCTAATGTTCTTTTTATCTCGATGCAATTATTCTATGAATTTGCTTTCAATTGTGACTGGTTACACGTTCTCAGCTGGGAAGAGAATCAAACACTTTGGAATGAAAAGTTATACATTCGAATTCATTCCTTATTGAAACGATGAGTTATTTATGTTTCATTTCTACTTCTGCCAATGTGAATGTGATTACGATTTTTTTTCTCACTTGCGAATAGTTAATATGTGTCAAGTCTACATGGAGGATGTTTTCCAATAGATGTCCAGGCTGCATCCTAATACTCTTGTCAATATTTATACTTGTCAATTTTATGGATTTTTCAAGTGAAAAATTATTTAAAATATAGTTTTGCTGCAAAATCGAAAATGTGTCGCAAGCCAAAGACATCCAGAAATTTTAGGCATTGCTATAAAAACTATGGTATATAAAAATGTCATGATATTTTTTTAATTTTTATAGAATATTGTATATCACATTTGAGTGAAATGAAGAGCTAATGTCAAGGAATTAAGGTGCATTCTAACAAGATGATCACAATTGACTATAAATCCTCTCCAAATACCTTCTTCAATGTGAGCTACAAGCATCTTAGCATAGAGCTCCAAAAATGTCATACATAACCTACTTACCTAATCTAACAAGAGGATGGATCAGCTGCAT